>CM057455.1:193627500-194232500 GCA_016271365.2 Neoceratodus forsteri | reverse complement strand
GTCTCCAAGATGGTTATGGTAAGTCACGACTAGGGATCCTTTACAGGCAGAGGTGGAGCATGACCTCTGATGCCTTCTGACTTGATGTTACTAGCTCTGTGCTCTCCATAGCAGATTATGGCCTAGTCATTTATGGCTCAGCCTATGAGACATCTCTTAAAAGCATACGTATGGCCCTCAACAATTCCTGCTGTCTAGTCTCAGGTGCACCCAGATGCACACATACATGCGACCTCTACACCCTCACTAAATGGTTGAACCTCAGTGGTAGGACTACTTATCATACCTGCTCAGTGGTAGGACTGCTTATCATACTTGTCTGCTCGTGAAGAAAATCTCACTTGGCAGTTCATCAAGCATGCTCCCAACTGGAGCAGCGCCAGGAGTGTCTCCAAGCACACTTACCTGACCCCTTTCTGTCAGACCACGTAAGCCCAATGGTTCTTGAGGTATCATGCTCCTAACTGGATAAATAAACTCCCCATTGACATTCTAGAAGAACCTAAACTGGGCCCATTCAAATAGAAGCTTACACAGCATCTGATTTTTTGGTGGCGCCATGGAGCAATAAATATCACGGATCTGAGCTCTCTCCCTGGCATTTCTTCAAAAACTTAAAAGTCCCAAAATTACAAATGAACAATCCACTCCCAATTGCTCAAAAACTACTTAGTCGAAGCTGGAATATATGAAGAGCTGAAGTACCTCACAAAACTGCTTTTGGGTATTCACTGAACAAAACTACTCTGGAGACTAGGAGTAATCCAACGAGGGGGACCGGGCCAACAATGGCTGCAGCTGACAAGTCTAAATGGACCCACCAAGGCAAAAAACAAACCAGCAAAACCCCTTCTGAATCTATTTTAGCAGCAATCCAAGAATTCTGAATGGAGGTAAAGCAGACTTTTATCAGACCTCTGCTTGGATCTTCAAACACTACAAGGCCACCTAGAAGAGGCAGACTAGCAAATTTCTCTGAATGCCGATCTTTTAAGTACTCACCAAAAATCTCTTCTAGCACTAGCCAAGGCACAACTCCAGATTGCCCAGCAACAGGAAGATGCAGAGAAAAGGTCACAAAGGAGAAACCTACGTTTTTATGGCATCCCTGAGGAAGAGGAAGGCCCTGACGTGCAGGCCTTCCTCAATCATTTCTTTTGATCCACACTAGCTCTTCCCCCTGAATTTCCAGTTGACATACAGAGGGTGCATCAGGCCCTAAGCCATCCCCAGGGGCTCACCAGAGGTCAGTCATTGTCCTTTTTTTTTTTTTTTAACTACTCCACAAAAGAACTGCTCCAGAAAGCATGGGCACATAAAACACACATTTATATGAAAACAGAAGAGTGTATGTCGACAATGATTATGTGCCCCTCACCCAAAGACTCAGGCATGACTACACACTTCTCTTCCCATACCTCAGAACAAAGAAATTAAATTAAAATTTAAAATGCCATACCCTGCAAAGTTAGTGGTGCATTTTCCTACTTTATCTAGGACATACCTCACAGCAGATGAAGCATCAGCCGACTTGAATCAAGGGGCTTACTCCAAGGCCATGAAACACAGGCCATGACCAGACCACGTAGAACCGTGGAGCAGGCTCTTAAGAGACGTCAACCTTGATGGAAGAACAATCACTGGTGGCAATCAAATCTATCCAACAATTTCTGAAGGTGACAGCCTCAGAATGACATCCTTTAGTCTGGCAAATTCACTCAACCATCACAATTAAGGACCTGAACAGGTAGGGGTTTTCCTGGGCAGGAGGGTTTCCAGGGTTAATGGCATGGCTGATGGGGGATGGAGGGGCTGGGCACTTCCAGACACCCAGACTGCTGTAAGATCCCCAGGAGTACAGATGTACTAATTGCTAAGTTTAAGGGAGCAGAAGAGGAAACCTCAGCCCTTAAATCCAGAGGCTCTTACATAAACCCCTTCTCCAAAGTACACTGAGGCATCCCAATGGTGGGTTTTAGGCTGGGTCAGGAACCTCATAGATTTGGCCTGTTGTCTCCCCACTACTTCTCCCTGGCTGATCTATGGTCTGGGCACTGGTGGTCCTTCCTCCTGCCCCCTCGCTGTGCCCTGACCAGGATTACCCCCCCCACCCTTAATCCCACCGAGAGCTGATATGTAGTGCAGCCAGCTCACACTTAAAGAACTGGACTGAAATCTTTTCTTTTTCCAAGACAGTGGGGTTTTCCCTCTGAAAATTTTTACAGAACCCCAAGGCATATTGACAGCAGGAACCGCTGGGGGGATTAACTGCTGAACTAGAACTAGCGTTTAGTTGTTCAGACCTCCTCAGCCAGCTCAAGAAGGAACAACTTTTATAGCACATTATGGTGATGAGCCTGAACTGACTAGTGGTCATCCCAATTAGATACCTTCCCTCCCTTCACCCCCCCAAACTGCAGCCTGTATTATAACTTTTAGTATACCCTAAAAACTTGTAGTATCCCTCCCTCTCCCCTTACTTACCCTTCTCTACATGCTATATGCAGTTTAAAGTGATAAGAGATGAACAATAATATTAAACATTACTCTGTACTCTTGGCGTACTAAGGAGGGTGGGGTTATCTATCTGGGGGAGAACATGGAACATGAATGTACAGTGCTGTGTCAGGGGTTTGGGTTATGGAAACAGAAGCTGTAAGGGAAACCTTCGAGGCACAAATTACCATGCCCAGCAGAATATCCAGTGACAGTCAGCTGGGACTGGGGCTTCTGTCTGCAAACCTCCGGAAGGCCCCCCCATCTCTCTTTCTCCCTTCCCTCGCCCCCACTTTTTTCCCCTCCCTACCCCATACTCCACCTATTCCCCCTTCCCTCCTTTCCTTCCCCCTCTTTTCATTGCTCCCCTCTAACAATACTTCAGACTAGTTTTGGGCATTAGACTCTTAACTAATAAGACAGGGGGAGAGACTCGGACCAAGTCCTTCATTGGATGCCTCCATAACCAACTCTTCTCTTCATTTGGGTGACATTTCTCCACCCAAGAAGTACGCCATAGCCCCCCAAGGGCATCTGTAGCTCAAATTGGAGCTTTAGCCCTTTGTTTCAGGGGACCTCCCATAGGGGAGCCCTCCCCTGAGGTCATTCTGAGGTGGTTGATTATTCCCACCTCCACCATACCTCTCAGCCTCTCAGTATTAAAAATCATAGCACTGGCCTTCAAAAATCATAGCAAAGGGCCAGAATGTGTAGCACTTTCTTATTTTAAACAATATGCCTACAGATAGTGAGCCCCATGCAGTTAGTGACAAGGGATGTTTCTATCAACTTAGTTCAATGATTTACTAATTTGTGTGTCTAGAACTAGCTCTGATAATTTAAGGAACATCTGTAAACCTGTGAGGAGCAGGGGTAAGTGTAAGTGTGAAAATCATAGCACTGTGCAGAATTCGTAGCAGTTGAGAGGTATGACTTCCACAATGGAGGTCAATTTGTATATAGTTAATCATGTTAAAAGGTTCTTAATGCAGCCCTAACTGGGCTGTTTCATGGTTAGTGTTTTATCCTGTTTCAGTTCCTCTAAGTTAAGTGGAACTTATAGGGATGAGGAGACTCTCCCTTATTTTCCTGGTTCTAGCCTTAGTAAGATGATGGTGCTACAAAATCTGTTATTTGTGTTGTATCAATATTTTTTAAAAAACATAAAATGAGACACACACACACACACACACACACACACAGGTTTTCAAAAGCTTTTATTTCAGCAGGATCCTCAGTCATCCCACTTACCTGATTTGTAGGATGATGGTGGCTAATCCGACTAAAATATTCTCAGTGAATGTAAATGGGCTTCATAGCCCTATTAAACGATCACGCCTCATTCAATACCTAAACAAGCAGGTGGCAGACATCCTTTTTCTACAGGAGACCCACTTATCAGATTCAGAACACCAGAAAAAAACAGTGTGGCCACTGCTATAAAGTATTTGCCTTGTACCATCCTAGTACTAAAAATCAATCTAGGCAAACCTTCTAAAATGAAACTATGGCGCCCAAATCCTACCATTCTGAAAGACCCAGAATACTTAGAATATATAAAGACAAGAATCCCACAGTTTCTTACTGAAAACAATGGAGGCAATCAGTTGGACCTCATAATATGGGCCACCCTAAAAACCACCATTAGGCGAAACAATAGCTTTTTGATCCAAGAAGAAACGGAAAACAGAAGCTTTATATAAACATTATACTGAACAACTACAAACCTACCAACTTCTATATAGAGACAGAGACAAAGTTATACAACATAGAATAAGGGAACATAAAAAAGAAATGCAAAATATGATGGACTCCAAAATACTACAAACTATAATCTACTTAAAACAGATAAATTACGCGGAGGGATCTAGGCCCACACATATACTAGCTAGAAGATTAAGAAATAGAAAACATACTGCAACAGTTTTGAAAACTAGGCATCCTGTAATGAAACAAATTTCTCATTCCGATAAACATATCAGAGCATCTTTTAGGGCCTTCTATCAATCATTATACACTTCCGCTCCCCCAGCTTCACACTCTAGGGACAGAACAGAATTTCTATCCAAACTACCTTTCCCAAAATTAACAAATTTACAACAAGCTTCCCTAATGAACTTTATACGCCCGGACGAAATTCTAATTCATATTCAAGCCTTCAAACCTCTCAAATGTCCAGGCCCAGATGATTTTGTAGTAGAATGGTACAACAAGTTTGCAGGTCTTTTTCTCTCTTCACTTCTCTCTGCTTTTAGGGTGGCAGCAGACTGCCCCCTCTCCCCCCCCCCATGGTACTATGCAGAGATTACCCTGCTCCTCAAACCAAATAAACAGCAACAGATCCAGCCTCATATTGTCCTATCTCTATCCTTAATGTTGGCTACAAAATTTGTATGGGTATTTGGGCTTCAAGGCTAGAGACCCATCTTCCCACAATTATCCATCCTGACCAAGCCAGTTTTATTAAGCATCGTAGCACAACTGAGAATATATGCCGAACTTTGTTACTATTGGAGTACATACACACCAGACAGATTTCCACAGCTTTTCTAAGTTTTGATGCCGAAAAGGCCTTTGATGGAATCTCCTGGGAGTTTCTCTGGGAAACTTACATTTTTTTTCTTTCCCGACCTTTTTCTGTCCTGGCTTAAGAACATACTCACAACCCAAAGCCTATAGTCACCTCAGTGGAACAATATTACCCCACCTCCTGTACTTCTATAACAGGGCACAATGTAGGGTTTCCCACTTTCCCCATATTTGTTCACACTATATGTGGAACCCTTAATTATGGCCATAAGACAGGCCGAGCTAGTCTTCAGGGACTGTTGTCCTAAACTCGTATCATATTTGCCTCCTCCCAACTGCTGGGGACTCATTCCTATGTGTAATGACCTGCTGCAAGAGAGTTCCCCAATGAAGGTAGTGCAGTTGTGAAAGAACTTGCCATAGTAGAGCTTCCAGAGAATTTCTTGCAGTAGGCCATGCTGCTCCTCCCTCTGGCCCCCTTACTTCCTGTTTCAGGAGGGTAACATGCTCCTGCTCTCTCCAAAACATTATTTGTAAGGGCTCACTGCTTCTCAGTTGGTCTAATAGCCATATCATCTTATATGGTCGCTGAGGTGGAAAAGAACAGAGGAGCATCTGGGACTGCCTCCTTTAACACCTGTCAGGACACTAACACATAGTGTCCTTGGGGTGGTCACAAGGTAGACTGCTGATAAATCATCCAGATGAAAATAAGCCTGCTGCTGGTATTTTCCTATGTGTAATGACCTGCTGCAAGAGATTCTCTCTAAGATCTACAGTTATGGGCAGATCTTCCATTGAGAGGGTTCTTGCAGTGGGTACTAACCATAAGGACTTAGGCCGTTGGGCACTAGGATCATATGGAAAACTTTAGCAAGCAGTGTCTGGTAGGGATCTGCCCTCCCAATATCATGAGATGGACATCAGTGTGACACTATATAGTGGGCAGTCCCCATACCCGCCCTCTAGTTCTTTCACACCATCAACATGCACATGTTGGACCTTGCCGAGAATGCTGCTTCAGTTCAACACCATTTTTGATGAGTATTTCTCCATTTTTCTTTTCTCGCAAAGTAAAACATTTTTGTGCATGTCTTTTCCAATGCCTTCCAAGTTGTATAAGAACAAGAGCAAATCCTGTGGCACGCAGCTCCCTCATAAGGACGGCCACTCCCTCTGTCTCTTCTGCCTGGGACCTAAGCATAAGAAAAAGGACTGTGCAGTTAGCCAGAAAGTGAACAATGTCACATGGAAACACTGCCAACAGACCCTGGAAGCCCATGTTCTCAAGCTGAAAATGGCTTCCATGGAGAAGGAGCTGCTGAAGCTGTGGAGGTCCTCTTCATCACTGGGTGTTCTTCTGACCCAACAAGGAGGATAAGGAGAAGCACCAGTGCCAAGATTGGTCTCCTTCCCACCCATGGCCCCCATCGGGAACTGTGGACATTGAGCAGCCTCCCATTGGGATGGGTAATGCTCCACCGGCCAAGCCTGCTCCCTTTGTGCAAAGCAGCCCTTGGTCCCCCCCTGCCTGAGCTAGTTATGGTTCAGGTGGGCATCTCTGGAGACCAGGAGTACTCTGCCACTCTTAGATCCTCAAAACTCCAGGTCTAGGTTGAGTGGCATGGCTGGTAAGTCAGTCATCTGCTTCTCTGAACACTCAGCCCATGCTGATAAGTCACACGCCAGCTCATCTGGCATCCACCCAGCCACGACACTTTTGTTGGGCCCAGATAACAGGCCTGATGCCAATCTCCAGATCGTTGCCCATTGACACTTCTGCCACAGCCTTCCCGAGAGGGTTCTTTCTCTCAGGATCCTCCTTCGGTTGGGACTCTGGACTCTCCTGTTCATCCTGAGCCAGAGTTGGAGGAGCATCTGCCCGCTGCCACTCAGGTACCGGGGCCGGAATGCCCAATAGCGGACCTCCCTCGGGACCCACTGGTTTCTGCACCACAGGCTCCCCTCTCTGGGCCCATTGTCCTGCTCCAGACCCCAGTGGGACCCTCTGCCTCTTCTGGGCCAATGCCAGAATCCCCTCAGGTGGGTCTGGCACTAGATTTGATGTTACCGGGCCCTTCCAACCCTCTGTCAGGGCCCCAATCAAAGTCCATCAGCCCATCTATTGGGGCCTTTGTCTGGTTATCCTCCATCAGGCCCCTCTGCTTCTCCAGAGCCTTAACCTGGCTTTCCAACACCTGGCTTCCATTTGCCTCACTAACCCTCTCAAGGGTATCCGCTGCCAGGGTACCACGGTATCCTACACCAGGCTATTCTATGCCCAGCTACATTGTGCTGGGCTATCATTACCTGACACCAGGTTATTCAACACTGGGTTATCATCCTACAGGCTACATGCCCATATATTAGCTTCCTCCACCCTGACCCTCCTCTTCCTCCTCCCCAGCATCAGATGGACTTTAGGGCAGCACTTCAGTCTTGGTGGAGTGAGACAAAGATCTAGCTTGTTTCTGAATTGGACCAATGTCGGCCAGTCACAGCCTCCACACCTGTCCACCTGGAGCCTATGCCCAGGTCCATTTTGCCAGAATTTCATCCTTCTACCTCGGGCCAGGCCTCACCCTACCACCAGTAGTAGGCAGCAAAGGGATCCTCATGGTCCCCTCTAAGGCAGTCCCTCTTCCACTGGCTTTGTCTTTTGTCAGATTCAGACTCTGACATTTCCTTCTCCTGTGCTTAGAGACCCTTCCCCCAGAGGACCCCAAGCCCAAGAACTCACCTAAGTCCCCCCCCCGAGGATCCTTCTTTCACAGAGATCCTCCAAAAGATTCAAGAGGCAAACAGATTGAAGACTAAGGACCAAGACCCTCAACACAAGAGACAGGTGGAACACCTTGACATGCCGGAGCTGTCGCCACTTATCATTCCTCCATAGATAGGCCCACATGAGGATTTGGCCTCCACAGTTTGGCAGCAGCCTTCATCAGTGGCCATGGTCTCCAAGAAGGCAGACAGGTTGTATTGGACCCTTGAGGGCAAAGACAACTTCAGTGCCCATCCCAAGTTGGACTCGGAGGTCATTAATGTGACTCATGACTGTACAGCCAAGCCAAAGCATACGAGTACCTCCCCTTCTGATAAGGAGTTGAGGCAACTGGACCAGTTTGGATGTACAATTTACTTGTCCTCCACGTTGGCCCTCAGAGCCCTAAATTGTCTGGGACAAGTGATTTTTTTTTTCCTCTGTAAACCTTGTATTTTTGTAATGTTTGTTCAACACGGACATGGAACCTTTGAAAATGAGTCCTTGACTCAAAGGTATTAATCACAAACTGAAAAAAATAAACTGTGTACCAAAAATCTATCCTAGGTCAGCTCAAGTCAGAGTTTGAGGCCTTGCCTGACTCCGAGGTGAAGACAAAGATTGCCCAAATGGTCAGAACGAGAGAAATCACCTGTTTTCATGCCCTAAGGGCTACATATGATGCAGTAGATGCTTCTGTAGAGCACCACTACCATAGTTTGCCTTTGCAGGTACTCCTGGTTGAGACTATCTGGTTTGGCCTAGAATATTCAAGCAGCCATCCAGGATGCCCCCTTTCCGAGGTTCAGTCCTCTTTGGGGGTGATGTCAAGGACATCATAACTGAGCTACAGGACATTGGCAAGGCCTTGTGCTCTGTCCATTCCATGCATTGCACTAACTCTAAGCAACCCACCAAGCAACAGCCTGCCAGAAGTCAGACATAATGTTGGGCTCCTTTGGCAGTGGCCACCCCTCCAGCCAAGTCCCCAGTGACTTCCAGAGCACTGCTCCCCCACCTCCCTCTGCCTTCTGACTCATGGATTTTCTCCCCCACCCTCCCGTCTCCACTGCCAGCTCTGGAGGAACTGGTAGGGGGCAGATTTTGCCAAACATCTGCCTGGGTGGGAGGCGATCACGACAGACTCGTAGGTCCTTCAGCTAATAACACAAGGCCACACCACAGAGTTCACGGAAAATCCTCCAGATCTCTCTCACTACCCAAAAGGTCACATTCCTGTCATCAGAGAGGAAATACAGGCTCTTCTGTGAAAATCGGCCATGGACCCCGTTCCTCAGACCCAGGTGAGAAGGGAATTTTTTACTACACTTTTTGGGAATAAAATATATTGACCTACAGCAAATATATACATACACACACACACACACACACACACACACACACACACACACACACACACACACACACACTATCCTCATGGCCACAACATTCAAAATAAATACTGCATTCTAATATGTTATAAAACTGTTTGTCAGTGAACACACTGAAGTTCAGTTTACAGTAGATTTCCTTTAAATATTTCTTATCCTATGTTTTGTATCCTGGCTAGCTCGGGGGAGATGCTATATCTCTTTGTCATAGGGATCTTCGCTTATGCATTTTTGCACTGTACTTACTCAGGAAGACCCAGATTACAAGCAATATCTTGTTTTCAGAGGGGTCATGATTTTATTATTTTTATAATGTATTTATTCGGGGTAGCCTAGTCCAGATGCAAAATATTGTTTTCAGTGTGTTCTAATTTTATGCAGTGCAGCATAATATTGTATAGATGTAGAGTCCCACTGAAAATGAGATGTAGGGGTCGATTTTAACATAGTTTTAGTAGCCAGGGCTAGTGCAGTTGACCCCCTACTTGTCCATCTTGACTAGTGCAGTTTTTCTTTTGCTGTTAATGAAGTTAAAGTCCCTACTTTAGCAACCTCTACTCCTCATGCTAATCCTTTTCAGTGTTCCAGATAGCCTTGTGTGATTAACGGCTCATTAAGAGCTGCAGTTATCTGGCAGTTGAAGAGGGGCTTTCCACAAAAAAACATCATCACTCCACTGTTAGGACATTGAGCTAGTGTCCAGGGTGTGGTCAAGGGTAGTGTGCTGTTACTTCACCAGTTTCCAATTTTCTGAATGCGTCTGACAATTTCTCCCACATAATTAAGACCCTCATTTTCCCTACATTTTGAGTGCTTGTATCCAACATTTCAGTGACAAAATGCTAAGAGGTATACAGAGTCTTCCCTGCAGGTGGTGAGTTTTATCCCAGCCTTATTGGGGTTACTACCTTTTAAGAAGCCCAACGTGGGACATTTCATACTCAAACATGATTTTTCACAGGTCAGTATGTAACCACGACCAATGCAACAAACTTATTTTCTCTATATAATCAGAATTAAGGCCAAGTAGTACAGTTTTTTTAGTTGTTTCTATTGTTTCTTAACATTTTAAGATAGTTTAGTTAAGATATTGTAGTTTTTTGCAACATTTAGTGGAAAATTAAAAAAATATATATTTTTTCAACTATAAAAACAGGACAAGCAGTATTTTTCATTTTTTTTTTGTAGAACACAGTTGTCCAAATCAGGACTGTCCTGCGAAAATCAGGACAGGTGGTAACCCTAGCCTTATCATAGCTGCTCCCTCTCCCCTCCATATCACTCAGCTCTATAGTTTCCCTGGGCACCACTGCAGAGCAGACTCTGAAATGTCTATCCATAGCTGCCATTATTGGCAACTGTAGGAGGCCCCCAACCCTTTTAAATGGACCATGCCAGCCCAAACTATCCATACATCATCTGAAAAGTTAAAATAGGCATTCCTGGGGTGCAGCAATCATTCTATATAGAAAGAGGTTGTACAGCATCATGCCTGTGTACTGTGTCCCTTTTGGCAGATGAAAGGACAATGTTTTTTAAAAAACTTTTCTTGTTGGGGCAGAACATGGTACAATCAATTCTTTTAAAAATAAGAATGTCACAAAGTTTTCTGTTTCCCAAGCCCCTTAGGTTTGTGTGGCCCCCTCCCCAAAGAATTCCTAGATGTGTTCCTGGCTCACTTGACACTGTAAGAAAACTTCCAGAAGTGCAGATCTCCAGTTGATTTTTATGGTGGGGGCTCAGTGTGTCTTTCTCTGCCTGACTCTGTTCTTTGCCATGTGGGTGGTGGTGACAGTGTGGTGAGGTGCAAAATGATGTCGGCTATTGTGTGTGCAGAGCTAGAACTGCTTGTTTGAACATTTGCTGTTGTGGTATCCTCTAGTTTGGGGGTGGGGGGTAGTCGGGGAGCAGGAAGAGAGAAGGCCATGGTACAAAACAATGGTGGACACACTGTGTGTGATGGCATTGCAGTTTTTTTTTTCTGGGAAAGGAAGCAATGTGAGAGCAGGATAAATGTGCAATAATCGGAGCATTGCCTGGCTTGCATTTTTTTCCAGTATAGGTGATCAAAATTTACCATTATAATTGTGGGTTTGTGCAATCACCTGTGGGCTAATGCAGTTTGGAATCAACCTGTCCTGCTGGCTAGTGCAAAAAAAGTTAAGGTTGACCCCTGATGAGGTGCCATTTCTTCTTTGAACTATCCAGGCTAAATATATACTGTAGCAATCAGTAGGCATATTCTAGGAAAACACATTGTAAAAATGTATAAAAGGAAGACCACATTGAAACTGCCTCTCAGCAGATCTGCATTCTGCAACTTCATTAGAAATTATTTATTTATTTGAGATTAGGATTAATACCTTTGAGTCATAGACTCATTTACAAAGGCTCCAGGTGAAAGGAACAGTGACATTACAATGACACATATTTAAGAAACAGTACAGTAGTTGGCATAGGATTACAGTATTAAACAGTAGTTACAAGGCAGTGACAGAAAATAACAGGAGATACACAAGTGCTTAAGGTAATGGTTAGCACAGTAACCCAGTCAAACATGCCAGACTTATGATACAGTGCTAAATTGGGAGAGCTGAAAATGAATTATCAACAAGTAATGTGTGGACAACCCTGGGTGAGAGGAGGTTGCTGCAAGAGGAGTGAGTCAACAGATGGGCATGGTAAGCAGCCAGTATAGGCTTTGTCAGTGCATGGTGTGGGAGAAGAGTGGTGGGAGGAATGAGGGAAAGGAGTGGGAGGAGAGGGGGGTGGAGGTGGGGAGGGGGAGGAGGAGGTGGATGGTGATGAAGCCAGAGTAGGCTATGTCAGTGTATGGCATGGGGGAGGTAGGGAGGAGTGCGGGGATAGGTGTGGGAAGTGATAAGGGGCAGTTAAGGAGGTGGGGAGATGAATGGGGAGGGAGGAGGAAAATAGAGTAGGGCCAGTGCATAGGGGAGAAGAGGCGACATGTGGAGGTAGTTGGGGGGGGGAATAGTAAGTGGGTGGCTTTAGAGAGGGGTTGGAGGGAGATGTATGGTGGACAGTGGCATGGGGGAAAGGAGGGCAGATAACTGATCCTAGTCAATCATGGGGAGGGATGAGAAAGGGAGGCGAATGAAGGAAAGGAAGGGAGGCTATGGGTCCCTGAATGGTTGTGCCAGTTTAGATAGCTAAGGTTTGCTGGGGCATTTGCAAACATTCTCTAAGGCTAACCAAGCTTTGAGATCCAGTTTGAATTGACTGACCTTATTACATTCAATCAGGTCCTTAAAGAGTTCATTGAACCATTTAGGGCTACGGTAGGCGAGGGATCTCTGGGCTAGGGCTGTTCTCTTAAATGGTATAACCAGTCCCCTCTTATCCACATTTCAGATCCTAATCATGGGTTGCCCAATTAGGAATAGGCAAGAGGCTCAGTTAGGGGTATGTCCCAATAAGGCTTTCTTGGCAAGCAGGTATGTTTGGTAGTTTATCCTAAGGTGCAGAGGGAGCCAACCTGTGTCTTGATGGAGGTCACAGGTATGTGTCCGATGATCTACCCCTAGTACAAGATGAAAATTTCTGTTAAGAAGGGTTTTAACCCTATTGAGGGCAGTGTCAGTGTCAGTGACAGCACCATAAATGACAAGACCATAGTCAATCATGGATAGGACCAAGCTTCCTGTGACTAATTTAAGGGCCTCAGGCATCAGTGTCAGTGGTGATAAAGGATGTCTAGCTTCACATTAGCAGTCTTCACCACATGGCCAATGTGCACTCCAAACGTAAGGACATCATCTAGGTGAACCCCAAGATATTTAAAAGTGAAGACTTTTCGAGCATGTCACCATTGCGACACTGTAACTGTAGAGTTCCAAAATTCTTCCTCTTCCATGGGACACAGAAGAGCATGCTCTTGGTTTCCTTATAGTAGAGCAGGAGTCAATTACTCGAGAACCATTTTTTTGAGTATGCAAAGGTTGTCTTGCAGTCCAGCTGATATCTCTGCCTGGCTCTTTCCTTTAACCGATATCACAGCATCAGCTGCATAAAGCACGATGTGCCCTGGGCAAATTGATAGCAAGGGGTTTATAAAGAGACTGAAGAGTAGTGGCCCAAGTATTGACCCTTTGGGGACTCCCAGGCCCACTTCCCTGGGCTCTAGGAGAATGCGTTTAATTTTGACGTGTTGAGTCCTACTAGAGAGGTAGCTGTTAAACCATGCCACCGTATCTTTGGACAGGCCCAGTGATAGGAGGTTCTGTAGCAGCAGTTGATGGTTAACTGTGTTGAATGCCTTCATAAGGTCTATGAAGATAGACCCAACTGCAAAACCATCCTTGAAGGCATCATATAGATGGGAGGTGAAATTAATCGGGGTGGTGAGGATGGAGTGTTCTCTCCTGAACCAATGTTGTTGAACACAGAGAAGACTTGGTTTGCTGGCCAAGGCACCTAGCTTCACTTGAGCTCTTTCCTTCCAAGATTGCTCGAAAGGCAGAGTAGAGAACTTTACCAGAGCAAGGGAAAAGGATTGACTTCTTTTGGCTAAGCAGATTTACTGTGTGGTGTTTTTATTTTTTACTCACAGGGATTGTTACTGTTTGTTGCTAACATTTCATTGCTTTATTTTTCTCTGCAGCAAAGTGTTTCTTACAGCGTATATCTTCTCTGAAATTATTACAGGTGGTGCTTTACAGGTTTTACGGTTTTATCTAACATAAGGATAAGCTTTCAGGGTTACTGCATTTGTTGTTGACTGATTGTTTCTGCTCTTACCTCCTTGTTCTTTCGTCCGTGGTTTTTCTTTTTCAGCAGGGGAAGGGCCCAGTCACCCAGCCCCATCCCCAACCACCCCACACTACACTCCTTTTATAGGGTACTGCAGTTATGACATTTCCTGTGGCAGAGCAGGAAGGGGCGGATCAGTGGGACATCCACAAGGTGAGCTCATTTACAGGGGCACTAGTAATTTAACTTCTTATAACAAGTTAAACAAAAACAAAACACAATCAAACCATTACTTGCATTTTTCCTTCTAATTACTCTGACTAGGTTATAAACCCAGCAACTTATCTGGAATGGATATCATTAACTGCAGGTACTGTGGAACAATTTTCAGAAGGACAGTCTTACAGGATTTGGACACTGTCCTACATGCTGGGCCATTGGAGATCTTAAGGCTCAGCTCCGGGCAGCATGGGCAGAGATTGCACGCCTCAAATTTCATATTCAAGAGGAAATACATTATAAGAACCACCCGCCATTTCCCCAGCATCCAACAGAAAAACCTCGACCGCAGAGGGTAGTTGGACCAGGAGGTTGGCAGGTGGTTAGGAGGGGCAAATCGGGTGCCCCATCACTCTCTGCTCGCCAACATATTACCTCCAAAAACCATATAAACACTACAAACAGGTATCTGCCTCTATCTCTGAAATCAAACAGAGGCAGAAGACACTGCAGAGCAGGACATCATGGCACAGGAGCTAGCACAACAAAACTCACCCAAATCAGGAACCAAAACAAAAAAAGCATAAAGGAATCCAAAAAACTTCTGATCATAGGAGACTCCATGATTTGGGGAGTTGATACCCATCTCCAGCCAGGGGTAATGGTCAGATGTCTCCCAGGTACATCAGCATGGAGAGACACTGACCGCATTGCTGAAGTTGTTCACAAAGCAGGAGAAAACATTGATGTCCTAGTATACATAGGGACTAATGATCTTGCCAGCCAGTCAGTTGTGGAGACCAAGGAACACCTGACCAGGCTAGGTGACAAACTGTCATCCATTTCGTCCGGCATCTCCTTCTCTGAGATCCTGCCAGTCTGGGAGAGGGGGGCAGATGGACAGAAGGTCAGAGAAGGGGAGATATGGGAGCTAAACATGTGGCTCAAGGGCTGGTGCCAGGAAAAAGGACACAGATTTGTAGGGAACTGGCAACAGTTCTGGGAGTGAAAGTTCTTTAAATTTGATGGACTGCATCTGACTAAGGAGGGAGTCAGTGCATTGGGGCAGAAGTTTGACGTCTTTGCAGAATATTTAAACTAGCAAATGGGGAGAGGGGTGCAGCACCCCATACGTCGAATGGGAAGAACACCCCTCCCCTCCCTCAGCTAGTGGTCAAACAGGGATTCAGCATGTTTGCAGTTCATTTGCATCACCAGGTAAGAAAAAAGTTTTGTCTCCCCATACAATGCACAGGGGTAATGCCAAACCTCACCCAACAACTAACGCACCAAAATCTGGCCAATGGAAAATCATGTACACAAATGCTCACAGCCTGGGAAATAAGATCCCAGACCTGCAGGCAATAATGTCAGAGGCTGAACTGGACATAGTAGCAATTAGTGAGATGTGGTTTACCAGTAACCACACTTGGGAGACTTCAGTACCTGGCTATGTATTGTTCAGAAGAGACCGAGGTGCAAAAAGGGGGAGGAGTGGCTCTGTATGTCAATGAAAATATCAAAGCTACAGAAATTCAGAATACACATAAGGAACCAGAACAACTGTGGGTCACCCTGGAAACAGGAAATGGGACAGCCATAAGAACTGGGGTTGTCTACAGGCCCCAGACCAGGGGAGGACATAGACACATTACTGTTAGAAGATATACAAAACATGACAGCTAAAGGGGAGGTTCTGATAATGGGAGACTTCAACATGCCGGATACAGATTGGTCAATACCAGCAGGAACATCTGCCAGAACTAGACACATAGTGGATTCCCTGCAGGGGGAGGGCCTCAAACAACTGGTACAACAACCCACAAGAGACAGGGCTATCCTAGATCTAGTACTGATTAACAGGGAAGGGATCACAGATCTCCAGGTAGAAGGTCACCTGGGGGCCAGTGACCATCACATGGTATGGTTCAATTTGGCTACTACATCTAAATCATCCCATTCCAAGGCAAAAATATGGGACTTCAGAGGAGCTGTCTTTGATAAGATGGCCAACAGAGTTAAGCTAGCCCTGGCAAAAAGAAACACAGGTGAGGGGGTACAGGCAAAGTGGGCAAGCATTAAGGATGCAATACTTGAAGCAACATCCCATTGTGTTAGACAGAAAAGGAAGTGCAAAGAAGAAGGAAACCACTTTGGTTCTCAAATACAGTAGCAGAAAGGTCAGAGCCAAAGGCTGGCATTCAGGAAATATAAGGGAACACAGCGGGATGAAGATGAGGATACCAAACTGCCTAAGGAAGCAGGGAAGGCAGTAAGGCAGGCAAAGTCCCAAACTGAGGAAACACTAGCACGAACAGTAAAGGTGACAAGACTTTCTGTAGATACATTAGTGAAAGGAGAAAGTCCAGAGGGGTATTGCTAAGCTTAATGGAGAAAAGGGGGCATGTGAGGAGGAGGACCATGTAAAGCATCTATCCTAAATAGATACTTTGCTCAGTATTTACTGAAGAGAAGGTAGGGCAGGGCCCACAGCTCAACAACATAGACACAGGGGGAAGGGAGGTGAGCACTACTCCCTTCACAAAAGAAAGGGTCCTACAAGAGCTTGCTAAGCTCAGGGTGGACAAGGCAATGGGACCAGATGGCATACATCCCAGGGTACTTAAGGAGCTAAAGGTGGAACTAGCAGAGCCATTAGCAGAACTGTTTAGTGAGTCTCTGAGCACAGGAGAGGTCCCAGAAGACTGGAGAAGGGCTCATGTGATCCCGCTCCACAAGAGTGGTAGCAGGGAGGAGGCAGGGAACTACAGACCAGTCAGTCTTACCTCAGTAGTGGGCAAGATTATGGAGGCACTCCTTAAGGAAAGGATAGTGCTACACCTGGAATCCATAGGGGCACAGGATCCAAGACAGCATGGGTTTACAAAAAGGAAGGTCCTGTCAAACTAATCTTAGATTTCTTTGACTGGGTAACCAGAGTGGTGGACCAAGGGGGGAGCAGTTGATGTTGCCTACCTTGACTTCAGCAAAGCTTTTGACACTGTTCCACATAGAAGATTGATAAATAAGCTGGCTAGGCTCAGGGTGGGTCAGAAGTTGGTCAACTGGGTGGCAAACTGGTTGACGGGCAGAAAACAGAGTGGTGGTAAATGGTATACAGTCAGAAGAGATGCCAGTCACAAGTGGGGTACCTTAGGGATCAGTCCTGGGGCCAGTCTTCAACATCTTCATTAGTGACCTTGCAGATGGACTAGAGGGTAAGGCTTGTCTGTTTGCAGATGACAGCAAGATCTGCAACAGAGTAGATGATCCAGATGGGGTGGGCAGAATGAGAAGAGATCTGGATAAACTAGCAAAATGGTCAGAAGAGTGGCAACTGGGATTTAATGCAAAGAAGTGCAAGATCATGCACATAGGGAAGAGAAACCCTGAAGCCACCTATAGGCTGGGAGGGGAGTTGCTAGCAGTCACAAAGGAAGAAAGAGACTTGGGCATCATCATCACTGATGACCTGAAATCATCCAAGCAGTCCTCTAAAGCAGTAGGTAAGGCTAGGGGGTGTTAGGGTGTATTAGTAGGGGTATCACAAGTCGTAAGAAGGAGGTAATAATCCCTCTTTACAAGACACTGGTTAGGCCCCATCTGGAGTACTGCATGCAGTATTGGAGGCCACACCTTCACAAGGACATTAACCAAATTGAGGCAGTCCAGAGAAGGGCAACCAAAATGGTGCAGGGACTGCATCAGAAGACATATGAGGACAGATTAACAGAGCTCAATATGTATACCCTTGAGCAAAGGAGGTAGAGCGGTGATATGATCGAGGCATTCAAACACCTTAAGGGCATTAGCAAGGTGAAAGAGTCTAACATGTTTAAATATAAGAAAAATAGCAGGACAAGAGGACATAGCATGAGATTAGAGGGGGGCCGATTAAGGGGGAATGTGAGGAAATTCTTTTTCACAGAAAGGGTGGTGGATGCATGGAATGGCCTACCTCAAGAAGTGGTGGCTATGAATACAGTGCAGGGCTTCAAACAGGCATGGGATAGGCATAAGGGAGCAATAGAAATGAGTATGAATAGATAGGCCACTGACAGAGCAAAGGCCGATGGCACATTTATAAGGTAGAAAAAGAAATGGGCAGACTGGATGGGCCTTGCGGTCCTTATCTGCCGTCAACTTCTATGTTTCTATGCTTGGATAAGTACTCAGTGAGCTGATCCGAGACCATGTGTTCAAGAACCTTGGATAGCGGTGGGAGGATTGATATTGGCCTGTAGTTGGACAGGTTTGTAGTATCACCAGATTTGAAGACCGGGGTAATCAGTGCTTTCTACTACTTTTCAGGGAAGACACCAGATTTTAAGGAGGTATTGAAAACTTTAGTGAGAGGTGCAACTACCTCATTTAACACTAGCCCTATCATATTCATATCTATGAGGTCACTGCCCATACAAGTCTTCTCTAGAACTCATTTAATATATTTTAGGATTTCATGCCTGCGGAGCTGCCTAAAGTAGAAGGGGAGGGCATTACCGCCCAATATGGAGTTAGTCTCATCAATGGTGGTGGGGGGACAGATAGTTAGCTGGTAGTACTGTACAAATATCAGTAAAGGCCTGGTTAAAGGCATTTGCTATGTTGTGTGATTCCTGGAGTGACCCAGCTGGGGTGATTACTAAGGCAGGAGGGACTCTAGAGGCCTTACCTGTAAATGATTTTACTGAGTCCCAGAACTCTCTTCCATGGCCCCAGTTCTTCTGCAGGAGGTCGGTGTAGTAGGAGGCCTTGGCCTGGTGAATGAGCCTGGTACAATTGTTCCTAGCTGTTTTGTAGGCAATGATATCTGAGTGTTTCCTGGTAGCCATAGCCTTGTGCCATAAATTGTCCCTATGTTGCATATGCTCAATAAGTGAACCACATAGCCAGGGATTGGGCGCCCCTCTATCTTTTTTGTTTTATAGGGCCATATATGACACAAGCCTTGTTAAATGCAGAGAAAAAGTAGTTTAAGACTTCATTCCCATCCTGAGCCCTGTCTAATGGTTTCCAGTTCACTAGAGTAGAGTGAGATAATGTCTAAAGGCATTCAGTTGACCAGGTCTCAGTGATGCATTTCTGGTGACTTTGGGTGCAGCTTTGGTAAACTTATTTGACCAGGTGCACACAACTGGGAGTGGTCACTGAGGGTATCGAGTAGAACTGTGACCTCAGAGATGTGATCTGGACAGGTAGTGAGGAGCCAGTCAGTTAGTGTACTAGTGCTCATTTTGTAATTATGCCTGGTGGGCTCGGCAACTAGCTGTGAGAGGTAGAGGTCCGAGATCTGGTCTCGGACAGTAGAGGCATCATTGGACTGCCAATTGACATTGAAGTCTCCAACAATGATGTGTTTCCAGTTCTGTGAGTGCTGCTCCAGGTTGGAAATCACTTGTACCCCAGTGGTGTGTTGCTAGGGGATATAAAAACAGTGGAGAAGAGCAAAACTTTGTTCTGCTGTCCAATTGCAGGTTTGAGGCTTAACATTTAAAACTCTTTAGAGTGGAGACTACTAGGCAGTGTCTGAACTCTGGTATCACTCTTGTACACCAGACAGCCACCCCTGCATTTGGAGAGTCTATACTGTCGGAACACCATATAGGCATCCAAGGCTATGGTAGCATCACTGACCTTCAGGGACAGACAGGTCTCCGTAAGAGCTATAACATTAGGCTGGATCAGTTCCACCCATGCCTGGAATTGTGGCATTTTGGGTAGGAGGCTGAGAAAGTTGTGATGCAATTTTGAGGTGGCTCATGCTCACAGAGGGCTGACTTGTAGGGGGTCCTGGATTAGGGTGCACTGTGCCAGAAATTAGTAGTAGCAGTACAATCAATCTCCTTAATATCTGTGCCCAGCTCATCCATCCCTTTAGTGTGATATTTCACAATGCTGTGCTTGACAGGATCAGTTGCAACCACCAAGGTATGGCATATAAGCAAAGCGGCTATTGGAACTTTCAGGGCAGCATAGGGTATAAAAGCATGTGGCGCTAGTTTGAATAGTAGCTGTGCACAGGAGTCTGCCCTTGTACCCCTATGGTGGTGGGAATATGTTGTAAAAGATGTTGCATCACCTGACTAAGGGGCAGTGGGGTGGAATACAGCGCACTACAGGATGCATAAGATCAATAAGATAGGGGACCAGTGCATGCTGTTTTACCAGTGATACCCTGTATATGATAGGGGGTGGAGACTGTGATGGCTCCTAACCCCTCAGTCTATTTACAGATGAGGGGACTACCAATGGGGAGACGAGGGTGGGCAGGAGCTCTAGTGAGAGAGCATTTAATAGAGGTTGGGGCTGGGGTGGGTGGAGCAAATAATAAAGAAAGCAGTAAGGTGGCGCTTAGCAGAAGGCAGCGCAGTATTAGAGAGGAGAAAATTGAAATAGTTGTTTTTTTGGACCAGCCAATTGCAGCGGGAGAGGAGAAAGGAGCTGCCAATGGTGTGCAGAGCTTCTGCACTGCTATCCAATCAGATGCATGGTCTTCTAGCCCTGGTTAGAACCTTACCTGGTCAGCAAGCTGGCGCGAGTCAGCCGGGGAGAGAGGGCGGGCGGCCGAGAAGGATCCACGCCATGAACGCATCAGTGGAGAGTGCCAGAGTCAAGGGTGGCTTCTGAAAAGAGAGAAGAGACGGGGGATTAAGTAAGTACAGGGGATCACCATAGGGCTGGCACCTTGGGTTAAATGGTGGGAGGGACACAGTAAAATAGAGGGGAGTTGGTGTGAGAGAAAAAAACAAAACACACAACTTTAAGTGGCCGAGTGGGTTGGGGGTCCCCTAGCCTTTGCAGCCAGGAACCTTACGGCCAGCAACGGGCACTTAAGAAAATTCAGAGGGAATGAGAATGGTACAGTGTGCATAGTAAAAGCAGTTTAGAGTTTTGGTGCCCTTTGGCTACTACAGCCTGTGACAACCCACCTCTCCCTCTGGGCTGAAACAGCTTTTAGAGAGGTGTCTGTCCTCAGGTATTCGCTGCCACCAGCCGGACTCTTTCAGCACCTCCTTCAAGCTTATAAACTTGAATAATCCAACAAGCAATTGCACAAGTTAGTCTGGTAGTGTGTATCTCTCTTGGGTGGCGGATGCTACACAGATGTTCCTTTTTCAGGGGTGACTGAGGGGAGGGGGGATACAGATGGCAACCAACTGAAACTGAACCAGAGTAAGCTGTTTGTTGTATTTTTAGTGATGGTTTCTTATTTCTTTAAATAAAAGTACAATTTCTAAAGAGCAAGACTGTTCAGTGAAATCTTTTATCAAGTTCCCTTCCCATTCCAAATCAAGAAATCCTTGTAACAGCCTTAGACATACGAGGGACCACTTGCACCCTTTTCCTCTTGCTCTTCCCTTCCCCCGATTCCCAAGTTCAATGTGTTTTGCTAAGTTTGCTTTGCAGTTCACTTGCTGCCTTCAGGCTTCAGTCATGACTTGTACCAACTGCCTAATACTGCCTCAGGACTGGAGTAGAACTGGTCGTCTTAGTTTTCGACTTTTACTATCCTTTATTTTCCCACAGTCACTGTGCTCCGCTGCAGTTGTGAAAGAGAAGCTGAACTGCTGCTTATCTTATGCCACGTGCTGCTGTGAGAGGAGTCCCATCCTGATTGTGCTTTCTGTTCATCTGTTGAGTGGCCCCATGTGTGTCTGACTCGATCCTGTACCAATAGCCAGAAGTTGTCTCCATCATGACACAGGGTTGGGGGGCATGGCTGTTGTTGTGCTGACACAGGCTGGTTTGGAAAGTTGCAGTGCCGAGAACATCATGAGCAGTGTCAGTGGCTCAGCAGGTAGCACACTCACCTCTGAGGCCGAGAGATTAGAGGGCTGTGGGTTCTTCCCCACACCAGGCACTTGGGTTAATATCCCAGTACTGACACTGTAGTGCAGCACGAGGGGGGTGCTGCACTCCTGAGGTGCTGTCTTTTAGAGGAAACGTTAAACCAAGGGTCCAGTCTGCCTGTTCTGGTGGTAGTTCAAGTGGATGTTAAAGATTCCATGGCACTTCTCGAAAAGAGTAGGGGAACTTTATTGTGAGGACTACGGACAATAATAGCATACATCACAAATTAAAACAGGTTGCAAACCTTATTGCAGTAACACATGAAATAAGTCCTCAAAAGGCACTAGGAAGTACAAAGACATGATTGTTATTGACCTTTACGCGATTCTTTTCTTAGCTGTATTTTCTCCTTCATGGCGGTTTTGCCCATTTTTCACAGTTAATCCATAACATTCTGAAATGCTCTTGACTATGTTTTGTCCTATCAGAAAACCATAGCTTTTGTAAACTGACCTCTATATTCTTCAAAATTTCAATATGTGTCGGTTATTTTTGAGTGACCCAATTGCATCGTGCCTGCAAATTTTTTTTTGTTTCTTTTTAGTTGTTTAACCAGGAGTAGTACACTAAGCTGAAAGCTTTTTTACAGGAGCGACATGGGAGCACAGGGAAGTTAAGTAACTTGCTCAGGGTTACACAGTATGCAAGTGGATGCTGTGGGATTCAAACCCAGGTCTGGTCTGCTGGATGTCATCAGGTTTGCAGCTCAGAGCCTTAAACCACTGTGCTATACTGCCTCCCATATAGCAAATGCCCATAATATCTTATGATAGTCAGTAGTACATATAATCTTTCTATACAGTATTTCCCCAATTTTCCGTCTGTCACCATGAAACAATGCTGCATAAGCCAAGTTTTCAAACAAAGGCTCCTCCCATTTGTTTGCCAGATGAGACCAGAAACTTTTTGTGAATGGATAATCTAAAAATCAGTGCTTCTGGGTCTCTACTGTCTGTATGCAATTCTCTTTTGGACAGTATCCCTCCTGGATCTGCTTATGTTTGTTATTGTTTCTGACTGGTACAGTATCCTGCCATGTAGCCCTAACCAAACTGTGTTCCACATAAAGTCTAGTATCCTTTTAGAGTCTAACATATTCAAATTCAATTGCAATTTCTCCTGAGGACAATCCACTAAAGAGAGCCTCTTTTTTCTTATAGTATTATATGTACATAAACGTCTTTCCGAGATTTCTTGGACAATACTTCAGTAGTAATATTCCACTTAATTACTTGTTTAACTTGCTCTAAGGCATATCCTGGGATATTTTGTATTCTATGTACCCCTCCTGATTTCTTCTGTGCCCAAGCAGTGAAGCAAGGACCTGTTATCAATTACATGTACCCTGTACCCAATTGTATTTGTCTGTCCACAATGTGACGTGGCACCTCTGGTGAATGCCTATTGATTTTTTTTGCAAATCTTTGCTATGTAACCGAAACGCAATGTATGTCTTTATGTGACGAAGTACCTTTGGAAATGAGCCTCTGGCTCAAAGGTTGTAAACTGATTCTTAAATAAATAAATAAAAATAAGGAGTAAGCCATTGCAATACCAAATCCCTCCATATCTTATTTCCGGGCTTCAAAGTGATCCCTAAGTTATATGCCAAAAAGATACTGCAATAGAAGGCTATTGGGTTTATCATGGACAAACCACCTTTCTTAATCAGCCTATATGTGACTTCCCATTTAACGGGTTTTAGCCGGCTGTCTCACAAGGCTTGAAAAAATATGCTGTACAGAGAAGTGTGTAGTGTCTGGGGAGGAAGACAAATGTAGCTGATATGTAAGAAAATTGGCAGCAATAGTGTTTTAATCAATACCACCCTTTTTTCTTTGAAATCTGTCTCCCCTTCCATGAATTGACCAGTTTGGAAGCCTTATTTATACACCTCTCCCAGTTCTGTGTAGCCATGTCACTTTTGCCAGAGGTTAGGCCCAGTATGTTAATAGTGTCCTGCGTAATGTCAATGCCCACAAAAGTGTGTGCTTCTAATGTGGATGTTTCTCCTGAGTAGAGCACACTACATTTAGAGTAATTAATCCTAGACCCAGACCATTCTGAAAAAGTTTTAAAGCAGTCTCTTGATGAATTTTCTGTAGCTTTTTTTATCTATACATAATAAAAGATAATCCGCATAGGCTAATGCTTTTATGTTAGAAGCAGCAGATGTCACAGTAAGCCCATAGATGTCATCCCTCTGTTCTAGGTTTCTTAAAAACACATCTATACAAAATACATGTAAAAGGGGGCTCAGGGGACATCCCTGCCTAACACCCTTATGGACTCTAATGTCTTTCCCTTTCCAACCGTTTGTTAGGTGTGAGCACAGCATTTTCATACACTAGCTTGATCCAACCTATGAACTCCTGCGGGATGCTATAGGCTGCTAATACATTGTACAAGAATTGGTGTGAAATCATGTCAAATGCCGTCTCCTGGTCTATTCCCAGCAGAAAACCTTGTGACCCTTTTAGTGATGGCCAGTGAAGTAGTACCCTAACCATTATAAGTTTGTATGTTTCCTGGAAGGTATTGCACATGTCTGTGCAGGACTAATAAGAGTCTGCTACTGATGTTAATCTAATTAACAGGATTTTACTTAAGATTTTCAAGTCTGTATTTAGGAGGCTGAGAGGTCTCCAATTTTTAAGGCCTATTCTGTCCCCTTTCCTATATACCAAAATCAATGAGGCAAAATTCATTGACTTAGATAGGGACCCTGCTCATAACATACTAATATACAATATAGCCATAACTGAAACCATATCTTCTTGAAACATTTTGTAAAATTCTGCACTAATGCCGTCTGTGCCCAGGACTTATCCATTTTTAAGGCTCTGTAAGGCACAGCATACTTCAGCGTCAGTAACTGGTGCTATTAAAGCCTGATGGTCATCCAGTGAAATCGGTGGTAATCTTGTTAGTGTCTGAAAATCATCTCTAACTCGAGGAGCTTCAGAAAACAGGTGTGTGTAAAAGGTATCCCCTTGTTTTAGAATACCCTCTGGTGTGGTAGTTACTCCTCCACTTTCTGTACTGACCTGAATAATAAGTCTATGCTCCACCCTGCCCCTACATTCTTTAAAGGGGTCCATTGAACCCTTTTGCATCCTAGTCCCAAATCTCATTTCTTGTTCCAGGGACTTAGCCGTGTTGTATTGCATAGCAAACATTTTCTCTTTAATTTCAGAGACTTTTTTGCTGTTATTTATCTTGTATATTTCTGTTTGGGAAATCAATTTTTGCAGTTGTATTCGTAATTTTAAATAGGACATTTAGTGCCAGTAGCTCAGCAGGTAGCACACTCGCCTCTGAGGCCGGGAGATCAGTAGGCTGTGGGTTCTATCCACACACCAGGCACTTGGGTTAATATCGTAATACTGACACTGTAGTGCAGCATGAGGAGGGTGCTGCACTCTTGAGGTGCCGTCTTTCAGATGAGACGTTAAACTGAGGTCCCATCTGCCTGTTCTGGTGGTAGTTCTGGTGGATGTTAAAGATCCCATGGCACTTCTCGAAAAGAGCAGGGGAATTTCCCCGGTGCAATGGCCAAAGTCCTCCATTCATGAAAAATACCACCAGCAGCTTAATCTGGTTCAAGGTCAGTTGGCATTCATCTGTATCCCCTTCCCCCGCGTCATGCCTGAAAATAGGCAGGATTTGTCTAATGCACTTACCCGGTCAACTAAATAAAATAAAAAAATAAATATATTTACTGGAGGCTAAACCTTTTGCTTTCCTTTGGGGGAAAAAAAGCTGCCCAGGTCTGTTTGTTTTTTTCCCACCAGGTGGCAGCATCATCATAGAGTACAACTACAGAAAGCCTAGCTTTCAGTTCTTCTTTCCAGGTGAGCTGTCTATGTGCCTCTGTTAATAAAGATTTATTCAGTTTCCAAAATGATTTTTTTTACATCAAGGGGCATGTCCCCCAGCCAACAGTTAGTGGAACGGATTTATGATTAGTAAATTCCCTAGCCTGTGTACCTACTTTGACAATATGCAGCACCGAAGAGGAAAATATGAAGTCTATCCTGGTGGAAAGTGCCCCCTTTAAATATGTATTACCTCCTGCTGGAAAGACTATTCTGTATGAATCCTGTAGCTGTGCATCAGTGATTACGTGTTGCAATGCCATGGAGTCGCAAAACAGCTCATTTGTTTTAAGCCCCCTATCTGATTTCCCAAAATCCACAATTAGTCGCCCGCCCAAATAAGTAGCCTAGAAGTGTGTAAATAAGGCTTAACTGACTTAAATAATGTCACTCTTTCAGCTTTAGTTTGCGGAGCATAAATAGATGTAATCCTAAATCTTTCTGAGTGGCAAGTAATGTCTATCATGATGGCCCGGCCAGGCTCTATATCTACTAACTTAGAAACAGAAACATTAGTTTCCTAGCAGAATACCTACCCCATCACACAAATCCAGCTCTATAGACCAGAATGAGGGCCCCTTGGTCCAAAGCTTTGTAGCTTGCTGTAATTCAAAATGGGATTTAATTCTAGTGTCTTGAACACAAGTTATGTCACAGTTGTCCTGCCTCAAGGCATTTAACACTGTTACTATTTTGCAATTGCTCTTTATACTATTAGCATTAACAGAGGCTATTTTGAGTTGACTCAGGAGGCAGTATAGTGCAGTGGTCTAAGGCTCTGCGCTGCAAATCTGGTGACATCCAGCAGACCAGACCTGGGTTTGAATCCCACAGCTTCCACTTGCATACTGTGTGACCCTGAGCAAGTCACTTAACCTCCTTGTGCTCCCAGGTCGCTCCTGTAAAAAAAGCTTTCAGCTTAGTGTGCTATACCTGGTTAAACAACTAAATAAAAAAAAAAAAAAAAAAGAAGCCAGAAAAAAGAACACCAAAAGTAATGGGCCTACTACCATGCTCCTCTATCAAGAGTTTTTAATGCACCTTCTGCACATTGTTCTTTGCGAAATAGTTTGTGTTTCCACCCCCCTCGGTGTCGGAGGTAACTTAATTCGAGAAAGAGGTAGCTGAGGAAGTGTCTGCCTCTTCCCGAGTCGTCTTCTTGACTATCCTTGCTTAAAGGAGAAAACTTGTTGCTTGATTTCAAACTTGCAGGGAGTTCTCCTTTCTTTATTTGTTTTTTCCCCTGAGCTGAGGTGTGAGCCCCTGTGAGTGATTTTCCTGCCCTACATTTCTTCCCAGCATGTCTTGACTAGAAGGCGGGGGGGGGGGCATAACCTCTACCCCATCTTCTGTTGCATTCACAGAAGACTGCCTCAGAGGTCTAATTCATTCTCTAAAGGAACTTCTTGACTTCCTGGTTATTCTGTACCATCTGGATTGTCCTCAGTGGGAGTTGGGGCTGGGGGAGGTTGATCTGACATTGAAGCAGAGTGTGTTGGTCATTTTGCCTGAAGCTGTTGTGCTTCACTACTAAAAGCTGCTTGGGAAGGGCAATCCTCACGGTTTTGGGGGGCCCAGGGACATTTTCCATAACTGTGCCCAGTATGCTCACAAAGATTACATTTATAGAGGTTCAGACATGAAGAAGAGGCAGGGCCAAACTCCAGACAATGGCTGCATCTCTGAGAATCACAAGCTGAACTGAGGTGAGAACGGCTACCACATTTGAAGCAGGATTTAAGCTGCCCAATGTAAATAGAGTCCCTCTATCCTTCCTCAAAAAAAAAAAAAAAAAAAAAAAAAAGGTGCTTAGTAAATGCACTGGCCCACTGTTCGTTGTGTAAAATTTAACCTTTATCTTCCACTCCCCATTCCTGATCTGCTCGCTGTCTAATGATGGGGAAGGTCTGTCTAACACCTCGCATCTCTGTTTAAGCCAAAACAAAATGTCCTCCACATGGACACCTTTGTTATGGAACATGACTGTGATGTACTTAATTACAGGCTTCGTAAGAGGGATAACCATGTAGGGGATCCAAAGAGGAGAAGTCTTAAGAATCTGGTATTGGGCCCAGAATCTATCTAGGCTTGCAATGGTTTTAAAACTGATGTCAAACTTCCCATTGCTCAGATGAATGAGGGGAAAATCTCCAGCATTATTTACCGCAGTCAAACAATTACTTTTGAGGTTAGCACATTTAATTCAGTGATGTAAAATAAGAATATTAAGTTCATGACTTCCAAAAATTTTTATTAATACAAAAATCACGCATCACTTACAAAAAATCTCATCACCGTGATGAACATCAGGTGTAGTCCTTTTTCCGTTTCCTTGTGGTTCAAGGGCAAAAACCTGGGAAGAAATAAAAATTGCATCAAACCTTTCAATCACTGCTTTGCTATGTACAGTCTGTCCGGTGGATTCTCCATCCCCCCTTAAATATCAACCTAACAGCATTTCTACAGGGGGCTGGTTCCCCTTTAGACTGAAACAAGTCCGATAACCTAAACATAGGATCAAGCCGTGCCCTTTGTACAGGATTCTGTAACACACTGTCTGAAGGACCCATTCTAACATTTGGGTCATCCTCTCCCCAAACATTTTGTGGAGTCATAGCATTAATTCCAGATGCTTCATTGCTTTGAGTACTCGCGTTGGGGCCCAAGTATACAGTTACAACAATGTCTGAGGTCTGAATATCTGATGCCTACATTGGTGCCATTTGCTCCTGTAAGATATTGATGTCTTGCAGTTGCTAATGGTAGCGGCCGACATCTGCAACAGCCAGATCCGGCAACCACTTGCTGGCTGAGTTCTGGAGCCATCCTGCTCCCGATAATGCTCTTTCTGGAGACCAGGCGGGCTCCGAATCACTGTGGCATTGAGCAGCACTGTTACAGTTAGGCAAGGTGCTCTGCAGCCTCTCGTTATGTTGAGAAGCCACTCTGGAAATTTCAGCCATCGCATTGGATCTTTGAATGCTGTTTGTACCTGCATTTTCTTTTAAAACGTTCAGCTTATCTGCTTTCTGAGCCTGTACGTATTTCGGAGGGAAAAAGATTTAGCTTTTTAGGGATGGCTCTTGGTGTCCTGCTGATTAGAACTGCCAGCCAGGCTATTCCCCATGGAATTTGCACAGTCAGAGGCCTTTGAAGCTCTGACATCAGCATCTTTTTGCAGCAATCCTGGTGAGTCATTACCCTCTGAAGTTTAACATGCACTGTGCAGCACTGACTGTTCAAAATGTAGCACTTGCTGCTGTAGCTTACAATTTTGCCCAATTCTAAGCAGCTCTTTTAACCTTTGTTTTTTCATTTCAATACTATTTTTAGCATTCTCATTGCTTGGTCCTTGTACCTGGGAGGTGCTAGGCTACAATTCTTTTTGCTGTTTCAATTTCAATTCAGTATCGAAGCATATCTCGGGGACTTCTTCTTCTTCCATAAACTCTACTGGTTTATTTATGTTAGCCTCTTGAAAATGAGGAGCAGAGGAGGAGGAGGCACCTGTCCCTGTAGTCTGCTGTCCACCTCATCTTGAATCTCCAGAGTCGGCAATCCATTCATTTGTATCCCCTTCCCCTGGATTGTGCCTAAAAATAGACAGAATTTTTCTAGTGCATTTACCGGTCAACAACAACTAAATAAATAAAAATCATGTGATGTTCCTCTCGAAAGAAAAAAATGGAGCTTGTGTGGCTGATGAGATGGACTAGTGGGAGAGGTTTTCCTTTTTGTTCTTTGATTAAACGTGAACCAAAGTTTGCAGGATTGGTCTTTGTGTTTGCGTACAGCAGACTACCATGAACACTTCTGGGTTTGACCATTTTGGCATAATGGTTGAACTGAACTTGCAGCTGTCTGCCAGCAAATTATGTTTCTATGTTTGTTGAATTTTTAAAGCTGCATAATGTTGGAGCTATGCTGACGTATTGCCTAAAAGGGTCTCTGGGGGGTGTGACTTTATTTCCCCCCTCCTCCCCCCCCCCTTGTGTTTCTCAGAACAGCTGGCACTGCATTACAAAATAAAGTGATGAACAACAAATATACAACATAAGACAACTTATAATAGCTACTGTGTAGCCCAATTGCAAGCAGTAAGGCTCGGTCAGCTCTCTCATTGTGTGGGGGTGTGGTTGTGGCCAGATATTGAACATGCAGTATTTTGTTTGTTCTGCATTTCTGCCCCAGTGCAGTTAAATAACAAATAGTTCTGCATGAATCAGTACACTTTCTCTGTACTCCCTCCATTTCTCAGAACGGCCGCACTACAAACCCCAGTGCAAAAAATTATCGCGCATCCAATTGCGGCGTTCCTGCATGCAAGTCAAAATGGCGGCATTTTCTGAAAAGGGCACTTTACTACTAGTATTTTACATTACTGTAATTACAGTATAGCCTAGAGGTTAGAAGAGTGAGGTGTGAACAAGCTTGGTACATTCAGCAGACCAGACCAGAGTTTGATTCTCACAACCTCCACTTGCATACTGTGCGACTCTGAACAAGTCACTTAGCCACCCAGTGCTCCCAGGTCGCCCCTGAAAACAGGCCCTTGTGCCTAGTGGGCCTTACCCAGTTACCAAAGATTAAAATAAAAAAAATTAACATTCTGAAACTGATCCTTCTTAAATATTGATTTCCTAAATCTGAACCCAGAGAAGCGTCTTGAATATCCCCAAAATGGAGTATTGTCCATTTCTTCTACGCAAAAATAAGTGAATTTATTATGATTTATCTATTTTTTTTTTTTACAAGTTGGTGACCAGGAAACCCATATAGACTTGAGAGTAGTTTCCAGGTGCAGGTAAGGGAGTAAAGGAGAAGGTGTAAATTCATAACTAACTGAACCCAAAGTGGTGCGATACTTGTACTACAATAGTGAACTTGTTCTCAGTGAGAAGGGTTCTAAGAAGATAAGGTTACCACCCCTCCCCACCCTTAGCACAAGAGGCTGCATCCCCTAATGGGCTCCTTAACCTCATTGAACATGCTCCATCCACAAGGAACACTAGCGGCTCAGACAAAGCCACTTTGCTTCTGCCATTCTGTAGATTGTCCTTGGGGCAAGGTGCCCTCCACTATAGGGCTCCACTCTTGCTAACTGATCTGCCCCCGATACCTCATCTGTCCAGAACCTTGGTAATTTCAAACTCAAACTCAGAGTCCAGCTACTCACCACCAGTACCTGTGACTGCCCATGAGCTGTCCACTTGCATAGTCACCCCTCTTTTACTGGTGTGCTGAGCCAAACCTCTGTGCCTTCTGCCCCCTTCCCTCTTCTCTCCTCTCCTCTTCATCCAGTCTGATTCTTCTGATGTATTGTGCCTTTATTTTAAGTATCTGTTTTATGGGCTTAGGAAACCTTGTATCATCCTTGAAATCTGAACGTAAGCAATAGCTTGAAACCTTTGTTCTGTGCTTGACTTGGGGTTGTTTTACCCTCCGCATTGAGATGAAATACTGTTCAATGTATTGCTTGTTACTGATTATATAATACTTGACTCTGGGTTGTTTTACCCTCCACATTCATTTGTAATACCTTTCAATGTATTGTCAATTTCTCTTGTTTTGTACTTCCATGATGTGGAGCCTGCAAAGGAGTCTCTGACCCCAAGGTTTGTAATTCCGATCTCTCAATAAATAAAAATGTAAGAGCTGGTCATTGTGTTCCTTCTGCTGGAAGTGCATCATGCACTGCTTCATTCATTTCCTTCCCTAGGGGGAGTGAATTGCTGCTCAGTAATGCCGGGGTATGTCAGATGTGCATCAGGTGTATACAGTACCTTGTTTTATGTAGCAGCTTCAGGTGACAAAGATATGAACCATTGGGGAGTTTTAAGCCATACAACTTTTATTACTTGTAGTGCTATGATAGTGCAAGTGGTGCCAACACTGCATTATAATAGTAATAAAAAATCTTTATTTGTAGAGTGCAATTCATAAAATCAAAGCGCTTTAACAGTAATTAACAAAACCTTAAAACCACATGAGTTAACATTCGACAGTAACAGCAGAATCAAAATCAATCAGTTAGTGGAGAAAGCAAGATTAAATATGTTTTCAATGCAGATTTAAAGCTTTCCATGGTCTGGCACTGATGAGCCTGGCAAGGTAGAGAATTTCACATGGTGGAGGCCCCAAATTCCAACTCACGGGCCACAGATGTCTGTAAACAAACCCTGGGAATCTCCAGCAATCCCTCATCAGCGGAGCGGAGCAGTCAGGAGGCGTAGTAGGGTCAAAGAAGCTTTTGCAAGTAACCTGGTTCCTGTCCATGTAGGACTTTCTAGGTCAGCAAGCCAACCTTGAAGGTGATCTGCCATTGAATGGGCAGCAGTGCAGCTTACACATTACAGGTGTAACGTGGTTAGTTTGAGGAAGTCCAGTTAGTAATCTGGCTGCCACATGCTGCACAAAATGCAAGTGGTGGATATCAACCCCAGGTAACTCTAGGTACAGGGCATTACAATAATCCAGACGGAAGGTCACACAGGTATAGACCAAGGTCGGGAGATCATTAGGTGGAACCAGGTGCTTAATCCGGCCGCTATTCCTCTGATGATAAAATGAGGTCTTAACAGAAGACACCTGAGACTTCAGGTCAACCCCTCATCAATTGGGCTGGCAGTATAGCCTAGAGGTTAGAGGAACGAGGTGTGAATGAGCTTGGTACATCCAGCAGACCAGACCGGAGTTTGATTCTCACAACCTCCACTTGCATACTGTGTGACTCTGAGCAAGTCACTTAATCGCCCAGTGCTCCCAGGTTGTCCCTGAAAACAGTCACTTGTGCCTAATGGGCCTTACCCGGTTACCAAAGACTAAAATAAAAAAAAAAAAAAAACAGTGCCCAGACTCCGCACCTGTTAGGAGGTCCTCAGCTGGGAGCCCCCAAGTATAAGACCAGAGGCCTGCCCAGCTGAAGGCCTTTGTACCTGGTGACCCAGGACCACAACCAAAACCTCAGTCTTGTCTGGATTCAGCCTCAACCAGCTGGCACTCGTCTAGTCCTGGATCTTGGATAGGCAATTGTTAAATTCCGAGAATGTGCTGCATCCTGATCAGGTGCAAAGGACATGTACAGCTGAGTGTCATCTGCATAGTAGTGAAAACTCAGACCATACCACCTTACAGTGCCCCCCAGTGGCAACATGTACACTGCAAACAGCATGGGTGACAGCACTGAGCCACGTGGGACCCCACATGGCAGGGAGAATGCATCTGAGGAATAAACCCCAGACACTACCATCTGAAACCTGCCTGTGAGGAAAGAGTGGAACCATCTGAGAACAGTCCCTGACAGACCACAGATCAACCGCAGGCACTCTAGCAGTATTCCATGGTTCACAGTGTCAAATGCCGTAGAGAGATTAAGGAAGACTAAGATGGTATGACTCCCCCCTGATCTCTCGCTATAAAGAGGTAATTGAGCACTTGAACATGGGCAGTCTTGGTATTATGCCTCTTCCTGAATCCTGACTGGAAGGGATTGAAGATGTCATGAATGGCAAGATGGTCATCCAGCTGCAGTGTGACCACCTTCTTAATAACCTTACCCACAAAGTGAAAGTTCGAGACAGTCCTGTAGTTGGCCAGATAGTCCAGGTCAAGAGAAAATTTCTTTAGGAGTGTCACCACCGCCTCCTTCAAGGAGTCTGGAAATTCCTTGGTCTCTAATGAACACTGGACAATCTCAGCCAGGGCCAGGCTGATGACCTCAATACACCCCACAAAAAGGCGGGTTGTGCCAGTGTCCCAATTACAGTAGGTCAGCTGCATATTCTGGACAATCCTCATGACATCTGAGACTGTCACCTGGCGAATGTTGACCAACCTGACCGAGGCACTGTGACCTCCCACAGATCACTGCCACACCCATTGCAGCAAGCTGAACAGATCTCCGACCTGATATCTGCAATCTTATTTGCAAAGAAGTGAGCAAAATCATCAAACTTCTCTTGTGACAAGGCTCTCCACGACTGCAGACAGGCTGGATTGCACAGTCTGTCCACAGTACAGAAGAGCCCATGATAATTTGAATTATTTGTCTCTCTAAGTGGTTTCATCCCACCCCACCCCTCCTAGGCCACCTTAAATACTCCATTATCCCCACCCATCTAGCTATCACTTGCTTCATTGGCTTATCTCCGACTTTATTTTTCCTCCATGCCCCCTTCTTTGCCACCCCTTAATTAAATATCCTACTAACTGTATCCACTTTACTACTGTTAGATACTTTCATTATATTCTGGATATCTTAGCATCCTGCCCAGATCCCGAGGGGAAATAATAACAATGAAAAAAATACACATATATATAGTCTTTACCCCTTCCTACTACCAGGCTTTCAGTTTCTGTATCGTTCTTGCAGAATTTGGCTCTTCTTACCTCTGTATCATGGATACTGGCTTATTAATATGGAGGTCGTGGGCACTATTCTATCTGGCTGTGATGCAGCTTTCCTCACTATCATCAAACTCTACAACTCATCTGTTTCCCACTAAGATAGGGGAGATCATCCATGGTTTGGGATCATGACATCCTGAGAACCATCAATTACCTCATAGATGCATTCAGATTCACCCCGGCCCCCCCCGAGCCTGGATACATACCTTTCACAGTATGGAGGAACCCTTGCTGTGCACTCCCCAAACTTCTCTTACTCGTCTCCTCACTTTGCCCATCATACACTGTACTTTGCTGGCAAGGTATTGTTATATGTAGCTCTACATCAGTTAGGTATTAGCCACAGGGCTCCTCCGTGCCACGCCCATGTTCCCCATAAGCGAGAATGCACCAAACATTTCAAAGTACTCTTAGGACCATCTAGGAAGCTTCTGCACCTCCTATTACTATGCTCAGGAAATGCTGAATTGAACCCAGGCCCACCCGTATCTATTGGTTTTCTTACTGACCTACCTGGCTCTAAAGGGTTAAGTTTTATGCATGTTAATGCATGCAGCTTGTTAAAAAAAAAATTACCACTATCCAGGCTTGGATAAGCCACACTGCCCCTGACATTTTGGTTGTCAGAGTCTTGGCTCCGCCTGGCGACCAGCAATAATGAAATAAACCTCCCCTCTTACTCTGTTTCGTACTGACAGGCAGACCAGAGGTGGCGGGGTGGCTATCTATGTCAAAGATAAATTTGTGGTCTCTATCATTGACTCAACCTTGGTCCCATACAAGTTTGAAAGTCTCACACTGCAGGCTGAGATTGCACTTGGAATATCACTTTGTGTGTTAGGCTGTTACAGACCCCTGTCTGCCGGGTTGCAGCTTCTAAATCATTTAAACCTTATTCTATAGCAAAGGTCGTCTGAGTCTGTATTATTAGGGGACCTCAACTTAGACTGGTTGTCCAGTGCATCCTCTCCCCTAAAACCCCTCTACGACGCTCTCTGGCTGACGCAACTCATCTGTGAACCTACACGCCCTGACAAATCAAACCCTTCTAATAGCACCTTGTAGGATATTATCCTTGTCAGCAAACCATACTTATTAACCCATGCTGGTGTCTTTTTCTCAGATATTAGTGACCACTGCTTCATCGCCTGTATGAGGTCTAATCACTCCCCCAGGTGCATCTAAATCCTTCCTCAAAAGGTGCCTCTGATATCTTGATCCCTGTGCATACGTATCAGAGCTATCTCACTCTGTGCACTGGACTGACTTGGCAAATTCAGTGTCCACTGCCTACGATATTTTCCAAGGCATAATATTGGGTGTCATTAATAGGCACACACCCCTTGTAAAAACTCGTGTTAGGAATAAGTTCTGCCAGTGCTCCACCACTGAGTTGGAGGCTTTGTGCAACAGAGAAATGCTGTGGAAAAAACTTGTAAATCTAAACTTTCGAATGACTGGAACCTCTTTAGGAAGTCTAGGAACCTCTGCACCACAATGGCCAGAGAAGCAAAGGCTAAGTTTTACGGCACCCAATTTGATCAATCAGCTAAATGCTCCTCAAAATTCTGGAAATTAAAGACATTGAAGGTCATCCCTCCGGTGCCGCCTTGCCTTCAGAAATTTTGACTGGTGCCAATATACTTACTGACAAACCGTTAATTCTTGATGCCTTCAACAATCACTTTGCCACTGCAGGGCTCACCTTTGACACTTCCCCAGCAAGTTCACCCCATTCACAGCTGGGATTCAGTAAGCAAGATATCTCCTTCCCAAATGCGTCCTTCTCACTCCAACCCACAACTCTGAAGGAAGTCGAGGACCTTCTGCTCCAGCTGGATGTTAGGAAAAGCGCTGGAGCAGACCTTATTGAGCCTTACCTCCTACAGTTGGGCTTCCTTGTCCTTGCAGTGCCCATCATACACTTGTTCAACTTATCCCTCTCACAGGGTGACCTTCCCACCATCTGGAAAACAGCACATGTTATCCCTCTGTTTAAATCGGGAGATCCCAGTGACCTGAACAATTATAGGCCAATGTCCATCCTACCAACTCTGTCCAAACTACTGGAAAAAATTGTGAACACTCTGCTCAGAAACTACCTGGAATCAACAAACTTGCTTAATCCACTGCAGTCAGGCTTTAGAGTGCAACATAGTACAATCTCGGCCCTGGCTAACGTTACAAATGACTGGCAGTGTGAATTAGACAGGAAGAATTTCGTAAGTGCAGTGTTCCTGGATCTAAGCAAAGCCTTCAATACCGTTGATCACGACCTGCTCCTCACAGCCCTCCAGTATATTGGATTTGGACTATCTACTAGTTGGTTTGAGAACTATTTCACAGGCCGCTATCATCAGGTAAAAGCGGAAGGTTAAGTTTCTCCTTTAAAACCCCTCCTGCGGGGTGTACCTCAAGGTTCCATCCTGGGGCCATTGCTATTCACTATCTATATAAACAGGATAGATGCCACCATCAAAACAGCCCAAATACACCTCTTTGCTGATGACACTGTGCTCTATGCCAGCAGCCCCTCTCCAGATGTGGCATGTACAGCGCTCCAGGATGATTTTAACTTGTTGCAGCACCAGCTCCTAAATCAAAAATTTCCTTTGAATGCCAAGAAAACAAAAGCTATGATCTTCTCACCCTTTCCCAACATACCTAACCCAGCCTCGGCTGGGTCTCTCCCTTCGATATCCACTGCCCTGGGCGAACAGCTGGAATACGTAACTCATTTCAAATACTTGGGTGTATGGCTTGACAACAGAGATTCTTTCATAGAGCATATAAAATAATTGACAAAGAAGCTTCGTCAAAGGCTTGGCCTCTTTTATCCTGAAAAAAAAAAAAAAAGATCTCCTGCCTCCAGATGCGAGGACAAGACTAGTCCAAACTACCTTCCTACCCCTGCTAGATTATGCAGATTTACTTTATAGCCATGGATCAGTCGGTGCTCTAAGGTTCATAACAGATCTTCCATACTCCACCCACCACTGTTTGTTGTATACCGCTGCAGGTTGGTCTTCTCTTACCCTCAGATGACAAAGAAATGCCGTCATCTGGACATACACAGCTATTATCAACAAACTGTCTGACTATATCTCTGTCTGTTTACCACTTTGCACTCTAAGCAGATATGCATTGAGAAGTGTCTCCTATATTACCTTAAAGGTAGCAAAGGTCAGCTCCCGCTTTGGCTGGGCGTCCATTATCCACGCACTTCCCCAGCTATGGAATAACCTGCAAAAACTCTGAAATTAAAGTTTAAGGTCAGCATCACAGCCTTCAAAACACTATCTTCAGCACAATAAAGAATCTTGTGCTTGTTACTCCTGATTAAACTACTTCCCCTCTCATGGTATCTCCTTATCATTCTTGTCTCAGCCTCATCCTAGATTCTGATGCCAGCTGGTGCATGGCCCTCTTCTCTCCCCCCCCACCCCCTTCTGTTGCTTCTCTTCATCTCCTCACCCCCAGGTCTTTTTTCACTTCCCAGCCTAGCCTTTGCCTGGCCCTCTCCCTTACCCTTCATCCTTTCTTCTCTCCTTCATTTATTTATTTACATGTTTTACCAGGAAAGCATACTGAGCAACATGTTCTATTCCAGATGCGACCTGGGGGCCGAGACCCAAATACATAGCTTGAAATTAATACATAGACAGTACAAAATGATAAACAAAGGCTTGCACCTTAAACAATTTGGGAGAACAATTTAGACGGGTAGAATACATACAGTGTAACGAATCGGAGGGTAGAGTACTTTGTAATACATTTAGGTTATAACAGCCTGACATTACAGTTGTTAGTTGAAGCAGGAGCAGCTGGAGAAGTGCGCTCTGAGTAACCGGTTGTGAAGGTAGGAGTTTGGTGCTTGTCTTATGGGGGCAGGTAGGGTGTTCCAGGTCTGTAGGATTTGGTAGTTAAAAGCGGCCTGGCCTTTGGATGTGCACATAAACGGGACGTGTAGTAGTCTTGGGTCCTCGCTCCTAAGGGATTACGCAGGTGGAGGTTGTTTGGAGAGGGCAGAGGACAGGTGGGGGGGAAGGGAGAGGGACCAATATTTGGCTGTGAACCTAGCACAGTTTGTTTGTCTGCAGTCATGGAGGGATGGCAAGGTTAAAGAGCTGTATAGGTTGCAATGGTGTGTTGATTGCGGGCAGTCGAGGATGAAACGACAGAGTGGAACAGGGTGTCTAGGTTGGCCAGGGTGGACACGGGAGCAATGGAGTATACTATATCGCCATAGTTGAGTACGGGAAGAATCATTTTTTGGACAATAGTGTGCCTTGTCTGTGTGGGGAGGCAGCATTTATTATGGTATAGTGCGCAGAGTTTGGGGATCAGCTTCTTGTGTAAAGAGTTAATGTGACATGTGACATCTAGGTGTTGGTCTAGCCAGATGCCTAGATATCTGAAGCTAGTGCAATTCTCCAGTGGGGTGCCATCCAAGGTTTTGAAAGGGGGGCAGGGGGCTTGGTGGGTGAGTCTTTGTTGGGAGCCAAATGTTAGTGACACGTTTTTTTTTTTTTAGTTTAGAAATAACTGGTTTGACCTAAACCAATTCTGGATGGTGTTGAAATCTTCTTGGAGGAGGATTGCTATGCTGTGCGTTGTGGGACCAGAGGCATATAGGAAAGTGTCATCTGCATACATCTGGATGGATGAGTGGGAGCAAGCTGCTGGGAGGTCGTTTAGAAATACAGAGAAGAGTAGCAGACCTAGAACCGAACCTTGGGGGACTCCTGCAGTGACTGGCAAGGGGTGAGAGGTGTGAGAGGCTAGTTTGACTGCTTGTTTCCTGCCCACTAGGTAGTCCTGGAACCATTCAGTGGCTGATAGAGTCCTGCATCAGTGAGTTTGGAGAGGAGTAGGGAGTGGGAGACTGTATCAAAGGCCTTGGCTAGGTCAATGAAGATGGCAGAGGTGATGCTTCCTTTGTCCATGCTCTTGAGAATGTCACCTGTGACACGAAGCAGGGAGGTGATGGTTGAGTGGGATTTTCGGAAGCCCAATTTGGAAAGGTGTGAAAAAGGAAGCGGCGTCTAGGTACAGAGTGAGTTGGGACAGGACCAGTCATTCCTGTAATTTGGCCAGGATAGGGAGTAGGGAGATAGGGCGATAATTTCCTGGAGAGGAAAGGTCTCCACCTTTTGGTAGAGGTATAACGGTGGCCAGCTTCCAGGCCGTAGGTAGCTTGCCCATAGAGAAGGATAGATTGAAATGGTCGGCTAGAGGGGCGGCTATGGCTGGGGTGGAGAGGAAAAGCATCTTAGCACCCAAGGATGTTAGGCATTTACCTTTGTTTGGGTTTAGGGCCCGTAGGGAGTGAAAGACTTCTGCTTGGGATACTGGGCGGAAGGAGAATGGCAGGCTGGGGGGCAGTTTGAGGGGGCATGTACGGTGGGGGGAACTGGGGGTGAGTATACAGGAGGGAGGACAGGAGCTTTTCTGCACAGCTGGAGAAGTGGGTGTTAGAAGCTTCAGCTATGCAGATGGGGTCGGAGATGAGGGTGCCCTGGACTGATAGTGTAGGGGGTGCTGGTTGAGTGGGGGGGGGGCAGGGATTTGAGAGATTTCCAGAAATCAGTTGGATGATTTATGTTTTTGCTGAAAGCTGATAGGAAGTAACTCTTTTTGGCTTGGCGGATGCTGTTTGTGCATGCGTTTCAGAGGGATCTATATGTAGTGAGGGAAGCTTGTGTGCCCATTTTCTTGTAGGCTTTCCAGGCGTGGTCTCTGGAGTGGCATTTTCTGATTGTCTGCCGAGATCCAAGGGAGATGCGCTCCTCTGACTCTTTTCATACGTAGTGGGGCATGTTTGTCCCAGACTTTAAGGAAACTGATTGATTTTGAAAGCCTTGAAAGCTATGTCAATGGAGGGTGCCTCGGGGATAAAAGACCAGTTTATCCGACTAAGTCCGACAGGAGAGACGCTAAATTGAGGGAGTTATAGGACCTGGTGCTCCGTGTCTTTGGGGGGGGGAAGGGCAGTGGGGCTGTGCACCTTCCTGATCATGAAGATCATATGATGATCACTTATGGAATCGGATAGGAGGCCTGCGCTTATAATCCTGTGGGGGTGGGAGGTGAGAGCCCAGTCCAGTAAGGTGTGGTTTAGAGTTTTGTGATTTAGTCTGGTGGGATCAGTAATGAGTCGAGTGAGGTTCTGGGCCTTAATTTTGGTCTTCAGGTGGGCTTTTTCTGGACCTAGCCAGTTTGTTAAAATCACCGGTGACGTGGAGCTCACCCCCAGCCGCTAGAGACTGTAAGGTGACCAGGTGGGAAAGGATGTCCTTTTGGGGGGTGCAGGGGGCAGTATGAGCCTGCCACATATATGGGGGTGGAACTAGGGGGTGAGAGTTTGATGAGTAAAGAGCCCATGTTTCCAGGGAATGATGGGATATCCACTATTGTGAACTGACTACTATTGGCGATGTACATAGCCGTGCCTCTGCCTCTTTTTTTCCCTGGGCGGTCACGCCTCATTATTGTGTACCCTGGTAATGACACTGTCGCATTGGTATGATGGGGTTTTAGCCAGGTTTCTGAGATGACTAGGATGTCAGGGTACTGTGTTAAGGCAATTGGTTGCAGCAGAGAGAATTTTGATAATAAGTTGCAGGTGTTTAGGTGCAGGATACGGAGGCCTTTCTTCTCTCCTACATTTGCTTTAGCCACTGCTCTTGTCCCAGTAGTATACCCACTCTCCCCTCCCCCTGCACCCCCTGTCTAGTCCCCTTTATCAGGTTCCTCACTTACCTCTGCACCCCCAGTTCATATTCCCCCCCATTGACCTTCGATTTACTCGCCCTCCATCTCCTCACTGCCCCTATTCCATCCCCCTACCTGTGCTCCAGGGCCCATTTGTTCTTCATGGTGCTTCAGGGTCCCCAGTCTCTTCTCCATGGCTCCTGTCACCCCATCTTTTCAATGTTGCTGACCTAATCTGTATTACTGTTGCTAGCCCAGTTTCTTATCTGAAAACCATTGTGACACTTATCCTGCATTTCCTTACAATGTATTGTCCATGCTTGTTTTTTGATCATGCCTGTGTATCGTTATTTCTGTGTATTCCTGTTATCTTATATTAGTGTTCACCCAGCTCCACCTTGAAAAGGAGCTCTGCTCAATGGTGTTCGCCTGGTTAAATAAAGATTTTGATTGATTGAGCTGAGCTGGTCAGTTCAGTGCAGCAGTAATCTCCTCAGACAGGAACTCTGTCTTCTTACAGGAGATCACTGATCGGTAGTCCGCATAATGCACCATTAATCTAAGCTTGTCTGCATCAAGGCCAGATTTCCTCCAGCGATGCTCCAGCCTTCTCCCTGCTCTCCCAATCTCCCATCAAACCATGGGGACTGAGGATGAAGGGAGAGGGGGCTAGCCCGGACAGGAGCAATGGATTACAGAGCTGCCACCACAGCCCTGTTACAGGCCAGCAATAAGTTCTCTGAATCCATGCTTGCACTCTGAAGTCCTGATAGGTCCAACACCACCATAAGGTCATCTGGGGTCACACCCCTTAATGGGCGGTACTGGACCATCTCCAAAGAGGTAGGCCTATAACAAGGTGCCTGGAAGTTGAACCTGATAGTGCAGTGGTCAGACCATCCAACGGTTCTACCACCAGGTCCACGCTCTCCAAACTCAGTAGGAAGACCAGATCCATTGAGTGACCTGAACTGCGGATCGCAGTAGTAACCACCTGTGTGAAGCTCAGGGAATTCATCAGCTGGAGGAAGTCCTGTCCACAGTGCCAGAATTTGTCATTGATCCAGGCATTGAAGTCACCCAGCACCATCACTCTGGGAGACCCCAATACTGTATCGATAACAGTCCATGGCTTCCTGCAGAAATTGCTTCCCATCCCCAGGCGGATGGTAGATGAGAAGAATGTTGCACCCCACACCTGTGTCCAAGATGCACTCAAAGGATCGGGTCTCTCCCACTGGCACATCTACCAGGTACAGCTCTGATCTAAAACAAATGGCAACACCACCGCCCCTACGATCCAGCCTCGGGTGGTGTATCACCAACAACCCAGCCGGAACGAATGCCTTGAGAATTGGGCCAGCATTAATGTCCAGCCAAGTCTTGGTGATACATGCCAGGTCAGATGACCCAACGAGCAGCAATCATAGCCGTCTTTTTCCTAATGGACTTGGTGTTGCATAAAAGCACTTGAGTTGGATGAGATTCCAAGGCTGGGAACCTGCCCTCTCAATGTGGAACCCTTTGGTATGGGGGCCAGACAGGGAGAACCCCCTCCAGCCTCCATTTCACCACAGGGCATCTTCCTGTCTGCACAACCCCAATCTGGACTGTACGGTCCTCTTCCCACCCCCCCCAAGGTCCAGGGACCCCTCCCCTACACTTCGTGCCAACAATCCCCCGAGCCAGACAGCAGATATATACATCAGCCGGCAAAGGAGGACAATTAAAGGAATGGAGGGTCCACAGCTCCGAGGTGGAATAGCACCTGACTTGGGAGAGCCTTCTGCCAACACATGTTCTCCAACCCCCTAAAGCTAACCCCAATAACTATACAATAAAAAAAAAAAAAAAAAAAAAAATCAAACAATCCCCCAACCCTCAAACATAAAAAAAAAACAAAAAAAACTTTATACAACCCAAAACCCAGCTAGTTAGGTGCTTGCAGATCCAAAGTAGTCAGAGCAGGGTGAATAGACAATATAGGAAAGCACACCAAAGCTTCTAACAAATTATCTTTAGATGGGTGAGGTTCTCACCCCCACCCAGTCCATATGGTTACAAGTCCAGGTTCCTTCCTCTCCCACTGACAACAGGCAACAGGGTTAATACAATTCAACACAGTCCTAGGAGGTACTCTCACTACCTCCCCAGTTCGTGTCCAAAGTTCCACCAGAAATAACATGGGCCTCCAGGTCACTGCCAGAGTGTGCGCATATCCAATTCTTGATATTTATCTGCTGATCTTCTCCCAGTTGCCAAACCCCCAGTCTCAGGGCCACAAAATATCATCCTCAGGGGTCTGAAAACTAGTCAGCCTGCAGCCTGTAAGTCCGGGGACCCCAAGGAGAAAGCCCACCAGCTCCCACCACTGGTAAACCCCTTAAAAACCTTAGACGTCCACACCCCCACCAGACTACGCCCTGCAAAGTCACTCCCAGGCACAGGCAGGTCCAAACAATCTCTTCCCCCCCCCCCCGTATAATGCTGTAGCCCTGATCATCAAAGTACTGTCTCCTTCACCCCTCCTAGTAAGGCAACCAGAGGCAGTTCACAGCTGGGATGGGCCCCCAGGACAGAGGGGCACCAGAGTTTCAACCATCCACTGACAGCCAAAATGCATTTGCATTTCATCTGGTTAGCTTTATACCACATAAGTGGGTAGATTGCATTATGTTCATTTCATTGTTTTTATTTTGTTGGTGTTTTTTTCCAGATATTCAGTGTGATAGATCCAAGTGGTGCCTGCATATAAATTCAAACTGTACATCCCTAGGCATCAGATTTATACAAGATCTAGTATCACTAGCACAAAGCAGACATCTAGAAGTGTAGAGCTCAAATTTAATGTTCAGGCACGCTTGTTCTAGAGCACTGACTATCCTAAAAGCACTGAACCGCACATAATAAAACTTACCAGGAAAAAAATATTCTGGCAACAATGTACTTATGCAGTGTAAATCAAATGCAGATGATAATACAATGCTGGCACCACTTGCGCTATCGTATTTCTAAATGTTTTGCGTCTCAAACTCCCTGACAGTCTGACGTTGCTCAATTCTCTTTTGCAGCACAGCCATCCCCAAGTTTTTACTAACTGTTGCATATCATACTGACATCCAAACACTGGTAAAACAGGACTGTGATGTCACGCATTTCTTTTGTGAACAGTGGGCAGGCATGCACTGTAGATACCAAACCAAGATGGATTATGGATGACTTGCAAGGGAGTTGCTGCACTTGTTGATAGTTGAGTGGTGGCCTTCCTTTGTCAAAACTGCATGCACATCTGAGAATGGGAGTGGACAAAAATGGATGAAAAAAAACACATAAATACATAATAGAAAAAAAGAATTTGCACTCAAAAGTAAACAAAGCCTTTAAAAAACACCCCCATCATAGTCTATGGAGCGCACTCCCATGCTCTTCATTTAACGACGACACAAAACGTGCTAACATGGGGCATGTCTCCAAGTAAGGAACTAGGATGGTTTTGCCTGTGGGCTGGCACAGAGAATATAACAAGCATTTTTGTCTGTCCATACAGGTGTACCATCACAATATCGAGATTTTTCTCAGTGAACATCGCCACAGCGACAAATCCCGCCAGATCGCTGTGGTGGCTCACTGAACAGTGCCTCTCACACTCTGGGTGTTCCGCCCCCATCTCCAATACAACTCCAACTCTGAGTTGTATATTTAGAGATTGGGGGGTGCGGGTGGCGAAGCCTATCAATACAGACGCAAATAAACTAAACTTCATGTCATTATCCATTTCGGGACAGGCAAGCTGCCTTATATTTTATTCTTTTGGGTGGGAACTTCACAAGTAATACCTGCACTTTAACATTTGCAAACTACTCTGGCCAACCCTCAATCATTTTGGTCTCACATCAATGATCTAGTAAAGGACAATGGTAACCCCTCCCTTGGCCCTATTGAAATCAATGGCTATATGACCTACGACTGCTATGAAATTGCCACTGCCTTCAACAGTCACTTCACCTACCTTGATGGCTACAAGTCCAGCCTTACACCAACCCCCTCTGTGTCTCCCTGCACTGAGGTACCCTGCTCCACATGGCTGCTTTTCCACCTGCGATTAGTTAAGGTCAAGGAGGTTCTCCCCCTGTTAAAGACCATCAAAGCCAAAGGTCCTGGGGGACCCGATGGCATCTGCCCTAAGCTATTTAAGGCAGCAGCACCAGCTATCGCTTTACCTATCACATGGCTAATCAGCAGATTCCTGCTGGAAGGTAAAGTTCCCTATACCTGGAAATGGGCTGTTGTGGCCCCTATCCCTAAAAGGGGCCCGAGGAAATCCATTGGTAACTACAGGTCAATCTTGCTACTTTGTGCTCTGGCCAAGATACAGGAAAGGCTAGTGACTACCTTGAGGCTAACAATCTGCTAGCCAACACACAACATGGATTTAGACAGTACCATGGCACTAATACAGTCCTCATAAAATTCTCAGTTGACATCCTTGGGGCCATGGACAAAGGATTCCCCACTGGAGCTGTTTTTATCGATCTGTCTAATGCCTTCAACCTAGCAGACCACAAACTCCCCCTAAACAAACTGGCCTCCTTTGGCCTGGATCAGCATTCCCTTTCCTGGTTCACCTGCTACCTGTCTGGTTGCTCTCAGCAGGTCAGAAGGAAGAGCGCAACCTCAGATCCTCTCTCCCAAGTGAGGGGTGCCCCAAGGTTCCATCCTGGGTCCCCATCTCTTCTCTCTTTGTCAACAACCTTAAAATCCACTGCAGTGGCAGCTCGGTCATTCAATACGCTGATAATGCTGTTATCTACCGGTCCCTGAGCAACCCATCTGATCCGGGACCCCATCTGCAAGCTGACTTTGCAAAGTTAGAGTCCTGGCTCACTGAAAACAAGTTGGTCTTAAACACTACAAAAACCAAGGCAATGCTTTTTGGATAGATACCTTGGCCCGGATAGGAGTGCCTTAGTCCCATTGATATCATCCTCTGGCAGCTGCATCGATGGCGTGAGTTCGCTCAAATACCTGGGGTTAACCCTAGATTAGGGGTTTACCCTCAAGTCTCACATAGACCAGGTAGCTAAAACTGTGCACCACAAACTTGGCCTGCAGTACCGCCTGAATGATCAGCTCATCCCCGAGTCCAGAACAACCATTGCCAACAGTCTTCTCCTTCCTACACTGACGTTTGCTGCCACTATGCTTCATGGGTTGGTTAAACAAGAGATGAGCAGGCTGCAAGTTCTCTACAATGAAATAGCTGTTTGTTTGAGTCTCAGTTCCACAAAAGATGGCACCACTGTGAAGCCCTTGCTTCACTACAATGGCCCTCCCTAGATGGCTGCCTTCAGTACCCCCTGCTTTGCAATACTTACAAGCTTCTACACTGCAATTCTCCTGATAGCCTGGCCAGTCTCCTGGCTCCCAAGCACTCTGCACGCACCCTCCGAACCTCTGGGTGAAACCTACTAGATAAAACTAGGGTTCAGACAACTGCTGGCAGTAAATCCTTTGCCATTGCTGCCCCTACCCTATTGAATAAGCTTCCTCCCCACCTTCAGGAAGCCCCCTCCCTTGGATCCTTCCGCAAGGGACTCCATGCTCACTTACTAGAAGCTAGCACCTGCTCCTGTCAATGAGATGACTTGCCCATACTAAGGCCAGGCCCTCATTAGGCTAAGCCATGCACTGCTGTATTATGTATTAGCCCTCTCCCGATTGCTACACTGCTACCCTTGTCTATTCCTGTAACTGTCTTCTCAAGTAACTAATTTTGTTGCACTGTCAGCACTGTTTATCCATGTACTTCATTTTCCACCAATGTTGTTTTGCTCTGTGTCCTTGTTCCCTTTATTGTACTTGTATACCTATGTAACTAATTCTGGGTCGTCCCTGAAAAAGGGACCTCCGGGGCTCAGTGGGCCTACCCGGTTCCCAAAATTGAATGAATGAATGAATACGTGACATCATGGATAGGATCAAGGATAAAATCTGCTTGTTGGCTGGTGACATCAAGCTGTGTGGTAGGTAGGTATAACTTTATTGATCAATAATAAAGATCATTACAATTAGTAACAAATCATAAAATAAAACTGACATTTAAATTGCATTTAAACTATACCAACAAGAATAAATTCTAAAGTGTGCAGAAATGGGACATAACATCTCATTAAAGATTAGACTCCAGTCTGAAGTACAGTAAGTGTCCTGGTTCTTTATCATTCTCTTTCTGACTTTTTGTATTGTCACAAAGTATAGCCTAGAGGTTAGAGGAACAAGGTGTGAACAAGCTTGATACAGCCAGCAGACAAGACCTGAGTTTGATTATCACAACCTCCACTTGCATACTGCACGACTCTGAGCAAGTCACGTAACTGCCCAGTGCTCCCAGGTCGCCCCTGAAAGAGGCACTTGTGCCTAGAGGGCCTTACCCAATTACCAAACATTAAAATAAAAATAAAAAAAATAAATGTGACACTCTGTTAATAATATATTCATCCTCCACAGCAAATACAATTTTTAAAATAGTAACATTCTCATCTGTATATAGCAATGAGTCAAGTATTGGGGTTGCCATTTTTTCCTAGTGGTGGTGTACCCCTGAAATGCAACATTTTGTGCAGCAAATCTTCACTGGAATTATTACATTTGAAGTTCAGGTGTCATCTGTTGTCAAAAGTGGTTTTTACCACTTGAGGAATATGGCCAGGATTAAGCCCATAGTTCTTTCCAAAGACCTACCATCACTGGTGCATACCTTTTTGACATCAAGGCTTGACTACTGTAATGCTCTATACTCAGGGGTCAATGCAGGGAGCCTCCTCTGACTGTGGCTGGTGCAGAATGCAGCGGCTCAGCTGCTGACCGGCCTGGCTAGGTCCGGTCATGTAACCCTAATCCTGCAGGCTCTGCACTGGCTGGAGGATCATCTTCAAGGTGGGTTTGCTCATCTACAGGCCCCATATAGACTGGGCCCAGGCTGTCTGGCTGATCTCCTTACACCTGCATCCTCAGTCTATTCCCTCCACTCCTCAGCCTGGGGTCTCCTAGAGCTTCCTAGGGTTAGACTGAAAACATCAGGTAACTATGCCTTTAGTGTCACTTGGCCTACCCCATGAAACTTTTTTTCAGCTGCTATTAGGGAGGCCCCTGTTGTGTTTGGTGGCCGAAAATAAGTACCTTAAACACATCAGGGTCTTGATTGTAAGAAAAAACAAGCCCACTGAAATCTGGGCCTTCTCTGTCAACTTGCATTCAGCACATACAACAGCAGACTGATCTCCAACACACAGCAAGATTTACAGGAAGTGAAAATGTTCTTAAAGCTGTACTACACATAACAGTCCCTCCTGACTTACCTAGAAAGTACGTAAATCAATAATTCAGAAGTAGTATGATACTATCAAAGTTATTACTGCAAGATCCCTTTTAGTTAGTCTGTCATTAGGCTATATCTCTACAAGTCCGTTCTCTTTGGTTGATATCTTGCATGTCCTGACCGACATAGTAGGACTCGAGGCTGTTGCACTGGAATCTGATCAGTATCAACCACATCTCATCTCAAATGCTATGGTTCCACTGTCTCTTCCTGTTCTTGTTCTGGAACAAATAATGCTGGATAACTTCCCTGACTCTGGGTATTTTTTTTTTGTTTTGTTTTGTCTCAATTCTAGTATGTAATTGGTCCACATGGTTTTTTCTCTCTCCTCTGGTTAGTCAGTCGAACACTATAGACAACACTTCTGAACTTCTTTTCCACCACACCTTCTATCCATCTCTTCAGGCCAGCATACATCCTGACCCACACAATATCATTGGGTTTGAAGGATCTGGTCTTAGGAAGCATTTCAGTTACTGACTTGTAGCCTAGAGGGTGAAGAAGGTCCAACTGAGTTCAAATCTGACGTCCAAACAACAATTCTGCATTGGGATATTCCCGTGACACAATGTGGTGTTCTATACATTGCAAGAAAGTCCAAGAGGGCTATTTGCATTGCGGTCGGTGTAGTAGTATTAGCTTTGTCCATACTCTCTTAAAGTCTGAACCAGGAATTCCACTTCACCATTTGAACTTGGTTGGTAGGGAGGTGAGAAAATATGGCAGATACCACATACCTGACAAAATGCTTGGCATTCAACAGTCGTGAACTGTGGTCTGTTATCTGAGACAATCACTTTCGGGAAACCTTGAGTAGCAAAGATAGATTTCAACACTTTGATGGTACTCTCAGTAGTTGAAGATATTTGATGAATTTCTGACCATCTACTGTAAGCATCAGTTAAGAGTAACCACATGGAATTTAAATAGGGTCCCGTGAAATCAATATGCAAACTTTGCCAGGGTTTTTCATTTTGTTCCCAATGGTGAACTGGAGCTCTTGCTGGATTTCCTATCGATACAGCACAACCTTTGTATTTTTGCACAATCTGGCATATGTCTCTGTCAATGGAAGGCCACCATATGTGAAGTCTGGCCAGGGATTTCATTTTAGCAATGCCTGGATGGTCTACATGCAAAAGAGTCAACACATTTGAGTAACATTGGGGTACTATGACACACAGTCCCCATAGAAGACACCTCTCAGCAATGGAAAACTGCTGCCTGTTTGTATAGTAGGGTTGTAGTGCAGCTGAACAAGTAGTGCTTTGCGGCAAACTCTCAAGCGTATACTGATATACTTGTTTCAAAATTACATCTTGATTAGTCACTTTTGCAATGTCTTTGGCTGGTACTGGAAGCTGACTTAACTGTTGTAACTCCATTGCACACATAGCAGTAGAGTCCTCCATAACTCTGAATTGCACTAGAAAACTATCTGGCCCCACCTGGCATACTGATGGCTCCTCTTTAAGTCCCACATTGAACTCCATTTTTCTGGACATTGGTAACCTCGACAAGGCATCCGCATCTCCATGCTGGTCAATTGGTTGGTATGTAACCTCGAAATTGTAGGCAGACAAAATTAATGCCCATCATTGAAGTCTGCTAGCGGCTGTCACTGGAATTCCTTTTTCTGGACTAAAAATCATCACTAGTGGCTTGTGGTCCATCTTTAGGTGAAACTTGTGACCTAGCAAGTATTGGCAACATTTCTGGACTCCGAACACAATTGCTGATGCCTCTATCTGAATCTGGGCATAATTCATTTTAGCTGCAGTGAGTTTGCGTGAAGCATGGACTATCTGCTTCTCCCCTCCTTCTAGATCTGTATGGAAAAGGACAGCTGCTACACCCACAGGCCTAGCATCACATGCCAATGTGGTAGGTAAGCTAGAGTCATAATGAGTTAAATTATTCACATCAGTTAGAGAGAGCTTGATGGCTTGAGCTGCCTTACTGTGGCCCTTGGGCCACTTCCACGGAGTACCCTTATGTAACAGTTCATTTAGGATAGCACATTGTGACAGGGTAGATTAGGACCCTGTCCCATTTGTTAGGATTTAAACATATTCTCCATATTTGTTATGGAGAATGTGTTTAAATGCAAGAATCTAAGCTTTGCTTTTCTGTCTCTTCTCTGTCTGGTTGAACAACCAAATTTCCTTGTGAGACCTCTGACTTGATCAACCTGAACAGTCTCGCAAATTCTTTGCCTCTCACTGTCTTGCAGTTTTCTCTTGCTGTCTGTTTTTACTCTCTTGCACATCTAGATCTGCTAATATAGAAATATTTGCAAATCAATATATGGAAATGAAACTGATAGAGAATACCTGTTGTTTAGAATATATTTAGTATTACTGTTGAAATGTATATTAATTGCATTTTGTCATGACTTGAAAAAGCTAGAGTTTACTTGAGTGCAAATGCCTGAGGCTTTTGTAAGGGCTGTAGGGGCCTAAGGTAGCTCACTGTTTCCTAGCAGCTCCCGATATTTACGAGAACAGAACATTTTGCAAAAACAGGATGCTTGCAAAGGATGGGGGGTTGAAAAGACTTGTAAAACAGATAAGCTGCTACTGAAAAGGGAGATGAGAAAGAAAAAGGGACATGGACTGAAGGAAGATTTTTTTTCACTGTACATAGTTATTCTGAACAAGTTTATTTTTTTATGTTACTGCAACTACAAATCAGTTTTGTGGAATTTTACAACTGCTCCTGATTTTCCTTATGCTTCCTGATCTGTGTCGGGATGACACACATTTAGTGGCTAAGCCAAGTATGAAACGATCATAGTAGTGCACCATACCCAAGAATGAATGCAACTCTGAAATATCCTGTGGTTCAGACCTGTGTACAACGGCTTCCACCTTTTCTTCATTCGGACAAATTCCATCTTTGTCAATAGTGTGTCCTACGTATGTGACACTTGGTTGACAAAATTGGCATTTTTCTCTCCTAAGTCTGAATACACTCTGTTGCAATCTTTCTAAAATCTTTTGTAAGTTAAGTAAATGTTCTGCTTCTGTCTTGCCCATGGCAATGTCATCCAAATAACAAGCAACATCTGGTATATCGTCCACCATTTGTTCAATCACTTTTTGAAAAACAGAAGGTGCGGAATTAAGGCCAAAACATAACAGTTTGTACTTGTACAGTCCTTGGTGTGTATTAATCAGTACCATTTTCTGAGAGTCTGTATCCAGCTCCATTTGAAGGTATGCATCAGTGAGATCAAGTTTAGAGAACCCCACACCACCATTCAGTCTATGAAAAAGTTCCTCTGGTAAGTGTAAAGGAAATACATCTGTGCTAAGTACTGGATTAAGTGTCGCCTTAAAATCTCCACATATTCAAACCTTACCACCTGGTTTAGATACCATGACAATTAGTGTCCCAATCTGAATTTAAAACCTTTTCCAGCACTCTTGCTTTTCCCAGTCTGTCCAATTCTGCCCCAATGACCAGTTTAAAGGCAAAAGGGAGTTTCTGTGGTTTGCAAAACTTAGAGATTGAATTAGGCTTTGTAACTAGCTTGACTTTAGCTATTGCGCAACGTCCCTGGCTTTTCCACAACTCTGAATACATGTCTGAAATCTCCCCAAGCTTGGGCGGATTACTGCTTTGTGGTACCTGGACAGCAGCAAGTAGGCCAAAATCTGCAGGATCAACATGAATACTACAGCTACTTGTACGCCATTTTCCAGTGACTATCTTAGCATGTGCTTCATTTTCTGCATCCTCATACATTTGTGCCAACTGTAAAAGTTCCTCAGTAGACATCTTGACACTTAGAGAAAGTAATTGCGGAATATGATGTTCATTATTCAACTCCATAACCAACTTTTTAGCTAGATTAGATTCAAGATGCTCCCCGCTCCACTAATATGTAAGAGCTAAGCATTTGATCACAGCCAAATAAGATTGTAATGACTGACCTGGTTTCTGGCGGTAATTGTAGAATTTATAACGTTCAGCCCTGGGGAAAGTTGTTAAGCTGTATTGTGCATTCAATTTAGCTCTTGATATGGCAAATCCTCTTGCCAGTCCAGTGCACATACACACACACACTGCATAAAAGTTTGAAGGTTTCACTCCCCAATAAAGTATAAAAAGCAGCTAGAATAAGCTTATCCTGTTGCTCATTAGCAAATTGTATGGCAGGATTAAGTAATAACCACTGATAAACTGTCTGAACCATGTATCCCAGTCTGTTCCTATAAAAATGTTAAAGCTGGCTGAAGTTGCTATGATATTGCACAGTTCCAAATTGCTTACTTGCTTCCAATGCAGAAAGTAAGAAAATGGTGTAATTCAGTAAGCTGGAGCTATGAAAATGTCCACTATCCATCGTTGCCAGTTTATTGTGCTTGGCGGTCAAAAATAAGTACCTTAAACACATAAGGGTCTTTGTAGTAAGAAAAAACATGCCACACTGAAATCTAGGCCTTCTGTTTCTTTCCATTTAGCACATGCAAGAGCAGACTGATCTCCAACACACACAGGAAGACTTACAGGAAGTGCACATTTTCTTAAAGCTGTACTGTCTCTAACATTTCTTGAAGCTGTACTACGCATAACAGCCCCATCAAGATCCCTTTAAAGTGGGTCTGACGGCTCACCTGATTGATTCATTGTTCTGGCTTTCCGCGATGTAGGCGAGTGACCAGTTTTAATGAATCTATATTTTAAACTATTTTGAGGTAATTATTGTTTTATTTTATTAATGTACAAGATATTTTTAGCTTACAGGTATTGTATTGTCAAACTTACCCATTTGATGTAAGGCACCTAGAGCACCAGGGATTGGGTGCCATATAAATAAAATTCCTTTGCCTTGCCCTTTCCTTTACAAAGCTCTTTACCAGGTTTGGAGATTTTATTCAATCCGGCAAGGAGAACATTAGAGTCGAACATACCCATTCTATACTTTGCAAAGGTTTTCCTTTTAAGAGTTCTCCAGTATTTCCAAATAATACCTGAAGCAATGTTTCTAGGGACATGGATATGATCTGTCCACACTTCTGGCAATGTCCTTTCACTTTAAGAGCTTGCTGGAAAGTCTTCAAGCTGACTTTTCCCAGTCACCCAGGTGTTAACTCCCTTGGCTCCACCCCAGGATGCCAGATCTTCCTTTCCACTGGAAGAAGCAGGTTCCCTCCTTACTGCTTCCATGTTGAGTAGGCCTACACGATTAAATCTTTGGATTTACTTCCTAAAACTTGAAACTCTCACGAGTTTCATTTTCAGCTCGATCCCCAGGCCTGTGACTTTTATTGTTGTTTTCACCCAGCCATTCTGGAAGACCATCTCACCAGACTAAAACTGGGCCACCCGGCACAATGGAACCAGCTGGTCAAATCCAAGGATACTCGTTGGGTGGTCTTTGTGGCAGTGGGGTCTGCCAAACAGCTTATGGCCTCTGAAGAGGATGAGGCCCAGGCCATGTCCCTGTCCTCTTCAGCTTCTGCCTTCATACCATTTCATCTGGGCTTGACTTTTACAGATTCCTTCAAAGAAATGTGCCAATCTCTGCTGACCCTTGGTCAGGGACCCTCTGGACACAAATCTAAATCCAAGAAAGAGTCCAAAAAGGAGGAAGATAGCACTCATTGTTGATCGTGGGATTGGGATCACTCTTAGTCAAGAGTCTCCAATTTCTGAGTTTCTCCAGATTCAACTTCAGTTGAATCCTCAGCCTTGGCTGCTGGCTCCAAGGTAGCCTGATTGGGATGGTCAGCTGAGATGCTGGTTGAAGTCCTGACCAAGATTATTCTTGAGCTGACTGACCAGTTGTTGACATAAGAGGCTGACACTTCTTTGCCCAGGACTCTGGTCTTGATTCAGACTGTTGGAGGGATGGATCAGTTTGCTGCCTCGCCCCCTCTGGTCCCAGACCCTGACCAGGAGGAGCCTTGGCATTTACAGACTCCCTCTGAGCCTTGCCACTGGTTCCCCCAGCAGTTGAGGTCTTCCTTCTGTGGGTCGAGCCACTCATGCTGACATTGGTGCTCCTGCTCACTGCACCACGGGAAGTGGCGCCACCTCTATTCATCCTCCTCTGGTGAGGAGAGGCTTGGGTGCAAATTGCATCGATGCAATGAGGATCTGATGTGGCAACAGTTGGTGCTTACTGGCATCAGGCAGACTCTGGCTTCTACACCGGCCATCACCTGGCTGTCGCCTGAAAGACCGACTCAGTATCCATTAACTGAGTTGACCAAAACGGTCCTGGCTTGGCTGACCCTAGTATCTCTGCCAATGGTGGAACTGCTGTCTAAACAGCTGCCAATCAGTGCTCTGACTAGGGACCCTCAGATGGCTAAGGGACTTCTCTGCCCCGTACCGACCTGGGTGGTATAACCACGGCTCCATGGGGGAACCCCTGGGAATTCAGGTAGGCCAGTCGCGGGGGGGGGGCACTAGGAGTCTCCAGAAGAAGTGTAGCTCCGGGTTGGGGGTTAGGAGAAGAAATAGAAAGTATATAAAAAAAAAAGAAAAAAAGAAAAAAGGAAAAAAAGAAAGAAAGAAAATGAAACCCATCCAGAAGCAGGCTTGTTACACGTTGACTGAGATCTTTGACCAGAGAGACACTCTGGAGCCTTTCCCAGTGGTAGAAGCTATTCTTGGCCCTGCCCTGAAGCTTTGGCAGTGCCTCACTTCATTCCCTCTGCCTTCTGCCTGGATGGCCCACAAATATGAGGTACCCACAGACTCCCTCCTGGATTCACAGAGCACCACTCTGTCAAGGGATTGGTGGCAGACTGTGTTTAGGCACTTTGGCAACACTGGGGATATTGAGAAGCTGCACAACAAGGAGTCAAAGTTGGATCATGTGGCTAAGAAAGTCTGATGCCTTCTCACTCTCTCTGCCAGGTGAACATGGCCCTCCTTATGGTCCACTTCTCCCATGCCATGTTGGGCACACTAGATGAAGTGTTTCCTCATCTGCCTGCAGACCTTCTGACCATAGTCAAACAGGTCTGGGACCAGGGCCAGCGCTGTAGCCAAACAGCTCCAGACAGCCATGGACACTGGGGACTCCTGTGCCTGCTCTGTGGTGGCCTCAGTGGCCATGCACCAGAGGGCTTAGCTAAGGATCTTGACCTTCATTGTGGACACTCAGCACAAGCTGGCAGATGTCCCTTTCTTGGGCACTGACCTGTTAGGGCCTGGTGTCGCGGGCCACCTCACCCGTATCGAGAAGCCCAGTACCACCTTGGAGTCCATGACATCTGCCCAGAAAGACCCTAAGGACTCCAAGCAGCAGCAGAAGAAGCCCTTTCAGTCCAGCTCCACTCCTGTGGCCAAACCCGCCCAGCCCCAGGCTGACCAACAGGCTTAGGCCTGGTGACCTCTGCCCAAGTTGGTGTCCTCAGTTATCCATAAGCCTGGAGTGAGAGGCTCCAGTGGTGCATCAGCCAGACCCCCATCCTCTAAGCCTGCTCAGTGATGGGATGAGGGGTTCTTCCCTGGGATGAGGGGTTCTTCCCTCATGCCCATCACAGCTGCCCTGATTCCTCCCATGGGGGGGCTTTCTCCAACATTTTCTTTCCACCTGGTCTGCTGTCACCATGGACAGGTGGGTTCTAGAAGTGGTGGGTCAGGGTGCACCTCTGAAATTCAAGCAGTACCCTCCTTGCCCAGCCTACACCCCACAGGAGGACTCTGTTTCCTCAGACATTCTGTTAGCTCTCATAGATGACATAGCCCAGCTCCTCCACAAGGAGGTCATGGTTCCTGTCCCAGATCCTCTGGAACACACAGAGTTTGTCCCAAGATACTTCTTGGTGCCAAAGTGGATGGGGACTGGCACTGCATTCTAGATCTGCATGACTTGAACAAGTTCCTCAGGTCATGCACCTTCAGGATGGTGACTCTGTCTTAGATCTTGCCATCTCTAGAACGAAACATGTGGTTTTGCTCCCTGGATCTTCTAGATGCATTTTCCGTGTCCCAGTCTGTCCATCTGATTGAAGGTTTCTTCACTTCTGAGCAGAGGGAACCATCTACAAGTTTCAGACCATGCCAGTTGGCCTCTCCTTGGCTCCCAGGGTCTTCAAGTGCATTGCAGTGGTGGCAGCTTACCTGAGGTGCCAAAGAATCCAGGTTTACCCCTACGTGGATGAGTGGCTGAACACAGATTCCTCCAGACAGGAGGTGAAGCAGTCCAGGGACCTGGCCCTCCAGACCTGCATCTCCCTTGGCCTCCTGGTCAATGAGGGAAAGTCAGAACTCATGCCTTTGCAGGTGATCAACTTCATTGGGCAGAGCTCGACTCTTGCAGAACCAGAGCCTAGATCCCTGAGGACGGGGCAGAGGCTCCCTCCTGTTATGCCCAATCATTTTGGGTTGGGCAATTGCACCCTGCTCAGGAACTCCTGTGCCTGCTGGGCTAGATGATGGCCTGCACCAGCTTAGTTCGTTGAGCCCACTGGAGAATGCACTTCCTGCAGTGGGAGCTGGTCAGTCAGTGGTCTTAGCACACTAGTCCCTTTGACCAGCTGGTGTCTGTGACCCAGTGGATGTGGAACACCATCCAGTGGTGGCTAGTCCCAATGCACCTACAGAAAGGGATTCAGTTTGTCCACCCAGAGCCAACAGTCATTCTGATGACCGATGCCTCTCTCATGGGCTGGGTGCCCACCTGGGGAAATGGTCTGTGGGCTCTGGACTGAATCTTGATGCCACATCAACCTGATGGAGCTCTGAGCAGTTTAGATAGCACTGTCTGCATTTGCTCCACACATTTGGGGTCAGGTGGTCCAGGTCCAGTTGAACAACACCACGACCATGTACTACCTCAACAAATGAGGTGGGGCACACTCCCTGGCCCTGTGCAGCAAAGTTCTCTGTGTTTGGGCCCTTGTGCACAGCCAGGAGGTGGATCTCTTAGCCATCCATGTGGTAATGGGTGGACGAGGCATCTTACGAATAGTCTCTGCCCAGAGGCAGTGCATAGGCTGTTCTCCAAGTGGGGCACCCCTCAGATGGACATGTTTGCCTCCAGGGAAAATGCAAAGCTGAGGCTGTATTGTGCCCACCTACCTCTACAGGGAGCTTTGCAGGTGGTGGATGCCTTCTTGAGGCCCTGGACCCTAGGCCTCTTCTATGTCTTCCATCAGATTCACTCTATTTTTATTTTTTTTGGTATTAGGGAAAATAACCTTTGAGCCAAGGCTCTTTTACAAAGGTTCCATGTCATGTGAACAAAGTATAGAAATTTAGTCAAGAAGGTTATAGAGTTTTAGGACATTTGAGACGCTGAACATCGCAACAATCAAGAAAAGGTTACAGAGTTTATTAAACATTTAAAACACTATACAGCATGTGGACACCAACTTTAGTTGTTTACAAGTGCAGGTAAGATGTGGAGGCACAAGAGGTTAGGTTGGGCAGAGGGTCAGTAAGGACAGGATTTTGGTAGGAGGGCCTCTAATAAAAGTGGTCAAGAAGGCAGGACTGAGACCAGGGAGGAAGAGATCCATCCTAGCATGGAGACAGGGGAGAGGAGATCTGCTGAAACAGAGAGAGAGAAAGCAACCAATGCTTCCTTAAATCAAGGTGGTTATTTTCGAGATTACACTGAATTGAATTATTACTTTTTGGACCTGTGTAAGTAACTAGTATTGATTCTGTTTTTGGGGTTGACTTTTCTTAGTTTAACTTTAATTTGCCAGGGAGGAACTGTAGCTTGGAGATATTTGCAGTTATTTGTGACTAGACCTGTTACTTAACCTCTTTGAAATAGGTGTCTGAAAGGAAGGAAGGCACTCCCAGAGATGGAGAGTCAGAGTTGTAGTTGATTGTTTCTGGAGGGCATAGGTTTACTCCCAAGCACATAACTTCCTTTTTAGCAGAGGTTTGGACATCACTTCCCCAAAACTGCTAACATACACCTGTTCATATCCTTAAAGGCACAGCACACTGAAAAGGGGTGGAGACACTCTCAAGCTTGTGTGCACTAGAACAAGAAAAAAAAAAAGGAAAGCATCTGTAACAGGAAGGGACACAGACATTTGGGGAGTGGTGCAATAGAAACATAGAATTTGACAGCAGATAAGGACCACTTGGCCCACCCAGTCTGCCCATTTTCCTACCTGACAGATAAGCTGCAGATCCTAGTTAACTAACAGCTTACTTCCTCCTACCCCCCACTAGGACTGCCTTATGTCTGTCCCATGCATTCTTGAATTCCCCCACTGTTCTTGACTCCACGACCTCCTCAGAGAGGCTGTTCCATGCATCCACAACCCTCTCTGTGAAAAAATACTTCCTCACATTACCTCTGAGCCGTCCCCCCTCTGTCATCAAATTGTGCCCCCTTGTTCTTGCACATCTTTTTTTGAAATATGCTACCCTCTTGGACTTTGTTGATTCCCTTGAGGTACTTGAAAGTTTCTATCATGTCCCCTCTCTCCCTTCTTTCCTCAAGGGTATACATATTAAGCTCTTCTAGTCTTTTTTCGTATATCTTCTGGTGCAGACCATGCACCATTTTAGTTGCCCTCCTCTGGACAGCCTCCACTCTGTCTGTCTTTGCAGAGATGGGGTCTCCAGAACTGCACACAGTACTCCAGATGGGGTCTCACCAACTGTCTGTACAGAGGGATAACAACTTCCTGTTTTCTACTATTGAAGCCTCTCCCTATGTATCCCAGTATCCCCCAGCCTTCCTTACTGCCCCCATTGTGTACTCTTCCCCTGGGTTTTTGTTTCCCAGGTGCATTACCTTGCACTTCTTTGCATTGAATCTGAGCTGCCATACATTTCACCATTCCTCCAACCTTGCCAAGTCCCTTCTCATCCTTTCCACTCCATCTTGTGTATCAGCCCTATTGCAGCTCTTTGTGTCATCTACAAAGAGACATACTTTTCCTTCCAGTTCCTCTGTGATGTCACTTATAAAGACATTAAAAAGGACCGGTCCCAGTACTGAACCCTGCAGTATCCTAATAATAACCCTCCTTTCTTCACTTTGGACTCAGTTTACTACTACCCTTTGCATCCTGTTGTCTAGCCAATTTTTTATTCAGGTTACCACCTTGGGACCCACTAACTTGTGTATTAATCTTTTGTGTGGGACTGTATCAAATGCCTTGCTAAAATCTAGGTAGGCCATGTCCACAGCCCCTCCCTGGTCTACTACTTTAGTCACCCAGTCAAAGAAATCTATTAGATTTGTCTGACACAACCTTCCCATCGTGAATCCTTGCTGTCTTGGGTCCTGTGCCCCACCGGCCTCTAGGTACTCAACAATTTTCCTTCAGAAGCGATTCCATCATTTTCCCTACCACTGAGGTCAAACTAACTGGTCTGTAGTTTCCTACCTCTGTCCTGCTCCCACTTTTGTGAAGAGGAATCACATCCGCCCTCCTCCAGTCCTTGGGTACCACCCCATCCTCCCATGATTTGTTAGTCAGCGGTGCTGCTAGTTCTACCCTTAGTTCTTTTAGAATTCTTGGGTGAATCCCATCAGGCCCTATTGCTTTGTCCACCTTCAATTTTATTAGTTCATTCAGAACCCTTTCTTCTGTAAATGGACTGGTATCTACCCCTGTCTTCAGAGTGTTTCTCTTGTTTGGTTTAGGTACCTTCCCCTCCTCTTCCTTTGTGAATACTGAGCAGAAATATTTGTTCAGCGTCCCTTCTTTTTCACTGTCGCCCTCTGCCCACTTTCCCTCCCCTTTATTAAGCCTCAGTATCCCTCCTTTTGGTCATTTTTTTGCTCCCTAATGTACCTATAAAAGGTCTTATCCCCCTTAAGAGTTGGCTATCCTTTCCTCGGTTTGGGCCTTTGCTATTCTGACTGTCTTCCCAGCCTCTTTCTGCTTTAACTGATAGTTCTCTGTCCTGCTCCTTCTGTGTTTTCTTATTTCCTGAATGCTATCCTTTTCTTCTTAACCTTCCCTGCCACCTCTTTTGAGAACCATAGCGTTTTTTTCCTTTGTTGTGTTTCGTTGATTTGTTTTACACAAAGGCTTGTTGCCTCTATGATGGCTGTTTTGATCACTCCCCATTGTTCCTCCACCCCTCCTCCTTGCCTGTTTGCTAGTGCTTTTCTGAGGCACTCTCTCATATTCTCAGCCAGCCCTCCTAAAGTCCAGTACTCTTGCTTTTGTATGACTTGTATGGCTATGTTTATCGTGAACCACACCGTTTGGTGATAGCTCGTTCCCAGATGGCTACCCACTTCTAAATCTGAGATTCTTTCTCCATCCCCATTTGAGAGTACCAGGTCTAAGATTGCCCCCTCCCAAGTGGGTTCCAATACTAGCTGTCTGAGGCATGCCCATTGTAGGGCATCAAGAATGACCCTACTCTTGGATGTGTCTACAGTAAAGGTGCTCCAGTTAACATCTGACATATTCAGGTACCCCATCAACAATATCTCCCCTTTTTCTGCCATTCTAAGGATGCTTTCTATCATTTCCTTGTCCATTCCATCCCATGTGTTCTTTGCTCTCCCTCATCGATGGGCACTTTTCTCCCATCGACTGATCATGATTCTGCTGTTCTCTCATCGACTGAGGCTTCTTCTTCAACTGAGTACTCCTCATTGATGGGGAGGCCTCTCCCATCAATGGGATGGCATGTTTTGCATGTCTCATCAATGGGACTGTCTTCCTGTTGATGAAGAGGCTTGTTTCTGGTCCCTCGTTGACTGGGATGATTCCACCATTGACGACGGAGCCACTCATCCTTTTCTCATCATCAGGGATGCTTCTCTTGTCGACGATGAGAGCCTCCCACCCTAGGATACTGCCTGCTTGGGGCTTTTGCTCCCATGTCCCCCCCCACTTGTCCTGGCACTGGTACCTTGTTTCAGCATCCTCAGGGGGTCACCCCCCTGTCTCCCATTTTGCACCCTTTGGCAGCAACTTCTCTTGGGCCTTGGACCCCAATGCAAGGACCCAACCCTTAGTCCCATACCCCTTTGTCAGTCCAGATCCTGTCAACCTCTGCCACCTCAGGATGCATCACTGTGCCTGGCCACCTACAGTCCTTTCTATGTCATGCCTCCTGCATGCTGTCCTCACCCATCTTTGAGTCTTTCAGCCTGAGTGGGTGTGGTTTGAGTTGACATTTCTCTTCAATTTCATGCCACTTGTCTTCGCCTAACCATTGGCCTATCTGCCTGCATGGAAGAGGTTTGAGTTGACATTTCTACTATTGTAAATATCATACATGTTGTCCTCCCCACCTTTGACCTATCTGCCAGAGTGGGTGCTGTTGAAGTTGACATATTTACTGTGAAGTTTACTTCTTTGGCATCATGGACAGCTGGGTTTTGCAAGGGCTTAAGCATCTGGCATGCCCTTTGGCCCAGTTTCCAGCCTTGTCTTTCCTACCATTTGATTTTACTGCTTGGTAATTTCCCATAAGTAATGACTTACTGCAAGAGATCAGTCCGTAAAAGATTACAGTTATGTAAGAAGTTACCGTAACAGTAGATCTTCAGAGGACTCTCTCTTGCAGTAAGGACCCTCTCTTGCAGTAAGTCCCCCACCTTTTCACCTCAATCTGCAGCTCTGGACGTTGGGTGGGATCGCTATTCTGTTTTTTCCTGGCCCTCATTTACCTTGGTCCAGGCCGTGCTTGCCGAAGCAGACTGTAAACAGAGGGTACTGAGGACTGCCCACTCTTATACTCATCCACAGGAAGTGATGCAGTGTGGGTGGCTCCCATGGAAGACTGCTGGAAGAAGCTGCCATGTGACAATGCCACCTGGTGGATACTCCCATAAGTAATGACTTACCACAAGAGACAGTTCTTGGAAGATCTACTGTTATAAGTTCTTACATAACTGTACTTTCTAGGAGTGGTATATGATCATCTATATGAACCCACCCGACCTCTCCTGGCTTTGGCGCACACAGCTCCTTCCAGTGGGCAAGATCTGGCATCATGGGCTGGAGCTGAGGGAATTAGCACCTGGGTGGGAGGAGCCGGCTTAAAGACTTTCTGGCAAGCTCTTATAGGGAAAGGACACTGTCAGAAGTGTGGATGAATATCATATACAGTACCATTCCTAGAACTACTGTTACAGGTGCGCAATCTGGTTTTACGGTCTCACTACACCATTTCAATTCAGTTCAAAGTTTTATTGTTGACAACACAATATTGTCATTACAAAAGGAGACATATGAGAATATAATTTAAAATAAATGCAATAAATGTCTTATCTTGTATACTGCATAGGTTTACTATATAGGACAATACAGCTGATCTGTTAAAATCCATTATCTCTTTACACAGTTCTGTCCTAACTTCCTTATCTCTTACAGCAATCATTTATTATTATAATACAAATATACAATTATCCTATTATTTTTACCACTCTTCTCCATGTACTGTTTGAATGCTTTATTTTAGATACAATTACCCTACACGTATTAGCAATATTTGCCACCTGTAATGGATTTTTGTTTTTCATTAGATAAACTGATATTTAATTTCCATATCCAAATTCTGTAGCATATTACTCAAAAATCTATTTCTGTAAGATGAGTACAGGGGGCAGAGCAATAAAAAATGTAAGGGTGTCATCCAAGCCACAGGCACATCTACCACTGGATATCCATCCATATGTTTTCCTTACATTTTGGCTGTCCACATAGCCAAATCTTACCTTAGTATAAGCTTCTCTAATATTAGGATTTTTAATTTTTACCAGATAATCCTGAATTTCAAATATCCTGCCAATGTTATTAGACAGCCATTTACTTAATTTACAATTTTTTGATAATGCTCTATCCTGTTGAATACAGATATCTTCAATTCTGGTTTTCACAGTTGCTTTAATTTCTTCAAAGGGAGAATAAATGCTTTCTTTAATACAATGAAGTAAACCATATGGCTTAATTCCTTTGAGTGCCTGGATGTCTGGGTCAAATATTCCCCCGTTGTCTATTATATAACATCTCCTCAATGCATATATGGGAGTCTATTATCATACATATTAAATACCTTAATCCAATAAAGGCAAATCCTTTGCTCAATACTACATTTTAAAGGTGTTTGACCTAATTCTAATCTTACTAAGCATGAGGATGTACCATTAGGGACTCCCAAGATTTGTCTATAAAATGTACTCATAATAGATTCTAACTCTGCAACATTTTCTAATCTCCAAATTTCCACAGCTTGATTACATTCATGTCATTAATCCTATGGCATTCTGTGATTTTCATACAAATGTATGGTTTGTAAATTAGAATGATATTCTTATTGACATATTTCACTAAAGCCTCAACATAACAATTCAGAAGTTTGTAGACCTGTCCCAGTCAATAAGGAGTCTAATAAAAAAAAGTCTGTCCAATAAGATTTTTCTTGTAGACATTTTTTTAACAAGTCTGTCCCTTGGTGGCCTATTTATTCTTGGCCAATAATTAATTATTTTACTGCCCACCATCGCTTGAATACTAATTAAACCCAACTCTGCTTTGACAAGTAACTTGGGGTAAATTTATTAAAACCTGTACAGAGTGTAATATTTGTGTATAACAAGTTTTCTAACTTCTCAACAGGATGCAAGGCCCAAACATCAGCACCACAGAGAACTTTTTTTTTAACACTTGTTTCTCTCCGGTCATTGGCACCTCTGGGATTTCCCTCAGATGTGGTTATCTGTCAGCTGGTCCTTCTTTCACCTGGCCTGAGACCCTGCCATATCAGACCTCCATCCTGAGCTCCTGCTTAGACCCCAGCCTGTAGTCGACCCCCCCAACCTTCTACCCCCTCAAGGAGGGGGGCACCACCTCCTCATCTTGGTGCTCTATGAAATCTAATCAGCAGGTGGGGTGAGGAGGATTATTCAGAGACCTTGACTGGGCAGGGTCTGGTGATGGATGTGGAGGGCTGACTGCAGTGTTCATCCTCATTCTCCCAGGTACCAGGGTTTTTCCTTGTTTGTGCCCCTGGAGGCACAGGCATGCAATGACAGTGCATGGTGGGCATGAGCCTCCATCCTCCCACAGGATGTCTGCCATTGTGTCCACCATTCCTAAAAGTGTCCCACTGGCTGCAGCACTCCCAGTCTCCATTGAGAGCCACTAGATGCCAAGGCTGCACAGCGTCTCCCCCGGGAAAGGAGAGCAGTCCTCTGGATGCTCAGTCCTCTCCTCCCCCGGCGCCCTGAGTTCAATCAAGAACCCAAGTCACTGGCATGGCATGAGGTAAGGCAGATGCCTTGGTGACACCAGGCTGGCTACTACACCATAGAGAACTTTCATTGCAATATTTTGATTGAATAGCTTTAACTAAGTATTGAATTGAGTGTCCTCCGTATAAATAGTTGAATCTTTTTAGACCAGTAATAGATAATTTTTTCTTGAGAGCGAATGTAATCAAAGTGTCTTTTCCAGGAAAGATTCCAGAAGTTATACCTAAATCACAATATAATTTAACTATATCAGTTGTCATAGAATCCAAGTTCCAAGTAATGAATGTTTACCTCATGTGACAAAACCTTAGATTCATTTAGTATATCACTTTTTTTTTGTAATCCATTACAGAAAAGTGAAAAGAGGACTAAATCATCCGCATAAGCCAATACAGGGCAAGTTATTGAATCAATTTTAAGACAATCTGTGTCAGGAACTTCTAAGACTTTCAGTAGCTTGTTGCTATTTATGAAAAAAGGGTGGGGGCAAGGATGCAACCCTGTCTAACTCCTTTTTTAAATAAAGAATCTTTCTGAGAGTGGGCCCCAATGATTCTGATCAAAATGGGGCATGTCCCCCACTCCCTCATGACACCCCACAATGTAGTCCTATCAACAGAATCAAAAGTTGAGCTAAAATAAGTGAAGGCAACATAACATTTCTAGCCTCTTGATTAACATCTTTTTTTCTACCAAGTGCTGAAACATAAAACGGTTATCTAAAGTTGATTGGCCTTCTCTGGAGCCAGCGTGTAAGGGAGAAATATTGCCCACATTTTTAGCCTAACATAATTGGGATAGAAAGTCTTTCCATGAACTTGAAATGCTCCTTTCTAAGTTGCATTTATTAATGAAAATTGCTAAACTGTTTGACCATTCATCCACCAAACTTAAATGCACTTCAGCAGGGATCTGATCAGGTCCAGGTGCTTTTTTGATTTGAGGGAAGTTAACGCTGAAATAACTTCATGACACTCAGTTGGCCTAACAGCTAGACTTGTATCTTTTGGATCATGGATACTAGAGATTCTTTTAACTAAAGGGTCATAGAAAAAATGTTCAGGAAGTGTTCAACCCATGCCTCTTTAGGGATGTACGTATCCAGCTAATCATTATAATCATTTCAACTCCTCGCCACTAGGGACCAAAAAGACTACTATTTCTATTCTGAAATGGCTGTCAACATGCTGTCCCTCCGGGCATTATAATATTAAATTTTTTTATTGTCTAGGACTATCTTATTTTTCTTCCTTTCACATTTAAGTTTGTGAAATCTGTGTTTACATGGATGCTTTTTTTTATAGCTCTTGTCAGTCTTTCTTCCTATGTTTGCATTCATGATCAAACCATCCACTATTCCTTATAACTTTATTTTTATGGTTCTCTTCATTATGAAGGAGTTTTTATTCTTTCAAAAAATTCTCCCAGCTCATGGACTGAATCAGGAAAGGTTTAATTGGCCCCAAAGTAAAAGATCCATAGGATCAAAAAAACTATTTAATCTTATTTGGACACTTGTGCAATGACAGCCTTCCTCCAGTTGTGAGTACCTCTGCATTGACTTGCTGAATGGAACCGGAGTGTGTAATCTAATTTGCGAGATGTGTGAGAGACTGCCCTGCATACTCACTCTGTGACTGTTACCTTATCAATGAGCAGGGGGCTAAAGGTTGCTAACACTTTTTACTGGGGAGGGGCTGCACTGTTTAAATCCCTGCACTGCTTGCTAGTCGAGCGGTAGTTAATGGCGTGAGCGCCACTCCTCAGAGAAAAATAACTTTTATATTTGGATGTTACTTTGTTTGAGGTAAAGATTTATTACTCTGAGCCTAAAATTATTCTGTAGCGTATATATTAGCTCTCTGTAAGATTAGACATAATTAAGGGTTTAGTGCAGTATCAACTTTACCCTAGATTTTAAGGGAGAATACAATATCTTTAGTTTAGTATGGGGTTTACCTGTGTCTTTAAGTTTATCTTGGGTTATTTAGGATTATAGTTTTATTGTTTGATTTTATTTTTACAATCTAAGGAGTCCTTTTATGTTTTGATTGTTTTGGTTTCTTGTCCTGAGCTGTTTAACTGTTTTAAATAATGGTGATGCTAAAACCTTCCTCATGTCAGAAGGGGGGGTCTTATGTTGAACTGGAGTTTTCTAATTTCAGTCGTCCCCACATTTTTGTATTTAAAATGTTTTTCCCCAGATACATTTGAGTATGAAATGGGTTTTCTCTCATTGCCGATCCCTTGTTGTTGTTTAAATGCTTATTTTTCTCAATGTTGTTTTTAAATTTAAGCATTATTCAAGGAGGGAGACAGACTTTGAGAATAAAACCAGACTACGAAGAATGTTTTATTAATTTCTGGTACTGTACATCCACATCCTGGTCCAACTACCACTCAGGTAATGGATATGTTGAAAAGGTTTGTCCCCATCTGACTCATCTTTAAAAAAAATTGTCCACCGTAATGTTCAGAGCCTACCAGTGAAATAGACTTTTTGTAGCTTGGGTTGAACAGCATAGTTTTGATGATATTACTCTTTCTGAAACATGGCTTAATGGCAATGTTAAAGATGCAGACATCTCCCTGGAGGGGTAAGAACATTGCAGAAGTGATAGGGTGCGTAAACGTGGTGGTGGGTCTAGGATTTATGTTAAAAACAAATTTCAGTTTACTACTGTTTCTTATTCTTGTAATTCTGGTTGTGATTTAATTTCTATAGATGTGCTTCTGGGTCAAAGAAAGGATCTTATCATTAGCTCCATATATATACCCCCTGGAAAGATTGAGTCTGGACTGAATCTTCTTTCAGATATTAAACATGAATTTCCTGCCCATAGAAAATGGATATTACTAGGAGACTTTAATTGTAATTGGGAAGCAGTCTCTCTTGGTTTTGTTAAAGATTTATTGGTGGATATGGGTTTATTTCAGCTGATTAATGAGGTTACCAGACTTAATCCTAAAACTGGTCTGGGAACTTTATTTGATTGGATTGTAGTTACACATCCTAATTGGATTAAGGATTCTGGTGTGTTACCTGATGTATTGAGTAACCACTGTTCAGTTTTCTGTCAGTGGTCAGTCAAGCTAGTTAAACAACCCCTTAAGTACATCAAATTTAGAAAAATTAGGTCCCTCACATCTGAACTGGTAGATGCTGCCTGCTCAGATATTGATTGGACTGGGTTTGAGTCCATTAAGGACCTTGATTCTATGTTGGATGTCTTTGTCTCTTGTTACCTTGGGGTAATTGATAGGATTGCACCACTGAAGAGAATGTGAATTAAGGCTACTAAACATAAATGGATTTCATCTGATTTGTTATACCATATGAGACTACGGGATAAAAGTTGGAAATTATATAAACAAGGTTTGGATCCTTTTCTTTTGATAAAATATAGATCACTAAGGAATCATTGCAAATCTGCAATTCGTAAAGCTAAAACAGCATTTTTTCTCTCGGAACAGAATAAATGTTTTGGTAATCCAAAGAAAACCTGGGATATATTAAATAGTCTTATCAGGAGGGGGAAAAAAGGCATCTGACATTTCTATTCAAAGTAGGACAGGTTTAATTAGTAATACTTTACTCATTACTGAAGCCTTTAATTAATTATTTGGCAATCTCGATAGCTATAGAATTTCCCCCCATGGAAATTTTCCTTGGTGATTTCACCCTCCAGTTTCCCAAAGTTGGCAAATGAGATGTATTTTTTTTTCCTGAATTCTGTTTCACTCTGGTATCTCCAGATTTAATCAAAGAATATGTTCTAAAACTGGATCCACAACCTTATACTTTTTGTGACGGATTCGATTTTCGAGTTAAGCTGGGAATAAATTCCTTTTCTTATCCTCTTTCAGTTTTGTTTAATTTCCCTGTCAACTGGGGTTTTTCACAGTCTCTGGAAGATGACCATTGTCACTCCTACTTTGAAAGGTAGTGATCCCACTTCACTGGCTAATTACCGTCCAATTTCTTTATCCTCTATCTAAAATTTTGGAACGTGTTACTTTCAACCAAACTACTGAATATCTACAAAAGCATAATTTGCTTTCTCATTGTCAGCATGACTTTAAGCTGTGTCATAACACCGAGACAGCTTTGGTGGGATTCATGGGTGCCGTTCAGTGTGCCCTTGATAAGGGGCAGGCTGTAGCTGCGTTTTTTGCAGATCTCACCAAGGCCTTTGATTTGGTTGAACATGGTTTGTTAAATGGTTTTCTTTCTGGTTTATACTTTTCTGATAATGTTATTTCTTGGCACTATAATTATCCTACTGATAGATCCCACTGTACTCGTATAGGTGATAGTACTTCCTCTCCTAGTATTATTAAATGTGGGGTACCCCAAGGATCAATACTCGGCCCTTTATTTTTTCAATTTACATGAATTCAGCTCCTTTGGTTTGTTCACATTCATCAATGATACTTTATGCAGATGATGCAGCAGTTTATATTGTAGGCTCCACTCCCAGTGATACTTTGGATATGGTGCAATCCGATTTCAATTCCTTTCAAAAATGGTTGCTTTTGAATTCTATGGTACTTAATCCAGGCAAAACAAAGGCTATGCTGTTTTTGAAAGAAACCATTGAGCCTAATAGCCTGTATCATATTGTTACTTTGGATGGCAGTGTGATTGAATTAGTGGATAGTTTTAAATATCTGGGGATAATTTTCAATTCTAAGTTAAAATTCAAATTTCATTTGAATAAATTAAGAAAAACCCTTCATCAGAGATTAGGTTCACTTTATAGAGTTACTCAGTTTTTGACAAGAGAATCAAGATTTTTTGCTTTCTTATAGTTTTTTTTGTTGAGTGCCTTGGATTTTGGTATAATTATTTATTCCTTGTTCTCTGGTCATTTACTCAATAAACTTTAAGGTAACCTACAACTCTATTTTGCGCTTCATGCTTGATGTTCCCTTTCGAACACATGATTGCATGATTGTTTTTTGCTTGAATGTTTGCACAGTCTATCCCTTAAAAATCAGATTTTGCACAAAATTGGTATCCTTGTGTTTAAGGTAAAGAATGGCTTTATTTCTTCTGTAGTCTCATTACTATTTACTAGGTCTCTTCATTCCAGTGGTACCAGATCTTGGACTAAATTTTCTTATGAAATTCCATTGTTTTGAACTGCTTTTGGCCAGAGATCTACTTTATTTAGGGCTCCTTTTTTTTTTTAATTCATTACCTGTTGATATTGTAGAAAGTATGACATTGTGGTCCTTTAAAACTAGACTAAAATATTGGTTTGATGGATAATGATATTTGCACATGTACATGCTAATAATTGTTAAATGTTCTGTGTATTTTGTATTGTCTTAAAATGCTTGTTTAATTATGTCTGCTAAGTTTGTAACTTGTTGCTGGTGAAAACTGGCAGTTTTGCTCATCCTGCTTACAAGTATAAAAAATAAAAATGAAATGAAAATGAAATTATTCTTTATATCTATCGCTATCACATTCCATTTAACCCACATGAGGTGACTTGGGGGCTTCCAAATTTGTCAAAGGCATCTTAATATAATTTTGATTAAATTCACTTTTCAAAACAACTGGGAAATGGTCACTTTCACTACTGGTCAAAATTAAAATCCCTGACCAGAGTTCAGTTTGGGGGGGGGGGACCATTCCAAAGTGCCAAGTCCAAAATCGATGCACACTGGTGTTTTATTTATTTTCTTCTGTTTAAAATTCTGGTAACCAGGAAAGGAACACTGAGCCAAGGCTCATTTTCAGGTGCTACCCAGGGAGGGGTAATACAATACATACAGCAGGAGATGTATAAAACATTCTATACATACACATACACATACATATACATATACACATACATATACATATACATATACAAGTACTCAAAGCGGTTCAGCAGTACTGGGCACAATGCATTTACATAGTGTGTTATGCACCATAAATTTTGTAACCTGCTTAAAATTAACATAGAAACATAGAATTTGACGGCAGATAAGGATCGCTTGGCCCACCCAGTCTGCTCATTTCCCTACCTAATGGATAAGCTGCAGATCCAAGTTAACCCTCAGCCTACTTCTTTCTACCCCAACCCCCTAGAATTGCCTTATGACTGTCCCATGCATGCTTGAATTCAACCACTGTTTTTGACTCCACAACCTCCTCGGGAAGGCCGTTCCATGCATCCACAACCCTCTCTGTGAAAAAATACTTCCTTACATTACCTCTGAGCCACCCCCCGCCTTTATCTTCAAATTGTGCCCCTTGTTCTTGCACACCTCTTTTTTTGAAAGATGCTACCACCCTCTTGGACTTGTTGATTCCCTTGAGGTACTTGAAAGTTTCTATCATGTCTCCCCCCTCTCCTTTCCTCGAGGCTATACATATTAAGCTCCTTTAGTCTCTCTTCATATGTCTTCTGGTTCAGACTCTGCACCATTTTAGTTGCCCTCCTCTGGACAGCTTCCATCTTGTCTGTCCTTGTGGAGACTGGTTCTCCAGAACTGCACACAGTACTCCAGATGGGGTCTCACCAGCTGTCTGTAAAGAGGGATAACAACTTCCTGTTTTCTACTGGTGATGCCTCTCCCTATGCATCCCAGTATCCTCCCAGCCCTCCTTACTGCCCTCTCACATTGCTTGCCCATCTTTAAGTCATCTGATATGACTACCCCCAGGTCCTTTTCCATTTTTGTTATTAGTATCTCACCCCCTATTGTGTACTCTTCCCCTGGGTTTTTGTTTCCCAGGTGCATTACCTTGCACTTCTTAGCATTGAATCTAAGCTGCCATACATTTGACCATTCCTCTAACCTTGCCAAGTCCCTTCTCATCCTTTCCACCCCACCTTGTGCATCAATTCTGTTGCAGATCTTTGTGTCATCTGCAAAGATTCTTATTTTTCATAGCCATCAACCAGCAAAGGGGGTTATGATCTGTAATTAATTCAAATTGCACCCCCATAAATAAAATTTTAGCGTTTCAATTGCCCAGCGAACAGCCAGACATTCTTTTTCAATCATAGCATACTTTGTCTCCCACACATGCAATTTCCTACTTATATATAGGACAGGGTGTTCCTGCCCATCTATCACTTGTGATAATATAGCACCTATTCCTGTAGCAGAGGCATCAGTCTGTACTATGAAAGGTTTGGAAAAGCCAGGGTTTATTAATACTGGAGTGGAACGTAGTAATGCCTTGATAGCACAAAAAGCTGTCTCACATTCAGGAGTCCATTTCACCTTGGCTGGATTTCTTTTTTTAGTAAGATCTGTCAGAGGGCTGGCTAGGGAGGCGAAATTAGGTATAAAGCACCTATAGTACCCGGCCAACCCAAGAAAATATCTTACCTGTTTCTTTGCAACTGGTCTTGGACTCTTGGCTACAGCATCAGTTTTACCTATATCAGGCTTAATACACCCTTTCCCTATTACAAAACCTAGATATCTAGTTTCTTGCATGGCAAATGCACATTTCTCTGGATTAATAGTAAGACCTGCACTTTTCAGGGCTTGAAGCACTGCTTTTATATGTGTTATATGATCCTCCCAGGTTGGACTATAGATAATAACATCATCCAAGTATGTGGCACTACAGTCCATGTGGGATTGTAACACTTGGTCCATTAACCTCTGAAATGTGGCAGGGGCACCATGTAATCCAAAAGGCATCATGGTGAAGTGAAAAAGTCCTTTAGGTGTACTAAATGCTGCCTTTTCTTTTGAAGCTTCATCCAATGGTATTTGCCAGTATCCCTTTGATAAATCTAATGTTAAGTAGTGAGCTTTGCCTAGACGATCGACTATATCGTCGATACGTGGCATAGGATAACTGTTTAAATATATTTAAATATGCAATCATGGTACAATTAAGTTGACTGATTTAGCAGAACAGATAGACAAAATAATTGTGCATAAGCTGTTTATTACGTGGGTAAGATAGAAGGCCCAGGGGGTGAGGGGTGGCATGAGCAGGTGGGGGGTGGGAGTAAGCAAAGTTGCTGTCTTAGAGGTGTAGAGGTGTGCTAGGGAGAGTTCCTTAGGAGAGGAGACCATGGTTCCATAAAGAAGGTAGCCTGTATGAAAATGCAGATTGGCCAGTTGAGAAAGAGTGGGGTAGCGAGAAGTAACAAATGTTGCTGTTGTGAAGTGTGTATGGGGAAGGGCTCACTGGAAAAAAAAACATTTCTGAGATAGGGAGGTAGCAGGTTGAACCAGTATTTGGATATTAGGGAGCTAGCGTGAGTGTAGCATTGGTGGAATAAAGGTGAGAGCAGTGGTGGGTTCTGAGGAGGGAATTAGTGGCAAAGTGGCAGAAGGTATTTAGAAGGATGTCAAGCCTGGACAGAGAAGAGGTGGGGATGTGCTTTATACTACATCTGCATAGTCAAAAATCAGAGTGATGATTTTTTAATATTTCACATCTGACTTGGAGTGGAAGGGGGTGACTCTTACTATATAACATTCCAAGCTTGGAGAGGAGCTTGCAGGAGATGGAGTCAATGTGGATAATTAAGTTAAGGTAGAGTCTAGCTGTACACCTAGATATTTGTATGACAAGACTCTGTCTGGCAGGGTCTGATCCAGTGAGGTAATGGCTGTAGGTCTGGGTGATCTAGATAAGTTTTTGTGCAGCCTCGAAGATCATAGATACTGTTTTGGTGGTATTGAGTTTAAGTTGATTTGTCTGTAACCAGGACCACATCTTATAAAAGTCCCATTGTAAGAGGGTGTGCAAATCTGACAAGACAGGACTAAAGATGACGAGTATAGTGTCATCTACATACATGTGTATGCAGGACCTGAAGCAGGCAGTGGGGTGGTTATTAATAAATAAGTACAGAATAAATCCAAGGATTGATGGTGTGAAGAAGGTTGGGTACCCATTAGTGTTGCCCTTTATTCTCTCATTTATGGATAAAAGTGGTTGCTTTTTATTATTTCAATCAATCTTTGACCATTAGAAGTGATCTTATCAGTAGTCATTCCAGGAAAATTGCTTGCATCAGGGAACATACAATTTAGAATTGTTTCATTTAAAAGACCCACTTCTAGAGTTTGTCACCAACTAAAAAAAATATATGAATCAGGAAAATTCATTTGTGCATCTATTATCCCATGCCTGAGACCCTCTCTTATTTGTATAGAATTTGGAGTTATATGGAGAAATGTAGAGGTTAAATAAAACCGGAGTTCTCTCATTTCTGTTTACCTGCAAGACCAAAAAGTGATCAGATTTACTTACACCCTTGACATAATTAAAAGCCCCAACCTGCATGCAAGGGACAGGTTACACAAGCAATAATATCCATCAGGGTGAGTGTTATTGGGCTATACTAGACCACCCGGGCGTAATGAGGCCCGACACCACAGGCAGAGGGCCTTAGGGCCACTGAATTATATATGTTTGAAAAAAATATTTTTATGGTTATATGTTAAAACTCTTACCCATTTGATTTCTTTTCTAATCAAATAGTTCCTCTGCCTGCATTAATATGCCTGTTTTTTTTTTAAACCTAGGACTTGTGTCATAATGCAGCCTCTGTAGTTCCTATGTTGGAGGTAGTTGTCATGGTAACCCCCTCCCAACCACATACATTCAGGGGTTTAAGTTAAAGTAATTTTCTTGCAATTGTTTTTCTTTATTCATTATTTTTTTATTTATTCATTTGTTCAATGTTTTTGTTTACTATTTTACCCTTCCCATCACACATTGATCGTGAATCCCCCCACCCCCCACCCCCACTGAGCACACTTGCCGGTATTCAGACATTGCTGTCTGGTTTCGTTTCGGGGTATATGTTCTTTTGTAGTGCTATTGCACTGGGACTTGAGGAGAACTGAAGTGGGGATTGGACATCGTGTTGCTCTTGGCGGGATCGGGAAGGGTGGCCAGATGATGTGAATGCTCTGGTGCCAACAAAGCTGTAGGATGTGGTAAGGAGGTACTTCTGAGTGTTTGATCAGCAATTGAAGACAGTGTGGCTGGTTTTTCAGTAGACGCAGGATATTTATAATTTAAAATGTGGTTGTTAGTAAAGCAACTTTTACTGTGGGGGCATAGTGCAGCTGAGAAGGACTGTCCTTGGAGGCTGTCATGCTCCATGCTCAGTCTGTGAAGGAACAAGTATAAATAAAAAAAAAAAAAGTTTTTTCTTTGTTTTACATGATGTGCAGTGCTGTAACTTTTTTTTTTTTTTTTTTTTTTTTTAGAAATGACTGTGTGGTATCGCAATGAGTGTGTGTGTGTACGACTCTCACTCAGCCTCTGTCTCGCTAATCGAGTAGAAAAAATGGCGGTAGTTTGAAATTGTGTGCCCACTGCTTCAGCCAATGATGAAGTAGGCTGAGCACAAGGATATCTGCCTAGGCATCAGGCAGGTTTGCAATGGGACGTTTTATTTTTGGGCATCTATTGAAAATTAATGTACTTCTCTGGAATGGGCAACAGCCAATCAGATTCCTCCAAATAAAAAGTAAATTTTCTAAAGACAAGTGATGCAGGGGCTAGACTATTAAGAGCAAAGCTAAAAGTGTACATTGAAGAGAGGCTGGGGATCGACCTAAATTTAAACTAGGCAGGGGAGAGTGTGGCACTGAGGAGAAGGAGATTCTAGCAAAGATAACCCAGCTTACACTCTCCCGAGGTGAAAAAGAATGGATGGCAGGAGGGAAGGGGGTCACAGAGTTGGGGGGGTGGAGAGGGATATTAACTAATGCCAGGAGCCTAGAAAATAAGATGGCAGACTTAGAGGCAGTGGTGGGAGTTGATAACCTGGACTTTTATTTATTTATTTTATTTATGACTTTAATCGGGTAGGTGGACTGATCCCAGGGACTGTTTTCAGGCATGACCCAGGCTACGTAAAGTGGCACAGAGTAGAAACATCAGAATAGCAAGGACATTTTTTTTTCCCCAATTGTTTAATCAGGTGAGACACACTAAGCTGAAAGGTTGTTTACAGGAGCAACCTGGGAGCACAGAGAAGTTAAGTGACTTGCTCAGGGTCACATAGTATGCAAGTGGGGGCTGTGGATTCAACATAGCAAGAGCAGGTGGTACATAGTGAAAGGTTACAGTTGGCAATACTTTACATGGTGGCAGTAGTTGAGGGACAACAAATAACAAAGTAATGCTCGTGGTAGTTTCAGTAAATAAGAAAACCTATTTGGCCCTACCCCTGGAACCTATGGGGGGGGGTACTCCTTAAAACAGTGGCAGGTAGATGCCAAAAGGAGCCAGTCTTTGAGGCGAGTCTTGAATTGGCGATGAGTGTTTATGGTGTGCAGTCCAGTGGGCAGCTTGTTCCATAGTGTGGGGGTTGCTACAGATAGGGCTTTAGTGCCCATGTTCATGGCTACCCTGGGGATTTTCAGGGAGGGGATACTGGAGGAGCGCAAGCAGCAGTGTGAGGTTTGGGTGGTGAGAAAGGGAGCAAGAGGGGATTTCTTGCCAATACGGATGGCAGAATCAATAAAACTGTACAGTGCAAGGTCAAAGCAGGCTTGTAGTGGGAGCCACCCCAGTGTAGTGTAGAGTATACAGTGGTATGTGGAGAAAGGGGCCAGCACTTTTGTATGCTACTGATAGTTTTGCCATGGTGGATGCAGAGGTCCTGTAGTAGATGGGAGAGCAGTAGTCCAGGATAGGTAGCAGGTTTCCCTGGACGATGGCATGGTGGGCCTCAGGGGTGAGGTATTGCTGGTATCTGTAGGCAGCCCCTAGTTTTTGGTGAAATCTTAGAACCAGGGAGTTTATGTGCTCTGTAAAAGAAAGGGAGTGGTCAAGCACAACTCCTAGATATTAGAAATCCTCTAGGTCATGGACATCATGTGACGTGATGATTGGGGTGGGTTAGATTTGCATTTCGTTAGAAAGGGCTTGGATCCGAACAAAATTGTTTGTTTTTTTGGCATTGACCAGAAGGGGTTTGTCAGATCACAATAACAGAAACTTGGTGGACAGAGTGCCATAGCGGGGAGGTGGAACTACAAGGGGTACAGTCTTTTTAGGTGAGATGTACAGGGCTACCCCCTTTTCCCCTGTCTGTGAGAGATGAGATGGTGGGCGAGGAAGGTACAGAGGAAAGGGGATCTGCTGAGATCCTTTGGGTTACCCTGGGCAGAAGGGGGGTGGGGCAATAAAGATGTGGGTTGTCTACAGACCACCTCACCAGACTGTGTAAGTGGATATGGAGATGGCCAGGGCCGAACAGCACAAAGCCAAAAAGGGGGAGATCCTAGTCATTGGGAATCTAAACCTGCATGATGTGGACTGGCAAACCCCATCGGTCACATCAGAAAGAAGCAGACTTGCTAGAAACCATGCGGGATGCACTCCTAAATCAGCTGGTCACAGAACCTACTGGGGGGAACAACACTCAACGTTGTATTGACCAATGGGATAGCGTGAGGGAGATAAAGGTTGGGGAAAACTTGGGAGAAAGTGACCACCAAATGGTCAGGTTTTCCATCTTGGCAGGGCCAAAACTAGGCAGGCCATCCACCAAGGTACTCTACTTTAAAAGGGCAGACTTTGGGGGATGAGGGGGCATCCTAAAGAGGGAACTGGAAGAGATCCACCACTTAGTGGAGATAGAGCAGCTGTGGGGGTAATAAAGGGAGGAATCCTGTAAGCTATGGACCAATGCGTCTGGAAAATTAGCAAATGTAAAAGGGGAAGAAAGCCTCTGTGGTTTACAACAGGAGTTAGGGTGGCCATCAGGGAGAAAAAAAGGCATTCAAGACCTACAAAATATCACATTGGGTGAAGGAAAGGTCTGTCTATTTAAAAAAAAAAAAAAAAAGCTTAGGGAGGAGGGTAAATTAATCAGGAAGGCAAACGCAAGCACAGAGGAGAAGATAGCTAGGGAGGTGAAAAGGGGAGACACAAAATTATTTAGGTATATTAGCAACAAGAGGAAAAGTAGGCAAGGGATCCCAAGACTTGGAGGGGAGGGGGGTAAAATAGTTGAAGGGGATGAGGAAAGGCGACCCTACTCAATGAATTCTTCGCATCAGTATTCACAGCAGAAAAGGGTGGTGGTGGGCCAGTATTCTGGAGAAGGGGTACTGAGGGCAAGGAGGCAGACACGAGTCCCTTCACAGAGGTGAGGGTGATGGAGGAGCTGAGAAAAATAAAAACTGATAAGGCTCTGGGGCAGATCAGGTACACCAAAGAGTTCTCAGGGAGTTGAGGGAGGAGCTGGAAGGACCTCTTGCCAAGCTGTTTAATCTATCCCTTGAAACAGGGAGGGTACCAGGGGACTGGAAAAGGGCAGAGGTGGTGACGCTTTACAAGGGCGGAAGATGACCCTGGAAACTACTGCCCAGCCAGCCTCACCTCCATGGTAGGCAAGCTGATGGAAACCCTCAAAAAGGAGAGACTGGTAAGACACCTAGGGGAGGAAGAGATAAGTGACAACAACCAACATTGGTTCACAGGGCATAGGTCTTGTCAGACCAACCTGGTAGAATTATTTGAGGGTGTAATGGAGGTGTATTATCAAGGGGGAGCAGTGTATGTGGCCTACCTGGATTTCAGGAAAGCATTCGATTCCATCCCCCAAAGATGGTTGGTAAACAAGCTAGCCAGCTTGGGAGTGGGGGCAAAACTTACAAAGTGGGTGGAGGATTGTCTGAGAGGAAGGACTCAGAAAGTAGTAGCAGTAAATAAAAAGCACTTCAGGGAACTGGGGTGAAGAGTGGAGTACCACAGGGATCGGTGCTGGGTCCAGTATTGTTCAATGTGTACAGTATGTGAGGGATTTAGCGGAGGGTCTGACTGGAAAAGCATGCCTGTTTGCGGATGACACAAAAGTCTATAGCAGGCTCAACATGCCGGGGTGGGGGCAGAAAGGTGGTAATTAGAATTCAATGTGAAGAAGCACAAAATAATTCACATAGGGCAAAATAGTCCAAGAGCAAATTACTGCCTAGGGAATGAGCCACTGCAGGCCGTGGAGCAAGAGAAGGACCTGTGTATTTGGATCACTGACACATTAAAGGGTAGAAACCAGCATGAAAGGGCAGCGGATAAGGCAATAAATATATTGTCTTGCATTGGGAGGGGTTTCACAAGTAGGAGGAGGGAGGTAATCATGCTACTATATAAGACATTGGTTAGACCACAGCTGGAGTATGGAGTACAATTCTGGAGGCCCTATTTACAAGGAGAGAAGGCTAGGCTAGAGAGGGTTCAGAGAAGGGCAACTAAAATGATCCAGGGGCTGAAAGGGAGACCATATGGGGAGAGGCTGGCAGAGCCTGGTCTGTACACACTGGAGATGAGAAGTGATGGGGGGGACATGGTGGAAACTTTCAAATATATGAAGGGGATAAATAAGGTCAAAGGGACAAGCATCTTCAGACCACCAGAGGTCATGCACTCAAGCTGGAGAGGTGCAGATAATGGGGAGATGTAAGGGGGAGTTGCTTCTCACAAAGGGTGGTATGGCCATGGAATAGGTTGCTGAAATGAGTAGTGGAGACATTCAGAAAGGCATGGGATACCTACATGGGGCTAGGCAGGGATGGAGAGTGAGGGTAGGGGGGTAAAAGCAGGGGGAGGTGGGCTATCATTTTTTGGGCAAATTCGATAGCCTTTATGGTCCTTTTCTGCCAGCAGTTTTCTATGATTCTATGATTTAACTTTGAAATGCACCATCATACCTCCTGCACACCTACCAGTTGTTGCCTCTTTAAAACAGTTGATAACCATTTAATTCAAATACTTACTGTGAATTATGCCAGTTCTTTTTAAAGCAGATTGTATCAAATTCCATAATTAAAACAACTCGATCCTTAACCACAAAATTTGTGCTAATACTAGAGATATTCCACAAAATAAGTGTTTTTTCAACTTTTTTTTAGAGAAGTATTATAAACTCAATATGAACTATTATCAGATAAAGGTGTTTCAAGTTCTTCTGTACAACCTAGTCAACTGTTGCAACTGGCATGTACTTGAAATCTATTTTTGTTGGAATCTGATATACCATATTATTTTTATTAGGTAAGAATCTGATATACAATATTATTTATATTAGATATTTCTTTACAAGACCCCGGTGCCCCAGGATCATTCTCTGTCTGAGAATTTCTCTGAAAGGTCCATGCAGATTCATGAACTAAAGTCCCATATTGTCTAGAATTCCTGTTTAGTTAACTATCTTAGCAATCTCACCATTCTTGAAGATCATGTCAACTTGACTCCTCCTCATCCAAAGAGCTTTCTTGCCTAGGAGCACTTGGAACCCAGTTTCTGCCTAACCGGGATCTAGAGAAAATGACTTAAAAAGTTACACAGAGTACGAGTTAATTTTAAATCATTCTCCCTGTACATTTTCCCAACACCAAAGTGAGAATAACATGCTTAGAGTTAAGATTATGATTAGGCAATATTTTACAATACACGCTATCATTAATAAATTCTGCCTTCAATTTGTAGCGCTCAAGTAGATGACTATTAATTCAGAGGCAATTTTATTTATTAGCTTTTGGGTAACCAGGTAAGTGCATTAGGCAATAATTCTGCCTATTTTCAGGCACGACCCAGGAGGGTACAGTATACAAACAATGAAAACCATCACAAAAACGGATACAAACAGTTGTCATTACAGGCTTCCGATAGTCAGGGTGAATACAATACATACAAGAAATCAGAGCTGTATTGAATATAACATTTCACTGACAGAATGCTCATGGAATTACCATTCTGATTCTGTAGAAATGTTGCAGCATTTATGAGAAAATTCCACAGAATTTTGCAAAATATTTAATTTTGGTTATTTTTCTCTAATTTTAAGCATATGCATCAACATGGCACCACATTTTGTATGTAGACAGTTATGACTTTCATAAGTGTACCAAAAGGTCAGAGTGGTAGGTTGAAAGGGGCAGATTTATGGGTGGCTAAACATTTGATCTAAATTTAATTTTCAGTTGTTTCAATCTAATTTTAAAATTTCTTAGCAAAATTTCCCGACAGTTGCAGGATTTAGAGAAATGTATAACATGGGTATATGCATCAAGTTTTAAGTCTCAGGATTTAAAGGGGATGAGTTATTGGTAGCCAAACATTTTGCCAAAATTTAGATTGTTATTTTAGTATAATTTTGAGAGTATTCATTGACATGTTGTAACATTTTACAGGTATACAGGTTATTAGTACATCTGTGTATGCACATAGTTTCAGACTTCTAGCTTCAAATGGGACTGAGTTAGTCTTCCAAACATGTTGCCTAAATTTAAATAATTTCAGTAATTTCCATTTAATTTTAAAATGTATCCAAATGATTTGAAACATTTAAACTACTGTACCACATGGTCATTTTTCACAAAATTCATAATTATAGCTTTAAATGGGACTTGATTAAAAGTAGTCAAACTTTCACAAAAGTTTAAAATTTAATTTTGCAAGAATGTATACTGCACATTTATAACCCCCTGAAGCTTCAAAACTAGAGAATGCAAGTCCATTAAAGTTGGCAGGTTCTTAGTCCTTATAAGGAGTGTGTGTGTGTGTGTGTGTGTGAATTTTATTAATTGCTTCCTGCCAGAAATTGCAAAATAACATCTGTACTTTGTCAAATTCCATGACTCTTGGTGAAAATTGTGGAATTTCATGACAATTCCATAAAACTGGAATTTGCGTATTTCACTCAGCTTTATCTGGGGGATTCAAATTAAAGGATAGTGGTATGAGAGTCTGATGGTGCAGGGGGTCATCAGTTGCAGAAGGTAGATGCATAGTTTGCCCTAGAAATGAACAGCTGCGGTGGGTAGCACACCAATGGTAGACCCACCAATTGCAGCAAAGAAGCATGGAATGTCAACAATTCCAAATGAATGCTGGATATATAAGGATTGCACTCAGTAAATTAATGATCCAGGGAGCCTGACATATGTGCAAGTCTAAGACTTACAGGTACTCAGAAAGATGTAGTGGGGGAAGATGATGTTTAGGCCAGAAGGAAGGAAGAATTCTGGCTATTCCAACAGGATAGGTTAATAGGAGGAGGAGGAGGAGGAGGTGACTCTTGTTTTAAGAGATGTTGTCATTGTAAAGAACAAAGTGTATGTATGAAGGATCGGGAAGGGGGGCACAATAGTCACCCAGAGAGAAACAGCAGGACTGCAAAAAAATTCAGCCCAGCTTATCAAATGAAATGGTGATACATTCACTGTGAATGTTAAATTCTACAAAAAGAATTCTGGCAGTTTCAACACGCTACCATAAATATTAGAGAAAATGTTAGAACATTTTTTTTTTATTTACCACTGTAAATTTAAAACTGCTATACCAATTAATCCAGTTATTCAGCTACGGAAAAAGGTCATATTACTTCTGCCATCTTTGTTGACCTTGCTAAGGCTTTCGACACTGTCCCCCAACTCCCTCCTCCTCATAACCCTCTCATCAGCTGGCCTGTCTCAGTCCATCTGTAATTGGTTCTGAGCCTACCTGGTAGGCAGAACCCAATCTGTTAAAATTACTGATTCTACATCCTCACCACTACCAATCTCTACTGGTGTGCCTCAAGGCTCAGTACTTGGCCCATTTTTATTGTCAGTTTTCATCACTGACCTACTGTCAGCTTGCTGCTTGTGCTCTATCCACATGTATACTGACGATACGGTCTTGTTCATCACTTGCCACTCCCCTTCCAATGTGTCTACCAGACTACAGCTTGATTTCACTAGTGTGCAATGCTGGCTAGGTTCACATCAAATCTTCCTAAATGCGAAGAAGACAGTCTCCATAGCCTTTGGCATGAGGCAGAGACTCTCTAGGCTACCCTCCCTCCTTCCCTTCCTTCCACACCTTCGATGGGACAATACTCGAGGACACCTCCTCATTCCAATACTTAGGTGTCTGGCTAGATTAACACCTTAACGTTTCTGAACCCATTGATGCCATCCTAACTAAATTGCGCCCCAAGCTCGGTGCCCTTTACAGGAACCGCAGTGCCCTACTACTTCCGGTTAGGCATGATCTTGTTCAGAAAATGATGCTCCCTACATTTGACTATTCAGACATGATCTCTAGTGTGGCTCCCAAGTCTTCCCTTGCCAGGTTGGATACTCTTGTCAGTGCTTTCTGTCGTGTTGCTCTTGACCCCTCCCCATGCACTCATCACTGTACTTTGCATCACTCTCTAGATTTCCCTTCCCTGGAGGCACCTCATTCACACTGAGCCAAGTACACTTCTAAATTCTGGCACAGGACTATCTCCTCTCCTCCTCACTCACTAACTCTCCTCACTCCTCCCACGCTCTCTGATCCATCAACTCACGCACCCTAGCTATCCCTCGACACACCACCTCAATAGGCCAGGCTACTTTCTCCTACCGATTCCCAAAGCTTTGGAACATTCTTCCTCCTATCAGATTCTGCTCATCCCCATCTTCTATCTCCTTGGCCCTACGCAACTACTATTCCCCTAACTGTGCTTGCTACTAGTCCCCCTCTTAACTCCCCCTTAACCCACCACCCTCCTTCTCTCTCAGCGTTTTCCCCTGTACATACTCCTATCCCCCTTCCTCCCTCCCCACCCTTGTGTAAATATACCCTCCATCCCTTTTTATGTTTGCTTGCATGCATGTGCAAGAAACCTGGTGTGGCAGCTTAGGAGAGAAGTGGCTTGTGGAGGTGCAACACTCTCATCACACCTCTTACAGGAAAAGAGAGAACACCAACCACCTCCTACCAGTTTTGCTTATTAAAAGTTTCCCTGAGGACACTTTTGTGAGAGAAACTGGTAGGAGGTGGTTGGTGTTTTCTTTTCTTGTAAGAGGTGTGATGCACACTGCTTGTAAATAAAACCTTTTACACATCAAACTGGTATTTGTGAACTGCTTTGGTATGGTGGGTAGGGCTGGAATGCTTGCTTTCACATTTAAAGCAGCAGTGCAAGATAAAAAAAAAAAATCTGCACTTTTGCAATAGTTTATTCTACTCTGAGCATTTACTTGGTAATCTCTCCCACTGGCATTGTACTATCACCCCATAATTTGCTCCATTTTCTTTTGTTTTTGTTTACATTTCTGCCACTCGCCATGTTAAAAGCAGCAGTACTAGATTGGCAGCTATCATATTTACTGTGGCGCTATAAAACTGGTAATGGATCACTTCCTGATTATCTAGTACCGCTGCTTTAAAGTATTCTCTACAGACCAAATTATACTTTTGTCGGAGGGAGTGGCACATGGACAACAGAGTGGGGCGGGTAGCAATGTGGCAGCTTGGTGTACAAATCTGAAATGCCTGGCTACACACAATTGTCTTAGATTTCTTATAGCTGGTTTTAAATCCTCTTTAAAGTATCTGGGGAAGGCGTTACCCTGTCAGTGCACTACAAATTGAGCGGCTGTGCTGAGACAGTCTAGTTTTCTTGGTCTGTTTGTTTTTTTTTTTTTTTTTTGGGTAGAGGAAAACAGTTTATTTGATTTGCATCAACTCATTTTACGCAGTAGTCATTCATGCTAGTCAGTATGCTTTTGGCCAAGATGGCGTCACCCATAGTTTACACCTTAAAAACTATTTACAAAGAGATCGGAATCCTAATTATGGCAGCACTCCTGTTGGCAAAGCTCTAGTGATCAAGATCAGATAAAGGGTTTGAGGGCTGAAGGGTTAGTTGTGAGTAATTATAATAGTTCAGTAGAATTTTAAATTGTTACGTGCATATTTTGAATGAAAGAAATGGCCCAACTCATTGCAGGGGAGGCTAGTGTGCATCATATTACTGCTAAAAGCTTGAGATCTGGCACGACTTCAAGTTAACAACAACAAAAAAAAAAAAATCAGCACTTCAATGCAACATCACAAAATAAAAAAGAAAAGAAAATCCACTGTGAAAGACAATGTCACAACTGCTGTTTTCGTGCTGTGGTTAAATTCTGCAAATACTGTAGATTTTTGCTTTAGTAATTTGTAAGTGGATTCAAATGAATGTATAAATCCCATTTTTATAATATGACTTCGGAGTTATTCAAACTAGCATCAGAAATACGCATGGAGATTTTACTGGGAACAACAAGGGCTCAAATATGTTATTTGCAAGAAAAGTGCAAGGGGGTATGTTAAATATTTTAAGCTACCCCATTAGCTTAATTTGCAGAAAAGAATCTCGATATAAGCAGCTGGGGCGCATGCTGTGCTCAAAGCCTATAGGCAGCATAAACTACATTTTAAAGCAGTATAAACTCATGCGTTCCCTAAATGTTTGCAGGCCATAGTTTTAGGTTCTCATTCAAACCAACAAAAATGTATTTTTCATTTTAAAATCAAAAATGGCTGCTGCAAAGTGTAATAAATGAATAGTTATAGATGGTGTCTGCTTGTAGTATTAGATGGCTAGATACATCACTTATCCAGGCTACCTGGGCTGAAACGTAATCTACAGAATGGTGTATGGTCAGCCACACACAAGAAGCCTGTGTTCCCATCTCATCAAGGGGCGCAATGACATTAGAGACCCCAAGAGCAGAAACCTATGAGGTCTCTGTGTTCACCCCACCCCCTCCATGTGAACCAAGCTTTGCTGTGTATTGGTGACCATAAATATTTTTATAGTGTGTGATTTATGAAAAAAAAATGTTATGATAAAATGCAAAAAAGAATTGTTTTGATTTGATAGCATTTGTAATATTTTAAAACATTTCTAACAAAAACCCAATTTAAAATAGGTTAAAATTCATTAAGTTACTTTAGATAATTCTGGAAATGCCACAGATACGAAGGACTGATCCATATAGGTGGCTAGGATATGTTTCAAGTGAGAATATCATGGCTGTGGCCCTGCATCACCTGATGCACACCTACGCCAGATGACATCCTCGACTCACAGCCTGGTGCAGAGCCACACATTGGTCAAGAGTGTGGCTGGGGTGGCAGGGTTAGTCCAGACCATAGACATCCAAACGGATGCCCGTGTTGGTCCAGCTACTGTACCTGCTTGTGCAATGAGTAGAGTATGCCACTATCAGACAGGTAGCAAGCACTGTAACCTTCTCAGAGGTGCTGCCAGTCTATGACAGGGGTGAGGTTAGGGTACTGCACACCATATAGTTTAATGAATGGTTGCAAAATTGGTGCAGAGCACAGGACTTTGGCTTCATTGGGGACTGGGGGTCCACCTGGAGAAATGAAGGTCTATACTGGCATGATGGTCTGCATCTGTCCAGGAAGGGAAACAATCTCCTAGGTAACAGGTTTAAAGGCTTCCTTGGCAAGATTTTAATCTAGCCAAGGGGGGAGGTGCTGATAGGAAACGGAACAGTTCAAGCCTCCACCCACAAAACATGGCAGGTAGTAGGGTAAACACTGAGGTACAGAGCTTGACAGAGGGCAGGACAGGGGTAAATGGAAAAATAGACAAGGACAATAAGAGTAGGGATAGGGGAAAAAAAAGGATAAAGCCAACATTAAATGGAGGGCAATGAGTACCAATGCCCATAGGCTGGGAAACGAGCTTCCAGAGCTAGTAGCCCTGATGGAAGAGGAACACTTGGATATTGTGGCAGTCACAGAAACATGGTACACGGAGAACCATGACTGGGAAGTCAACATACCAGGGTACACAATCTACAGAAGGGACAGGGAGGGTAAAAGAGTAGGTGGAGTAGCTCTCTACATAAGGGAAGGGATCAAAGCTACGTAACTAAAAAGTAAAGGGAGAGGACAAGAGGCACTCTGGGTCACCTTGGAGACAGGGAATGGCATCACAGTCTGCACAGGGGTTGTATACAGACCCCTGTCTCAAGGGGAGAAAATTGACAAGAAAATGATAAAGGGTATTCTCAAAATGGCTGAAAAAGGGGAGATACTGTTAATGGGGGACCTGAATATGCCAGATGTTAACTGGACGACATGGACTGCAGCCACATCCAAAAGCAGGGTCATTCTCTATGCCCTGCAGGGGGCATGCCTTAGACAGCTGGTGGTGAAACCCACTCAGGAGGGAGCAATATTAGACCTGGTACTCTAAAATGGAGAGAGGATCACAAATTTAGAAGTCAGTAGACATCTGGGAACAAGCAACCACTGCACAGTGTGCTTCTCAATAAACACAACCATGGAGACAAGCCATACAAAGACAAGGATTCTGGACTTTAGAAGGGCTGACTTTGGCATAATGGGTGAATACCTGAGGAATGCATTAGCTAATGGCCAGAAAGGAGGGGTAGAAGAACAGTGGAGAACAATCAAAACTGCCATCATGGAGGCAACAAGCCATTTGTGTGAAACAAATAAAACAAAGCGGAATAAAAAACCACTATGGTTCTCAAAAGAGGTGTCAGGGAAGGTTAAGAAGAAAAAGGCTGCATTCAAAAAGTATAAGGAATCACAGAAGGAGCACAACAGGGAACTGTATCAATTAAAGCAGAAAGAAGTGGGAAGGCAGTCAGAAAAGCAAAGGCCAAAACCAAGGAAAAGATAGCCAACCCAGTTAAGAAGTGGGGATAAAACCTCTTATAGGTACATTAGGGAGCATAGAAAGGTTAAGGGAGGGATAGTGAAGATTAATAAAGGAGAGGGAAGGTGGGCAGAGGGAGACAGTGAAAAGGCAGAGATACTGAATGAATACTTTTGCTCAGTATTCACAAAAGAAGAAGAGGAGGCGTTACCTAAATGAAACAATAGAAGCACTCTGGGCAGAGGGGTTGATGCCAGTCCATTTACAGAAGAGAGTCCTGAAAGAACTCCTAAAACTCAAGGTGGACAAAGCAATGGGGCCTGATGGGATTCACCCTAGAATCCTAAAAGAACTAAGGGAGGACCTAGTGACACCACTGACCACACTTTTTAACAAATCATGGGAGGATGGGGTGGTACCTGAGGACTGGAGGAGGGCAGATGTGATTCTCCTTCACAAAGGTGGGAGCAAGGCTAAAGCAGGAAACTACAGACTTGTTAGTTGACCTCAGTGGTGCGAAAAATGATGGAATCATTTCTGAAAGAAAGAATTGTTCAGTACCTAGATGTCAGTGGGGCACAGGACCCACTGCAGCATGGATTCACAGCAGAAAGGCCATGTCAGACAAATATAATCTATTTCTTTGACTGGGTGACCAAAGTAATAGACATGGGAGGGGCTGCGGATATGGCCTACCTAGACTTTAGCAAGGCATTTGACACAGTCCCGCACAAAAGATTAGTAATCATGTTAGTCAGCCTGGGAGTGGGTCCCAGGGTGGTAGCCTGGGTAGCAAACTGGCTGCACAACAGGACACGGAGGGTAATAGTGAATGGAACACATTCTGAAGAGAGGGGGGTTATTAGTGGAGTACCTCAGGGCTCAGTACTGGGTCCAGTCCTCTTTAACGTCTTTATAGGTGACATTGCAGAGGGTTTGGCAGGAAATGTATGACTCTTTGCAGTTGACACAAAGATCTGTAACAGAGTTGATACACAAGGGGGGGTAGAAAGGATGAGAAAGGACTTGGCAAGGTTGGAGGAATGGTCAGACATATGGCAACTTACATTCACTGCAAAGAAGTGCAGAGTAATGCACCTGGGAAATAAAAATCCAGGAGAACAGTACACAATAGGAGGGGAGGTACTAACAACAACAATAATGGAAAGGGATCTGGGTGTAGTCATATCAGATGACCTAAAGGTGGGTAAGCAATCTGAGAAGTCAGTAAGGAGAGCCAGGGGGATACTGGGATGCATAGGGAGGGGCATCACAAGTAGAAAAAGGGAAGTGGTTATCTCGCTGTACAGACAGTTGGTGAGACCCCATCTGGAGTACTGCGTGCAGTTTTGGAGACCTCATCTACGCAAGGACATAGACAGGATGGAAGCAGTTCAGAGGAGGGCAACTAAAATGGTGCAGGGTCTACATCAGAAACCATATGAAGAGAAACTGAGAGATCTTTATATGTATACCCTTGATGAAAGGAGGGACAGGGGGATATGATAGAAACTTTTAAGTACCTCAAGGGACTCAACAAAGTCCAGGAGGGTAGCATCTTTCTGAAAGAGATGTGTAAGAACAAGGGGGTGCAATTTAAAGTTAGAAGGGGATGGCTCAGGGGTAATGTGAGGAAATTATTTTTCATGGAGAGAGTGTTGGACACATGGAACTGCCTTCCTGGAGAGGTTGTGGGGTCTAAAACAGTGGGGGAATTCAAACATGCACGGGACAGACTTAAGGCAATTATAGTGGGGAGTTGCAGGAAATAGGCTGTTGGTTAACTAGAATCTGCAGCTTATCCAATAGGTAGGGAAATGGGCAGACTGGGTGGGCTAAGTGGTCCTTATCTGCCGTCAAAGTCTATCTTTCTATAGCAGTCCTCTAGAACTTCCATATCTCCACTGAACAAACAAAATGGGCAAAACCGCACCGGCAGGTGCCAGTCATGCCCTCAGCCTACCATGGAGGCTTATAGGCTGAAGAAGGAAGGTCCACTTGAGCCAGGAAACATGAACTGCAGACAGGCAGAAGGGGAGCATGTAGCCGCAAATGCTGCCCCTGGGAAGACATAGCGGCCACCCTCTCTGCTTGCCCTTCAGCACTGCTGAGATAGTAGGTAGAATCAGGCACAGAGCTACCCATGCCCTAGGCCCCCCATGTCTTGTCTGATACATACTGAACTACGTGAGTGGACAGGGAATGGGTGGAGAAGGGGCAAGCACAGTCACTGTGAATGCTTTCGGGTTGCCCAGATGCATGCTTGCTTTGATGCTTATCACAGATCTGGGAGTCCGATTTATCAGCTGTGCACACTACTTAGTAATTTCCTTTTGGAGTTTAGCAGAGGATAACTTAACCTTTCAATCAATCTTCATAAAGTGCTTTTCCAATGTCAAAGCACTTGTACAGAATAAAACAAAAAACAGCATTAAAACACCCAAAATTAAAACAGGCAGCATCCTCACTTATTGTGAATGCTAAGTTAAACAAGCTTTTTATTTATTTATTTTATTTAGCTTTTGTTGACCGGGTAAGTGCACTAGACAAATCCTGCCTATTTTCAGGCACGATCCAGGGGAGGGGGATACAGATGAATGCCAACTGACCTTGAACCAGATTAAGCTGTTGGTGGTATTTTTAGTGAATGAGGGAAATTTGGCCAGGACACCGGGGAAATTCCCACTCTTTTCGATAAGTGCCATGAGATCTTTAACATCCACCTGAACTACCACCAATCCAGGCAGATGGGACCTCGGTTTAACGTCTCATCCAAAAGACAGCACCTCAGAAGTGCAGCACCCCTCTCATGCTGCACTACAGTGTCAGTACTGGGATATTAACCCAAATGCCAGATGTGGGAACTGAACCCACAGCCCTCTGATCTCCCGGCCTCAGAGGCGAGTGTGCTACCTACTGAACCACTGACACTGCTTTTAACCACGGACTTAAAAGTATCCATAGACAGGCACTCTGAAATGTCTAATCTGATGCCTGCTAACATGTCATAGAATTGTCTGTTGTTCTTACTTACGCTTGCCTTGCCGGATGACTGGCAGTGTTGCTCCCAGTGCCCAGCTTCCATGGACCGATTGGCTTCCCAGCCATACCCAGCATAGCAGATATCATGGCAAAATGTTATTCACAGGGGGAAAAAAATATTGAACTGAGCTTAACAATTTCTAGTAGATTTTATCACTGAAAAGTTTTAGTGAATGAAATAAATTAGTTTGGCTATAAACAGATAGGGCTGAGTGATGAAGTTAATTAAAATAAAGTGGGTGAAGTCTGGAGCTTTCACTCAGTAGATCATGTTCAGCACTGCGTGCTCACTGCCCCACTCCCTTTGAGCAGTTACAATACTGTTTTAGATTAAATGTGAAAGCAGTATAAAGACTTGTGCTGATGCAAGTCAGATGAGAGAGAAGTCCGATCTTTAAAAATCTTGTAAACAAAGGAATGTTGTGTTATTTGTAATACACTTGTATAGGTTATGTGCCTTTGCATGCTTACATCTCCCTGTCAAACTAATTGGTTGGTTGGTTGGTTAAACTTGATTTTTATTTCCTTCACGCAGAATTTGTGTGTGGCCTATTTTCAATGTATTCAGAGTTCTAGATAAGTTATACATAAATGCAAAGTCTACAATACAGTCAACTAAACTAACATTACAGCAGGTGGATACACAGGCATTGCAACAGTTATAGTGAGCTGTGACAACAGGAATGTGTGCGCAACAGGTATAGGTATCTAGCATATCAGGAGCAGAAGAACATATTTCCCTTCTCAGGACACGTGAAATTCATTTAAAGCATGTGACAGGGTAGAATAGGACCCTGCCCCATCTGTTTTGGAGAAAGTGTTTAAATGCAAGGAGCTGTATTCTTTCCTTTTCTGTCTTCTCTGTCTGGTTGCGGAGCAAAATTTCCCTGTGGGACTTTGGACTTTATCAACCCAAACAGTCTCGCAATCCTTTGCCTCTGTGTGTTTTTTCTGCTTTTCCTCCATAGCATATCTACATCTGGTAATATAAAAATATATGGGAATCAATGTATGGAGTGAAGCAGATATTGGGATCACTTTTGTTTGAAAGATGTTTAGTGTTGCTGTTGAAATGTATGTTTGTGATTTTGAAATAACTGTAAAAAGCCAGGGGTCATTTGAGTGCAAATGCCTGAGCCTTTTGCAAAGGCTGTGGAGATCTCAGGAAGTTTTCAATGTTCTAAGCAGCTCCTGAAATTGACAAAGAACAGGATGCTTGCAAAGGATGGGGATTGAAAATGTTTTATAAAAGCAGCTAAGCTGAGCTGCAAGGGAGATTTTTTTCCCCCTAAGAGAGATTTTTTTTTTTTACAAGAGATTTTATTTTGCTACTGTACATATTTATTCTGATCAGGTTTATTTTATGTCCCTGTAGCTACAAATAAACAGTTTTGTGGAATTTTACAACTACTCTTGGATTTTCCCTATGCTTCCTGACCTGTGCCTCGACAAAGCACCTACAGAGTGCAGAGTCCTTTAGTGAGTTGAGCAGCCTACATATAGATGCATACATTCTGTCAGCAGATAAGGACTGCCAGGCCCATCCAGTCTGCCCATTTTGCTACCTGAGTAAGCGGCCTGTGACCCTGCTTGGTTATAGGCTGTAACTTTTTCTTCCTATATCTAAGATTTCTCTTATTCCTGTCCCATGCATGCTTGAATCCAGTTACCGTACTTGCCTCCACCACCTCTTGGGGCAGGCTGTTCCATGCATCCGCCACCCTCTCAGTGAAAAGGTGCTTCCTCACATTTCCCCTATTACGGCCCCCCTACAGTCTCATGTCATGACCTTTTGTCCTGGCATCTTGCTTAAACTAGAATATCTCTTCCCCAATTACCTTATTTATACCGTTCAGGTATTTGAATGTCTCTGTCATATCACATCGCTCCCTCCTCTGTTCTAATGTGTACATATTGAGGTCTCTCGCTCTTTTCTCATATGGTTTCTGCTGCAAATCCCCCACCATCTTAGATGCTCTCCACTGCACCACCTCAATCCTGTCAATGTCTTGTAAGAAGGCGTAGTCTCCAGAACTGCACACAGTACTCCAGATGACACCTCACCAGTGTTTCGTACAGTGGAACTAATACTGCCCTCCTCTGACTCATACCTCTTCCAATACACCCCAGCATCCCACTGGCCTTCCCCGCTACCTTGGCTGCCTGCCTGCTGGCCTTCAAGTCCTCCATGATAATGACTCCCCAGTCCCTCTCCTCCCTTGATACTGACAGCATCCCCCCATTTTGTAGCTCACTCCAGGGTTCCTCCTACCCATGTGCATGATTTTGTACTGTTTGGCGTTGAATCACAGCTGCCGTGCTTCACACCAACTCTCCAGTTTCTCTAGCTCCCTTCTCATCCTTTCCACCCTTTTCAAAGTATTTGCTCTGCTGCAGATCTTTCTGTCATCTGCAAACAGGCTTACATGTCCATCCAGTCCTTCTGCACTATTGCCAATGAAGATATTACACAGGACTGGACCCAGGATAGACCCCTGAGGTACCCCGCTCATCACCCTCTTTTCCCCTGACTGGATCCCATTTACCACCACCTTCTGCTTACTGTCCTGTAGCCAGTTTCTAAAACAGTTTACCACCTTATTACCCAATCCTTAGCTGGCCAGCTTGTTTACCAACCTCCTGTGTGGTATGGTGTTGAAGGCCTTGCTAAAGTCCAGGTATGATATGTTGACTGCTCCACCCCAGTCCTCTGCTCTTGTCACCCAGTCAAAAAAATCTGTAAGATTCATTTGACATGAGTGACCTTCCTGCTATGAAGCCATGCTGTCTAGGATCCTGTTCCCCATTGACAGTCAAGTGCTCCACAGTTCCCTTTTAGCAGTGTCCCCATGATCTTACCTACCACAGAGGTGCAGCTGACTGGCCTATAGTTCCCTGCATCCTCCCTGCTCCCACTCTTGTGCAGTGCAGGGTTTTAAATAATTGATTAGCAGTTTTTTTCTTGGGACAATGCTAACTGTACAGAAAGTATTTATATAGGTTTTCTAGAAGTGTTATGTTTGTTAAACATAGTGAGGTAAGTGCTATGCATTTTCACAATGTTTTAGCACTTTTATGAGCAAAATGCTGATCAATTTTTGGAGTTAAATAAATCCCTGCAGTGGAACCACCTGGGCCTTCCGCCAGTCCTCAGGAACCACCGCTACACTGAGGGACTCGCTAAAGAGGACTGCTAGTGGTGCTGCTTGCTCTTATCTCAGTTCTTTCAACATCCTGTGATGTTTGCCATCTGGCCCCATAGCCTTGTCCATTCTTTCTTTGGTGAGCTCCTCCAGAACTCTTGCCTCTGAAAATAGATTTGTTCTGACCTCCTCATGCCCCTGTATCTGTTATCTAGTTATGGTCCTTGACCTTCCCCCTCTACTGTGAATACCAAACAAAAGTATTCATTCATTATCTCTGCCTTTTTCTGGTCTTCCTCCACACATACTTCTTTTTTCCCCTTAAATCTTACAACCCCCCCCCTCAGATTTTCTTCCTTCATTTATATATCTAAAGTCTTTGTCCCCTTTCTTCACTCCCCAAGCTAATCTCTCTTGTGTTTGCACTTTTGCTCCTCTGACCACTTTACTTGTCTGCCTTTGGCACTCGTGGTACTCCTCTCTGTCCTCTTCCTTCTGGGACTTCTACTATTTCCTGAAGCTCATACCTTTAGCTCCAACTTTCACAGCAACCTCTGTCGACTCAAGAACCATAGTGGTTTAATCCTTCTTTTGCCCTTGCTCCTCTGCTTCATTCATTGGCTTGTTACTTCCTAAATGACTGCTTTTATTTGTTCCCACTGTTCCTCAGCTCCCCGACCCAGTGTGCCAAAATCCATTTTAATATTTAATCTGCAAAAAGATACAGTCCCCCAATGTCTTTTTCTTTTTCCCAGGTTTAAAAATAAACAGCCCCTCGTCATTCCTGCTGGCTCCCCTCCCTCAACCTGCACCCTCCCTCTGCATACCCCACCTCCCCGCACCCCCCTCACTCATACTTGCCTCTGGAGGTTGGGAATAGCGATCTTCTGTGGACCAGGAACATGTCTGCACTCTTCAAAGACCAAGCGGGACCTGAAGAAATGACAGGAAACCCTATAATGGCAGTCAGTGGGGGTTTTCAACTTAGGCTAATATCTCAGCTAATTCTGAGTTTTGGTCCCAAATTTTCAACATGGGGTTCTTGTGACCCCACCTCATAAACACTGGCACTGTTATTTTGTTTAGCAGTCCAGAAAGGTGATTTTGTGGTCACTGCACGGAATCACCTTTCGGGACCAATGTGAAGAGCAGTGCCACTGTTCCGATGTGGGTCCCAAAAGCTATTGTTGCAAATTTGGTGAAAAAAAAACTCCAAAAAATGACTGTTACGAGCATCTGTTGTGCAGTTTCTATGCACGCTCATAACTTCATCAGTTTGCAATATTTTCTCTCCAAATGCCCAACATTGCCATTTTTTCACACTCCCTTATGAACAGTACAGCTGTCATGTTTCACAACCTTCCCACAAAGTGTGTTTGCACCTGTGGTGCAGAACGACGTGGTCACTTTGTGAAATCAACGTTTGGGGCAGATTAACAAAATCACAAAGCCACTGTTCATGAGGGGAGGTCCAAAATAGCCCACACTGAAAATTTGGTGAAAACATTCAAAAATATGATTGCGATATGAGCATGCATCGCACAATTTTTAGGCACACTAATAACTTTGCCGATTTTACATATTTTCACTCCAGATTTTCAACATTGCTATTTTTATTTTTTTTTTACACCTCCTCATGAACAGTACAGCTGCCATTTTTCGCATCTTGCCTGAAATGTATTTTAGCACCTGTGGTGCCAAATGGCACGCTCGCTGTGTGAAATCACCTTTTGGGATTGAGTAATGAAATGATACTGCCACTGTTCATGATGTGGGGTCCCAAAAAGTCCATGTTGAAGATTTGGGAGTGAAAATACCAACAAACACAAGGGGAGTTAGGGTTTACAACCATAACACCCTCCCTGTGCAGACAGATAGGCATTGGGATGTGACTTGGGGTCGTCTGCTCTACTGTTTTCCCCATTCTACTATACTGCACCCATCTCACCTTATTTCGTTATGGAATGGGGTGAGTGCAAGGGCCAAAGACCTCAAGGCACACTGCAACACCTGTCTGCGTCTGTAGGCTGGGGTAAGGTGGAATGGTGTGAGTGTGATGGACGGTGATCCAAAGGCACACTACCAACGCCTGTCAGTCTCTGTAGGGTGGGGGTGGGGGTTACTTCAATAATTCACTGCCATTCCTATTATGCATCTCTCTAACTCCTGAACTACCAATGTCAATACCAGCAAGCAAACATTCAGCATTGACAAATGCTTGTTTATTACTTCAGAAGTGCAGTTTTACAGGATTTAGGACACTGTCGTACATGCTGGGTCATTGGAAATCTTAGGGCACGACTCCAGGCAGCATGGGCAGAGATTGCGCACCTCAAATTTCATATTCAAGAGGAAATAGATTATAAGAACCGCCTGCCATTTCCCCAACATCCAACAGAAGCACCTCGACCACAGAGGGTTCTTGGTCCGGGAGGTTGGCAGGTGGTTAGGAGAGGCAACTCGGGTGCCCCATCACTCTGTGCTCTCCAACATATTACCTCCACAAACCATATAAAAACTACAAACTGGTATCTGCCTCTGTCTCTGAAATCTAACAAAGAGGCAGAGGACACTGCCGAGCAGAACGCTGCAGCACAGGAGCTAGCAGAACAAAACTTGCCCAAAACAGGAACCAAAACAAAAAAAGCAAAAAGGAAATCCAGAAAACGTCTGATCATAGGAGACTCCATGATTCGGGGAGTTGATGCCTATCTCCAGCCAGGGGTAATGGTCAGATGTCTCCCCAGTACATCAGTGTGGAGAGACACTGACCGCATTGCTAAAATTGTTCAGGAAGCAGGGGAAAACACTGACATACTGGTAGACACAATGGGACTAATGATGTTGCCAGCCGGTCACTTGTGGAGACCAAGGAACACTTGACCAGGCTGGGTGACAAACTATCATCCATTTCGTCTGGCATCTCCTTCTCTGAGATCCTGCCAATCTGGGAGAGGGGGCAGATGGACAGAAGGTCAGAGAAGGGGAGATGGGGAGCTAAACATGTGGCTCCAGGGCTGGTGCCAGGAAAAAGGACACAAATTTGTAAGGAACTGGCAACAGTTTTGGGAGTGAAAGATCTTCAAATTTGATGGACTGCATCTGACTAAGGAGGGAATCAATGCATTGGGGCAGAAGTTTGATGTCTTTGCAGAATATTTAAACTAGCAAATGGGGAGAGGGGTGCAGCACCCCATACGTCGAATGGGAAGAACACCCTTCCCCCTTCAGCTAGTGGTCAAACAGGAGTTCAGCATGTTTGTAGTTCATTTGCATCATCCGGTAAGAAAGAAGGTCCAGCTCCCCATACGACACACAGGGGAAATGCCAGACCTCACCCAACAACTAACGCATCGAAATCTGGCCAATGGAAAATCATGGACACAAATGCTTGCAGTCTGGGAAACGAGATCCCAGACCTGCAGGTAATAATGTCAGAGGCTAAACTGGACATGATAGCAATTAGCGAGACATGGTTTACCAGTAAGCCCACTTGGGAGAATTCAGTACCTGGCTATGTACTGTTCAGAAGAGACTGAGATGCAAAAAAAAGGGGTGGGGCAGACTGGCCCTGTATGTCAGTAAAAATATCAAAGCTACAGAAAATCAGAATACATATAAGGAGCCAGAAGAACTGTGGGTCACCCTGGAAATGGGACAGCCATAAGAACTGGGGTTGTCTACAGGCCGCCAGACCAGGAGGAGAACATAGACACATTACTGTTAGAAGATGTACAAAACATGACAGCTAAAGGGGAGGTTCTGATAATGGGAGACTTCAACATGCCAGCGACAGATTGGTCAATACCAGCAGGAACTTCTGCCAGAACTAGACACATGGTGGATTCCCTGCTGGGGGAGGGCCTCAAACAACCGGTACAACAATCCTCAAGAGATAGGGTTATCCTAGATCTAGTACTGACTAACAAGGAAAGGATCACAGCTCTCCAGGTAGGTCATCTGGGGGCCAGTGACCATCACATGGTATGGTTCAGTTTGGCCACTACAACTTAATCATCCCATTCCAAGGCAAAAATATGGGACTTCAGAGGAGCTGACTTTGATAAGATGGCCAACAGAGTTAAGCTAGCCCTGGCAAAAAGAAATAAAGGTGAGGGTTACAGGCAAAGTGGGCAAGCATTAAGGATGCAATACATAGATACATAGACAGTGTCGGCAGATAAGGGCCTGTGGCCCACCCAGTCTGCCCATTTGAGCTTGTAAGTTCAGTTTGTTTTCCTAGAAGTCTGTTGCTCCTTACCCCTGACCTCCAGAATTCCTTTATATTTATCCCATGCATTCTTAAATCCCGTGATTGTTTCAGCCCCCACCACTTCCTCTGGCAGGGTGTTCCACTTGTCCACCACCCGTTCTGTGAAGAAATTCTTCCTCACGTTTCCTCTGAATCATCCTCCCTCCAACTTCATCCCATGCCCTCTAGTCCTGGGACATCTTTTTTGCTTAAACATAGTGTATTCCTGCACCCTGTTCCTCCTTGTAAGACACTTGTATGTCTCTATTATATCCCCTCTCTCCCTCCCTCCTCTCCTCCAGGGAGTACATATTCAGTTCCTTCAGCCTGTCCTCATAGGACAAGTGATGTAATCCATGTACCATATTTGTTGCCCTCCACTGAACCTTCTCTACCCTGTCTATGTCCTTACATAGGTAAGGTCTCCAGAACTGTACTCCAGGTGGGGCCTCACTAGTGTCTTGTATAGTGGAATTATGACCTCCCTTTTTCTGCTGGTGATGCCCCTGTCTATGCATCCCAGCATCCTATTTGCTTTACCTGCTGCCTTGTCACACTGTTTCCCTACCTTGAGGTAATCAGAGATAACCCCAAGATCCCTTTCCTGCTTGGTGCATGCTATATCTTCACCCCCAACTGATAAATTGTGCCAGGGTTTTTGTGCCCCATATGCATTATCTTGCACTTCTTTGCATTGAATTTCAACTGCCAAACCCCTGACCATTCTTCAAGCTTCTGCAGGTCCCTTCTCATTCTGTCTACACCCTCTGGTGTGTCTACTCTGTTACAGAGCTTTGTCATCAGCGAACAGTGAAATTCTGACTTCTAGGTCCTGCGCAATGTCACTGGTGAAGATGTTGAATAGGACCGGTCCCAGCACTGATCCCTGTGGTTCCCCACTGGTCACTCTTCCCTCTGTGGAGTGACAGCCATTTACCACCACCCTCTGTGTCCTGCCACCCAGCCAGTTACCTACCCACCACACTACTGTCCTGGATACACCCATATTCCCCAGTTTGTGTAATAGTCTTCTATGTGGCACAGTGTCAAAGGCCTTGCTGAAGTCCAGATGGGCCATGTCCACTGCCCTCCCCTGATCCACCTCCCTGGTCACCCAGTCAAAAAATTAATTGAGGTTGGTCTGACATGACCTCCCCTGGTGAAACTATGCTGCCTTGGGTCCTGTAGTCCATTGACAACTAGGTGTTTCACCAATCTCTCCTTCAGCAGTGCTTCCATGATCTTCCCCACTACCGAGGTTAAGCTGACTGGTCTGGTCTGTAGTTCCTGCTTCCTCTTTGTTCCCACTTTTGTGTAAGGGGACTACATCTGCTGTCCTCCAGTCTTTGGGTACCTCCCCTGTTTCCAGTGATCGACTAAACAGGATAGCCAGAGGTTCAGCCACCACCTCTCTTAGTTCTTTAAGGACCCTGGGGTGCACCCCATCTGCCACCATTGCTTTATCAACTCTTATTACTTCCAGTTCCTTCAGGACCCTTTCTCGTGTAAAGGGACTTGTGTGTCCATTTCTGCACCATTCTCACCCCTTGTACTCCCTTCAGACCCATTACCCTCCTCTTCCTCAGTAAAGACTGAGCGGAAATATCTGTTCAATATGTCAGCTTTACTGTTGTCATCCTCCACGTGGCCCCCATCCTCCCCCTTCAGTCTTACTATTCCTCCCTTTGCCTTTCTTTTTTCACTTATGTAACTGTAAAAGGTTTTGTCCCCTCTACCCACTGATTTTGCAATGTGTTCTTCTGTCTGAGCTTTGGCTTCCCTTACTGACCTCCCTGCTTCCCTTTGCTTCTCCTGGTACTTCTCCCTATCCCCTTCTGCCTGTGTCTTTTTGTATTGCCTGAATGCAATCTTTTTGGCTTTCACTTTCTTTGTTACCTCTTTGGAAACCATAATGGTCTCTTCCTTTTCCTCTTGCTAACCTGTTTAATGCATAATTCTGTTGCTTTTGTAATCCCCATTTTAAATGCTGTCCACTGTTCCTCAACCCATGATTCCTGCCCCATTCCCCTTAATGCCTCTTTCAAGTATCTCCCCATTTTCCCAAAGTCTGCCCACCTAAAATCCAGGATACGTGTTTGTGTAATTTGGTTCTGCTCTTTCTGTGATTTCAAACCACAATGACTGGTGGTCACTGTTCCCCAATCACACTGTCCCTGTTTGTGAGCACAAGGTCCAGTATTGCCTTCTGCCGAGTTAGTTCCATGACCAGTTGCTTGAGGAAGGCACCCTGAATGGAGTCCAGGATAAATCTGCTCCTAGTTGATGCTACTGCTGGGATGCTCCAGCCCACGTCTGGAATATTGACGTCTCAAACCAGTACTACCTCACTCTTGTCTGCCATCCTTTGGATGGCTAGCATCAGCTCCCTATCTGTTTCTTCCTCTTGGGCTGGTGGTCTATAGACTACACCTGTGTGGATGCCTGGCCCCATTTTCCTTTCCAGCTTAACCCAGAGTATCTCTTCCCCCATTTTGTTCCTTTTGGATCTCTCTGGCCCTTGTGGCATTTTTCACATACATTGCCACTCCTCCTCCCCCCCCTTCTTACCTGCCTGTCTCTTCTGAATATGTTGTAGCCAGATATGGCCATCTCCCAGTTGTGGTTATCATTACACCAGGTTTCAGTGATGGCCACAATGTCCAGGTCTGACTGCACCATGACAGCCTCCAGATCTTCCATCTTGTTGCTAAGGCTTCTGGCATTGGCACACATGGTTTTCCATGACTTGACGTTCCTAGACTGTTTCACTGTTCTACTCCAGCCCCTTCCTTGGTTGTCCTTTATCCCTGGTTCTCCTTGCTGTCTGCCCTTCTGCTGAATTTTGCCCTTTTCTGCATATCCACGTCTTGGGCGCTAATCTCCATCTTTTGCACACTGCTTTGTAGAGATAGCCACTCCTCTGGTTCACTGGTTCCACTGCTAGCTGTGGGGGTGAGCAAGTAGGTACCCTCCTTGCTGGCCTGCCACCCCCCTTTGCTAGTTTAAATGCTTGACAATGTAGCATTTAAACTTATCATTGAGTGCTTGGATTCCCCTCCAGGATGGATGCAGGCAGTCAGGTTTGAACAAACCTAAATCCCTACAAGTGGGTCCCCAGTCACCAATGAATCCAAACCCTTCCTCGCAGCACCAGTTCTTCACCGATGAGTTAAAGTTCCTGGTGCATGCACCCCTATTCTCTCCTTTGCCTCTCGCAGGAAGTACTTCTGAGAAAGTGACAGAAGTAGCTACTTGATTGAGACCCTTCCCCAATTTCCTAAACTCTTCCTGAACTTCCTTTGGCTCCCCATTTGCCAGGTCATTAGTACCTAGATGGATAATGATATCCAGCTCACCCTCCCGTCTTGCCTTCCCAGTGATCCCCAGGATCTTCCTTCCATCCATTCATGCCATGGCACCTGGTAGGCACCTCACCTCCCTGTTCTTTCCCTCCTGTGTTCCTAGCTGGATCCCTCTTATGATGGAGTCCCCCACCAGGATTCACTTTCTCCTCTGGGGTCCACTGCTCTCCCCATTGAGGTCACCTCCTTGGCTAACCTCCACATCCTTTCCTTCCACTTCTCTGGGTTCCTCTATTTGGTTATCCCAGTTTGCCAGTGTGGCATATGAGTTCTTGAGTGGAATAGGATCTGGGATGTGCCTCTGCCTGACCACTCTAACCTTACCTGAGCCCACTGTCTTCCAAGTGCTCCTCATTCTTGGCATCCTTTGAAGCAGTTGCATTGGACTGGGTGGTCTCTGGATAGGGGTGATGGTATTCCTGACCCAGTTTACTTCTGCTCCGAGTCTGGCTACCTCATCCCACAGTCCAAAGAGATGCATGCAGATAGGGCAGCACCTCAGTGTCCAGAAGGTCTGCCTGAATATGGCTGCCCCACAGCCACTGCATTGCACCACTCCCCACATTCTACTGCAATTATTCTGCTATTCCACTACTTCTCTGTTACTGAAGTTCTTCTAGTTCCCTTTTTAATTTACTGTCCTAACAATCCTGCCACTGATCCTCAGATACTTTTCTTAAAAGAAATAAATAAATAAATAAATTAAACCAATAAATAAATGAGTCAAAACACTTGTCGTGCTAAGGGTGGGCTTCTTCACCCTTATGCCCCTCCTACTCCACACCCCTTACTATCCCCTGTGTTTGGCTCCTGTCAATCTGATTTAACAGGGCATATAATTAAGAGTTGGGAGAAGGGGAGGGAGCGAACATTTGCAGCAATTAAAGACAGCAAAGAAATACACCACCACTACATTTTAAATTTTCAACAGCCCAAAAACAATTCTAAGTAAAGATAGCAAAGAAATTACAGTGTCACTAAAAGCCCACAATCTAAGTTTAAAAGAAAAATAGCAATTACCAGTTACTGTAAAGCACTGAATTGAATGTTTCCTTCTCCTTCTGGCTTCTTCTGAGAAAACAAAACTCACTTGCTACCTCAACTCTGACTAAGCTTCACCTCCATTTATCACGTAGCTGAGGTCAGAGGCCAGACAATTAACGCCCCTCACCCAAACTAGAGGGCAAGTCAGACAAGCCAAGATTAAATTTGCTCCACTATGTTTTAAATTTTCAACAGCCCAAAAACAATTCTAAGTACTTGAAGCAATATCCTATTGTGTTAGAGAGAGAAGGAAGTGCAAATGAAGGACACCACTTTCGTTCTCAAAACCAGTAGCAGAAAAGGTCGGTCCCAAAAGGCTGGCCTTCAGGAACTATAAGGGAACGCAGTGGGATGAAGATAGGGAGGCATACCAAACTTCCTTAAGGGATGCAGGGAAGGTAGTAAGGCAGGCAAAGGCCCAATCTGAGGAAACACTAACACAGACAGTAAAAGAAGGTGACAAGACTTTCTATAAATACATTAGTAAAAGGAGAAAGTCCAGAAGGGGTATTGCTAAGATCAAAGGAGATAAGGGGGCATGTGAGGAGGACCATGTAAAAGCATATATCCTAAATTGATACTTCTGCTTAGTATTTACTGAAGAGAAGGTAGGGCAGGGCCCACAGTTCAGCACCATGGACACAGGTGGGAGGGAGGTGAGCAGTAGTCCCTTCACAAAAGAAAGGGTCCTACAAGAGCTCGATAAGCTCAGGGTGGACAAGGCAATGGGACCTGATGGCATATATCCCAGGGTACTAAAGTATCTCAGTGTGGAATTAGCAGAGCCATTATCAGACCTGTTTAGTGAGTCTTTCAGGACAGGAGAGGTTCCAGAAGACTGGAGAAGGACTCATGTAATCTTGCTCCACAAGAGTGGAAGCAGGGAGGAGGCAGGGAACTACAGACCTGTCAGTCTTACCTCAGTAGTGGGCAAGATTATGGAGGCATTCCTTAAGGACAGGATAGTGCAACACCTGGAATCCATAGGAGCACGGGATCCAAGACAGCATGGGTTTACAAAAGGAAGGTCCCGTCAAACTAATCTCATAGATTTCTTTGACAGGGTAAACAGAGAAACATAGAATTTGATGGCAGATGAGGACCACTTGGCCCACCTAGTCTGCCCATTTCCCTACCTAACAGATAAGCTGCAGATCCTAGTTAACCAACAGCCTACTTCCTCTTACCCCCACTAGAATTGCTTTATGTCTGTCCCATGCATTCTTGAATTCCCCCACTGTTTTTGTCTCTACAACCTCCTCTGGAAGGCTGTTCCATGTATCCACAACCCCCTCTGTAAAGAAATACTTCCTCACATTACCTCTGAGCTGTCCCCCCTCTATCTTCAAATTGTGCCCCCTTGTTTTTGCACAGCTCTTTTTCTGAAAGATGATACCCTCTTGGAATTTGTTGATTCCCTTGAGGTATTTGAAAGTTTCTATCATGTCCCCCCCCCCTCCTTTCCTTGAGGCTATATATCTTTAGTTCCTTTAGTCTTTCTTCCTGTGTCTTCTGATGCTGACCCTGCATCATTTTGGTTGCCCTCCTCTGGACAGCCTCCACTCTGTCTGTCTTTTCGGAGATGGGGTCTCCAGAACTGTACACAGTACTCCAGATGTGGTCTTACCAACTGTCTGTACAGAGGGCCAACAACTTCCTGTTTTCCACTGGTGATGCCTCTCCCTATGCATCCCAGTATCTACCCAACCCTCCTTACTGCCTTCTCACATTGCTGGCCCACCTTTAGGTCTTCTGATATGGCTACCCCCAGGTCCCTTTCCATTTTTGTTTGTTGTCAGTATCTCACCCCCCATTGTGTACTCTTCCCCAGGGTTTTTGTTTCCCAGGTGCATTACTTTGCACTTCTTTGCATTGAATCTAAGCTGCCATACATTTGACCATTCCTCCAACCTTACCAAGTCCCTTTTCATCTTTTCCACTCCACCTTGTGTATCAACCCTGTTACAGATCTTTGTGTCATCTGCAGAGAGACATACTTTCCCTTCCAGTCCCTCTGAAATGTCACTTATAAAGACATTAAAAAGGACCGGCTCCAGTATTGAACCCTGCGGTAACCCTCCTTTCTTCACTGTGGACTCCATTTACTATTACTCTCTGTGTCCTGTTGTCCAACTAGTGTTTTACCCAGGCTACCACCCTAGGACCCACTCCCAGGCTGGCTAATTTTATTAATCTTTTGTGTGGGACTGTTTCAATTGTCTTGCTAAAGTCTAGGTAGGCCATGTCCTCTGCCCCTCCCTGGTCTACTGCTTTGGTCACCCAGTCAAAGAAATCAATTAGATTTTTCTGACATGACCTTCCCACTGTAAATCCATGCTGCCTTGGGTCCTGTGCCCCACTGGCCTCTAGGTACTCAACAATTCTTTCCTTCAGAAGTGATTCCATCATTTTCCCTACCACTGAGGTCAAACTGACAGGTCTGTAGTTTCCTGCCTCTGTCTTGCTCCCACTTTTGTGAAGGGGAATCACATCTGCCCTCCTCCGGTACCACCCCATCCTCCCATGATTTATTAAAAAGTGTAGTCAGTGGAGTTACTAGTTCTTCCCTTAGTTCTTTTAAAATCCTGGGGTGAATCTCATCACCCCCCATTGCTTTATCCACCTTCAGTTTTAAGAGTTCTTTCAGAACCCTTTCTTCCGTGAAAGGACTAATATCAACCCCCCTATCCAAAGTGCTTCTATTGACAGGATTAGGTAAGTCTCCCTGCTTTTCCATTATGAATACTGAACACATGTATTTGTTCAGTATCCCTGCTTTTTCACTGTCGCTCTCTGCCCAACCACCTTCCTCTTTGTTCAGCCTCAGTATCCCTGCCTTAGTCTGTCTTTGCTCCCTAATGTACCTATAAAAGGTTTTATCCTCCTCCTTAACTGAGTTGGCTATCTTTTCCTCAGTTTGGGCCTTTGCTATTTTGACTACCTTCCCTGATTCCTTCTGCTTTAACTGGTACAGTTCTCTGTCCTGCTCCTTCTGTGTTTCCTTATACTTCCCCACCACTTCTATTGAGAAAGTGTTTTTTTTTCTTCCGTTTTGATTTATTTGCTTCACACAAAGAGTTGTTGCCTCTGTGATGGCAGTTTTGATGTTTCCCCATTGTTGCTCCACCCCACCTTCGTGCCTGTTTGCTAGTTCTTTTCTGTGGCACTCTCCCATTTTGACAAAATCAGCCATCCTGAAGTTCAGTACCTTCACTTTTGTGTGGCTTGACGCTACAGCTAAGTTTATTGTGAACCACACTGTTTGGTGATCACTTGTTCCCAGATGGCTACCCACTTCAAGATCAGAGATCCTCTTTCCATCCCCATTTGAGAGTACCAGGTCTAAGATTGCTCTCTCCCGAGTGGGTTCCAAAACTAGCTGTCTGAGGCATGTCCCTATAGGGCATCGAGAATGGCCCTGCTCTTGGATGTGACTGCAGCAAAGGTGCTCCAGTTGACAGCTGGCATATTCAGGTCCCTCATCAGCAATATCTCCCCTTTCTGTGCCATCCCAAGGATGCCTTCTATCATTTCCTTGTCCATTTTCTCCCCCTGAGATGGGGGTCTGTATACAAACCCTGTGTGGATTGTGGAGCCATTTCCAGTCTCCAGGGTGACTCACAGTGCTTTCTCTCCTCCCTGTTTACCCTTTAGTTCTGTTGCTTTGATCCCTTCCCTTACATAGAGCGCTATTCCTCCTCTTCCCTCTCTGTCCCTCCTGTAGATTGTGTACCCTGGTATGTTGACATCCCAGTCATGGTTCTCTGTTTACCATGTTTCTGTGACTGCCACAATATCTAGGCATCCCTCTTCCATCAAGGCCACCATTTCAGGGAGCTTTTTACCTAGACTACGGGCATTGGTAGTCATTACCCTCCATTTTTTTATGGCTTTATTTCTTTTTTGCCCCATCCCTGTCTCTACTGCCTTTGTCTTTTTCTCCATTTACCCCTGCCCTTCTACCTATCAACTGCTCTATTTTGGTGTTTACCTCACTAATTACCCTGATTTATTTGGGGGGGGCTAGGATTTCCCTTCCCTTCTCTTCAGTGCCTCCCCCCTTGGCTAGTTTAAATGCTTGCCACTGAAACATTTAAACCTGTCACCTAGGATCCTAGTTCCCCTCCAGGATAGATGCAGACCATCATGCCGGTATAGGCCTGCATCCCTCCAGGTGGAGCCCCAGTCCCCAATGAAGCCAAATCCCCAAGCTCTGCACCAGCTTTTCAACCAGTCATTGAATCCCATGATGTGGAGTGCCCTAGCCTCATCCATGTCATAGACAGGTAGCACTTCTGAGAAAGTTACCGTATATGCTACTTGTCTAAGGCCCCTCCCCGACTCCACAAACTCCTGTTGCACTGCTTTGGTCGAATTTTCAGCCAGGTAATTCATCCCTAGGTGGATAATGATATCCAGCTCCCTTCCCCTTGCCACTCTTCCCACGATCCTGAGGATTCATTTCCTGTCCCTCCAAACCTTGGTGCCGAGCAGGCACCTTACCTCCCTTTCCCATCCCTCCCCCAGTTCTAGTCCCCTAACAATTGAGTCCCCCACCAGGAGTTGTTTCCTTCTCCTGTGGTGTCCTGGGCCACCCTCCTGTGGATCTCCATTGTGGAAGTTCCCAGCATCCTCCTTGGTCTCCACTGCAGGTGCCTCCATAGAAGAACCATGCTTTGCCAGAGTGGTGAATGAATTGTGGAGAGGCACAACTGGAGGGATGCACCTCTTTTAGACCACCCTCACCCTCCCTGAGCCCAAAGTGGTCCCACCACTCCTCTTTCTCTGCAACCTCTGAGGTAGTGGTGGTGGCCTGGGTGGTCCCTGGGTGCGGGAGCAGGTTTCCCTGAATCCTTTCCAGTTCAGCATGGCAAGGTAACCAGAGTGGTGGACCAAGGGGAGCAGTTGATGTCTCCTACCTTGACTTCAGCAAAGCTTTCAATACTGTTCCACATAAAAGATTGATTAATAAACTAGGTAGGCTCATGGTGGGTCAGAAGTTGATCAACTGGGTGGCAAACTGGTTGACAGGCAGAAAACAGAGAGTGGTGGTAATCGGTATACAATCTGAAGAGATGCAAGTCACAAGTGGGGTACCTCAGAGATCAGTCCTGTGGCCAGTCCTCTTTAGTATCTTCATCAGTGACATTGCAGAAGGACTGGAGGGTAAGGTTTGTCTGTTTGCAGATGACACCAAAATCTGCAACAGAGTAGATGATCCTGATGGGGTGGGCAGAATGAGAAGAGATGTGGATAAACTAGCAAAATGGTCAGAAGAGTGGCAACTGGGGTTTAATGTAAAGAAGTGCAAGATCATGCACATAGGGGAGAGAAACCCTGAAGCCACCTATAGGCTGGGAGGGGAATTGCTGGCAGTCACAAGGGAAGAAAGAGACTTGGGCATCATCATCACCGATTATCTGAAATCATCCAAGCAGACCACTAAAGCAGTAGGTAAGGCTAGGAGGATGTTAGGATGTATTAGTAGGGGTATCACAAGTCAGAAGAGGGAGGTAATAATCCCTCTTTACAAGACACTGGTTAGGCCCCATCTGGAGTACTGTGTGCAGTACTGGAGGCCACACCTTCACAAGGACATTAACCAAATTGAGGCAGTTCAGAGAAGGGCAACCAAAATGGTGCAGGGACTGCATCAGAAAACATATGAGGACAGAATAACGGAGCTCAACATGTATACCCTTGAGCAAAGGAGGGAGAGAGGTGATATGATCGAAACATTCAAACACCTTAAGGGCATTAACAAGGTGAGAGTCTACCACGTTTCAATACAAGAAAAACAGCAGACAAGAGGACACAGCATGAGATTAGAGGGAGTCTGATTAAGGGGTGATGTGAAGAAGTTATTTTTCACAGAAAGGGTGGTGGATGCATGGAACGGCCTACCTCAGGAAGTGGTGGATATGAATACAGAGCAGGGCTTCAAACAGGCATGGGATAGACATAAGGGAGCAATACAAATGAGTATGAATAGATAGGCCATTGACAGAGCAAAGGCCGAGAGCACATTCATAAGGTAGAAAAAGAAATGGGCAGACTGGATGGGCCTTGCGGTCCTTATCTGCCATCATCTTTTATGATTCACCTCCCAGTCTCCTAAATTCCTCCTACTGACTACTTCTGCATAGGGTATTCTCCTTCATCTTCTCTTCCTCTCACCCCTACCCTCTCCAAATAGTGCCAGTGGCTGCACTACATGCATCCCTAGCCCCTCTCTTTCACCTATTCCCCCACTGACCCCCTCTTTTTCCATTTCTAGATACCCCTTTTACTCCTTGCCCAATTTCCATTTCTCACCCCCCAATACTGTCTCCCACCACCGCTAAGCCCCCCATCTCTTCCTTTTCTGCCTGGTCCTATCCTCCTTGCAAGGCTTTTTCAGCATCCATAGGTTGAACAGATCCTGGTGGTCTCCCCCACTCTCCTGTCCCTCCTACCACTCCCCATCTCCTTCTTTTCTGCCTGTCTCTTGTCCCCCTTGCAGGATTCTCAACATCCTGAAGGGTCATAGCTTCCTGGCTGCTCACTCCTCTCTCCCCCTTCCATCCCCCTAGCCTCTACCCCACTATTCCTCGCCCACCTATATCTCTTCTTGTCATATACTAGCTCCCTCTGGCTTGTATCGCACTTACCAAACTTGTGCTGAGCCCTCAACTTATAGTGCTTCATTTGAGTTACCTGAAATTACCTTCTTAGTATAGTACAATGTCGTGTAATAGTTTTGCAATTCTAGTGTAATTTTATTTTATCTGTATTGCCTTGTAAATACCTGTGTTGACCTGTATAAACAATTGTCCATGCTCCACCCAGGTCCTTCTTGCAAATGCGCTTCTGCTCAACGATGAACGCCTGGTTAAATAAAGACTTGGATTTCGAGCCCCCCTCCCCCCGAGGAGCCGGAGGTCACGAGGGCTGCGCTATACTGCCCTCCCTGCCAGGATTTCACCCTCCCCCGAGGGACCAGGAGGTCGCGAGGGCCAGACAAAAAGCCCTCCCTGCCCTGAATTCTCCACTGAATCGCCAGATTTCGAGCCCTCCCCGAGGAGCCGGAGGTCGTGAGGGCTGCGCCACACTGCCCTCCCTGCCAGGATTTCACCCTCCCCGAGGACCAGGAGGTCGCGAAGGCCAGATAGAAAAGCCCTCCCTGCCCTGAATTCTCCACTGAATCGCCAGATTTCAGCCCCTCCCCGAGAGCCGGAGGTCGCGAGGGCTGCGCCACACTGCCCTCCTGCCAGGATTTCACCCTCCCCGAGGACCAGGAGGTCGCGAGTGCCAGACAGAAAAGCCCTCCTGCCCTGAATTCTCCGCTGAATCGCCAGATTTCAGCCCTCCTCCGAGGAGCCGGAGGTCGCGAGGGCTGCGCCACACTGCCCTCCTTGCCAGGATTTCACCCTCCCCGAGGGACCAGGAGGTCACGAGGGCCAGACAGAAAAGTCCTCCCTGCCCTGAATTCTCCGCTGAATCGCCAGATTTCGAGCCCCTCCCCGAGGAGCCGGAGGTCGCGAGGGCTGCGCTACACTGCCCTCCCTGCCAGGATTTCACCCCCCTCCCCCCGAGGACCAGGAGGTCGCGAGGGCCAGACAGAAAAGCCCTCCCTGCCCTGAATTCTCCGCTGAATCGCCAGGTAATTTCCCAACAAGTGCCCTGCTGCAGTCGCGACCGTCGGTGGACTAACCTGCAGTCTGCTGTAACTGGGGCTTTGGCGCCTTTTCCAGGCTCGCACTTGGAACGCCTCTCTCTTACAGTGCCAGGTGTCTCAGTTGGACTATTTCTGTACATTCCCTGTGCCTAGCTTAGCTAGCCTGATTAACTAATTTTTTAGAAAAAAATAAATAAAAAGTAGCTGGTTTAAAGTAATCCAGGAAAGAGGGTATTGTGTTTAGCCTGTTGTAACTGTTGAAATTCCTGCCAGTCTTGCTGCTGCTGCGACAATATTCTTTCTCCCTCCCAAAGACTGCCCGCCCCCTCAAGCTAATCCCCTGTACCTGCCTACTTAACCTCGCTCTTCTCCCTCTTCCACAGATTTTGAGCCCCCCCTCCCCCCGAGGAGCCAGAGGTCACGAGGGCTGCGCTACACTGCCCTCCCTGCCAGGATTTCACCCCCCTTCCCCCGAGGACCAGGAGGTCACGAGGGCCAGACAGAAAAGCCCTCCCTGCCCTGAATTCTCCGCTGAATTGCCAGGTAATTTCCCAACAAGTGCCCTGCTGCAGTCGCGACCGTCGGTGGACTAACCTGCAGTCTGCTGTAACTGGGGCTTTGGCGCCTTTTCCAGGCTCGCACTCGGAACGCCTCTCTTACAGTGCCAGGTGAAGCCCCGCTGAACGCTAGCGCGTTTGGCTCCCCACCGCCCCCACCACCACCCTTGGTCGGCTCTCCCTTTTATAGAGCTACTCACATGGGGATCCAGAACCAATCAGTCGACTTTCCCATTTGCTGGTTATACCATTCCAGTACTAGAGGGAGCCTGCACTCAGTTCCTACTCTCTCTAATGTTGTATCATCCACAATTATGATCATTGCTGTTCTGGTACTCCTCCTACCACTAGACCCACTGCTCACCCTCGACCCCTTTTTATCTCCATCTGATCTGCCCTCCTCCAAACCACTATCCCCCCACTCCCACTTCCCTGTCTTTCCCTCAGCTTTTTGCACATCTACCCCTCTGTCCATCCCCCCGTTTCCATCCTGTACCCTGGACTACCATACCATTCCCCAAATCCATCCCAAACCTCGACTACCACTCAACCCCCACCCACCCACCCCTGTGCGCTATCCCCAGTACCATGCACCTTTCACATGTGGTCAATCTCCTCGTTGGCGTGTCCGGCTCTCTTCTCTCTTCCCATCCCATGCACATCCCTGGTGAGGTCTCGGCTCCTGCATATGCACCCTTCCCTCACCAACCACCACCCTGTGAGGCACCTAATCGTTCTGCTGCTCCTGCTCTCTGGCAATGTGCACCCTAACCCTGGGCCCGCTTATGCTGCCACGCCTAAGCCCACCTGTGGTAGCGGTCTCCGAATTGCTTTCATGAACATATGCAGTCTCCCAAAAAAAATAGCTGCCCTCCAATGCTGGGTTACGCAACACTCCGGACATCCTCATGCTAGTAGAGACCTGGCTCTCCCCACTTATGCCTGACTCAGCTGTCTCTCTACCAGGCTTTTCCCTGTTCAGGGCTGATAGGTTGGGCAGGCAGGAGGGGGTGTGCTATCTATCTGCGTGACTTCTGTCCTGGGCCATGCCCTCCTACCCCTGAGCTCAACCATGGGGCAAGCCATTACCCTAAAATCACCCTTATCCTGGTCGTGGCCCTCTACCTAACCACGGTTTACATACCCCCAATTACAAAAACTTAGCTGTCTCCTCCTCCTTGACTATCTATCCTCCTTACCCCAGAAGGCTGAACAACTAATATTGGTGACTTAAACTCCAACTGGCTCAGTTCCTCATCTGATACTATAAAGGATGAGCTTATGCTCTTGACCTGTCTCAATTGGTCACCCAGCCCACTGCTTAACAAAGCTACGGGAACCTGCTCCTCTTGGACGTAATCCTTCTAACCGCCACATAAAGTGGCTTTCTACTTGTCCTTGTGGACTCTCTCAGTGACCACTCCGTCATCTGCCATTGGTCCTCCCACCCTCAGCCCTGTGTACTGCACCACCCCACTGACGCAGGTTTCTCCCGGGGTCTTGACAACCTCAAACGCCACCTGAATAAGTCAACTGGACCCCAGTGGCCTGTGCCCAGACATAAACTCTGCACCAACCTACCTCACTACTGCCTTCACCTCGCCCTGTGATCTGTTTGCCCCATCTCCACATCTAGGAAAAAGCGTCTGCTGCTTGATATCCCTGCTCTGATCCAGCAACTAAAAAGCAGGATAATCTCTGGCACATTGCAAATGACTCTGGTAGAGTGGCTGACAGACAAGCCTACAGTGCTGCCTTAAACCAGTGCACCTGGGCCATCAAGCAGGCAAAAGCTAATTACTATCAGGCTGCGTGATGGCTCACCTGGGGCTCATCCAGAGCCTTCTGGGACAACATTAAAGAACTGAATGGTAAAACCCGCTCCCCGCCTCTGTCTCAGATTGACATAAATGGGGCTGTCTCGACTGACCTAACATGTATTGCTGACTGCCTTAATAAAACCTTCACGGACTTAAGTGCAGTCCTCCCTGCCCACTTTTTTGACCCGGTTACCACGTCCACCTTCTCACACATCTCAAGGCCACTTTTCTGCTTCCAGACGATCTCACCCCGTGATGCCAAACCTTTTCTCATAAAGTCCCTCGCCTCCCAAAACCCTAGTAACGACCTCTTGACTCCAAGATACCCACCTTACACTGGACGTCATGCTAATCCCCTCACGCTTATCTTAAACAAATCCTTATGTTTAGGTCAATTCCCAGATGCTTGAAGATCGCTGAAGTAATCCCCATCCATAAGTCTGGGGATCGATGCTACCAAATAATTACAGGCCTATCTCCATCGTCCCCCATCCAAAGCTTTAGAAAAATAGTGTCACACAGCTCTTAGAATACCTATCTAAGCACAACCTTTATGTCCGAGCAACATGGGTTTCGCCCTGGTCACAGCACAACCACCGCCTCTTCTGGAATACTCCCACCACTTACACTCCGGCGAATAAGGGTTGTCTTGCAGGGGCAGTATTCATAGACCTATCTAAGGCTTTCGACATGTGTGCCACCCCCTGTTAAACTCCTATCCAACTGGGACTCTCATCTGGCCCAATGAATTGGTTCTCTAGCTACCTGCAAAACAGGTCCCAAAGAGTTATACTAAATGGGACCCTCTCCTCCAACCTGCCGTTCTCTCAGGGTCACGCAAGGTTCCATCCTCGGACCTACCCTCTTCAGTCTATTCCTAAACTCTCCCAAACTCCTGCTCCAGCAAAATACTGCTCTATGCTGATGATGCAGTTATCCTAGCATCTCACCCTGACCCGCCTCCTACCCAAGGCACACTGCAGCCGCCTTCCTCCAAGCCAAAATGGTTCAATAATCATCGACTAGTCATGAACCTGAAGAAAACTAAGTCCATGCTGTTCTCACATCGGCAAAACAGTGCTAAGAACACTCCCCTTCTCATCACCACCAGCAAGCTCCTTACTCTAGAACAGGTAACATCCTATAAGTACCTGGGCATCACCTTTGACCCTGGCCTTACATTCCACGCCCACTTAAAAACCCTGTCTTCTGCCATGAACTCCAGGATCGGGCTCCTCTATCGCCATAAAGATTGCCTCCCAGAATCCACTTTAAGATTAGCCATTACCTCATCGGTGCTGTCTCTGGCCGACTACGGACTTCCTATTTACATTGCGGCTGACCCCACCTCCTTATCTAAGGTACAGACCGCTATTAACAAAGCCTGTAGGCTCCTTACAGGTGCCAACAGAACTCACACCTGCCTGCTATACTCTTCCTCCAACTTACTCACTCTTGATGAAAGACTGAAATACCATACCTGCCTACTGGCTAAAAATCCTTGTCAGGGCTTTGCCCAGCCAGGGGTCTCTGCTCCACTGCAGCTGGCTGTCCGCCTGCCTACCAGAACTCAATCGCAGCCACCTTCATAATTCCCAGGCTAGGACCTCTCGCTGCCAAAGATCCTTCCATCATAAAGCCCCTTTGGTTTAACTCCTTCCTGAGGCTATCTCTAAGATCCCCTGATTGGCGGTTCAAAACTGCCCTCCGTCAACACATTATTGACAGTCGATGCTGCAAATGTCGATAGCTGACCTAACCCAGCCCTTTGCCCTGAGCCCTCTGGTTTCCCTTAGGTGACTGGATACTGTCTGTAACTATGTTGTTATTAATTGATGTGTAATATGATGTATAATATGCAAGTTAACTTATGTACATTACTCAACTTATGCTTGTACCTGTATAGTTGCTGCCTATAACTCCAGGTGTTTTTGTATCTCACCTGTATGTAATCCCTGTCCTAAAACCTCACTATTTGTTGTCTCCCTCCCATTTTGACGAGGTACCTTTGTAAACGAGTCACTGACTCAAAGGTTGTAAATCTGATTCTTCAATAAATAAAAAAAAAAATAAAAATAAAAAAATTTCACCTTGTACAAGTGTTTGCTTGCTCTGCCAACTTTTGTAATCCCCCTCCCCCTAGGATGCTTCTGGAAATGAGCTGTTTACAGCTCATGTTGTCTTTTCTGGCGAAACATTTTGCAAATAAAATAAAGTTGTGTTAGACAACAGAGCGTACATCATATGTATAAGTCAAATAAGTCTATGTCAGCAAGAGCAGAGAAGTTAAACATCCACATTTTTGAGAGTTTTCACAAAAGTTTGCAAATATTTATGTAGTAAACCTTTGAACTCCTGTAACTTAAAAATCTCTAATCCAATTCTCTCCATATTTAGTTGATTCTATAACCATTATAAAAATGTTTTGTGCTTTTTACACATGTCTAACTCCAGCGATACCAGAGTTATATGCAGATAAAATATTTCATGAAGTTTCCCTGCAAAAATTAAAATAACCGATTTTGAGCACATATAATTTTAAGACGATACATCCAAATGTCATGGGTTGTAGCACATTGTTAAAACAGTTGCAAACCAGTCATCATTCCAAATGTGAAATCTGTCCAAATAGATGGCTGAGATACATGCAGATACAAAGTTTCATGAAAGTTCCCTCAAAAAATGACATTTTGCATAACTAGCACCTATATTTTGAGATGATCCATTCTTATGTCGTGAAAACTGGCACATTGTTAGAACACCTGTCATCAAGTAATCATGCTAAATTTAAGATCTCTGACACAATAGTCAGATGAGGTATATACAGATAAATTGTTTCATAAATTTTCTCACAAAAAATAAAATGACAGACTTTGAGCACCTATACGCTTGAGGTGATTTATCCTCATCTTATATCTGACACATCATTAGAGCTCATCTCAGAAATTGAACAATTCGGCGCTGTAGCTCAATAGATGTCCAAGTTATGACAGAATTAATAACATTTAAAAATTCAATGATAATTGTGATTAAAGTCTACAACTTTTCTTAGAATTAACAGGTCTTTGAACTTATAATTCCAATTTTAGAAAGCGTACTGTATATACTTGCTTTACATCCAAGATGAGTTTATTGTTAATATTATTACTGTATGTATTATAAAATAGGGGTGAAGTGTTATTTCATTACAAAAATTTCCATATGACAGTCACAGTGTGATAACCAGATTGTGATGTGTACACCATGAAAATATCACATCACTTCCCCAAACTCTGGAATGAGCTCCCCTCTTCAAATTTGCCACTCCTCCTCTACCCACTCCCTATCCACAGCACTGGTAAAATACCTCATGGTAACTTGTTTCTGCACTTGATACTTACAAGTGCCTCCCCCCGTTCCTACCCCCTCCCCACTGCCTGACCAGCAGCACCTAGCATACGCATGGAAGCTGGCCTATCTAAACCAGCTACAGCACTTCTTGGTTTATGTTCTTTGTCCTGTCCTAAATAACACTTGATACTCTGACTTTTCGCTTCAGTGTTGTCTTAATCCATGTGCTATAACTAACTGTAACTATTGTATTCTACATTCTACAAGGCAAACTGCAACCCAATTGTCACTGTCCGTTTACTAAACTGCAAACAATACCTTCCTTGTGTTAGTTGAACTGTATCAAATGTTGTATCCCTGCTGCTGGTTTAACCATGTTGTATGTCATATCCCTGTTTACCTCTGTAATTGTATAACTGTAATTTTACCTCTGTAACTTGTTAACCTCAGACTATGGTATACATTTCTAATTGTAAACCTCTCGATAACCTGCATGTTCTCTCTCACTGTACCGCTACCCCCCAGGTCACACCAGGAGATGAGTATATTATTGCTCAGTATGCCTTTCCTGGTGAAACAATTCAATAAATCAAGCACAGTGTACATGCCATTGCCGGTTATCACCATAGTGTGCACATCACTTCCCTTTCTCCACACAATACTAAAACAAAAATAAACGAAAGCTGAAAGCCAGACCCCTATTGTATAAAAAGGATGTGTGATGTCCTGGCGTGTGATACCGTATGCATCACAACTCGTGGACAGTGACCTCTGACCCTCACTCGTGGCTCCACTAATTTACGCCACTTGTGAGCTGAGGTCACTGCCCACTCATTGTGATACATATGGTATCACACACTGGGATATCACCTATTATGAGCTTCAGTAATTATTTTATTGAGCTGGCCTGGTGGTGCTGAGGGTTGAGGCATTGGACGCCACAACTCACTCCACACTGGTGACCTGAGTTTGGGAATGAGCCTGGGGCACTGGGGTCAGCAGGGGGAGAAAAGGAATTGAGCATCTAGAGGAGAACTGTCCCTTCCCTGGGGAGGGTTCTGGGGATGTACTGCACTGTAGTGAAATCTGAAAGTAGTCCAGTGCAGCTCAAGTGGTTGGTGCACTTTCAGTAGGAGTGGAATTTAGCAGGTGGTGGGACACAATACTCAGCTGCCATTGTACATCCAAGCTCCTCATGGATAGAAAAAGGAAAATCCCCATCTTCTGGTAGACGTGGGGGACCAGGGACCACCCCCATGCCCAGTGCCTAGTGCATCTGCTTCCATTGGTGCTCCTCCACTTCCCAGGATGCCTATCCAGATTTATTTAGTTTCTGTTTACCGGGTAGGTGCACTGGTCATAGCAATGACTATTTTCAGGCACAACACGATTTTCAGGCACAACCCTGTACCAGATGGAGATAGGTCACCAGAGCAGAGTGGTGTTCCTGCTCTGGGGGGCTTAAATCTGGAGGAACGGGCACCAGGGAAGATGGAGTGAAGCTGGACCAACTGACTGGTAGGACTGAGCCTTTAAGCCGGGCGGGATGGCAGGTGAGTAGAGTGTCCCCACCGGAGAGAGTCTGGGGGTTTGGTGTAAGGAGGGAAATAAAGTAGATTTAAAAAAAAAATATATATATAATAATTTTATTAACTTTGTTCGGTTCCATAACATGTAATCCTTTGTTGTTTTTCCGGTGTTGAAATGTAAAACGTAATAAATTTTAAATATAAAAAAAAAAGAATTCCATGAAATTTAGTTGAAATTCCATTAATTCCGGATTTTCTCATTATATTATGTACAACTCTAGTAATTAGCTACTCTTTGAGATGCTCAGTAAATATCTGTGCAATCCTCTCCCAGCTCAGTAGAGTTCCTAATAACATCTTGTATGTCCTATTCAGCAATTAATAGCTCCAGGTCTGTCCTATATAGAGGATCACAACCTTTCCTTTCAACATTAGAGAGGTCTATTTTTCATCTCTTTTTAGATAAGAATAGTTGATTGGCATGACAAGCATCCTTCAATTTCACAGATTTGATTACTAAATCCCTTTAATTTGTTCCACATCTCGGAACGTATTCTCATTTCTAGTGCAACCCAATCTTTCTTACCCTTCAAACCATCAGTTCTTTTAATTCTCCTTTTCTGTACTTTTGAACCACTTCTGCTACTTCTTATCTGACTGGATCTCCATGGTACAGTTATTTATCCTTTCCTTCTCTTTTCTCTTTCTTAGATACCCCCCTCACTATTAATAAAGTAGAACTGTAGTTGGGGTTAGTAACATCAGTATGTATCTCCATACTAGAAAGCTCTACAGAGGAAGAAACACTCTAAGTATGGATAGCACATACTAACCTAAGGACACAGCATCCATTCTAGCCCAATTGTTGGCTAGAGCTAAGGGATTCAGTATCATTCCAAATTATGAACGGTTATTCTATAAACATTAAACTTGCAGCATATTGATTTGCATTGCTTTTGCAATATCTGCACTTAAATGTGAAGGAAATTAAGTCAAAGTATTAAAAAAAAAATCACTGCTTTAATATTATGGCCCTGATTAGTTGAAACAGCTCCATGTAAAGGCTGAGCGACTGAATAATCTATCTAGGATGACCCACATAATCTCTCTTCAGTATTAGATAATTTTCTTTGTTATAGTTATCCAGGTCCTTTAGACATAATATTGTATTGTGAAGATCTGTCAATACTCCCTTCATATCAGACTTTTTACAACATCTATATCTGTATCTTTGCTTCTTGACTTACTCGGAGAGGCATCAATATGATGGCTAACTGATGGCAGGGAATTAAAGCTCTGCAAGGGAGCCCTCACACTTATGCAGGCGTTAGCAAATCTACAGTCATCCTGAACTTCTGGTGAACCTTCTACTGCATTTACGTCAATCATCCCTTTAGTTCTATAACCATCAATGGGCTAAGATGTTCAAAATCCTTACTATTTTCCATGAAAGAAACAATCATCCTAGTGGGCACCTTTAGGTTCTGCAACCTAGGAGTCAAAGTGTTAACTTGGGAATTTGAAGCAGAATATGCAAGATTATCTTTCTTCTGAACACATCTGTCATCATTCCCAACATGGCCAGAATATTGAGCATTTACAATATGTGTGATCTTTGTCTGGTGTTTAGCAAGTATAATTTTTTCCCTTATATTTTTTTCTTATTCTCTTACTTTCAGGTTGGACATTCTCTGGGAATTCCCCTTTGTTTTTTAGTTTTTTTTTGTCTCCTGGTATTGACCATTTTACATTAACAGTCCAGACAGTCTTGCCTCTGATCCTAAGATTTAAAAGGGGTAGAACCAGGGTGTTTAAATGCAGTAAATATTAGAACTAAAATCCTTAGTATCATCAAAAAGAAATCAGTGAGCCAATCCTTCATGCAAGGTAAAATAAGATATTAAAAGAGAAATGTCCCCAAATATCCAGAATGTTCCCAAATCTAATAGATCCTTTCATCTGTTAATGCTGAAAATAACAGGCTGAGATGTCAAAGTATGTACAACAGAAATTATAGTAGTCCTAGAAATACTGCAGCCCAAATTTGTCTGACTTGAAAACAACGCTTCACTTCCACCCACTGAAGTGCACATTTGTGAGGTGCTTCAGGGACTTTTGCAGACTCTGTCCAGATAAAAAAAACAAAACAAAACAATAGCATCTCATAACATTGTTAAAAAATTACCAATAAAACTACATCCCCAACTTTTCCAAAATATGAAATTAATTTCTAAACTAGATAAGCAAACTTCATCCCATTAAATAGTGTATGCTTAAGATTAAGTAAACATTCCAGTTAAAAGACTTTCAGGCATCAAACACACTAAGCAACCCACTGTACAAGCTTAGCTCTGATATTCCCCAGTCAGTGCAGATCTTAAACAAAAATGCCATACTGCTGTAGTGTGAGCACCATCACAAGGCTAGCTCACATGTGCTGATATCCTAACTCTATATCACTCCATGCTCACATGGAGGGAAGCAAATTAAGGAGTTGGAGAGCTGCATAAGGAAGGTGAGGAAGAGCAAAAGGAGGAGGTTGCTTTAGTTCAACATGGAAGTGAGGGGGCAATAGGTGAGAAAAAAAGGGGAGTTCAGAGAATAGAAGAGGATGTAGGGGAAGGAGGACAGGGAAACTTTGAGGGAAAAGCTGAGGGTGGCGGGTAGAGGATTTAGAGGGCAAAAGCAGAAATGGAGAAGATTGCTCAGCAGGCCAAAAGGGGTGATGAAACTTTTTCCGGTGTATAGGGGAGAAGAGGAAAGCAAGGCAGGGGATAGTAAGGGAAGGGAGAGGGGAGAGTAACAGTGGAAGGGTACTTGGAGAAGGCACAGGTGCTAACTAGGTACTTTTGCTTGGTCTTTATGATGAAGGAAGGAGTCCAGTGTTGGGGGAGAAGGGAAGGGTAGAAGTAGGGGTGGATCCTAGCCCAATCAGTGAGGACAGAGCCAGGGAGAAATTGGGTAAGTTGAGAGTAGACAGGGCTATGGGTCTGGATGCCCTGTATCCTAGGCTGCTCCAGGAGCTAAGGGAGGAGCTGTCGGCACCACTAGTGAGGTTGTTCAACTTGTCCTTGGTCACAAGGTGGGTGCTGGAGGATTGAAAGAGGGCAGATGTGGTGCCACTTCACAGAAATGGCAGCAGGGAGGAGGTGGGCAATTATCACCCGGTCAGCCTCACATCGGTGGTGGGTAAGGTGATGGAGGCAATATTGAAGGAAATGGTGGTTAGCTTGCTGGAGGTTGGTGAGCTGCAGGACATACATCAGCATGGCTTCACATGGGGCAGGTCATGTCAGATGAACCTGATAAGAGTTCTTCGATTGGGTGACGAGAGTGGTTGATCGGCAGGGCAGTGGACATGGCCTATCTGGAATTCAGGAAAGCCTTAGATACTGTGCCCCACAGAATATTAGTTAATAAACTGGAGAGTTTGGAGGTAGGAAAGAAAACAAGGTGGGTGGAGAACTGGCTGATGGGTAGAAGTCAGAGGGTGGTCGTTAATGAAGTGCATTTGGGGGAAGTAGGGGTGACAAGCGGGTACCTCAGGGGTCAGTGCTAGGGTCCATCCTGTTTAACAGCTACATCAGTGACATAGCATAGGGGCTGCATGGGAAGATCTGCCATTTTGCAGATGATATGAAGATCTGCAATAGGATGGACACTCCAGGGGGAGTGGAGGCTATAAGAGAGGACCTAAGATTGCTGGTCAGAAACATGGCAGCTACAATTCAACACTAAAAAAAATGCACAGTGATGCACATGGGGAGGAATAACCCTCCAGCAAAGTACACATTGGGGGTGGGGGAGGAAATGAAAGCTGCAAAGCAGGAGAAGAATCTATAGTAGGAATCATAACCACAGATCTTAAAGTGGGGTCACAATATAGTAAAGCGGTGTCCACAATGAATAAAATGCTGGCATGCATAGGGAGAGGGATAACTAGAAGTAGGTGGGAAGTGCTGATGCCACTTTATAGGTCCATGGGGAGGCCCCACCTGGAATACAGGGTTCAGTTTTGGAGACCTCATCTACACAAGGACATAGATGGCATGGAGAGAGTTCAGAGAAAGGCCACTGAGATGGTACGTGGGGGGTTAAGGGGGAAGCCATATGAAGAGAAGTTGAGGGTGTTGGATTTGTACCTGCTGGAGACCCAAAGGGAGAGGGGAGGGACATTATAGAGATGCTCAAGTACGTGAAGTGGATTAATAAAGTGAGGGGGAAGAGCTTATTCACAGGAAAGGTAGGTGCAAAAACTAGAGGACATGGACTGAGGGTGGAGGGACGGCTGGTTTAAGGGAAATGTTAGAAGGCATTTCTTCACAGAGAGGGTGGTGGAACCCTAGAATGGTCTGCTGGAGGAGGTGGTGGGAGCTGGAACAGTGGAGGGATTCAAGAAGACCTGGGACAGACACAAGGGAATGACTAGGGAGTAGGGATGGGCACACTCGATGGGCCAAGATGGACCTTTTCTGCAATCAAATATCTATGAATCTGAGTCAGTCAGGGCCCTGGATTTAAATTTGAATTTTAAGTAAAATACTGTAAAAAACAAACAAAAAACAAACAAAAAACGATGAAAATACTAGAAAAGGAAAGAAAAAATGAAGTAATCCAAGGGCATGCATGTACTACAGAATATGATGAATAAATTGCTCACTTGTCAATGTGAATGCCTCGCAGGATTGATTGCTTACAAAAATGCCAAAATAAAATTAAACTAGCCCTTTATAGTACATTAAAATGTATCTGGCTGTGAAATCATTAAGTTTCTTTAGATTTCCTAACAGGCCCATAAAATAAACTGCTGAAACATAAATGAACAACAATAATCACAATGTTGCCAGCGGGCATCAGCAGTTCAGTGATTCAATTTTAAAGTATTCTGAATTACTTTAAAACCTTATTTTTAGATCAACGATCTTTCAGTTTTCCTTTGATATTCAGCTCTTTCAGCTTCTTCTCTCTGTTGATGATTTTTCCACTGTTTTCTATTCCTCCGGCTTTCCGCTTCTCTTTAGCTCAATGAATGTGGACCCTGACTCCACAGCTGCCCAGTTCTGTGCCTCTTCGGCCTGAGTCCTCCTTTGCTTCTTGGGGTGTGTCATAGGCTCGAGTCGTTTGTGCAGGAGACAAATCAGGCAGAAATGTCACCAGGTGTGGAAAATCAGGATAACGCAAACACAAGATTTTTGGTGTAACTCACTTGTTCTAAGCGGGATGTTTGTTTTGTAATCATAAACAGCAGCGTTTGCATCATATAAAGTAAAAATAAAACAAAACAATCCAAAAAGAAAAGACTTGTAAATAATTTTCACAATGTTCTTTTTAGTGCAGCACAGGACTCTTCTAGTCCTTCACCTACTCTGTCAGAAGACACTGACCTTATCTAACATCTGTCTGCTCAGGCAGTACTATTTGTATTCGCCCACCTGGGTCAGGTGACCACGCATCAAGTGATTCCGTGCAGTGACCGTAAATCACCTTTCAGGACCAAATAGAAACATGACAGTGACCAAATTCACACGGTGGGTTCCCAAGAACTTTACATTGAAAAGTTGGTGCCAAAAGTCACAAAAATGGCCAAGATATGCACCAAAGTTGGAAAAATACCAATTTATGCCATTATGGAGCTTACCAGCATTTCTTCAGTTCCTGGTCAGCTTTGAAGAGTGCAGATGTGTTCCCGGTCCACCAAAGATCATCGTGCCAGCTCCAGAGGTAAGTGTGGGGTGAGGTGGGTGTGGTGGGGTAGGGCCACTGGACTCAACAAGGTATCATTTTCTAGTTTACAGGTTTAAAAAAATGTAAAAACCTTGCAAGAAGGTTTTCTTTTTAACAGGGACATTTGGCACACTGGGTTTGGGCTCCAGCGTGCCACCTGAGTGTTTGTGGGGGCTGTAGCAGATGGGGATTGGGTACCCCCATTGGCACATGCAGAGTGTTTGGGGGGACAAGAGTTGAGGGGGTAGGGCACCCCCTTGGCACACAATTGAGGGGGCATTATGCCGACGTGGAGTGGACTCCCTCGTTTGCAAATGAACTGGGAGGGGGCATGCCGACAGGGGGATTGGGCACCCCGTCAGTTTATTTAATTCTACTTTGGCATAGCTGCACACAACAAATTGTGGGGGGGGGGCCATTATGCCAACAGGGAGTGGGCTTCCCCATTGGCAAGTGAACTGGGAGGGGGCATGCCGACAGGGGGATTGGGCACCCCCATCATTTTTAATTTTTTTTTAAACTGTGAGGGGGCATGTGGAAGACCTAGGCTCAGCGTGTTCACACTGCTGTAATCTACAGGAGTGTAAACACGCAACCAGGAATGCATGGCAGGAATGCAACTTCAAAGGACCAAGCCGCTCTTCTATTGGTGTGGCTCCATCCTTTAAAAGGCTGTCCAACTCATCCTGAACAGCTGAAAGTGAGTCATCGCCAGTCTGCCGACTGATTCGCCTGCCACTGACCTGACCCTAGAAATGTAGCTTTTCATTGGGCACACCCCGTGGGAAGCACCTTATAGCGATCAGTTAGTCTTTGCCTGCGCGCCGCGACAAACTCAAAAAGGGATCACAGTGGGCCTCTGTTTCCCTATAGACGGTATTTCATTCTTTCCCCTGTTTCAGGGAAGAACAGACTTAATTTATTCCTTCTCCTTCCAGAAGTCCCTTTACTTAAAGCATATTGTGTTGCCTGTAAGTTTGTGTTCACTTTACCCCCTTTCAGTATTCTAGCATCTATGTTTTCAATAGCATCTTAAAATTAGACTCTGGAGCCTAATATGGTATGCTTTACATTTCAACAGGGTTCCTTTCTAACTTCTGCCAGAATTTGAAGCATTCCTGCTTTAGCTTAAATGGCCTGATTCAGTCAATGTTTTTAAACTATAGCATCATAACAGGTTTTAGGATTTCCATAGCAGCAACAGGATTACAGAAAATATCAAGCATTTGTCAATTCTGAATGTTGTCTTGCTGGCTTTGGCATTGGTAGTGCAGGAGTTAGAGATGTATAATAGGAATTACAGTGAAGTATGAAACCGACATCACCACCCCCCTCTGCAGAGTGACAGGCATTGAAGTGTGCCTTTGGGTCATTGGCAATAGCACTCATGCCATTTCACCTCACCCTACTCTGCAGACTCTGTGTCGTGTTGTGCCTTGGGGTTGTCTGACCTTATGCTCACCCCATTCCATGAGGAAGTACGTTGAGATGGGTGCAGTGTAGGAGAATGGGGTGAACTTTGAGGCCAAAGAGTCCATGGCACACCTTGGTGCCTGTCAGTGGCTGCTGGGTGGGGATCAGGGTGCAATGTTGTGAACATTACAGCTGACAATCCAAAGGCACTCCCCTGATGCCTGTCAGTCTGTACAGGGTGGGACGTTTCAGTTAGAAAGCCTAATGCACCGGGCGTTTGGTATTTGCACTACCAATTTTCAGCATGACCTTTCTGCGACCCCACCTCATGAAAGCATTTGGGACTTCTGTTCGTGAACAGTGGTGCTGTGATTTTGTTAATCTATCCCGAACGTTGATTTCTCACAGCGACCGCGCCATTCTGTGCCACACGGGTGAAAACACAGTTTGGGCAGGATGTGAAAAATGACAGCTGCACTATTCATAAGGAGGTGTAAAGAGATGGCAATTTTGAAAATCTGGAGTGTAAATATTAAAAATTCTTGAAATTGCGAGCATGCATGAAAACTGCACAATGCACTGTTGTAACAGTAATTTTTTGCAATTCTTTCACCAAATTTTTAATATAGACATTTTGAGACCTCTGCTCATGAACAGTGGCACTATCATTTTCTTACTCTGTCCCAAACATTGATTTTCCACCTGCAACTGCGTCATTGTGTGCCAGATGTGTGAAACCACATTTCGGGCAGGATGTGAAAAATTACAGCTATGCTGTTCATAAGGAGGTGTGCAAAAATGGCAATGTTGAAAATCTGGAGTAAAAATATTAAAACTTCTCGAAGTGATGTCTGTGCTTGGAACTGTGCAACACACACTTGTAACAGTCATTTTGTGGAATTTACCAAATTTTCAACAGAGGGATTTTTGGTCTCTCCTCATGAACAGCGTTACTATGATTTTCTTACTCTGTTCTGAACATTGTTTTCCTACAGCGACTGTCATGTGCCAGATGTACGAAAACAAATTTCAGGCAGGGTGTGGAAAATGACAGCTGTACTGTTCATAAGGATGTGTGAAAAAATGGCAATGTTGAAAATCTGGAGTAACAATATTACAAATTCTTGAAGTTAGGAGTGTGCATGGAAACTGTGCAATGCATGCTTGTATCAGTCATTTTTGGGAATTTTTTCACCAAATTTGCAACATAGGCTTTTTGGGGACCCACCTCATGAACAGTGACAGTGTCGTTTTGTTAATCAGTCCCGAAAGGTGATTCCGCGAAGTGAACAAGAAATCACCTTCCGGGACTGAATAACGAGATGACAGTGACTGAATTTATGAGGTGGGGTCCCAGTAACCATGTTGAAAATTTGGTGCCAAAATTCCCCAAAATGGCCGAAATATGCACCAAAGTTGGAAAAAAAACAAAAAAAAACCCATTTATGCCATTATACAGCTTACTGGCATTTTTTCAGTTTGCGGTCGTCTTTGAAGATTGCAGACCTGTTCCCAGTCCACCGAAGATCATTGCACGAGGCTCTGGAGGTAAGTATGGGGTGAGGGTGTGTATATGTGGGGAGGTGGGGTACACAGACAGTGGGCGAGGTTTGAGGAAGGGCACTGGACACGTCGAGGGACCATTTTCTCATTTTTCAGGCAAAAAAAAAGTGCCTTATTTTTATATATTTTTGTATTTACATTTATGTACAGTTATTGTATTTATATTTTTGGAGTTGTGCTTTTTGGTATTTGTTGTCATGGTTACCCTTCCCCCCATGTTGTATGGCTCAGACCGAAAATAAAACTGCTTTCTTCTCAGTTGAAAATCTGATCGTCACTGTAGGATGCTGTCTTTACCCCTGCTCTCCCCTGCTGAACACGATCCCCATCGCTCCAACCCACACTGTTTGGATTTAAATTTAATAATTCAGCTACTATGGTGGGGAACTAATTTTGTTGCAGTGTGATTGGGCGGGGAGATGAAATTGAAGAGCAGCAGGAACAGGCATGATAGCAATGGGAACGTCTTTAGCCACAACTTACCACTTGAGTTGTCTTTTTCTACAGTGGGATTGGAGTGGGTAGATAGTGAAGAGCAATGGAGATCAGGTAAGGCATCCAGGAGAAGATTTGAATGCTGTAATCCTTCTACTGTTGCAGATTAAATTTGGCATTTTCATACTTTTGTGCAGCGATGGTGGAGACAGGAAAGCCAGGAAGAAGTAAAGGAAAACTGTGATAATGGCGCAAAGCACACGGTTGTGCTGCTGGTATTTATTTGACGAGAAAAACTTGCTTTTTTTCCTCTCAGCACTGCAGGGGAACTTGCAGCACAGGATGACAGTTTATTAAAAATAAAATGACAAGAAATGGCTGTGTGTGTGTGTGTGTGTGTGTGTGTGTGTGTGTGTGTGTGTGCGAGCGGCGTGCACATGCATGTGTGGGGGCTAGCCATCAGTCCCTCAGTAAGTGAGGGAAAAAATCTTCTGCGGTGGGGTGGGAAAGGCATGGTGTCTGACTCTGGCTTGATAGGACAGGGTACACTTGGCTGCTGAGCTATTATATGGGAGGTTGAGCGAGCTGGTGGAAGCAAAATGAAAATGTGGGTGTAAAAGGAGGCACAGATCTGTGTTTTCTACTTGTTGTGATGTGCAGTTTTGAGGAGGAGTATGCAGCAGGGTACAGTTTTACATCTGATGGTATTGTAGAGAATTGGGTCCAATAGCTGTGACAGCACTCTAGTAAGTGGGACTCCCAGGAGAATAGACGTGTTGCCCTCTTGCACGATCTAGTAGATCGTCCGAGTTTCAGAGCGTGGGGATACAGATATGTCTGTTAAAGTATTGCAGTTTTTGCAAATTTATGGTTTTGTGATGTGATGGGGGGGGTGGGGTAGAGGGAGGTTGCCAGACAGCAGTCACTGAGGAGTCTCTGCTGTCAAGGAAGCAACATGGCGGTACTTGATATTTTATTTTTGGTTTTTATGCCACACTTTTCTGTCTCAGTCGGAGCGGTCCCCTTCGACCCCCGGTCACAGACACCCGCAACCCTGGAGTAGGTCAGGCGTGCGGCCCATCATACTTGTCCAGCCAATGGCAGGATCCTCCCCAATAGGGACCTGCAGCATGGAGCTGGCAAAGATGCCACATGACTCCAGGGAGCTGGCCATCAGCCGCCGAGGTTGCCTCACCAATTTTCCACCATTTTTGCTGCCCACTGAGGAGCCAGACATGCAATGACATTGATGCACATATCTGCGAATGTTCGCTGCCCTCCTCCTGCTGCATATTCCCATTTCTGTGGAACACCCTGCCTCTGCTGGGTGTCGCTACAGTGCAGCTCATGTCCCTCACCCACTCCGAAGGAAGAAGAGCAGTCATGGGATGCTCGATCCTTCCTTCCCTCCCCCTCCCAGCCCCCGGTGGGCCGAGTCTGTTCCCAAACCTGGGTTGCCGGCGTGGCGCAAGGTGTGGCGTCCAGTGCCTCAACCCCCAGCACAACTGGGCTGGCCCTGTACTTGACATTTTTAATGTTCTACTTGCCTAAAGGTTTGTAGAATGATATTGTATGAGGCAATGGAAACTGGGACTAGTTCTTTCCCTGCATCTGTTATCTCATACCGGACCGGCAGATTGGCACCGCATTACAAACATGTTAACACTAATTGTACATCTACGGGCCCTACAACTTTTACACAATGTTCCTCAGTAAATGAGCCAAACCACTCACAATTTTAACCATATGTTGCTGCAGTTTTTCACTGTCCCTGGCAATTAGTATTATTAGATTTGAAACAACCTGAATGTTATGGTTTTCTGTATTGATTTTATGTTCTATACCAGTGAAGTGAGTACATCAGTTGAAATGGTGTGTTATGTAAATTAATAAACATAAACTTATTAAACCTTGATCGTAAATCTTGGCACCTGATTGGTCCATTCCCAGTCACATGATGTACCTTGACTTTGTACTATTGACGTGATGTTCCTTGACCGTAATTAATAGTATCAAGGAATGATTACAAGCATGATGACTACAGCTCTCCTTATGCAATATTGCAATGTATATCACCATCCCTAAGCACTGGTTCACAATCTCCTTCCTCAGTGTCCCCTGGATGCATTTGGAAATGAGCTGTTCCAAACTCATTATGTCTTTCCTGGTGAAACTTTTGAAATCAAATAAACACAACATAGCTACTTCAAGTATGGTACATGTACCATCCCTTGACTGCATAGAAGAAGCATTACAGCAGCTCTTAACAGATAAGACACCCAAAACACAAAAAAGTTTAAAAAAAAAAAAATCTGTTTCAACATAACTATTTCTTTGTCTATGATTTACAAGAATTAGTGAAACACATATTGACTGATTGTTTAATGGAACAGTTAAAAAGCATTTTCCTCTTAGGATGGACTATTACATTTAAATTCTCATATTGTCCTTACCCTGCAGGTCTGTGTTGTATAAAAATTGGAGGTCAATAGTCCACCCCTCAGAGCTCTAGTTTTTTGTTTTGTTTTTGTATTATTTGTTTTATCGCCCCCCTGCACCCGATCGGCCTCTCCTTCAGGCCTTCTGCCAAGGACTACCCCCCGTGTCTCCATTCCAAATCCTCCCCGATGCCAGCTTCCACCTGATCCCAGATCGCAGCCGACCAGGGTAGCCCGACGTAACCCTTCGTCAGACGGGTCCCCTCCTTCCGGAGAGAAATTGCCTTCAGGCGTTCTTGCTCTCGGCCCTGATGCTGCTGGGATCGGGTTTTCCCTGGCTCTTCGGGGGTTCCATGGAGGCGGGGGGGATCCAAGGTGGCCGTCATCCAGTCACTCGGACGCCATTTTTCTGCTTTTCGAGTTCCCCTGTCGTGCCGCTTCTTGTAGTGCCCCTGGTCTCCACCGGGGGCTGCTACAGAGCAAGGCATGGCCCTAACCCACCCCCGGGGAGGAGGCAGTCCTTAGGGACGCTCAGTTCTCTCCCATCCCTTGTCGATTCCCAGCGACCCGAGTCCGCTCTCGAACCCGGTAGCCGGGCGTGGTTTGAGGTAAGGCGCCAGTGCTCAACCCTCTGCGCCACCGGGCCGGGGCTCTAGTTTTTAACTGTTCCACTCACCACTGATCAGCATTCAGAGTTGCTGGCCTGGCTACATGCTCTTGATCTTTCATGGAAGACTCATAAGTCTTCAGGCTCCCCTGCTGACTCACATATGTAGCCAGCCTGGGGTTACTAGGATCCCATCAGTTTTAGATCAGGCAGGAGGCCTGGGAAGTTAGAGGGATTAAGAGACTCTGATATGCATTACCTTCTCACCAGCTTAGCTCTGCTGGGGCAGGGGATAATGTAATGGAATTTAGAAAATGGGCTTTTTATTTCCTGGCATCTCATTGGCTAGTACCCTTGCCAGGGGGGTACATTAACTTTCAATAGATGCCCAGGAAATAAAAAGTACCAGCATATAGTGCCCCTTAACACAGTGAAATATCATAGTGCTTACCTTGCCTCCTAATTGGTCAAAAGACTTAATTTTCATTTGAAATTACCGCCATTTTTTTACCCTCGCTTAGCGAGACACACACGCACGCACGCACGCACACACACACACACACACACACACACACACACACACACACACACGCATTCATTCCATAGCCCAGACACTATACCCAGTATTGTAAAAAAAAAATCACAGCAGTATAAAAAAGAAAATAAATACTGTACAAATATTTTTCTTTGTCACTCGCTGACGGAGTGATAGCACGAGCGTGCCATATCCATAGCACAGTCCTTCCTCACTGGCTTCTGCTCCTGATCTTTAAACAAACAGAAAAGAAAATCTCAAGAAATACAGCCCCTTACAGAGATCTTTAGAACAGAACCTAACGTTTTGTGTCCACTGGCAGGGACGTTGTTCTTTGTAGCTCCACAGAACCGAATGTCATTTCTCGTCATATTCCCGCTCCTCGGGGCAGGCAGCAAGCATCGGGAACCAGCAAGTAAACTGTAAGAGCGGACTCCAGGTCCACAGGGTAGGCAACGAGCACAACAATACTTAAAAAAAGCCATTAGTGAAATAGCAGAGATTGGAGTGCACTTTCTACTGCCTAGCATTGACATCCTAAACAGCACGTCTCAGTTTATTTTTTCTACCGCGGTCAGAATCGGAGTGCCTAGCGTTGACATCCTACTAGGATCCTGGCAGTATTTGATTTATTATGCCTCCCAGTCACAATCATGCTATCAACGACCACCAAAGTAATACAAATAAACACATGACAAAACTATTACCGCTGCTCTTGTTTTCATCCATCTTTCTTAAGGCAGTAGTGGGGGTGGAAACAGAACAGAATACCTCTGTGGGGGGCAACAGCAGATGGAACAGCTCATAAGCGGAGGGACTACTTTACAAAAAAAATATTTTTCCTGCTCTTTGTATTTATTTGTAGTCACTTCCTCTGTTATTTAATTACATATTTAAAACTGACACACATACCCATTTTCTAAAGCATAACAATACCCTGAGGGTGGGGGTATGGGCAATACCCGGACCTTCCAGGGCTATAAGGCCCTCCGCCTGCGGCATCGGGCCTCATTACGCCCCTGGGCGGTCCGGTATTGCCCAATACCGCCCACCCTCTCGGGCATTATTGCTTACTTAGAACTCTTGCAGCAGCATTAGCCTCAGTGCTCTACTGCTATGTGCTTCTGAGAGTTGGTCTAGAGTTGGAGTTGAGAGTTCTACAGGCAAGTGGTGCTCTGCCAAGGCCACCTGTCAGAGGGAAGGACACTGTTTATTTTTTGTCCTAGTACCAGTTTTGTGGAACGTGGTGGCTACCAGATCCTGCCCTAGTACCGTAAACCAGTAGCTGATTTTGTGGGATGTGGTGGCTACCAGATACTGTGAAGCCCCGAGGAGGTGAAGATTGCTCAGCAAGAGTAAATTGGGACTGAAGGTTCAGTGAGTAGTTTGGGGGCAATCGCAAAAGACTGTGAGAACTAACAGAACTGCCCAGAAAAGAGACTGTTTCTTGTTTTAAAAAAAAAAAAAAGTTTTGTATGAGCACTGTGGAGTTCAAGAGTTTTAATAAATGTCATGGGACATAACAGGCTGTAAGTACAAGATTCAGATGTTATTCAGCTGTGGGTTGGCAGGTGCCTTGTAATGAGCCCCGCAAGGTTAAGATGTAGGCTCTCAGAACCCTTGCGCAAAGAATGTGTGGTAAGGATGTCATTTTTTGTCCCCTGCGTGGCTGGAGAATCCTGGTTTTCCTAAAATGTAATGGCAGATGGTCTAGCACTGGCCAGAATGGAGCTGACCCCTCGCTCCAGGTTTTAAGGGGCCTAACTGTTAGAAGGAAGGATCAGAAGTGTCAACTTAGTTCACCTAGTGGTGCTCAAATATAGTGCTGTGGCAACAACCACTATAAATGGTCCAGAGATTCCTTTAAGTGGATGGACATCTATGGGAAATGTTCTTGTGAGGAGTCTCAGTACTGCAAGAAATAGTTGTGAAATGTTTCTGCCTGCTGAAAGTGTGCCATCTGTTCATACAGCTACAATCCCTCAGGGCACCACTGTTTTCTTACCAATCTACCAGAAATAAAAGCCATACAGTACAATCCCAATTTTCTGGTTGTGGACATTCCATCTCTGAGTGACCTGTGAGTCTTTAAGGCCCCCACAAATAGGTGAAACACTATAGCCCTGCACCTCTCCCCCAGACCTGGGTAGAAGTAGAAATAGAAATGTTGTTTTGCCCCACTCCCCCACCTCCTAGATGTCCGAGCCAGGTGTTGCCCTAATGCCAGGGGTGATAGCCATAGTTGTTTTGGAAGGTGCCTTGCAGACAGGTTGCCAATAGAAAAAGGGGATGCACTGTTGCAAAAAATGGGGAGTTACAAAAAATGGTTACAAACAAATTTGTGCTTTTCTGGGATCTGGGGATATGCAAAAGCTGCCATTCAGAGAGGGTATGGTGATGGTCTTTGTCTAGTGGCAGTGCACCCACCAAAGGACTGTGTTTGTGAAGAAAAGTTGCAATTTGCTAAGAAAAATGGCAACTGAACATACAGCTTTGATAGTGAACTGCAGTGTAAGATATTGTGGAAAATGTGTTGCCAAGGACTGCTTTGGTAAGGAGCTATGGTTACACAGAAGTACTGAGCCCTTTGCAATGCCTGTACCAGAGAAACTAGACTTGCCAAGGCTGACTGATTTGCCTCCACCTTTCAGAGCAACCTTAACCACCCCTCAAATTTTTGGGAAAGTCATCCACACCCTCTTCTCTCCCCCTACCCAGTCTTCCTCCCCTGTCCTCAAGGTAGGAGACCTCCCAACTTCTGATCCCTTCTCTGTTGCCTCCAAGCTCAACTTTATTCACCTCCTGTGCTACTTCTCTTCTCTCCTCCACTTCCCCCCACTACATCTCTCTGTCTCCCCCCTCGCCTTCTCTCCTATCACTACTGTGGACACCCTCAAGGCCCTCCTGGCTTTAAATCCTCTCAAGGGCAAGAGCCCTGATGGACTAGACCCCAAAGTCTTCCATCTCTCTGTCCCTGTCATTGTCCTACCTATCACCTCCTTTCTTAACCTGTCTTTCTCCCTTGCCTCTGTCCCTGATGCTGGGAAACAGGCCACCATCATACCCCTTCCCAAGGTGGAGACTACCCATCCTGGCAACTACCACCCTATCTCCCTGCTCCAGACCTTAGCTAAACTTCAAGAACAACTTGTGTTTGCTTAGCTCTTCCCCTTCCAGTCAGATTTCTGTAAATTTCATTCCACCTCTTCCTCTCTTCTCAGGTTCACTGACTGAACTAACTCTCTCTCTCTCTCTCTCTCTCTCTCTCTCTCTCTCAGGAATGGATCAGGACCTTAGCACCTCAGCCATTTTTGTCGACTTGGCCAAAGTCTTTGACACTGTAGACCACACCTTTCTCCTTTGCAATCTTAAGGCAGTGGGGTTCTCAGACTCATTTACTAAGTGGTTTGGCTCCTACCTTGGGGGTAGGACTCAATCTGTTCAAATTACAGATTCACTGTCCCCCACTCCCTACTAATACAGGTGTCCCCAAGGGTCTGTCATTGGTCTGATACTCTTTTTTCAGTCTTCCTGAATGACTTCCCTGCTCCCTGCTTCCCTGCATCCATCCACATGTATGCAGGTGATGTGGTGGTATGTCTCTGGTCTCTTCCCCCTGATTTGATGGCCAGGCTCCAGTGGGACTTCAACATTCAGCAGTGGTTCCAGTCTAATCAGTTATCACTTAATGCCAAGAAAACTCTCTCCATGACCTTTGGCTCCAGACAGAAGTTCAGAAAGCATACTGCCCTCCCCTCCTTCCATACCTTTTGAAGGGGTCTCAATTGATGGTGTCCCCTCATTTAACCCGTGATGTGATACATCAGTCCAGAAATATAGTCCCTATCTGAGTTTTTATCTGTTTTGTGTTAATTCTGTATTTATGCTATTTTATATTTATGTATTCGATGTTTATTTTATTGTTCTGTGAGGTTCCCAGAGCCTCTGGGAATGGGCACCATACAAATAAACTCCCCTAGCCTTTGTTATTTCAGGAGCCTAAGAGTTAAATCTGTAGGAGTCTGACTCAACAGTCACCTCGACCTTTCTGGGCATATAGATGCCATCCATAAAAAAACTTCCCCCTAAACTCTATGCACTGTAGAGGATTAGATGTTGCATTCTGCTTCCTGTTCACCAAGCTATTGTCCAGAAAATGATTCTCCCCATCTTCGACTTTGGTGATACTGTCTACTGTGCTGCTCCCAAGTTTACCCATGCCAGACTGGAACCCCTCTTTCACTCTTTCTGTTGCTTTGGACTGTGCCTCACACCCACCACTGCTCTTTCTATTCCTCCCTCTCACTTCCCTCCCTTGAAGCCAGACTCTTTGCTCACTGTACCTCCTTTATCTTTAAATACTGGCTAGGCTCCCACACCTCCTATCCTACCTCTCTTGTTTCTTCCCTCCCACCTTCCACTTATACCCTTCAAAGCTCTGGCTACTGCTCCCTTGCACTCCCTTCAAGAAAATCTTTAGCTGGCCAGACTATTCTCTTACTGTTTTTCTAAACTCTGGAATTCCCTCCCCCTAAACACCCACTCTCTCTCTTCCCAGTGCTCCCTTCTGTCTACTCCGTGACTTCTCAACTCACACCTGCAATTGCACCTGTTGGCTGTCCTTGTTTCCTTTACTGCTTTCTGCTACCCCATCTCCTCCTGATCTTTTTCTCTGCACCTGTTCCTGAATCCCAATGGATAGCTTTCTCCACTTCATTCTCCTTTTTGCACTTTGCACTGAACTTGTACCTCCCCAGTTCCCTCTGGGTTGAAATCTTCTTCTCATCCTCGCATATATTGCACAAATATCATATACATATTATGTAATTTACTTGTAAGATTGTTGCTTATTTGCTTCTAATCCTTCACCAGCCATGTCATTTTTTCTTATGATTTTTTATACATTACCCTCCTCTTCCCCAAGATGCATCTGAAATTTAGCTGTTATCAGATTAGTTTGCCTTTTCTGGTGAAACATTTGAAATAAATACATCTGTATAATATTAACATGTCTCTGTTCCACACTGGGAGGCAGTATAGAACAGTATAGCACAGTGGTTTAAGGCTCTGAGCTGCAAATCTGGAGACCTGGGTTTGAATCCCACAGCCCCCACTTACATACTGTGTGACCCTGAGCAAATCACTTGACTTTCCTGTGCTCCCAGGTTGCACACATAAACAAGCTTCCAGCTTAGTGTGTCTCACCCGGTTAAACAAGTGGAAAAAAAAACTACAGCCCCCTTTTATGAGGCTCAAGCTCAAATCCCTGATGAAGTCAAGGGGTCAAATTTCAATGCACTCATTAATGCCATTTCTTAATTCTATAAAGCACTGCCATCACCACTGATAACATTAAATGGATTACCATTCACTTTATATGGCAATTTGTTATACAGTATAAAAGCTGAAGTTAGTATATAGCAGTATTTTTGGGAGAGGGACAGCTTATCGGCCTGCTCATTTTGCTGCACAATTTTATGGAATGCTTTTGTAATGTAACATGCTAAGTACTTTAGTTACTTTGCTGATGTTATGGATGTATATGGTTCACAGGGCTTTAAAACTGAAGGGTGACCTCCAGCCATTGAATGACAAGATAGGAGAACTAAAAAAGCAAATTCAGGCGATGAAGAGGATGAAGAGAGAAAAGGAGACAGGCTACCAGTTGCAGTTTAAGGTACACTGCAGGTCGTGTTTGTGTACCTTTATTGATTAAGTATATAAAGATATTTCTACATGGGTATGTTCATTGAAATGGGTTACCAAGGCTGTAATTGATTTCTACAGGTTATAACAGCTATATAAAGAGCACATCAGCAATATTTTTATATGGTTTTGTAGCTAATCCCATTGTAGGCATAAAAAAATAAAATGACATTTCTAGCACAAACACATTTTTAAATTTATTGTAATCTTCTAAATGCTCATATTATTTCAGAGCCGAAATGTGACGTGGAAGGCCATGTTAGCTGTGCTGTTGTTGCGCATCCTTTTATTTGTTTGTATTTCTGAAAAAACACCATCCTGCCTATAGAAGTCTCTGGCCCTAATAGTCTTTCATGTTACTCAGGTGAACATCGCATGCAGGAGGGGTTTTGCCTCTATCAGCACACAGTTGTGCATCTCATGCTTATTTTATTGGCCAGAGCCTTCAACAGTGGGTCACTACCCTGGCCAGTTTTGTTCTGCCTTTCTGAAGGGGCAAGCCTTTTATTTTTTGTGATTCAAGCCTATGGTTCCATCTTTTCAGGTGGCTATTCACTGGAGAATTTCGTGTCTGACCACTCTGTCTTAACTCATTGTTTTCAACCATGAGCCATTCAGCTTGTCATTGGGTCTGGTCAAGCTTCATAAACTAACCTGTTTAAGATCTCCTTGAGGGAGGCCATGGTTTGATTATGCCCTGGATACTATTCAACAAAATAAATGTGGTGAAACAGGTTTTCTTTTTGGTGTTAAACAATGATGCAAGACTACAATAACCCAATGGGGTCAAGGTAACGGCCAGCTGTTACACCTCTCCCCCACCAAACCCTACCATTGAAACCACACACCCCACCTTCCTCACACCAACAAGTATCTGGTGTGGTTTAGGGTCATGGGTCCAACCCCACCCTCATCCTCACCCAACCCTACTATTGCAACACCACCCTTACCCTCCACACACCAGCATCGGGATATACCCTAGGGTCATAGGCCGTAATGCTCACCCCATTCTATCTGTAAGGAATCTGTCAAGGTACAGTATAGGAGAATGGGGTGGCAGGGCTCACAACCCTAAGGCACACCCCGATGTTTGGTGTGTGGAAGGTGTGGGTGATGTTGCAATGGTAGGGTTAGGTGGGGTGGGGCCCATGACCCTAAGGCCCACCCGATGCTTGTTTATGTGTGGAGGGTGGGGGTGGTGTTGTGATGATAGGGTTGGGTAGGGAGTGTGGTAGGATCCACAACCCTAAATCACACGCTGATGCTTGTTGGGGTGTGGAGGGTGGGGTGAGTGATTTCAATGGTAGGGTTTGGTGGGGGAGGGTTATAACAGTTACAAACCCTAACATCCAATTTCCTGACCTGTATCACTCTGGTTGAAGACGTATGTCTAGAATGCTAACTTAGTTTTAAACAAAGTTTTTAAGTTCCTTACTTTTTGAGATAGTATAATAGTATCTCAATTTTGTGAGATGTTTTTTGGTATTTTTGCTGCAAATTTCCAACGTGGCCTTTTTGGGACCCCACATCATGAACACTGACACTTTAATTTCAGCAGCAATTGTGCCATTTCGTGCCACTGCTGTGTAACCACATTTTGGGCAGGATGTAAGAAATGACAGGTGTATTGTTAATGAGGTGGTGTGAAAAAATGGCTATGCTGAATATTTGGAGTGAACATATTAAAAGTTGTAAAAGTTATGCACGTGAGTCTTAAAATTTTCAATGGCTGCTTGTAACATGGTCGTTTTTGTGTTTTTGCACCAAATGTTTAACATGGCCTTTTTGGGACCCCACCTAATGAACAGTGGCACTGTGATTTTGCTAGTACATCCCAAAAGTTGATTTCACACAGTGACTAAGTCATTCTGCGCCAGGGCAGTGAAAACACATTTCTGTCAGGATGTAAAAAATAGCTGCATTGTTCATGAGGAAGTTTGAAAAAATCTCAATACTGAAAATCTGGAGTGAAAATATAAAAAATTGGCGAAGCTATGACTCTGCATAGAAATTGCACAATGCACACTCATAACGCAGACATTTTGGGGAATTTTTGCACCAAATTTTCAACATAATATTTTTGGAAGCTCCCCTCATGGACATTGGCACTGTCATTTTGTTAATCTGTCCAGAAAGGTGATTCTGCGTAGTAACTGGGAAATCACCTTTCAAGACTGAAAAACAAAATAACAGTGACAGTGTTCATGAGGTGAGGTCCCAAGATCCCTATGTTAAAAATTTGGGGTGAAAATTCCCCAAAATGACTGGGATATCAACCCAAGTTGAAGACCCCATTGAGAGACATAATACGAGTCTACCTTGATTCCTCAGTTTGCAGTTGGGCTTTGAAGAGTGCAGAAGTGTCCCTGTCCAGATAAGATCACTGCTCCCCAGTTTCAGAGGTAAGTATGGGTAAGAGAATGTGTGGAAGGTGGGACTGGGAGATGACAAGGCATCATTTTCTTTATTGCAAATGCAAAAAAAAAAAAAATTGGGGCAGTCTTCTTTATTTACAGGACAATCAAAAGTAAATGTGGGCTACTGGGGTGGGCTCCCAGTGTGATACATGAGTTTGGGGGGGATGCATTATGCTGACAGGGGGATTGGCACCCTGTTGGCAATGTAAGTGGTTTCAGGGAGGCGTCAGCATCCCTGTGTCAGAAAAATATTAAATTATTTTGGTACACTGGGGGTGGGCTCCCCAGTGTGCCACAGTAGTGGAGGAGAGTATAAATGCTGACTTGGGGATTGGGCACCTTGATTGGGCACACTGATGTCGACAACAGTTAGTACTTTGATACAGGATTCTGCATCAAAAAAGGCACGATACAGGATTCTGCATTTAAGTAAAAAAAAAAATTACATTGGGGGACTGTTTTCTTATTTTTTAGGGGCACAAAACAGATTTGGGGACACTGGAAGTGGGCTCCCCATTATCCCACAGTCATTTTGGGGTGCCAACCTGCACCTGTACCCTGTGGCATACAGTTCTATCAGTAAGAACTACAAAGTTCAGTGTGTGACCACACCTAGGAATGGCCGTGCTTGGTTAATATTGAATCATGAAATGCTGAATGATGGAAACCTGCACCATTGCCTCACGTCTGGCATATGCCATCAATAATAGCCACTGAAATTTTGTAACTCACCAGGCAAAGGACGAAGCAAGTCCGATTATGGTAAATGCAAAACAAAGTCCTTTATTCATAAAAAAAAAAAAAAGCCTGTACAAATCTCCGAAAACTCCAAATGCTATAAACGCTCCACAGCTCCAACTTCCTCGTAATGTGACACAGCACGTCCCATGTCACCCGACACGTTTTGCATGTAGTGCTTTCTCAAAGGCGTAGTGGACTTACAAGGAAGCACCCTTACATATAAAACAACGTTTAGCATGATTCAGTTATAAAATTACACATGTCTATATACAACACCCAGGACCCTAAAAAACTCACAAATGTTCCACAACATCTAGGTGCAAAGACTGATTAATATGAGCTGTATCTTAATATAGATCTACACATTTATAATATCACCTCAAACAATTTTATCTGGGAATTGTATTCTCCGTACTATAAAAAGGTGTATATGTATATTCTGTTGGAAAGATGCTCATTCTATAATCATACTGCACTCTAGTGGTTAGACACTATAATTACAAGTAAAAAGTATCTATATATATCAAAGACCTATAAAGAAGCAAACCTGACAGTAGTGAATTTAGTAAATTTAACGATTACACAAAGATTTCCAAAAATGTCAGCAGTCAGAACAAACTGGTGCAAATCTGTATGGAAAAAGAGAAAGACATAGAAAATATATAAATATCAAATAAGTACTTAAAATAATCAAGCAAGAATCCATATTAACGTTTATTTAAAAAATGTTTCACTTCTATTTTACCATTTAATCCTAAACATTCCATAGCCTTAAATGTGAAAATCCAATAATCTTCTCTTTTTAACAGAAGATCATTGTAATCTCCACCCCTTCGTGAAATCATAGGTTTTTCAGTACCCATATAGGCAAAGCCATGTTCCATTTTATTCCGAGATCTAAATATATGCATAGCCAATGCATTTGTGAGATCTTCATTTTCAATGGCTCTTTCATGTTCTCCAATCCGGATCTTAAATGCTCTCATGGTCTTGCCTATATAAAAGCACTCACATTTACAAGTGGCTAGGTAAATTAAGCCACAGGTAATGCATGTAATGAAACCCTTGATATCCAACACTCTTCCTGTGACAGGATTTTCAGATGTCTTTCCCTGTTTAATTTTAGGACAATATTTACAATTGCCACATTTATGGCACCCATCAGTTCTATTTGGTAGCCACATCTTTGGGATCTCTAGAATAGGTTGTAGGGAATGAACCACTGTTTCTTTAATGCATCTGCCTTTTTTTAAAACCATTTTCGGGCCCCCTTTGTCTATATCTTTTAGGCCTGGATCTTGGGTGACAATATGCCTGTGCTTTTTAATAATATCTGTTATCTGTCCAGATTGTGGATTAAAAGTACTGACAAAAGTGACCCGGGGTCAAGAGTCCTATTAGTTCTTTTTTCTTCCAATAGGGTACCTCTTGACATTTCATCAACTTCCTTTCTGGTATTCATTATTAAATCACTGTCATAACCCCTTTCACGTAGGCAATGTGTTAATTCATCTGCTCTTACTGAATACAAACTATCCGAATTACAATTTCCTTTAGTTCTGATAAACTGACCTTTTGGTATGGCATGAATCACATGTCTAGGATGGCTACTACTTGCCAACAACAGAGTATTACAGTTGGTAGGTTTGCGAAATAGATCAGTGACCAAACTTCCCATACCATCCTTCTTGATCGTAAGGTCTAAAAAAAATTAATTTCAGTGGAATGCATCTCTACACTGAAAGTAAGATTTTTGTTACTTTCTTCAAGATATTGTTTAAAACAAAACAATTCTTCTACAGTACCTTTCCAAATGACCAGTATATTCTCAATAAACCATCTCCAAAGGTCTGTTTTGTGGAGAAGAGGGTTACTGGCACTTCTCACATATTCACTTTCCCATTTGGCCATATAAAGGTTTGCAAAACTTGGGGCAAAACTTGCCCCCATTGATGTACCCTTTTTTTGTAAATAAAAATTTCTTCCATAAAAAAAGGCATTGCATTTAAGCACAAATTCAGACAATTGGACCAACACTCTTGTGGGTGGATCCATACTTCCCCTAGTGTTTAGAAAATATTCCAATCAAGTCCCTCATTATGAGGGATACTAGTGTAAAGAGCATTAACATCTAAAGTCACTAAGTACCAGTCATTATCTATAGCAATGTTGTCAAGGACTCTTAAAATCTCTCCTGTGTCCTTGATATAAGATTGTACAACCTTAACTAAGTCAAGTAAGTAATGGTCAACAGATTTTGCTAGGGGTTCAGTCAGAGAATTATTCCCTGATACTATCGGCCTCCCTGGAGGGTCAATTAAACTCTTGTGTATCTTGGAGAGGCAATAAAAAGTAGCCTGAACAGGGGAATCAACAGTTAAATATTCCACAACATTCATAGGTAACCACCCTTGCTCTTTAGCAAGTAATAAACAAACTATCAATCACTTTCTTATATTCCATTGTTTGGTCACATTGAAGTTTTGGTATAAAAATTCAGAATCGTTCAATTTTCTTAATGCCACCTTCTCATAGTTCATAGTGTCCATAATAACAATGGCCCCTCTTTTGTCTGCCTGTTTAACAGTAATGTCCAAATTGGATCCCAGCCCTTTGAGGGCCATTTCCTCATTCTTACTCAAATTATGGAAGAATTTAATATTAGTCTCTTTTGACAGCTGTTTGATATCAGTTTCACCGCTTTTCAAAAACACTTGTAAAGCAGATGACATAGGAGGGCAAAATAAAGATTGTGGTATAAATACATTTTTTTGTGTAGTCTCACCTGATGAATTGTCCTGCCCTCCATTGTGTTTCTTAGCAAAGAAAGATTTTAAATTTAGATTTCTTCCTAATTTGTGTAAATCAATTATTGTCCCAAATCAAATTTCTTGGTGGGCATAAAGGAAAGCCCTTTATTTAGAACTTGCATCTCGGTGTCACTTAGGGTGTATTTAGAAATGTTGATAATATTTATTGGAGACTTCTGCCTCATCCCCGTCTGTTCCTCCATGGTCTTCCTCGTCGGCCACTTATACCTAAACCTCTTTCTCCTCCATTTGGCACCTCCTCTTCTTGTCCATTTCTTCGTCCTGGAATCCACTTCGTGGTTCGTTGACTGCGCCACGGTTCTTAATGTTTTTTGGGGGACGGGGAAGCACATATTGGCACTTCTTCCTCTCCCAAAATAATATCCTCCTCTTCAGTTTGTACTGGGCCAATTGAATATTCTGTTAATGTAGTTAAGCCACTGGAATCCACAGGAATTTCTGCTTGGGCAATTTGTGTATTCACTGGTGTTGTCCAAACAAAAATTCTCCCCTCTTTATAGTCTCTCTCATCTCTTTCAAATTTCTGCTTTTTAGTGAGTTTTTTTTTTGCATATTTTTTAAAATTTTCAGAAAATGAATTCAGCAACTGATCATATTGAGGGGTACGGGAAATTATTTTTAAAACTTCTTTCTTCATTAACTCTTCCTCCTCCTCTTTCTGAATTACTGCATTTTCAGTGATAATTAACTCAATATATTCTTTACTAGTTCTATGGCTAATATCCTCCCATTTCTCCAGGAAACTCTTTCTGTCTTTACCACAATTAGGCCGTTTTAAAACTTGCAGACCTCTCGGTGCTCTATTGACTTCCAGGTATTCCTTTAATCTGATTTCTTCCCATATCAGTCTCTTAATTTTTTGTGCAGATCTTTCAAATTGAAGACATGCTTGACGTGTGCTGATGGGTCCTGATATCACAGGTGAGCTATAATTTAAAGCATTAGTATAGTTCGTAATATTGTCTGTGTTCAAAATCACCAAATCTCTAAGGGAGCGAGTCTCATGCTGGTGCTGAACCTGCCGTGGTTCATCTGAAGACATACTTAAAAGTATACTGCGTAATTGCAGGAGCGCATATAACAGCACGACAGTGTAGCAAGGAGATGCTTACAAAGTGTGGTGGCTCAAAGACTTTTTTTTTTTTTTTAGAAACAACCTGTGCAGTCACAAATATTCAATCCAAACAGTAAGAACTACAAAGTTCAGTGTGTGACCGCACCTAGGAATGGCTGTGCTTGGTTAATATTGAATCATGAAATGCTGAATGATGGAAACCTGCACCATTGCCTCACGTCTGGCATATGCCATCAATAATAGCCACTAAAATGTTGTGACTCGCCAGGCAAAGGACGAAGCAAGTCCAATATGGTAAATGCAAAACAAAATCCTTTATTCATAAAAAAAGCCTGTACAAATCTCCGAAAACTCCAAATGCTGCAAACACTCCAAAGCTCCAACTTCCTCGTAATGTGACACAGCACGTCCCACGTCACCTGACTCATTTCGCACGTAGTGCTTTCTCAAAGGCGTAGTGGACTTGCAAGGAAGCACCCTTAAATATAAAACAATGTTTAGCATGATCCAATTATAAAATTACACATGTCTATATACAATACCCAGGACCCTAAAAACATCACCAATTTTCCACATCTAGGTGCAAAGACTGATTAATATGAGCTGTATCGTAATATAGATCTATACATTTATGATATCACCGCAAACAATTTTATCTGGGAATTATATTCTCCATATATTTCATGATACAACCCTACACCTGACAGCTGCTCCAACTTAGAATCCTATGCCGAGAGGGACATCTATTTCTTGCCCATAGGAAATAATGGGAAAAACAAAGATTAATAACTTTGGAATAGAGTCATATTTTTCAACAAAACTTCAAAAGGCACATATGTGAGGCCAACTTTTTCCACCCTGAAAATTTCAGCCCTGTTGCTGCAGCGGTTTCTGAGATACAGGTTGACAAAAAACAGCAAAACACATAAAAATATTTTTTTCAACACTCTGTATCTCAGAAACCACACAAGACATTCAAACCACATTTGCCATATCAATAGACTGATCCCTTCCGAAGACTCATGCAAAATTTCAAGCAGATCTGTTAAACCTGTCCAAAGTTATTACCCTGCAAGAACTGGCCTTTAGCATTACATGCTTGCACTAACCCTAATTATAGCTGCACTACAGTGCAGCTATAATGTGTATATGTGTATAAGTGAGTGTGTGTGTGTGTGTGTGTGTGTGTGTATGTATCTTAATTAGAGGCAAAAAACTCTGTTTAATGAATTAGTTAGGGTTGTTCCACAGTGACAAAAGTGAGGAAATTTGGTATTAGGGTTGAAAACCCCCCTTGGACCCTTCACCCCCCCCAACCAGCACTGGGGTGTGCACTGGGGGTCATCAGTGCCAACTCTCACCGCGTCACATGTATAAAGCAGCATAAGCATAGGAGAATGGGTGCTAGTTAGGACAGATGACCCCAATGCACACCCCAATGCCGGTTGGGGGGTGGGAGGGGGGTCCAAGGGGTTTTCAACCCTAACACCGAATTTCCTCACTTGTTGCTGTGGAACAACCCTAACTAATGCATTAAACAGAGTTTTTTGCCCATAATTTCCCTTTTTTCTGAGGATGGTAACGAGAAATGGTCAATGTAATGCAGCGGTGGGAGGGCCCCGTGCTTCCGCCACGTGATGTCTTGTAGCATAGTAACAGGAACAGCAATGCAAACAGAAGCACTAACAGTGGTGCACATGGTAATGAAAGTGTGAATGAGAACAGAAAGGGTAACGCACACGGTGGCGTAGACGGGAATGGTCTGCCACGTGATGTGTTATCACATAGTAACATGGTGCCTGCAAACGGAAATGTCAATGGGCATGGTGACGCAAAGTGAAACAGAAGGAGAAACAGTACTGTAGACACACATGGCAAAAAATAACAGAAACGCAAGCGCAAATGAAAACACAAAGGATAACTCACATGGTGGCGTAGACATCAACGGTAAGTGAAACGGGTACGGAACCGCAAGCGGAAAGGGCAACGGTAACAGTGATGTAAGCGCACATGCTGATTTTTCCCCAAAAGCTGCATAGAGAAAGACAGTGAGTACAAAGAATGTATGCACAATAATGGGTATTTGAAAAGAAAATGAGGACTTGGAATACTAAATAGGTTATATCTCAGGAACCGTGCGACATAGAACAAAAATGTTAAAGTCATATGATTTACGACTGTCCTGGCTAGTTTTATGCTTAGTCCCCATTAGGGGCCTAAGCATTTTTCTGACAAAGTCCGTATCTTGCATAGTTTCCGAGATACAGGCCCTGAAAGGCACGGCGAATGCCCTAATGTTATCCTATGGGGAAAAAAAGAGAAGTTCGGAACGCCATAACTTTGCCTCCCTGTAATATTTTTTTTCACCAAACTACTGAAAGGTGCACCTGTGGGCTGTTGGCTGTCTTCCCTCAAAATTTCAGGAAAAAAGACCAATCGTTATTTTGCAGCAGGGTGCCAAATGATTTCTGTAATGAGTTGGGTGCTGTAATGTTATCTTATGGGAAAAAATGTCAACTTTGGAGGGCCGTAACTTTGCTGCCATTTAATACTTTTTCAACACAACACTGAAAAGCACATCTATGAGATGATGGCTGCGTTCCTTCCAAATTTCAGCCCAAAACTCCCAACCGTTCTTTTGCAGTACAGTGCCAAAGAATTGCTGTCATTTTCCCACAGACTAGAAAACTACTGTCGCAATTTGCAAAGGCTTTCGCAAAAATTTGCAACTCTTGTAAGCATGAAAGTACTTTGCGAAAGTACTTTTTCCAGAAATTTGAAAAACATATTTCTGGGGTGTTTTACCCCAAAATAAAGACATGGCTAGCATCCTCAGGGTCTTACTAGGTGAATATAAAAAGAATAGGATTGATAGAGGGTCCTAAATTTAAATGCCAAACATTTTTCTGATCGCTAACTGAAAACAAAATGGTGGATCTGCGAAAGTAACAGGGCCATGTGCGAAAGTAAAAATGCTTTTGCGACACTGTCAAACTTTTAACTTTTCCTTTTGACTTATAATGGGAAATTGTTTTTTGAATAACTTTCGAACCGTTTAATATTTTTTCACCAAATCTTCAAAAGGCACATCAGGGACCCTGACCGCACATTCCCTGGAGATTTCGGGCAGTTTGTGCAAACCGTGCGACCTGTAGGCGCGACCGTAGAATTCCAGAAAAAGCATAAACGCACGCGCAGATCATGCTTAACTCCACAGCCGTATATCTGACTGGTACGAAACTTGGCAGATCCCAAGGCCTATAGTTCTTGATCATGTATTCCAAATTTCAGGCAAATCCGTCAAACAGTTGCAAAGTTATTAAGGTGAAAAATTTGGGGTTTAACATAGAAATGGCTCCTCAACCTAACTGGTAGCACTACGTGCTACCATAATAAATAAATAAATTATATATAATATATTTGTGTGTGTGTGTGTGTGTGTGTGTGTGTGTGTGTGTGTGTGTGTGTGTGTGTGTGTGTGTGTGTGTGTGTGTGTGTGTGTGTGTGTGTGTATGTGTGTGTATATGTATATATATATATATATATATATATATATATATATGTATATGTATATATTGTGTGTGTGTGTATATGTGTGTATTTTTTCATGGCAAAAACTCTGTTTACTGCATCAGTTAGGGATGTTCCACAGTGACAAATGCGATTGATAGTTAGGTTGCCCGCTTCAACAGGCATCGAGTGTGCGCTAGGGTCATCGGTCCTCACTCACCCCCATCCCATGTGTAAACAAGCTGAGGTGGTGCAGTAGGAGAATGGGGTGAGGTGAGGACTGATGACCCCAATGCACCCGATGCCTGTTGATGGGGGTGGGGTAGGGGTGGGGGTGCAAGGGGGGTGGGAACCCAAACATCTAATTTCCTCGCTTTTGTCACTGTGGAACAACCTTAACTGATGCATTAAACAGTTCCCCCCCCCATGAATTTCCCTTCTTTTTGAGAATGTGCACTATAGATAGTGAAATAATTGCAATGCAAATGCTAACGCACATGGTGACGTAAACGGTAATACAAACACAAGCGCAAATGTTAATGAAAACAGAAATGCAAACGCAAGTGCGTATGGAAATGCAAACCGTAACACACAAGGGCATGGTAACGTAACTGGAAATGCAGACAGTTATGGTAACAGCAATGATACCAGAGGAAACACAAACAGAAACTCAAATGCAAATGGAAGCATGTACACAAACGCAAATGGAAATGCACACGGTGACGCAAAAGGAAATGCAAACAAAAATAGTAATGAAAATGCAAATGTTAACAGTTACGCAAGCGCAAATGAAAACTCAAGGGTAACACGCACAGTGGCGTAGATGGGAATGGTAACACAAACAAACACACGCGCGTATGGAAATGCAAATGGTAATGCGCATGGTCACGGTACCACAAGAGGAAACTCAAATGCTAATGGTAACAGCAACAATGATGCCAAAGGAAGTGCATACACAAATGCAAATGGTAATGCACACGGTGACACAAAATGAAACACAAACAAAACCAGTAATGGAAACACAAATGTTAACAGTAACGCAAACACAAGAGCAAACGAAAATGTAAAGGGTAACGCACATGGTGGCATAGATGGGAACGGTAATGAAAATATGTACAGAAATGCAACTGGTAACGCACGGTACCACAATAAGAAACACAAATGCTAACAGTTACAGCAACGATGACGCCAAAGGAAACACAAACTGAAGCGCGTATGCAAACGGTAATGCACATGGTGATGCAAAATGAAACACAAACAAAACCAGTAATGGGAATGCAAATGTTAACAGTAATGCAAGCACAAATGAAAGCGCAAAGGGTAACACACGGTGGCATACATGGTAACAAACTGAAATGCAAACTCACACATACGGAAATGCAAATGGTAATACGCACAGTCACGGTACTGCAATAGGAAACGCAAATGGTAATGGTAACAGCAACGATGATGCCAAAAGAAACTCAAATGGAAGAGCACATGCAAACCAAATGGTAATGCACATGGTGATGCAAAACGAAATGCAAATGGTAACAGCAACGTAAATGCAAGTGCAAACAAAAAGGCAAAGGGTAACGCACACGGTATCCTAGACGGGAACGCTAACGCAAATGGTTACGGAAATGCAAGTGGGAATGCTAAATGTGGCAGTAACAAAAGCACACACCCTTTTTTTCACCAACAGCTGCACAGAGAAACACAGTGAATACAAAGAATGTATGCGAGATAATGGGCCTTGGAGCAGAAAATAAGCACTTGGCATACTAAATTGCTTATATCTCAGGAACTGTACGATGTAGGAAAAAAAATTCATTTAAATTATGATTTTCCTGGCTAGTTTTGAACTTAGCCCCCTTGTGGGGGGGCTAAGCATTTTTCTGAGGAAAAGTCCATATCTTGAAGCGCTTCCGAGATACGGGCCCCAAAAGGCACGGCGGACGCTGCAATGTTGGTCTATGGGGAAAAAAGCATCAAATTTGGAGCACCATAACTTTCCATCCATGCAATCTTTTGTCACCAAACAGCACATCTGTGTGATGTTGGCTTTCATACCTCCAAATTTCAGCCCAAAAGACCATACCGTTGTTTTGCAGCAGGGTGGTAAATAATTTCTGTTATTTTGGGCATAGTGTCACAAAATAGTGTAGCAAATCATGACACTTTCACAAATGAAATCACAAAAGCGTCGTGGCTGCAACATTACTTTGCCACACTACTTTTTACAAAACTTTCAAAAACATATTTCTGAGGGTTTTAAACCCCCCAAAAAAGACATGGCTAGCATCCTCAAGGTCCGACTAGGTGAAAACACAAAGAATTGTGTCCCTAGAGAGTCCCACATTTAAATGCCAAGCATTTCTGTGACCACTAACTGAAAAAAAAAATGGCTAACTCATGACACTTCAGGGGTCATTTGTGACACTAAAAACTGCATTTGCAACACTGTTGAACATTTTGTTAACTTTTCCCATTGACTATAATGGGAAACTTGTTTTTTGAATGCGTTTTGAACCGTTTAATATTTTTTCATGAAATCTTCAAAAGGCACATTGAGGACCCCAGCCGCATGTTTCCTGAAGTTTTTCAACTGGTCACACAAACTGTGCGACCTGTAGCCACGAGCAAAGAATGCGCAAAAAGGCATAAATGTGCTACAGGATGTTGCTTTATAACTCCGCAACTGTATATTCGACCATTATGAAACTTGGCAGATCCAGAGATTTATGGTACCGCTCTGTGCCTGCCAAATTTTGGGCAAATCCACCATACAGTAGAAAAATTAAGATGCAAATTGTCACACTTTAACCTTAAATGGGGGACTCAACCCTAACTATAGTGGCACTATCCTGCCACTATAATATAGTGTGTGTGTGTGTGTGTGTGTGTGTGTGTGTGTGTGTGCACGCGAGTAGGTATGGTTATGTATATATATGTGTGTGTGTGTGTGTGTATATATTTGTAAGTGCATGTATGTATGTGTGTGTGTGTATGTGTATTTATAAAATAGGAAATAGTGATAAATGTAGCTATTTCCGGTAGAGTGTGATAAATGCTGATAACATCACTAGGGTGATGAATGCCATTTATCCATACTGTGCTGATGTCATCACTCACTCACTCACTCACTAACCACAGCCTGCATTCTAAAGTGAACTCTTTAACAAATCAGTTTCTCACTGCTACTTGCAAGTAACTATTAACTTTGCAAAGGACGCTCACCTGTTTCCCATAGTGTTTTAACAACTCACAGCCTATTACTATGCTACTCTCAAATTCAACAAAGACTGCATTCTAAATCACAGGGCTGCACCACACAGTTACTGACTTAATGAGTCAGTGTTGTAATGCTGTAGTTATATGTATGGTTTTAATGTATTATGAAGATTACTTGTTTTATGTTGATTATGGCGCCCTGAGCTCTGAAAGGGAGCCTGATACAAATTTCTGTTTCTCACTGCAAACTAAAACTAACTCAGTTAGCATTGCCAAATACATTCACCTGTTTCCCATAGTGTGTCTAACACTCCCGGCCCATTCAGAAACACTCGCACACACTGAGAACAACCACAAACAGTGCTCCCAAGCATGTTAATTAGCACATTGTTGTCTTCTATACCTTGTGTCCCCTTATTTAAACTTAGTTTCCCCATCTCTGCTGATTTGCTGTAAAAACGCCTCAGGCTCAATATACGGTGCAATCTGTGTACTGTATATCTATAATGATAGTGAAAAAGTCTAAATTAGCTGTGGGGACAAAGGATAATCCTTTATTCAAAACACTTACTTCAGCTGCTGTAAGGTGTCTACTTCAAGAGGTTAAGAACATTTTCCCTGGATATTACTCTTGTCCCTGTACCTCTGGTATGCAGAAATTGTAGATGTTGCAGCAATGTTCATGAATGCAGTAAGTTCTGTAATCCATGTGATGGAAGAATACATGACACAACACCACGTGGATTGTAATACAACCTATGTGGTGTAAATGTCATTCTGTACTTGTGGAGCTTACTACATAGGCAAAACTAAAAGAACAAGCATTTGTCAATGCCGAATGTTTGCTTGCTGGTATTGGCACTGGAAATGCAGGACTTAGACAGATGCAGAATAGGAATGGCAGTGAAGTATTGAACTTCACGCCAATTCCACCTCCATCCTGCAGAGACAGACAGGCATTGGGGTATGTCTTTGGGTCATCGCCCATGACGTTCATGCCACCTCACCCTATCCTGCGGACACAGACATGTGTTGAGGTATGCCTTGGGGTGTTTGGCTTTACAGTCACCCCATTCCATGAGGACATATGCTGAAATGGATGCAGTATCAGAGAATGGGGTGAACTCTGGGGCCAAAAAATCCAAGGTACACCTTGATGCCTGTCACTGGCTAGGGGTGGGGGTGGGATGGCATGAGCATTACAGTTGGCAATCCAGAGGCACACCCGATGCCTGTCAGTCTGTACAGGGTGGAATACTATGGTTAGAAACCTTAATGCCCCTGGCGTTTGTTGGTATTTGCACTACACATTTTCAACATGGCCTTTTTGTGAACCCACCTCATGAAAGCATTTGGGACCTCTTCTCATGAAGAGTGGCAGTGTGATTTTTTTAGTGTCCCAAACATCGAGTTCCAACAGCGACCGTGCCATTCTGTGCCAGATGTATGAAAGCACAGATTGGGCAGGATGTGAAGAATGACAGCTGTACCATCCATAGAGAGGTGTGAAGAGATGGCAATGTTGAAAATCCGTAGTGGAAATATTAAAAATGCTTGCACTTCTGAGCATACGTGGAAATTGTGCAATACATGCACATAAGCCATTCACCATAGGCATTTTTAGGACCTCTGCTCATGAACAGTGTTATTGCGATTTTCTTAATGTGTCCCGAACACTGATTTCCCACAGTGAATGTGCTATTCTATGCCAAAAGTGCAGAAACACATTTTGGTCAGGATGTGAAAAATGACAGCTGTACTGTTCATGAGGAGGTGTGGAAAAATGCCAATGTTGAAAATCGGGAGTGAAAATATTACAAATTTGCGAAGTTACGAGCATGCTTGGAAACTGAGCAATGCATGCTCGTAAAACAGTAATTTTTGGGATTTTTTTTCACCAAATTTGCAACATAGGCTTTTGAGAGCCCACCTCATGAACAGTGGCACTGTCTTTTCATTAATCTGTCCCGAAAGGTGATTCCGCGCAGGGACCCCAAAATCACCTTTCGGGACCGAATAACGCCATGACAGTGGCTGAGTTCATGAGGAGGGGTCCCAATAACCCACGTTAAATATTTGGTGCCAAAATTCCCCAAAATGCCCGAGATAAGCACCAAAGTTGCAAAAACTCTATTTATGCCATTATACAGTTTACCGGCATTTCTTCAGTTCACAGTCTGCTTCTAAGAGTGCAGACATGTTCCCGGTCCAAGGAAGATTGTCACGCTGGACTCTGGAGGTAATTATGGGGTGAGGAGGGGTGTGGGGAGGCTGGGCGTGAGTTTGAGGAGGGGGTAGGAGAGACTGCGAGGGACCGTTCTCTTGTTTTACAGGTTAAAAAAAACTACGAGTGTCTGTTTCCTTGTTTCCGCAGGTGGTGTTTGGTACACTGGGGTGGGCTCCCAGTGTACCAGAAATGGGGGGGCACATGATGCTGAGGATGATTGGGCACCCCCCTCAGCACAGCAGAAATGGGGGGGGATGGGGACATTATGCCAATGGGGAGTGGGCTCCCCCATCGGCAACTGGATCTGGGAAAGGGGACTGAAGCAGACAGGGATCGGGCCCCCCATTGGCACACACAACAAATGGGGGAGAGGGTTACATTATGCCGATGGGGAGTGGGCTTCCCCATCAGCAAATGAACTGGGTTGGTGCATGCCGACAGGGGGATTGGGCACCCCAGTCAGACGGCTTTCATGGGGCTGTGAGGCGGCGGCATAAGCTGCCACCAAGTTTAGGAGAATGTTACATCAGGCAAGGTACCTCCCTGCAGTGACTGGTTGCTCCCTCATTGCAGTGGAATGGCTAAAGCTGTAATAATGAGGCAGCCCCTGATTACAGTGGTGAAAAAGTTTCAGTTTGGTGGCATTTTTGGAAACCAGTGTCATCAGCACAGTGTGCCTGAATTGGTCCACCAGTGCCAAGCCCCCAAATGCAGTGCCACCATTAGCTGTCACAGTGCTGCACCTCCACAACCCGCTTCTCTCCTAAGCTGCTGCATAATGTTTCTTGTGCATGCACGCAAGCAAACATAAAAATGAAGGAGAGAATGGAAGAACACCTCAGGGCCATAAGGAATGGCAATTGGGATTATGTGTGGGCTGTGCACATGAAGGAGGCAGGAATAGGTGCAGAACATAAACTTTGATTTATCGGTATTACCCACATGGTATTAGGCCCAAGAGATGGCAGTAAGGATGCTGCCTTAAGTGAAAGAGAAAACTATTGGATATACATGACAGGAGCATACATGGGCCAAGGCCTTAATGACCATATCGAATTAAAATCCTTTATGAAAAAAGGTAAATCCCCTTTTTTCCTTTCCCATAGTTTTACCCTTCCTTTTCCTCTTTCCCCTCCCATCCCCATTCCCTCTATTTGGTATATAGTAGACAATATGAATTGTGTTTCGAGAAGGCCTGGTGCACATGTATTTTTCCTTGTGTATCCGCTGAATTGAGAGAAAAAACTAGGTAAATTTTAAAAGCATTTTTAATAAAGTTGTTGCATGGATAGGATGTAGTAGCACAATCACATTTACTGTATGGAACTGGTTTTCAAGGAACGAGTAGTACTGTATCTGGATAGAAATATATGTGGAGATGTAAATTTGTACACATCTATTTTTGAACTCTGTATGTAGCACTTTATTGTGAGGTTCTAAGTGGATACATTAACAGCCTAGTGCATACTATTTTTACCCTCTCCTCCTTTTTATGTTCCCTTTTCATATTTCCTCTACCCCCTTTTCACCCCCTTCATTTTTATTTATTTATTCTTTTATGGTTGGCCACATGCCTTGGTACATACATATGTATATATGGGTTGGAGTTTTTTGAAATTTGAGATTTGTCAGTGATCGTCCACATCATGGTACTTGTACCATTAGAATAGTTTGTTGGTGACAATAATGCTAGTAGGCTTAAGGTAAAAGGAATCTTGGCAAAAGACAGAAAAAATGCTTTAGTGTACAAATTAAAAAGTACCATATAGCCATTACAGCTTATATGAGCCCAAGTAAGCTATAAAGAGAAAATAATATGTAATTGGATGAATGAATGATGTTGTCTTGTGTTTTTTTACATACTCTGAATTTGATTTATTTGCAACACATGTGGATTTTAAAACATGCTATTAGCACTTTGTACATATCATGTGATAATTTTATAAAATGGATTTAAACAGAGTGTTCACTAGGGTGCACTATCTTCATTAAAGACCAAGATTGGTTGAAACGTTGGAAGCTGTGTTGGAAAGTTCTCCTGGCCTGTACACTATTGTGGTGGTAAATTAAACTTGAATACTGGTTAAGTACTGTACTTTTATGCCTTTTTTATTCACTATGTGTAGGTGTACCATGATTCTGATTATACCATATTTATCTTCACTCGAGGCCAATGACATCAAGATATCTTACTTGTGGCTTCGCCACTCATGAGATATCATGATATCATTGGCATCTCATGAAGATAAATGACATCTTCAGTCAAGCCAGGTCATATCCTATATCTATATCTATATCTATATCTATATCTATATCTAGGATACAACCTGGCTTGACTGAAGATGTCATTTATCTTCATGAGATATATATGTGTGTGTATATAGATATGTGTGTGTGTGTGTGTGTGTGTGTGCGTGCGCGTATGTATATATACAGATTTGTTAAGCTAGAATTAAGCACAAAAATGCTGCAGAATATCTACTGCAATTTACTACAGGGGCCGCCGTAAGTCAATTACTATTAAGCCCATTTGTAGTGCAGGATTTTGTGACATGTCATTACTGCAAGTTGTTGCGCTTCATTGTGGCTGGTGTGTATGTGTGTGTATATATATGTGTATATGAAATACAAAATAACACCACCATAATGCAAAGCATCATGGGCTGTATATGCAAATCACCACAGAATATTATGGTGGTTCAACTTGAAGCAGAAATGCATGGTGCCGAAAGGCCTCTCACAGTTTGCAAAGGGTGTCAACAGAAGACACAGACACGTGTTTCATCCTACCAGGACTCATCAGTGTCTCTCATCTATTTGATACCCCAGTGGAATGAACCAGCTACCCTAAGATGGTCTATCTGGGTTAGGTTGTGGTGAACCCAACAAAAACAAAAACAAAAAACAAGTTAAAGAGGACCTTCCCTGACGGTTCAAAAAGTTACAGCTTGTAGTCATTATATGCAGTACTAGACCTGAAGAGGTGTATGCATTTATTTCTGGCCAAGGTTTACTCTGCCTTCCATAATTTGGATTTGTTTTTGAGCCCTGCTGCACTTGCCTTTGCTGTTCAGCTTGCTGGGCTGCTAGTTCCTGATGACATCACTGTAGGATAGAGGATTGACTTGCACTATTCAATACCATGCAGTTGCCACAAGGTTGCAAGGGAAACCTGCCAGTACTCTATGTACATACTGTGTTCCCCCTTCCCGAAGACACCCTGTTAGCAGTGCATTATGCCAAAATCTAAGTGCCTGTTTTTTTTTTTTTTTTGTTTTTGTTTTTTGTGAAGTTGACTCTGCCCTACAATGATGTCAGCAGTACAACCCTGGGCCCACAGTAACACCAGGCTTGCTGTAGAAGCTCTGGTACACCGTGCAGTTTTTAGCAGCTCAGAATGCAAAAACTAACTGCAGCAGACAATGAAATACAATTCCAGAATCAATGCAAGAAGGGGTAATTAATGCATGAAAGTAAAAGTAACTGGGGAAGGTCCTCTTTAAAAGACAAAGAACCTCAGTGCGCAAGCACTAATGCAATGGTTACCCCAAAGGGCATTGGCCGGGAAGCCAAGTTTCAAAAAAGTTATTTTGTTATTCTCCTTATCCCTTGTAAATAAACCTTTTACATCTTGGTCACAGAGTAAGCTTCCTGCTTCTCCTTCCAGATTTGTCTGACCTGTTCTGACATTGTAGTAGGCCAAAATGTTCCCAGACAGTAGGACACATCTGCTGTCCCGATCTCTGGTTCTCGTGGGATCTGAACTGGGTCTGAATGCTCTTTGCAGGGAGTTTTTGAGCCACTCCCATCCACATCGCTGGATATGTTTGCAGGCTTTCTTTTAAGGAGCCATACCTTATTAGGCATAAGGATAGATGGTACTCAGAACAGTTTTCATTCTTCAGATGTTCACTGCCTTCCAGAAGTCTAGGACATAGGTTATATAGAAACATAGAATTTGATGGCAGATAAGGACTGATTGGCCCACCTAGTCTGCACATTTCCCTACCTAATAGATGAGCTGCAGATCCTAGTTAACCAATAGCCTACTTCCTCCTACCCCCCACTAGAATTGCCTTACGTCTGTGCCATGCACTCATGAATTCCTCCACTGTTTGACTCCACGACCTTCTCAGGAAGGCTGTTCCATGCATCCACAACCCTCTACATGAAAAAATACTTCCTCACATTACCTCTGAGCCGTCCCCCCTCTATCTTCAAATTGTGCCCCCTTGTTCTTGCATGTCTCTTTTTCTGAAAGATGCTACCCTCTTTCTGTCCAGGTTTCTGTCCACAACCTCCTTGATCCAAAGGAAGGAATTGCACAACTTGGATTTATCTTGCAACATAAGGATCTAACCTAGAGAAATGACTGTGTTCCATGAGTCTAAGAATCTTGTTTGTTCTTGTGGAACAGACAAGCAGGGTCAAGAGGCCTTCCTTTTTAGGCCACCCTCGCTAAAAGGGTATAGGCCTGCATTATTCAGGAAAACATTGTTGTAGTAAGAGGACTCCAGCTCTTTTCAAAGACCACCACTCCAGGGCTAAGACGACACCCTGTGCAGGCAGGTGAAGCATTAGATTTAAAGCTATGCAAGGCAAGTATGTGCTCTCATGACAGTTTTTTATTTACAAGTGGCAATATGTTTAATGTTGACACTAGATTATAAAGTATGAAGATGTGTACCTGTTATGGCACTGTGGGTAAGTAGTAACTGTAGAGTTGTAGCATGGAATCCTCATATGCCCAACATTCAAAAGCTTGGGCTGTGCAATTCCCCTAGTAGGGGTGCACTACACGTAGTTGTTATGATTGCCCATTGACAATGTTGGAGCTAACAGAAAAGGAAATAATGGTAAATATGAAGTTAATTTCCTCTCTTTCACACACCCAGGGTGTGTGATAATTTATAAACCATAAGAGCAGAGCTTGAGGGGTTTGAGATTTTATAAAATGTGCATCCAAAATAAAGAGGTCTCATTGGTCAAAATAAATCATGTCACCATGCATGAAATCTGTTTAGAAAATGGACATAGCTCATTCTTGATGGTGATTGGCTGAAACTGGCAATTACCCAGTCCGGTATGAGGCAACAGAGACTGGCAAATAACTAGTTCAGTCTCTGTTGCTCATACCATTCTCCGTATTAGTGGGCCCCTAGAATGTTCAACTGGCTATCAACGCCATCTTTGTTAATGTCGCTTAGCAAATGACTCCTTCCACCCCCAACAGCAGTACCACAAGTGATCCGACATCTACTGCCACTTGCAACAAGTTGAAAAGTTAATTAAATTGTGAAATGTACCTCAGAATGTTTTGGCATGGGCATGATGCTATAGCTGCAATGCTCCTCTGTGCGGTGATGTTGTCTCGCTTAGCGAGCAAGAGGTTCTTTGCCTCCCCAACTAGCAACAACCAACTGTCTGCACCATTACTTGTCATCTCACTGGTGCCCCAGGTCACATCTAGATATGTGAAACAATAAGAAATAAATTGTGCCTCTCTTTAATTTCCCTTCCCTTCTTGTGCTGTGAGTGCCACTCAGGTCCTACCGGGACCGATCCATTTCCAAACCACACTTTACATTTCCTGTCCAAAGAGTCTATGGCAACAGGACTGCGATGGTAAGGAAAAAAACTGTCACTAATCGTAGTGCCATCAACGCACTCTCACCCTCCTCATCAGTAGCTGCTGTGTATCGAAAAAATTAAAAAAAATATTTAGACACCATGATGTTCGATGACCCTCGTCGGCCATTTCTGGGTCTGACCCTGCACTTCCTCTATCAAATTGCATGGATTGTAAAGATACAAGGACATTTAAACTAATCAGGTAAGAAACTGACATTTTCTTTGTTTTAGTCTTTGGTAACCGGGTAAGGCCCACTGGGCACAAGTGCATGTTTCCAGTGGTGACCTGGGAGCACTGGGTGGTCAAACGACTTGCTCACTCAGTCACACAGTATGCAAGTGGAGGGTACTAGAATCAAACTATGGTCTGGTCTACTGGATGTACCAAGCTCATTCACAGCTTGTTACTCTAACTACTAGGCTATACTGCCAGCCCCAGATTTTAAGAGCCACAAATGTTAAATATAGAAATATATAAAAGCCATGTGGGATGAGGTAACCATGACAACCAGCTACAAAGACTAACTACAGAAGCTCCAGTAGGACAAAAGTCCTCAGCTAAAAAAAAAAAAAAACCTTATCTTTCTAATGCAGGCAGAGGAACCATTTTATTACGAAATAAATTAAACATCTAACAGTTTTAATAAAATTCATTTTTCAAACATATATAATAGTTGCCCATTTTCTAAGCAAAATACCCTCCAGGGTGGGTGGTATTGGGCTACACTGTACCGCCCAGGGGTATAAGGCCCTCCATCAGGCATGCCATGGCAATCCTCCCTTCGTAAGTAAAGTGTCTCTAATTTGTGTGTACTGTAGAACAGGTAAATATTACTGCCAATTAATTCCCACTATGTTCATGGAGTTTGTTCCATCACGAGCATTACAATACAATAAAGTTAAAAATACAGAAAACATGCATTACTTCAAGTATATTAAATAAAGGTTTTATTTTTTAGACATTAATAAAAACCCAAAAATGCTATTTAGGCAACATTTTCTTACAGCATCAGCCACCCCCCAATGCGGCGCACACACAGTGCAGTTCAGCATCGTAGCGGTGTCGAGTCAGGATCAGCTCACATTATTGCAGGCAGAACCAGCATTGGCTGTAAAAAAAAATATAAACTAAGAAGTGGTTTTATTACCGTTAACAGTAATCGTATACCCAGCAGTGCAGCAGTTTACTTGCCATATTTAGGGATTTGTCGTGCACTTGACATATCCCAGCCTGGTCGAATCCGCAGATGGCATCTTCCTTTCTCCCCCTCAGTTTCTGAAATGCAGTCACAAGCCACTGTGAGTGTTTTACTTTTAGCGTTGTCATCCTAAAGTCCATGGAAATGCTGAGTGATGGAGTTCCCTGGTTAAGCTGGTCCATGATGAGCGTTGCATACCATTCTGTGAACAGACATTTCATGTCATCTTTGTACAGTTTATTTATGCTTAAATTGAGGGGTTGTAGTTGGTTAGTGCAGGATGCCAGGACAAATGTGGGAACAATGTTACACTCCTCTTACCTGTCCATCACTGGTTGAGTTGTGTGGCTCTGTAAAGGTGTAAAATTAGCATTGCCCTCTGTTTGTCTGGAAGCTGGTTGATTTCTTTAACCTTGGAGATATAGGGTATCTGGATGCAGTATATAAATTGAGTCATAGTGGCTTCATTGGCCCAATGGTTATCACTGTGTGATGTGCCAATCAGTAGGAAACTTGAGTATGCATAAATCACTTGCGGTGGCAGATAATGCCCTGCGAGTGTTACTGCTGTGTCATGGTTACTTGCCAGTTATTGTTTATGCCAGTAACTTCTACCTGCCTCGATCCACTCACTTCCATTGTCCAGGAAGCATAGGGTACTAGATGAACCCCCATTTCGTCCATGTTCATAACTAGTTCAGCTGGAATAAATTCCTGCATGGAGGCATTTGAAATTCTCTCTAAAAATGCATTTTCTAACACGGGGAAATCATTAGGGGCTTTTCTTCCAGCTTTGGTCCCCTTCCTCTTAAAGTACCCCAGTCTATTCAGTAACTGCCATGCCCACTGTCTGAAGCTCAAGTGGCCCCCATACTCGACCAGCAGTTGAGGGTTTGTAGCTTTCACTACCCCGACTGCCACAGCCACAACTACTCTTACACTGATGACTGCACCCTCACAGTGTAAGCTTTTGATTATTGATTTAAGTTAATTTCCTACCTCCTCCATAAGGAGAGGTCAACCCCTCGGTTTTGTGGGAAGGGAGGGTGTCATGCTGGAGGGATCAGGCTCATTCTTTAGTTTGTTATAATACTCCTTTTTAAATTTGTGAACAGTACTTTCATTAATTGTTTTGCTGTACTTGCCAGAGTAAAATCACACAGTGTTCATTACACCATGCACAGAGGCATAATGTCCAACGTCAAAACGAACTTCTGCCATGTATGTGGTGTATTCCGTGCATCTATGTTTAGCAGGTGGGGTGGCAATTCAGAGTTCATGCACAACACTCTCTGCTTTCTCAAGTGACACTCTGGCACAATCACTTAGACAGTCTGGTGTCACTTTATTTAGTATTGCCAGGTCCTTTTTCAACTTCTTTTGATGCTGTAGCCAGGAATAAAGAGACATTATTGCAATGCATCCAACGGCACTGAACAAAACTGAACAGAACGCAGTTACTGTGAGACAGCTCTAAGACAGGGCAACCACAGTGAACCAGTTAAGTGTTCACCTTAATTGAATGGAATGTATTGCAACTGGTGTGTAATTGGTCACACTACCTACATTGGGCTGGAATGATTACAGGACCAGACGAGAAGTGTTAACACAGATGGTGATTTTTTTTATTTTATTTTTTTTAAACAAACTGTAATTGCAATCACATTACTTACATTGGGCTGCTTGAATGGAGTGATTAGAGGACAAGGCAAGAAGTGTTTTTTTTTTTTTTTTCTCCTGTTCATTTAAAAAAAAAAAAAAAAAGTGTGGGCGAGGGACATTGTGAAATTAATAAACCGCAATTAAACAGTTTTATAGTATAATGTTGTTTAATACCATGAATAATATAAACAAAAGGGATGCCACTGTGAACTACAAAATGTGGCATGAGTTTGGGTGCAATGTGGATGAATGTCTGATTATACTTTCTATTCTCACATAATTTATGTTGGCTTTTATCAAAAAAATTATCGACTTGGGTTGAAGAAATTGCTGTTATGCGTTTAAATCAGATCCCCCCCCCCAAAAAAAAATACCTCAATAATACTTTTGTACTTACCTCTATCTGGCAATGTACCATTTTATCAGAACCTGCTGAAACTGACCCGACAGATGCATGTCCATGTCCAAGACAGACGTGTACTGAAATGGAATAAATTGCAGCACTAGACATTCTCAACCTGATGGAGCTTTCCCTACAGCACTAGCAGAGTCTGCATACTTCATGGTTGTTACCAAAAAAATAGTTTTAAAATGTATCAAATTGCAATAATCCATCTGTAATGGAATACATAGTTCCATATTCATGTTGTACATGTGTTGTCCCTTAATTTTATTTTTCTAATTTTTTTTTCTGGAAGAGATGGGATTGATATTGCATTCATTCATGACAAACGCTGTGCACCTTGGCAGTCAGCTGTGAGACATTGGAAACGTGATTTAATGTAAGATTTAAATACTGTATGCAGAGTAAATGACACTGTGCTTATGAGAGCTATATATATTGAGTGTACTTGTGTATTCAGAATTACTATTTTCCGTATCTCTGCAGTTTTTCTGTACAGACTTCATCTGTTCTATCTTAAATATTATAGACAAAGACATTACCTGAAAGCAGCCGTAGGAAATGCTGCCCCCCACCAGAGTCTGAACCCTTTTAAAAACTCCTCTTTCATTGTAAAATGTAACATTTCTTTCTTGTATGTTTGTCTACACAGTGTAAAACCATTCCAGGTACCTTGTAAAGTTTAATATTTGGTTATAGCACATTTGTTAATATTTGTAGAAGCAGTGAAAGACCGTATAAGGTGTTGGGCTGGCAGTACAACCTAGGAGTTACAGTAACAAGCTGTGAATGAGCTTGGTACATCTAGCAGGCCTGGGTTTGATTCCCACAATCTCCAACTGCACACTGTGTGACTCTTAGCAAGTCACTTTTATTTGTTTCATTTTTGTTGACCGGGTAAGTGCACTAGACAAATCCTGCCTATTTTCAGGCACGATCCAGGGAAGGGGGATACAGATGAATGCCAACTGACCTTGAACCAGATTAAGCTGTTGGTGGTATTTTTAGTGAATGAGGAAAATTTGGCCAGGACACCGGTTAAATTCCCCTACTCTTTTCTATAAGTGCCATGGGATCTTTAATATCCACCTGAACTACCACCAGAATGGGCAGATGGGACCTCGGTTTAACGTCTCATCCGAAAGATGACACCTCAGAAGTGCAGCACCCCCTCTCGTGCTGCACTACGGTGTCAGTAAAGGGATTTTAACCCAAGTGCCAGATGTGGGAACTGAACCCACTGTAATGAGGGGTAAAGAAGTCTGCCCCTATATTGCGGCCTAACCTTATTTTGGTCTGAAAACATTCTGTATGTATATGACAAATGCTGGTTTATGGAGCTAAAAAGCTTATGAACCCTTATAAGGAGCTAAGCTACAGTTGCAATACTAATGTGCCTTTTTAGCATTATAATTTAGCAAAAGTAAGTAATATCTGGCCTACGTGACTGCAAGCACAGACACAGACTAGAGTCCAAAATTCCCCTTATGATTAGCTTTACTGACTGCCCTTATATGGACAGTCCAAGGTCTTAGCTAAAGCTTATCTCTTTCTTCTAAACTTGGTGACTGGTGGTAACAACACATGTTGCCTACCATATATGGCTTAATAAAATGTACTCTGCTTATATTTTTGTGCTGACTAAAAGTGAGATCATACTCATACCAGGAAAAATATGTTATAACCTTATAAGCTGATGTGTATGCTGTTTTTTGACCAATCATAGGTAATTCTAAAAATAGACACATTGCTTTTACTATATAAGTAAGCTTGTACAGCCTGTTATTTGAAGAATGTACCACTTGTAATTTCTCGCTGTGATTATTATTATAATCATTAAATTCTTCCGCCATCAGTCTCGTCTCCGTCCGTCTCCTTTCTAAGTACCTGTAATTAATAATTTACCAACTATAGTTTTTTCCACTACGATTACAATTGGTGCCTTAAGACTCGGATCGTTGGTGCTGCATGCTGAGGAGGCTGTCTAACTGCCGGTCGGTTGGGCAGCCAGCCCCATAGCAGGGTGAGGACGCTCGGAGACGTGTTACTGCTGGCTTAAAGCGAGAAGGAAAGGTACACACAGGCAGCCACAGCCACTTGACAATCAGGTGATGTATGCTTCTCTTATTTATTTAAAGTAATTAAAAGTAATAAAAAGGTAATACTTAACTCTGTAGGAACTCATGGGGCAGAGTAGGTAAGTGAAGGTACTGGGACTTGCAAGCCGGACCTCACAAGGGAGCCATAAGACGTAGCCAAACAGGCTGGGACACCAGTGCATGGGTGAGCCCAGCTGTGGAGGCTAGGCAGGCAAGTAAGGAAAATGAGCATGGAAACAATAATAGGTCGTTTTTTGGGGAAGCATTTAAAGGGGGGAGCATATGAACCAGTGCCTGATGACCAACAGGCGAATTGTATTTTACTCAGCAAGTATCCTCCGCAATGAGAAAGTGAAAATGAAAAGAAATTTTGCAAATGCATTGCAAGGGTTGTGGCAATATAATCAGACAATTGTGTGTCACCGAAATAAGGAATTAAAGCAGTTAAAGGAAGAGAAAGATGGGAATGATATGTTAGTAAGGCGATTAATGAGTTTAACACTAGAACATAAAAATAGTGTTACAAAGGGTCAGTACCAAGAATTAGAACAACAGTGTGATGATCTTAAGGCACAACTAATAAAGGTAAAAGGAGATTTGTGCCTGTTAGAGAGAGATCATGCCCTCTTACAAATTAAATTAGATCAGCAATCGCAAGAGCACGCCGCTGAGACTAGACGCCTCTACGGCGAGCTCCAAAATGCTGCAACTAAAATACAAGAAATACAAGAGGCGCAAAAACTGTCAGATAGCCTCCAAAATGTGAAAGAAAAGGAGGTGGTAACAGTCAAAATGGCCCCGGTACAAACACGGGGAACCTCGTTAACAGGAGGCACTATGTCAGCAACTACGAGGCACCAACAGGAACAACTCCTAGTACAATTAAAATTGCAAGAAACAAAGTATAATTTAAAAAAGGAATTCGCACAAAAAAATAAAAACAAAGTAGAGGAGGAAAAGTACCTAGCGTTAGAGGAAAAGTATAAAAAACAAGCCAAAAAGGTAGAAGATGCCATTGATTTAGATGACGACAATATCCGAGAGGCAAAGGACAGAGCAGAGGCGGCAGAAGGCGAACCGTCCAATAGCAAATTAAAAGAGGAAAAAAAGAAGGAACGGGAGGAATGGACAGAACAGGAGGAAACAGTGGGGATGGAACAGGAAGGGGACCATGGATAGAGACGTGCGAAAAAGGTAGTAAAGTCAAAAATTATAAAGGAGTTCCCACCAAAACCAGATGAGGGAGTGAGGGAACCAGAGACGCCCGTAGTCAAGGATTTGACTATTGAGGAAATCACAAATTTAGGAAAAATGATCGGTCCTGTCGATCACAAAACCAACTTACCTGACCTACGACAAAAACTAAAACAACTTACTACAACGCTAAGACTAACCAACCAGGATGTATGTAGGTTAGTGATGTTTAAACTATCAGCAGCCTTGGCTGAGGCAATGCCGCCCGAAGAAGGAACCCATGAAGGGCATTGCAAAATGCCAACTCATGGGCAGATTTTAATGAGGTAGTGGAAGCTATCAGGCGGTGCGAGGAGAATCGCCTGTCAAGAGGTGGATTGGGACAGAATATTACAGACTAAGCCCCAGGAAGGGAGGGTCCCCGAGTTTTATCCCACGACTGTTTGAGGTGTACCAGAGGTATGGGGGGCCAGGATTGCCCCATAGGAAGATGACACTACCTTTAGGGACCTGTGGATTCGAGCATATGACTTGGATCCCACCCTCATGGACAGTCGATCAATTAGTCCCAACCCAGGAGGAACCTAATTACCCTCCTGGAAACTTATCTTAATGAGAAGCAGCGAAAAGCGGAAGTGGCCGCTGTGACTTGGACTAATGAGGGGCCACAAAAGGAGACTAGGGCATGCTTTAATTGTAAAAAGCCTGGGCATGTAATGAGTGACTGTTGGGCAAAGGGAGGAGGTAGAGAAGGACAAGGACCCCGGCAGTTGGGGAGGGGCCGAGGACAAAGAAGACAAGACGCAGCAGACAGACCACGACGCGGGGGTGATAATGCGCAGGATTTGTTGGACAGACTACAAACAATATTAGAGGCGGCTGAGCGGAAAAAGCCAACTGCTCCGCCCCAAAAATTTGATGACGAAGACCTTGTTAGCGATCATGCAATCAAACAGTTAACCAAAATAGGGAGGCGGAGGCCCCGGACCCTGATTCACAATGGGTGTGTGCATTAACATTTGATAAACAGGGCGACCAACTGCATTCACTTAAGGTGGAGAAAAACAGGTAATGGCTTTAGTTGACACCGGGCAGCCGCCTCACTCACTACTATGCACATACCATTAGATCCAGATAAACCTCCCATACAAATAGAGGGGTGTACAGGACATACAGCACAGGGTATGTTAGCCACCCCAAATAATCGCCCTGGGAACTAAAGTAGTTGGAAAGGAAGATTCATAATGATGGGAGGGAGCATAGTGGAGCAAAACATAATAGGAAGTGATCTTTTAAAGCAGCATCGCTAATTATTGACCTGGTAATAAGTGTTTGCGCCTAAGTAAACATTAGGGTATGGTGCTACAACAGTACCCAAAGTTATGTCTGGGCTTCAGTCAAATCTAATAAGAGGTATAATCGGCCCGAAGTGAGCCAAACAGAATTACAACAGATAATAGACAAATACCCCAGTGTCTGGGCAGTGTCTGGTACTGACTGTGGGTAGTCAGCGATACAGAGATAGCAATAGAGGGCCCCGACCCTGGGCATACTAAGCAGTACCCCATCCCCCAGGAAGCAGTAACTGGAATAGAACCAGTAATAAAAGATTTACTGTCCCAAGGGGTGCTAAGGACTATTTGTTCCACAGCCAATAGCCCTATTTGGCCAGTTAAAAAACCCAATGGTAAATATCGGCTTACCATAGATTACCGAGGTTAAATAAAGTAACCCCACAAGTTAGTCCCATCATAAGCACAGCAATTGAAATGTTTAATAAACTCAATCCTACCAGTAAAGTCTTTCGGTACTTGATCTAGCAAATGGATTTTGGTCTCTACCCTTAGACAACAGGACCAGTATAAATTCGCTTTACCTTTAAAGATCAACAATATAGTGCTTACCCGCTACTACAGGGGTTCCACTCCTCCCAACACTGTTCCACCGATATGTGCAACAGGTACTCCAAGAGGAGGACTAGAACATGAGGTAGTCCAATATGTGGATGATTTGTTATTACAGAGCAAAAACACGGCAGAGCACGCCTAACTGTTGGACCGTGGTGCTCAAAGCCCTAGCTAAAAGAGGTCTTAAGATCAACCCAGAGAAGGTACAAATTGCTAGACCAGAAGTGACGTTTTTAGGAACTATAGTGTCAAAAAAAGGTAGAAGAATAGACCCTGCAAGAGCCGCCCTTATACAAAATTTGCCCCTACCCATAACTGTAACAGGGCTCAGAAAACTGTTGGGAATGACCAACTTCTGTAGAGATTACATCGAGGGGTACTCAGAAATTACTAAGCCACTCTACACACTACTGCGAGACAATCCACAAAAGGAGGACAAGCTGATGTGGGAGGGAGAAGAGTTGCAGTGCTTTAAAAAACTAAAACAAGCATTAATGCAAGCCCCAGCCTTAGCTGTCCCAGACCATGCAAAGCCGTTTATAATACAAGCGGTAGCAACAGATGACACCATAATAGCTGTGCTACTACAAAATCATTGGGATAAATTAGTCCCCATAACATATTTAAACAGACAATTGACTAAAGTAGAACAGGGATTTGGCCAGTGTGAGAAAACTTTGTTGGCAGTAGCATGGGCAGTCCAGGCTTGTGAAGAGATAGTTGGGTTTAGCCCCATAACTATCCAAACCACTCACACACCCATCAAATTACTAATAGAGGGGAAAGCCAAAGGAGTTAGCCACAGCAGACAGGCTAAATGGCTACTTGCCTTACAAGATAAACAAGTCACAGTACAAAACTTAATAAACCCCATATGATGCAATACTTAGACTATCAGGAGAACCACATGATTGTGAGAGCTCATGCAGCAGGAAGCATATTTATCCCCATTCATAGAGAGACATGACGATGGTAAGACCTATACCATGTTGTGTGTTGATGGGTCCAGGTATTGGGAAAAGGAATGCCTATACTGGAGCTGCCGTGTATTTTAATAGTGGAGATGATGATGAGACCAGACCACCTGAGGACAGCCAATACTTATTAAATTGTCGCCCGGAGACTCGTCTCAATCACGCTGAGCTAGTTGCTATATATGAAGCTATAAAAGCCGTTCCACTTGGGCGACTTACAATTTTGCACTGACTCACAATTTGCCATGGGCTCATTAACCACGTGGTTGCCCATATGGGCTAGGAGGGACATGAAAACGTCCACGGGAGAACATGTGCGACACAGACAGCTACTAAAAGCAATTTTAAAGGAAGGAGAAAAGCTCCCAGGGAGGATAGCACTAGTCAAAGTAAGAGCCCACACCCATAGTAAGTACGGTTATGGGTCATTTGAGGAATGGGGAAATGAAGAAGCCGATAAATGGGCTAAAATCACAGCCAAAAGAGGGGACCCCTGGAAAGGAATAAGACCACAAAATGAACAAAATTCAAGTAAAGTTAGTGACGTTAAAAAGGTGGAGACTTTACTTAATTTGCAGGAGCTCCAAAAACAAGATCAGTGGATCCAAGAGAAAATAAAACAAGTACAAGAGGATCCCAAAAGACACGGGGCTTTTACCATAATAGACAATGTGTTATATCAAAGGGGGGAGGATGAAATCCCAAAATGGGTAGTGCCAGAGTCACTACAAAAAGATATAACGTTAGAAAACCATCGATGGGCAGGACACCCGGGAAAAGACAAAACATGCCAGATTATTAAGAATAAATACTACTGGCCTGAGATATCTAAAACTGTTCAGTCAGTACTACAGACTTGCTTAATATGTCTCCAACAGGATCCCAAACGAGAAAAATACTCCCTACAGCGATTACCCCTGGCAGATGGACCTTGGGATGCACTACAAATTGACTACGTTGGGCCTCTACCCACCGCAAAGGGGGGATATAAGTACATGCTAGTAATAATAGATATGTTCTCAAAATGGGTGGAGGCGTTCCCAGTTAAGAGTGCAAACGCTATAACAACAGCTCGAATTTTGTACACACAAGTCTGTGTTAGGTGGGGGTTCCCCAATACCATAGAATCCGACAGGGGAACTCACTTTGTAAATCAAATAATGCAGGAAATGTGTAAAATAATGGGAGTTCAGCAGCGATTACACCTACCATACAGGCCTCAGGCCTCAGGGATGGTAGAAAGACTAAATCGGACTTTAAAAAATGCCTTAAAAAAGGCAGTATTGGATGAGGGAAAAGACTGGGTTATACATCTCCCAGGGATCTTAATGGCTATCCGAGGGACGCCAAGCTAGTACAGGATTAACCCTTATGAGCTAATGACAGGAAGGAGGATGAGGTTAGCCCACCCACAAGATGTACCCACCAAACTCAGCTACCCAAGATAAGGTTAAACATGAGCAGTTTTAAAATCAATACAATACCAACTAGAGAAATATCTGACCTTTGCAGCCAAAAACATGGCAGTAGCACATGAGCAAAATAAGCAGGGTAGACAGCCAGTGGCAGGATGGGGTTACCTATAGAAGAGGGGATGTGGTAATGGTAAGAAATTGGGAACAAAAAATCCATGGAAAGATGCTAATTGGTTGGGACCTGTACAAGGTGTACAAACAGTAGGTGAAAGTACAGTGTATGTGGTTAGAGCAAGTGGAAAAAGGGGTCAGAGGAAAAAGCAGGAATTTTGGGTGCATGTTGATCAGTGTAAAAAGGTATCAAATAAAGTTGGTTAAAAATTAAAATACTGCACTTGATATTTTTAGCTATGAAGATCCAAGGCATCCTTGTCATCGGCCTAGTAGTAGCCATCAAGTTTCTATGATTCTCAGCCTGCATATTGATGTGGAGCAGATTAATGTCACGTGAACCTAAACAGTCGGTCACACTGCTAGTTAAATGGAACTGGGACCCTGTTGATACAAATAGCCATACCACACGAGCATGGAAAGCCACCTGGACCAAGGACAACAACATTTTTATATCCAAAGACTGGTGTGTGGACTCACTTAACGATTGGTCCAGCTGTGCCTCAGAGGTTAAGACTGGATCCCAACACAGTTATATGGATTGGACACAAAATGGATCTCTTGTTATAATTGGGACTACACCAAAAGATAATGGTGCCTATGTGTTGACTCTATCTTATTGTCTCTGGGGTAACAGTACTGTCTGTAATTATGCTAGTACGACTAATTCACTGCGTTTTGCAATCTCAGATGCTATATACTTAACTGTAAGACCAATGGAGTGCCCCAATGTGACCCAAGGGCCAGAGAGTGGGCTCACGGCGACTCCTGTTGACCAAGTACTTGTAAATAACGTAAAATACAGTAGGATGCATGTAAATCTAGATTTTTCTGGCTGGAATATAAATGTTAACAGTAGTTGTGCCAACACTAGTGTGTCAAAGTTTTATGCCACCATGTTAATTGACATGTTAGGTGCCTTCCATGCCAAAACAGGAAGTATCACAGCACCTTTTAATAGTGAAGGGGAGGTTAAAAACTTTAGAAAAAAAAGAGACCTATGGGGGGACCTGGCTGGACTTTTTGGATCAGGAATGAGCATATGGAATCGGGCAGATCTGGAGGCTATTAAAAATTACCAAGACCATATTAATACCAATACTGAAAAAAGGGTCTTGCTGCCACTTACACTAGGTCAACAGGGTTTGGCAATGGAAGAGCGCTTATCTGTGTACAATATACATGAGGTGGGTCATTTGTTTCAAGAGGTAGAGCATAAAATTAATGAAGTAATAGCTAAGCATAATGAAGAAGTTCTTAATAATACAGTAAATAAGGCTATAGTGTGTAGTGCTTATGGATCTTATGTTTTAACTCAAGTTAGTCAGCTGCTACAGGAAATTACTAATAATCATTTACCTAATCAAATCTCTGATGTTCAGTTAAAATTGTGGTACTGCCCAGATTGCTTTAACATTACTGACAGTAAATGTATGGCCTATTGTCTTAAGGATAGGGCCCACCCATGTGGTGGGTCCGTAAGGTTGCAAAGTATTTGTTAGGCCTCAAATGTTCAGACCCAATAGTACTCTTAGTGGCACCATGAAGGTGTCCCTCGTGGTAAACTGCCCCATGTTGAGTACAATAAAGAAGTATACTCTCAAATAGTAAAGGTACACTCTGTTGGGTATCTACAAGGCCAATATTATGCATATCGAGTTTCACCACCAGAGATCCTAGTGCACAGCAGTGATGGCTCTTGGACAGCACCAAATTTACATTGCTGTGAGGAAATTAATAATCAATGGATATGTCAGTGTGACGTCATGTCAGAAACACAACCAATCTGTGGAGAGATTCCCATAGGCCAAATTAAAAATGACACCGCATGGTGTCCCGTCCAGTTAAAACGATGGTACACCCCACAAGTCAGTGTGACCTATAATAGTACTAACCAATATTGTGTTGTTACTAATATACCTGTTTTATCATATGAAGGACAAATGTGTGCCATCAATAATCCAAATTTTTGCATCACTCCCAAGCATAATGTTTATATTGGTGACAAAGTGTTACACCCTATTACAGAGGCAGAAGACAAGAGTTATGACGTTAAATTTAATAGCCCTCACCAGGCATATGATATTACTAAATATGCACCCTCATTTGGAGCGGTAATACCTCCTCTGTCTCTTAACGTGCAGTCACTTTTAAATCGGAAGGATACTCATTTAATACATATTCAAAATACCGCTTGTAAAGCACAAGCAAGTGTAAATGAGCTGCTCAGTGAGAGTGACAATGAGCACTTAATTTACAGCTATGCAGGAGGGCCCTTGGGAGTCCTCTCATTTAAGGCATTACTTCTATTGCAAGTAGTCTTAGTGTTCATAGTAATTATAAGTCTGTGTCAATTGAAATGTACCATTCGTAAATTGCGCAGTGACATGTATAGGCTCAGAGGTGCTGCATTATTGTACAACTAATAATTTGGCAATATAGGGCCAAAGGGGGGCTTGTAATGAGGGGTAAAGAAGTCTGCCCCTATATTGCGGCCTAACCTTATTTTGGTCTGAAAACATTCTGTATGTATATGACAAATGCTGGTTTATGGAGCTAAAAAGCTTATGAACCCTTATAAGGAGCTAAGCTACAGTTGCAATACTAATGTGCCTTTTTAGCATTATAATTTAGCAGAAGTAAGTAATATCTGGCCTACGTGACTGCAAGCACAGACACAGACTAGAGTCCAAAATTCCCCTTATGATTAGCTTTACTGACTGCCCTTATATGGACAGTCCAAGGTCTTAGCTAAAGCTTATCTCTTTCTTCTAAACTTGGTGACTGGTGGTAACAACACATGTTGCCTACCATATATGGCGAATAAAATGTACTCTGCTTATATTTTTGTGCTGACTAAAAGTGAGATCATACTCATACCAGGAAAAATATGTTATAACCTTATAAGCTGATGTGTATGCTGTTTTTTGACCAATCATAGGTAATTCTAAAAATAGACACATTGCTTTTACTATATAAGTAAGCTTGTACAGCCTGTTATTTGAAGAATGTACCACTTGTAATTTCTCGCTGTAATTATTATTATAATCATTAAATTCTTCCGCCATCAGTCTCGTCTCCGTCCGTCTCCTTTCTAAGTACCTGTAATTAATAATTTACCAACTATAGTTTTTTTCCACTACGATTACACCCACAGCCCTCTGATCTCCCGGCCTCAGAGGTGTGTGCTACCTACTGAGCCACTGACACTATATAACTTTAATGCCCCAGTGCTCCCAGGTCGCCCCTCAAAACAGGCACTTGTGCCTAGTGGGCCTTACCCAGTTTCCAAAAAGAATAAAAAAAGAATAAGGGGATGATCACAGACTATAAAAGTGCAATTGCAATAAATCAGTAATCAAATTATATTTAACAAAAAAAAAAAATGGCTATAGAAATGCCTTGGATCAAATGCAACTTTGTGCACTGCTGGGGGTGTAATTTTTTTCACCAGTATTTAGTTCCCCTGGTGATGACGCACCCTTTCATATGTTTTATTTAGTGGTATCAGACGGTTGCAGTCGTTAATCTGGGGGATGAAAATAAGAAAAACTCAGATTTTTGCCTTTAAAAATACCGCATTTTAGATTACCCATGATGAATGCCAGTATTTCGTTCAAATGTTTTTTTTTTGCCTTTGGTAACAGGTAAGGTCTCTCTCTGCTTGGCTTTCCCACCCTGCCTGAAGTCCCCAGTCTTGCCTCCAGTTTGGGCCCATCTCGTCACCTTCTCTGATCACCCGACTACCCAGCTCTGAGCCCCCGCCCCGTAGGACTGTTGACTCCTTCTGGTGCTCTATCTATGAGCTAGTGAAGCAACCAGGGACTGGAGGGAGAACCAGATGCAGGCTGGAAGGGACCCGGCTTTGAGCATGGGTCTGACCATGGGACCCATCTTAGCCTACCAGGAAGCCAGGGCTTTTCCATTTTTCTCCCCCCCCCCCTTAGCTTGGACATGCAAAGCATGCCCATGTAGGTGCTCCCGCTACCACCCACAGGAACACAGCCATACTCCTGCTAGAGATCCCATAGGGCTATCATACCCCCAGTCACCACTGGGAATCACCAGATCCTGGGATCTGTAACACACCCCTACCTCCCTCCCAGGAGAGCAGAGCAGTTCTCTGGATGCTCAATCCTCTCCTCTCCTGCCCACCCCAATGACCTGAGTCCACTCCCAAACCCAGGTCGCTGGCATGGCACGAGGTGTAGTGTCCAGCACCTCAACCCTCAGTGTCACCTTTCCAGTTAATCTATTTCTGAAAATTACTGTGGTAAAATGTCTTTTGACCAATTTAAATAGATGTTCAGAGAGGTAACTCTGCTCTACAATCTTTTTTAATGATGAAGTTTTTGTTCTACATCCTCACTCTGCACATTATTTTGTGTTCATTTGTTCTTATGGCTACACTATAATATAAGTTATGTCACTGTATGATATCATGTGTCACTACTTTTTTGTATAAATGCTCAAGAACACAAGAGGGCATATACTTTGACAAAGCCCTATTGGGTGAAATGTCCGTTCGTTTATTTCACCTCACCAATAAGGTGCTTCTTTTCCTGTGGATGAATTAAACTGTTAAACCTTTGACATTCATGTGGACAACAGTTTATTTTGCTGGGGTTGAGTTCCATGATGACATTGACTGGTCCTTATAGGTGAGCATGCCCACCTTGAAGATGACCCTCCATCTGACAGGCAACCAGTGCAGAGCCTGCAGGACTAGAGGCACATGGTTGGACCTAGCAACTGAGCCTCTGCATTCTGCACCAGCTACAGCTGTTGGAGGGTCCCTTTAGTGATACCGAAGTAAGGAGCATTACAGTAATCAAGCCTAGATGTAACAAAGGCATACACTAGTGTTGGCAGGTCCTGGAGCAGAACTAGGGGTTTAATCCTGGCAATATTCCTCAAATGGTAGATATCACTTTGGACTGCGGATGACACCAAAGCTTCAAATGTAAATCTGCTATTATGGATAATGCCAAGACCCTGCATCCTAATTGAAGCCATCAATGTAGCGGATCCCAGGACCAATCCTGTATCCACTCTAGAGGCACTCCCATCACACCTGTCACTTTGCTCAACCATTGCAGTGTGGACTGATTCCACTCCCTCCTAACACAGCTGGGAGGAAGAGAAAACACAGTTTAGTGAATGCAGAAAACTGTGTACTTGATTCCATTCCACTTGCTCGTTAACAGTGAAAGCTGTGCTACGTTAGGAATTCAGACTCCTTTTTAGTAATACGTGTGCATGGCTTCACCCAGACAGGTATAAAAATGAGGACCAGTAATTAAATGAAATAATGAGTGAGTGTGTAACCAGAATTTTGCACACACCATTGTTGTGGGATGTTTTTATAAACCCCTTGTACTTCACTCTTGTGGTTCATGTAGCATCCCACGCAGTGTGTGTGTGTGTGTGTGTGTGTGTATAATATGTGTATGTGTATGTATATATATATATATATATATATATATATACATACATACATACATACATACATACATACATACATAAACACCCACCCATGTATTATTCTATAATAATAACCGGCCTTGCCTTTTTCCCATAGGGAAACCGTGGCATAATTTGCCGTTATAAAGGAGCGTTTATAATGGCAAACATGCGCACGATTTCCCTCACTCTGTGCATAGAAACATAGACTTTGACAGCAGATAAGGACCACTTGGCCCACCTAGTCTGCCCGTTTCCCTACCTAGAGGATAAGCTGCAGATCCTATTTAACCAACAACCTATTTCTTCCTACCCCCTGCATAAATTGCCTTATGTCTGTCCCATGCATTCTTGAATTCTCCCACAGTTTTAGACCCCACAACTCCTCAAGAAGGCTAGTCCATGCGTCCACCACCCTCTCTGTGAAAAAATACTTCCTCACATTGCCCCTGAGCCGTCCCCCCTCTATCTTCAAATTGTGTCCCCTTGTTCTTGCACATCTCTTTTTCTGAAAGATGCTACCCTCTTGGACTTTGTTGATTCCACTGAGGTACTTAAACGTTTCTATCATGTTCCCCCTCTCCCTCCTTTCCTCAAGGGTATACATATTAAGCTCATTTAGTCTCTCCTCGTATGGCTTCTCTTGCAGACCCTGCACCATTTTAGTTGCCCTCCTTTGAACTGCCTCCATCCTGTCTATGTCCTTGCGGAGATGGGGTCTCCAGAACTGGATGCAGTACTCCAGGTGGGGTCTCACCAACTGTCTGTACAGGGGGATAACAACTTCCTGTTTTCTGCTGGTGATACCTCTCCTATATATCCCAGTATCCCCAGCCCTCCCTACCGCCTTCTCGCATTGCTTGCCAACCTTAAGGTCATCTGATATAATTACCCCAAGGTCTCTTTCCATTTTTGTTGTTGTTACTACCCCCCACTGTGTAATCTTCCCCAGGGTTTTTGTTTCCCAGGTGCATTACTTTGCTTCTTTGCATTGAATCCAAGCTGCCATACTTCTAACCATTCCTCCAACCTTGCCAAGTTCCTTCTCATCCTTTCCACGCCTCCTTGTGTATCAACCCTGTTGCAGATCTTTGTGTTATCTGCAAAGAGGCATACTTTTCCTTCCAGTCCCTCTGCAATGTCACTTATAAAGACATTAAAAAAGAATGGACCCAGTACTGAACCCTGCGGTACCTCACTAGTAACCCCTCTTTCTTCAGAGCGGACTCCATGCCCTGCTGCAGCTCTTCTCCTCAGCCGCACGTTTTTTTTCTTCTGCAGATGCCTTACTCACCACACGGACTTGGTGGTAAGTGCATTTAAAAACAGAAACTCTATAACAATGGGGGGAAACTTATCTCACTGCTGACTGACCAAAAAAAAAAGTTTTATATAGAAAACGGCACCACAGGCCGCATACTGCAAGCAAACCAGACTGCCGAGCGCTGCGGAACCTACATTCATTTTACAGTATATGATTGCTGTGGTGAAAAAGGCAAACCCAGCAATTATATAAAATAAAATATGGGGTGTTGTGTGTAAATTCGAAGTTTACACACACCTTTGGGGTAACATGCTTGCACAAACCCCTAGAGCTTCGCTCTCGGGGTTTATGTAGCATCTAACCCCTCGGGTGTCTGTGTAAACTTCTCATTACACACACCACCCCATACTGTATTCTCTATTTTACAAGAGTGCATAACCAGTTATTATAGGGGTCACCAATTATATCCAGTTACAAATATATACAGTATATAAAAAATATATATGTGTGTATATATATTGGGGGTGGTGGGAGAGAATTCTGTGTGAGGGTTTAAGAGGGCATGGGACAGACATAGGGGGCTGTTGAAAGGGGTGGGACGGGGGCAGGCCTTGGGATGCTAGGCAAATGGGCAGACTAGGTGGGCCTGGAGGTCCTTTTCTGCTGACACTTTCCTATGTTCCTATATATGTATAAAATAAGCATATACAGGGTGGTCGCATGCCAGCGCAATAATGGTAAAGTATGTGTGTGTGTGTGTGTGTGTGTGTGTGTGTGTGTGTGAGAGAGATCTATCCCCACCCTCCTGTATTTGATTTCAGGCTCAATTGTGTTTAGTTTGGTGACTAAGCTAGTTTATTAACCTCTGGGTAATCTACCCAAACAAAGTATTGTAAAAAGTCCAGAGAAGCCTACTGTTTTTAAAGTATATTAACATTTCTTCATCGCATATTCAGCCAATTCAAAATACTAGACATGGGTCCCCAGTCACCTGATCCACGTAAACGTGGCACAGAAAAACCTCAATGACTCTAATCATAATTATGCCAACAAGGGAGACCTATCTTGGTTAAAACCTATGCTTACAGACATCAAGCTGGATATATCGGAGGTAAAACTGTCATCAGCCACCTGATCCAAGCAAAATGAAGAGCTGTTCACCAAAGCAGACCCTACCAGTGCCATAATAATGGAACTCACTGCAGCTGTGTGGTACTTGGAACAATTAACTCTATCAAAGCAAGCAGATTTGCTTCCTAATAGACAAAGTTGACGATCTAGAGAATAGAGGTAGGTACAACAAATTAAGGATTTTGGGGGTCCTTGAACGTATCAAAATGAGAAACATGCTACTATTTCTGCAAAATATCCTGCCTGTCCTGCTGGGGTACCAATGACCCTGGCTGCTGGAAATCAAGCAGGCATATAGGTCGTTAGGACCCAAGCTTCAAAATCAGAGACAACAGGCCCATTATCACAGATTTTTTTATATTTTTCTATTAAAGAGGAGGTCTTGAGACTCTCCAGAGAAAAGAAAACACTGTCTTAGTGGGGGGGACATATACTGATCTTTCAAAATGTCTCTGCTGAAATTGTACAAAAGAGGAAGGCCTTTTATGAAGTTGAACAGCAATTACAAAGCCTTAGGACTTCCGTACCACTTTAAATACCCAGCATCTTTGATTATTCAAGAGGCGAAAGGCAACTTTACTACATGTGATAATGTAAACATGGCTTGGGAATTTATTTAGCATTTTCTGACATCAGTTTCCCACAATGCACACTTAAACCAGCACAATGGCCAGTTTTCAAATACAGCACAAGGCCAAACCACTCTGGATTGTACAAATGATGGCCTTCTCCCTGGTCCTGACTCCTCTCAGCACCACATGCCACCTAGCAAAAGTAGACAGGCTCCTGCAACTCTCGCTTGCAGCCAAGACCCTCCACCCCTCATCTGTATTCTGATGCAGCCAAAAATGAAGACAGCACTCCTAGTTATTGGGAACCAATATAAGCCCAAACAGATCGCTCACCAGTCAAGCATTCCCAGACCTTTCAACCTCAAAGTAAATCACAAAAAGAGGGGTCATAGCAGGGATAGCAAGCATTCCTCTTCTACACAGACTTCACCAGAACCGACTTGAGTCGGGAAGTAAATGCCATGGTAACAGCATCCTACATCCCTTCCGGCTGCCAGAAAACAATGTGCAAGAAAGGAACCATTTTCAAAAAGATACTGTACATGTGGATCCTCTTAGATTTCCTATTGACGCACAAGATCCTTATTGAAACACTTATCCAGTTTAACGTCTGAAGGAGCCTCGAAGACCCTCAAAATCTCTCCTTGGCAATTTGGCAGGTTAGCACTTAACTGCTGGCTTTCCTCATCAAATAACTGATTCATTTCTGCCAGTCCTGAGCAAGCTGCTTTTGCAATTGAGCCTTTGATTGCCATTCCTAACGGTCAGTAACTCTTACTGCCTACTGCTTAATGCCACAGTTTTACGACTACATAGGTTGCGCTCTGCAGATGTGTTGTGATCACTTTAGGTGAACAAAGGGACTACAAATAGAGTATGTCCATGTGTTCTCCTGCAGTGATTCAAGCAGTTCTGTACAGCACTGACTCCGTTGGTGCTGGCATCTGTGGATGGAGTTCCCTCTGCGGCATGGTCGCTCCCTCCGCGGCACACTACTTAACTGCGGCACTTCAGCAGAACTGTGCAAGTGGGACACAACTGCACGTGTGGTCCATCATCGTGGCCATCTGGTGAATGGCATACTGTAGCCACTCCAATAGCTGTGCCATCCATTCTGAAACTGCTGCCACTCAGATAGCCATATGCCACTGCAGCAGGTAAAAGCTCTGCACAGCCGTATAGACTCTGACCAGATCATGTTTACTGTGTAGCCCATATTCATAATGTCGATGGTAGTGCTTCTGCCCATGCTATGTTCATATCTGTCAGCTGTTGCAGTTCCTGGGTATCCATGAGGGCAATTATAAACTACTATGCCGTGTCTTTTTCTCCTCTCTCTCCCTGCTATTTCCATCTTTCTCTCTCTGACTCTGACGACAGTGGCTCTCAACCAGCTCCAGGAAGGTGAAGTACAGATGTCATAAAGCAAATCAAGCCTCTATCTGCTGCAAGCTGGTAGGCTGTCTGTGTTCCATTATGGTAAGTATGACTATAGAACAGAACAATTACCACTGGATCTGCTGTGTAGCTGTACTGCTAAACTATTGTGAAGTTGTGCATTTGAGCACTTAAGCCTACACACAATGTCTTAAATGCTTGTCTTATTGCTTGTAATCGGGGGGATCTATACAGATGTTCTGCAAGTATGCAGTGCTGAAGCCCTTCTTCCGTCGAAGGTTAAGCCACTTTTTTAATTTTCTCTCACTCTTTCCCCTCCCTCTATTATTGTAAGCATGCAATGTGCAACAGAAGTTATAATCTGCCCCCATAGACCCCTGATCTGAAGACTTATGATGTACTGCCTTGGCACTCCAGTCCAGATTTGATGCAGTTGTTTATCTTGGTCACTTATTGATTTGTTACTGAGCAATATTATTTAAACTTTTTGGGAGGGTGCCTCAACTTGCCCACTCAGCTACCACTACTCATGATCATTTAAGTCAATGCCACCTTGGATCTCAGTTCGGTTGACTCTCTGCTTTATTGCAGACTCCAACCTACTGGCACTGTGCTATTTCTGTTTAATTGAACAGATACTGTACTTTACTTGGTTCTCTCATATTATTGCTTTATAATTACTGGTCTTCAATTTTTAACATTGGATTAAGCAGTTGATACTTCCCGTAACAACCAGCTGGTTGTTACGAGATTCACACGCTGCGATTCTCCTAGTGATGCCGTGAGCATTCTTAGAGTGTACGCATAAGCCAAGAGACAGCAACTGAAAAAAACATCAGAATTTGAAACAAAATCCACTCTTACTTGCCAAGCGCTGCATGTCTGTTCCAGGTCTCCTTGGTACACGGATTAGTTCAATAAAGTGTTCCTCCCTTCGGTTCACCAGTAAAATGTGTAAAAGTAATGAAAAATAAAGTAAAAAAGTGTTTAGCCATGATTCTTTACTGAAAAACAAATCAGTAATGTGAACACAGTCCCTTTCCACCTGAAGCCCTGAACATGTGGGTGCGTTACCTAGACAATCAACCGATGAAGAACAAAGAAGATCGTGCGGTGTTAACATTTCAATGACTATAAAATCTACATTTTAGTGGACAGTTGGAGACAAGAAAGTTTTTTTTTTTTCTCTGTACTCAGGTTTCTATTCCCATAAATGTGTTCCCGACTACGCTGAATCCCCATTCTTTATATGTATGTGATCTCCACTGCATAAAAAATTAATGTCAAGCAATTATATAAAATAAATCATGATGAGGTGGTTTTAACTCGAATTGAATGCAAACCCTCATCGAGTGATGTTGAATAATGTAGCATCACTCGACTTGGGTGTGTGTTCAATTCTAGTATCAAACACCCCCTCATACATTATTCTCTATGTATATGGAAATTGAGTGTTGCAAGTTGCCTGTTTTAATAGTTGCATTTATTCATTACTAGACTTAATTAGCATACTGACATTAATTAGTGTTTACTCTGCTTTACAAAATTATTGTTCTAGGTAACAGCTGTTCCTAACTGGTTGCAAACAAATTGCTTTATTGTAGATCTCTGTTTTAAACCTACAGTATATACCTAAGAGTTTACAGCTTTATTGTCACGGAGTGCATTCCAGCCCACTATTCTACAGCTGTGCACCCCTATACAATTGTTTTCTGGAATGTTAAGGGAACTGGGAGTCCTATTAAAAGAAAGGAAGGAAATCTGAGAAGGGTGAAGATAATATGTACATGGAGAAGTCCAGGGAGGCTACCAGACTGGTCAGGGTGGCCAAAGCATCCAGGGAGCTGAGACTGGTGTAGGGAATCAAAAGTGGAGAAAAAGATGTCTCTGCTACATCAGAGAGAGAAGAAAGAGGAAGGATCAGCTGGTGAGGATTAAGAAGGATGGGGTGGGTGGCAAAAGAGGCAGAGCAGGCAGAAGCACTGAATGAATACTTCTGCTCTGTATTCATGCAGGAGTTGTGGGGGGCAGAAACCCCAGACAAGGGATGGGTGGGTTGGGGAGGGATGACAGATGTAGTGATTACAGAGAGCAGGGTACTAAATGGGTTGAGGGCATTAAGGGTGGATAAAGCAACTGAACCTGATGGCATTCACCCTAGGATACTAAAGGATTTGGCAGAGGCACTGGCAGGGCCACTGGCCGACCTGTTCAATACCTCTCTGGACACGGAATGTGTACCACAGGACTGGAGAATGGCCCATGTGGTGCCCAATCACAGAAGTGGCCCAAAGGATGAACCAGGAAACTATAGGCCTGTGAGCCTCACATTAATTGTGGGAAAGCTCATGGAGACCATACTAAGAGGGGCTAGTGAGCTTCTTGGAGGAAAACTGTATCCAGGATGGTCAACAGCATGGGTTTATAGTGGGCAGATCCTGCCAGACAAATCTTGTAGAGTACTATGACTGGGTCACTGGGGAACTGGACAAGGGCCATGCAGTTAATGCCATGTATCTGGACTTCAGCAAGGCCTTTGACTCAGTGCCATACAGAAGGTTGGGGGGAAAACTGCAATATGTGGGGGGTGGGACCAAAAATGGTGAAATGGATTACAGACTGGCTAATGGGAAGGCAGCAAAGGGTGGTGGTGGGGAACCTCTTGTCAACAAGAGCGGTACCACAGGGATTGGTACTGGGAATGATGCTATTTGGGATTTTTATTGCAGATATCTCACATGGGATCTGAAGCAAGATCAATCTGTTTGTAGACAATATCCAGATGGGAGCTGTGAAGCCGGCCCGGTGGTGCTGATGGTTGAGGCACTGGATGCCACACCTTGCACCATGCTGGTGACCAGTGTTTGAGTGCGAGCTCAGGTTGCCGGGGGTCAGCTGGGAAGAGATGGAGCATCCAGAGGACAGCTCTCCTCTGCTGGGGAGGGCAGGCCCATGATCCTGCCACAGCAGTGACTCCCAGTGGAGACTGGGAGCACCAAAACTGGGATCGTGCACACACACGAGGAGGAGGCGATGGCAGATGCTCACGAGCGGGGTGTAGGAATGTGCCCAGACTATGCTGAGTGTCACTGCACATCTGCAGCTTCACAGGGGTCACATCACGAGCCAGTACAAGGAAAAACCCTGGTTCCTGGGGAGACTATGGCATGTCAGCCCAATGTCCACTGCCGGATCCCACCCACTTAGGTCCTGATGTCCTCCGGCCTGCACCCAACCACCAGACCAGATTTGAAGGAGCACCCAAGGTAGGAGTGTGCAGCCTGGGGGGCACAAGCCAGGGGCGACTTAGGGTGGTTCAGGGTGCTAGGTCTGGGTTCTGGGGGATAGGACAGGATTAGCTGGCAATGCCTGAGGGATGCCCCAGGACTGGCGACCAGAGGGCAACAAATGTGATTAAAAAAATAAATAAGTGTGAGCCGTGGTTGATGACATGGAGGGGAGAAAGGGGTTGCAGGAAGACCTGATTAAGCTACAGAAGTGGGCAGAAACATGCCCATTTGGGTTCAACACCAAGAAGTGCAAAGTCCCACCCTTCAGAGCCAGGAACCAGGGGAGAGATTATCACATGAATGGGGTACAGTTGGGGAGCTCTAAAGAGAAGGACCTAGGAATGATCATTATGGGGAGCATGAACAACTCTGCTCAGTGCATGAAGGTGGCAGCAATATCCAACAAAATACTGGGGCATATTGCAAGAGGGATCTCCTCCAGATGGAGGGTGGTTATCCTGCACTGTATAGGTCATCGGTTAGGCCTCACCTGGAGTACTGCGCGCCGTACTGGCACCCATTCCTGAAGAAGGACATCAGATTGTTGGAGGTGGTGCAGCAAAGAGTCACAAAGATGATCCAGGGATTGGAGAGCAAGCCCTACATTGACAGGCTGGGAGAGTCAAATATGTATTCACTGGAGGACTGGAGGAGAGGAGGGATGGGGGGGATATGATTGAGATCTTTAAGTATCTGAAGGGTATAAACAAGGCCAACACAGAAGGGATTTTTCAAATGAGAAAAGGGAGAGACATGAAAGGGCATTGAGTGAGATTGGAGGGGGGAAGATTCAAGAGGGAGATGAGGAAACATGTTTTATGGAAAGAGTGGTGGACAAATGGAACACCTTACCAGATGAGTGTCCTGTAAGATGATGGGTAGTTTCAGGAGGGGTTGGGACAGGGAAATGGGAAGGTACACAGGGAAGAAGGGTGGGAGGGGTAGCTGTGAAATGACGGGCTAGCTACACACTCGAGCAGACTCGACGGACCATGAGGTCTGTTTCTGCTAGCAATTTCATATGTTCGTATGTTCATAAAGAAGATTCTAACTTATCTCAACAGGAAAAAGGCTAATATTGCCTTGTCGCAGGAACCCCATTTAGATGCCAACTAATCATCTAAACTCTGTAGGCCCTAGGTTTCCCAAGTGGAATTTGGCTTATTTAACAGCAAACAAAGAGGAACTGCTATTCTAACTCAGAAAGGTGTCAATTTTGTTAAATCCAATTAAATAGCTGATCCAGATGGCAGGCTTCAAATTCTGTCAGGTTTGCCGGATGGTTTGAATGTTGTACTATGTAATGTGTCTGCTGCTAACACTGGTCAGCATGAATTTTATGAACTAATCACTGCCAAACTAAGTAACTACCCTGACCATAAGCCAGTTGTGGGAAGGGACTTCAATGAGGTGATGGACCCTTTTTTTTTTTTTGCTAAACCCTCCCCTAGACCATATACCTCTGTTATGAAGGCCTGTCAGTCCCTCCATAAGCTATTAAAATCCCTGTCTTTATCTGATGTTTGGAGACTGGTTCACCCTCATGATAAAGACTTCACTTTTTTCTTCAATAGACACTCTATCTGCAGTAGGATAGAGCATCTATTTGTCTTGACAGACCTTGTTAATTCTGTTTTGGATGCCAGCATTGATAATATTGTCATAACTGACCGTGGCTTAATAGACCTCAATATCATCTTAGGGGACAGTAGGCCTAAATAACTTAAATGGAGGTTTAATACCTCCCTGCTAAAAGATGAAAACTAGGGGTGTTGGCTGCACACTCAAGCAGACTTAGATAGACCGGGTGGTCTGTTTCTGCTGGCTCATTTGTATGTTCGTATGAGAACTTTACAGCCTGGTTATCCAAAGAAATTGAGGAATACTTTGGTATTAATGACAATAGTGACCTCTGTTATTCCTGTTTGTGGGAAGCATATAAAACCTTTATATGGTGAAGGATAATAAGTTTCTCTGCATCCAAGAAAAAGTAAAAGAATAAGCTCCTGGCAAAAAAACAGTCTAATGTGACATCTCTGGAAATACAGCTTAAAAACTCGAAGATCTTAGATCACTCTTATTTGTAAAATTGCCTTAATTAAATTTGACGTAAATAAATTAGTTTCAGCCCAAGCAGAATATGCCCCATTTTGTACAAAACAAAACTACTGGAAATCAGGCAAAAGGGCAGAGAAACTTTGTGTCTATAAATTAAAGAAAATGAGTGACCAGAATATTATCCCAGGGGTCGGAGACCCATCAGGTAAGGTACTGAGTAGGAACAAAGATATTTACAGTGCTTTTAAATCATTCTACACAGATATATGCCTCAAAAGCTAATAACACAAACGTTGTAAGACCATTCTTAAACACTTCCCATTTCCTAAAATCCCATCCGTTCATCAAGAAATTCTTAATCAGGATATCTCCTTAGAGGAGAGCTCTTAAACCATTACCTTGCTTCTGAATGGGAAGGTGCCAGGCCTGGATGGACTTCCAGGTGAACTTTACATACTGATGAACCCTAAAATATTCTCTCACCTGTTCTCTAAATACAGTGAAGCTTGACCCCATGACACCCTCCCTCTTACCCTTACTCAAGCCCTAGTCACTTTCATACATAAAAAGAACAAAGACCCCCTATCCTGTGCTAGCTATCATACCATTTCTTTAATGAACTCTGATAATAAGATGCTGGCCAATATCTTAACGCTACAAATCCAAAAGATTATTGCTGAACTAACTGAAAGGGAGCAGGTTGGATTTATACAGGGTAGAACTGGAGCAGAGTGTATGCGAAGACTTACATGTTTTATGGCATGGGAACAAATCCAGAAAGCCTTGCCTTATCTCTCTGGACCTGTTTAAAGCATTTGAATCACTATTCTGAGACAATATTTTCATGGCATTAGACCACACTGGTTGTGGGGGTAACTTTACCTGTTGGGTATCTTTACTTTATCAGAACTCAATTGTGCAGATCCTTACTAATGATCTCATCTCTTGACCAATCTCTCTAGCATGTGACATCAGACAGGGCTGCCCTCTCTCCCTATCTGTTTATTCTTGCTGTTGAGCCACTGATTAGATCTATTGCTGAGCACTCAAGTATCCTCTGCTTCAGAATAGATTCCCACACAAACAAAACCTTTGCATTTGCTGATGACCTCCTTTTGATCCTCTCTAAGCAGTTTAATCCTGCACCAATCTTAAGAGTCTACTATCAAATTGCAGGGCTGCAGATTAACTGGGAAAAGTTCCAAGCTCTATACCCAAATGCCATACCATTTCTTCAACAAAACCTTAAAGAAATATTTGACAAAAACTGTGTAAGGATCAGCTAACCTACATAGGCCTTTAAATTTCTACTAAATTGGACACCCTAATGAATATAAATTTTCTGCCTTTCCTGTGAGATATACAGTAGAACTGGACCTGGTCAGATGGAGCCACCTTAATCTTACTCTCTGGGGGAAAGTTAGTTCTGTTAAAATAATTGTTGCAAACCCAATGGTGGGCAATATGGTAGTCAAGTAAGCAGCAGCTTTCTAAGGGAATTCCCACTATTTTGGCTTTTTGACATTTAGAGCACTTTGAAACTAACAAGAACTTGAGTTTTTTCTTACCTTTTCGATGCATAAACACAAAAATAGACCCTCATCAACTACAAGTGAAGAGTTTGTCTCATCACGTGCACATCTGTTAGACAAGAGATTTCTTCAGCCAGGACTCACCCCAGGTAGTGGAGTGCCTGCTAGTGTGGCTGCTATTGTGGCATGCCCCCTAGATTGGAACATCTAAGGAGCTGGCTTTGCAACTTCCAAACCAGCCATCGTCCGCATTGTCTTCAAGTGAATCTACTCCATCTATGAGTGAATCAATAAATGTAATTTTCCTGAAAAATATCAGAACAAGAATTTACTGCTCGGCCTGATGGAAATATTGAAGATACAGTAGCAATTTTCTGCTCACAGATGGACCATCAGGCTTTAGGTCAGTATATCTTGGAAACTTTAGGGGCTGCCATTGATAGTCTTACAAGTCTTGGAGAGACAAGAGAGGAAACCAGATGCTATGAATGCAAAGATAGATTTCTTACAAAAAAGAAATAGACCACAAGGGAAAAAAACTGAAAGCAATCAGAAGCAACTATGAATGCACTTTGAGAAAATAACTACAGTGGAAAATAAAATGTCAGCGCTTGAAGCAACAAATGCAGTGGTTGTAAGGGAAAATTATAACACGATGAGGAAGATTGAGAGCCTCAAAAATCAAATACGCTATATCAATTTAAGAATTGTGGGTCTTCCTAATTCCTTGGACACAGGATTTGAAAGTGAGCGATCTTGTTAAACATGTTTTTGCAAAGGTATTTGACCTCCCATCTGAAAATCTGCCATTTATTACAAGAGCATTCAGGTTACATAAAAGGTGGCAGAAATATGGTGTATATGGTTCAACAGCTCTGACAGGATCGGACTCTCAAGTTAAAAGCTCAATTTGAATGAGCTTTGCATTTGAATTGGACAGATCCTTACTAGTTACTTATCACAACTTAGAGGAACTTTGATTATGAGGCAAACAGATTCTTTATATATCCTGATTTTTTCGCACTAGACTGAGCAAGACAGCACAAGTTTCTGACGTATAGACAGGAAGTTTTGGAACTGAGAGCTACTTTTTATTGAAAACGCCTGCAAAAGTTAGAGTTTTACACAAGAATAAAACTCACATTTTCTTCAAAATTGATCAATTAGTGGATTTCTTACATGCACAATATGAGCCCGATTCTGTTAAGGAAGGAGATTCAACTGAAGATTCGGATAAGGAACTCTATGCTGCTGCTCTTGAAATGGAACAAGCCATGACCTGAATAATGGACGTAAAACCAGGGCTTGCATAGGATCTATGAAATAATAATGAAATAAATAATCCCCCCTTCCTTGTTTTGGTTATTTAGTTTTAAGAGGGGGGAGAAAAACAAAAATGATGAAGAATTTAGGCTCTGAGTTCCAGTTATGGGGTGTTATTGTATCCTGTACAGTATAAATAGCATTTGGCCTGAATTAAAGAAATTGAATGCTGTCTGCATAGAAATGTTGATGTTGCATTTTTGTTTTAATAAGTACTATATTGTCTTCCCCTTTGTCATGGACTGGATACCATCCTATATGTTAACGTTACATGCTAAAATATTAATTATTAATAAAAAGAAAGTAAAAAAAGAATAATTGTTGCACCCAAATTATTTTATATTTTCCAAAATATTCGGATCCTATTAAAAAAATCTACTTTGTAAACTAGATTGCCTTATAAGGAAATTCATATGGAATTCTAATTCCCCTAGGCTGAGCATTAATAAACTCAAAGCATCCCATAAAACTGGTGGACTTAAGCTTCTGCACTGGGAATGGAATTAGTGGGCCTTTATCTTTAAACAAGCATCCAGACACTTGCAGTCCAGGTTAAATGATGTTATTTGTGACCTTTTATGGCTTTATACTGAAGAAGGCACTTCTAGCCCCTAATGTTTTACTTGATTTCTTGTACATCGCCATCCCTGCTGGCCTTTCAAGATAACCCTTGCCTAATTGACACACATGAATAAGGCTAATATTCCCACCCTCCTCCGCTTGAAATCTATGCCCCTTTGAGCTAACACCAGTATAACCAGCAGTAACTCCTTGCTATCTATTAAAGAATGGTCTAGAGCAGGTATTAATAGGTTAAATGATATTTTATCCACAATGACATAGGCACTTTAATGTCATTCTCTGAAATTAGAGAAACATTTAAACTACCTTAGTTTCACTTCCACTACTATCTACAACTTACAGTAGGGCCGTGCTTAAAGAACCTTGACTTTCAACTAACTTCTCACATTCTATAAACCCCAGGTAGGATAAAATAATTAACAGTCCCTCTGAGAAAGGGTGCTAGTTTAATTTGCAAGTTCCTGATTAATTCCCTCTCATTTTTGTCTCTGATCTCTCCAGCTAAAAAGAAATGAGAAACAGAACTGGGTGTGCCAATATCAGAACAGGAGTGGAGTTCCACATGGAAACCCACCTACCATGGGAACAGGAAACTACAAGGTAAGCAGATTCAATATAAGCTACTTCACCAGTTTATTTCCCAACAAACTTCTTGAAATTGGCATCATAACTGAGAATAAAAGCTGGAAGTGCCAAGAAATGGGCGTCACACTTTCCCATATGATTTGTTGCTGCCCATCCCTTAGAAAATGTTGGTCTAATGTTCAAGATGCTCACAGTGATACTTTATTGACCACTCTGCCTCCCTTCCATTTTATTTTTGTCTTAAAAATCTACTGAGCATTCATCCCCTCTCTTATGTCCAGGAGCTATGGCTCTCGGTTGCAACTACTGCGGCCAAACACTTGATTAAGTACTGGAAATACTCCATGGTACCCTCTTTAACTGAATGGTTCGACCAAATGAGTTTCACTGCAAATAATGACAAATAACATACAGTATATGCTTACTGATAGAATGGATAAGTTCCAGGATATTTGGGACCCCATCCTTCAACTGAATAGTAACTAAGTTCTCATGCTGATTCTACAGGTCCATTATAGTGTTTGGAATGTCAATTATCACCTAATCAACAAGTTCTAGCCAGAGCCAAAAGGGCTGTGAAGAGCTACTAAATGACCAAAGTTACACATGTGCGTAGAAATTATTCAACACCCGGGTGTAAGTTGGCAATATTTTGGAGGTGTTGCACCACATTTTCACAATAACCTTTTTTGGACCCCTCCTCATGGACAGTGCCAGTGTCATTTTGTTCTCTGGTCCCAAAAGGTGATTTCACAGAACAAACATGCCATTCTGTGCCACAGGTGCAAAAACGCATTTTGGGCAGGTTGTGGAAAATGACAGCTGTACTGTTTTGAAGGAGGCATGCAAACTTGGCAATGTTAAAAATGTGGATTGAAAATGATAAAAACTAGCAATGTTATGAGCACGCATAGAAACTGCGCAATGCACGCTCATAGCACAGTCATTTTTTGGAATTGTTTCACCAAATATGCAACATGGATTTTTTGGGACCCCACTTCATGAACAGTAGCACTGTAATTTCATGAATCCATCCCAAAAGGTGATTCTGCACAGCAACAGTGAAGTCACCTTTTGGGATGGAGTAACAAAATGATAATGAAAGTTTTCGTGAGCTGGGGTCCCAAGAACCCCATGTTGAAAATTTGGAGCAAATATTCAAAAAAATGTCTGAGATCAGTGTAAGTTGAAAACCCCATTGAATGGCAATATAACACGGTTACCGTTGATTCTTCAGTTTGTGGTTGGGCTTCGAAGAGTGCAGGTATGTCTTGGTCCAGAGAAGATGACAGCGCTGACCTCCGGAGGCAAGTATGGGGTAAGGTAGGTGCTCAGTGGGAGGGTAGGGAGGGGTGAGGGGGACTGCAGCAATGAAGAGGGACCAGTTTCTGTTTTACAGAGGAAAAAACTCTACCACGAGGGATAGGGACAGTTTTCTATTTTACAGAGGGAAAAAAAAAAAGAAAAACATTTTGGCAGACTGGGGTGGGCTCCCAGTGTTCCACATGAATGGGGGCGGGGTCATACAGGATGCCGACATGGAGATTGGGCACCCCGACGTCGGTAACATCTTGGGGCACACTGGGGTGGGCTCCCAGTGTTCTGCATGACTTGGTGGAGGAGGCACAGAAAAATCTTTGCACACACTGGGGTGGGCTCCCAGTGTGCCAGCTGAGTTGGTAGTAGGGTTGCCAACATTGAATTTCAAAAATAAGGGACATACCAACAACCCTTGCCACACACCCTGCCCCACCCACGTCCCCACTCCCAGTTTAGTCATGCATTTATCATATTTTACAGTGTGGATGCTGTCTGAGCTGGTCATTCTGATGTGTGCTATGATAGCCACTTACATAAACAAGGCTTTCTGATGGAAAATAGCTGGTCTGTCATCACCTTGGGCATTTTGGTAGGAGTCCTACCAATATACCCAAAATGATGACAGACCAGCTATTTTCAATCAGAAAGCCTTGTTTATGTAAGTGGCTAATACACTCATGCTCAGATCAGACAGCATCCACTGGAAAACATTATAAATTCATGTCTAAACAGGGGAGAGGGGAGGTGGGTAGCTGGGATTCAGAAGCACTAGAAACCATAAGCCACAGAGCTTGGACATTTAGTCCTTGAATCCATTCCTGAGGACTTTGTACTACCAGATCAGCTCACAGTGCTAAATTATCCCCTAGGGCAAGGCCTCATTTGAATGATTCTTCCATCCTGTCTTGAGCTGGCCTGGGCCACCTGGCTGACAGGACATCACACATCATAATACTGTAGACACTTTATGCACAAAAAAAAGGAGACAAACTCAGAAAGACCATTATTTTATTTGCTTGCTGCTAGAATGTTAGCTAGACGAGCGGGAGCAGCATTTTGAGAAGATGAGATGACTGACTGTCACTCACTTGACTCAGCAAATCAGCAAAGCAAAGAGTTGAGAGACTTGGAGCAACTTAAATGCAACTTGAAGCAGCACTTACTTTAAAGTTTAGCCAGCAGGCCTGCTCCGAGCCTCAGCCTCTGCTCCAGTGCTCCATCCAGTTCCAGGTCCACCTGCTCTTTAGTTCCTCTCAACCTTTCCTGACCGGCTGGCATTCTGGTGTTCCCGGACATCATGACTACTCTACTCCCAACCCGGGTAGTGTGACGCGAATGCTATGACTGTCCCCATGACTCCCCGATCCAATCTGGCACTGTCTTGACTACCGGCCTGTTGAGCAAACTTGACTAGCAGCAGGCAGGTGGCTGCGTCTTCTCTCCTGCTCTCATGGAGTCTGTGAGAAAAGGTGGTCACCATGATGACATGATGTATCCAAACAATCTGTCTCCAGGCAACTGGGGGATGCTACACATGCACACAAGCTCCGCCTCTGCTCCACAACTGAGAGCTGCCCACCGAGCTGAAATAGTGCCAGTGCGAGTCTACCAGATGACCAAACCCACTTCAGATATGCAAACAGTGAGTTTTTTTTTTTTTACAGGAGCGGCCACCACTGTAAATACGGTACAATACATGTACCATATGAATGTAAAACTAGACAGGGGAAAATCATGAAAATACTTGGTGAGGGCACAGAATGCCATGGAGCTGGTGGCCGATGTCGGGAACGGCATTTTGCCATTTACAACATGGCGGCACTTGCAGAACTGTGCATGTGCATGAGTCGTGTGCATGCACAGTTCATGCACCGGAATGTAGAAGTAACAGCTGAAACAGTGCAGCTGTTATTCCGAAGCAGTTGATTGTGGCAGAGGAGTTTACTCTCCATTGAGCTTTCGGAAGGATACTTCAAAAAGTCCAATGGAAGGTTCTGCGATCAGCCATTTTTACAGCTACAAAGCAATCACAAAATGGCTGTAGGCTCTGCTAACAGCCCTAAAAATGAACATAGTGTGACAACCCACCCCTCTCTCTGGGCTGGAACAGCTTTTAGAGAGGTATCTGTCCTCGGGTATTCGCTGCCACCAGCTGGAGTTCGCTCCAGCGCCCACCTCCAAGTTTACAAACTTGTGTAATCAAACATGCAACTGTACAAATCAAAGTCTGGTAGTGTCTCTCTCAGGTGGCAGATGCTAAGCAGAGTTTACTTCAGTCAGTGGAAACCATGTATTAACTTAGAAAAAAAAATGACATCACAGTTACAACTGTTGAGTAAATAAATAGCGTTTTACTTACCAGAAAGTGAACAGAGCATTACAGGATATCTATTTTCAGGATAAGAGAATAACTCTGATACAGGAAAAGTAAACAAAAGTGTCAAAATAACCGATGACAAAAGAAAAAGGCTATTACTGCAATATGCTAGCATTAAACTTACCCTTCCCTGTCCTTTTAAGAGAAAATTTCACCCTATGCTAACTGCCAGCTCCCATGGACATAGCTAGAAGGGTAGGCTCCAGGCTTAGTTCTTCCTTCAACTCCGAGAGTAATCAACAACACTCACTGTCCTACAGCATCTTATATACTCTCTTGAGAATAGGTAATTCCTATTCCCCGTTTGAATGTACCAACAATCTATCATGTATGTATTTAATTGTCCCAATCAGACTGAACACCTATCAGTGACCAATTATATTCCCTTTTACTCAAGGTTATATTTGAGTGAACCAATCCCTTTAAACTGTGATTTTGTGTGTGTACATGTCCACTCAAGATTTATGACGCACCTAGCCAGAAGCTAAGTTTCAGCTTGTGGAATTCCAGCTTGTGTGTGTATTTTTTTCCAGAATGCTAAAAAAATGTGTTTGGAAAATCCAGACATTAACTTCTTCCTTCCCATTTCTGTCACACCTCCTCCCCCCTCAGGTGATGAAGGCGTGTCCCTTGGGCCACCCAAAATGATGCAGCCGCTCATGCAACTGCTGGGAAGTGCCCAAAGTATCCAGCCATGCCATTAGCCCTGTCTAGATAGCCCATCCACATTTGCATTTTGCTTGCCACTGCAATGCTGGATGGTCATGTTGTATGCCTAAAATACCAAACTCCGGCGTAGTAGTTTTCCGTTTTGCTCACTTGACCTATGAAGCCATGTCAGGGGATTATGATCTGTGACCACAGTAAATTCTCTCCCACATAGGTAAGGCTGCAGCTTCTGAATGGCCCACACTATTCCCAAACATTCCTTCTCGATTGTGGCATATGCTTCCTCTCTGGGCAAAAGCTTCCAGCTGAGGTACACAACTGGGTGCTCCTCCCCCTGCTGGGTAACCTGGCTCATCACGGCCCCACAACCATGATCTGAGGCATCCACATGGACCATAAACTTTAGACTGTAATTTGGGCTGGACAATACAGCTGGGCTGCTCAAGGCCTTTAGCTCCTGAAAAGCGACCTCACAGCCTTCTGACCACTGCACCTTATCTGGCCTTCCCTTCTTGGTTAGGTCTGTCAGGGTCTTAGCCAGCTCACTATAGCGAGGAACAAACCTTTGGTAGTATCCTGCTGTCCTCAGAAATGCCCTTACCTGTTTCTTGGTGGTAGAAGTAGGCCAGACCGGAATGGCATCGACCTTGGCATGCTCCGGGTGGATGTGTCCGCTACCCATCTGGTGCCCAAGGTACAGTAGGACACTTCTGCCATACCTATCTGGCACTTTTCCACCTTCACTGTCAGACCTGCATTCTTCAGCCTATGGAACACATCCCATACATTCTTAATGTGCTCATCCCAGGTCTGACTGTATATGACTATCAAATATCATCCATATACGCCAATGCAAACTCACTTACCCCAGACAGAATGAGATCCACAAGCCGTTGAAAGGTTGCAGGTGCATTCTTCATTCCAAATGGCATTACGTTGAATTCATATTAACCAAATGGAGTGAGAAAAGCTGATCTCTCCCCCTGGCTGCTGGGGTCAGAGGTACCTGCCAGTAGCCCTTTGTTAGGTCTATTGTGGTCAGATACTTGGCTCCCACCAGTCGCTCCAGGGTCTCATCTATTCTGGGCATGGGATAGGCGTCCGACTCCATGCAGCTATTAAGCCTCCAGTAGTCAATGCAGAATTGTGTGGTGCCATCAATTTTGGGGATTAATACCATGGGTGATGCCCAGGGGCTACTAGATTCCTGGATTACTCCAAGTTCCAGCATCTCCTTGAGCTCCTCTTTCATGGTCTGCTTAACATGCTCAGGTACCCTGTAGGGAGACTGTTTAAGGGGATCCTGGGTCCCTGTATCCACATGGTGCTCTGTCATTGTGGTGTACCCCAGTTTCCCTGTGAGCATGTCCTCAAATTCTTTCAGCACACCTCGAATTTCTTGCACCTGGGCTGGTGTTAGCTGTTTGGAGAGGGTAAGGTTGTCCACAGATGATGCAACCTTGGCCTCCCCAAGCAAGTCCACCAGTGGATCCCTCTGTTTCCTCCTCTGGGGCACTGCATACAGCGAGGACCATTTCCTCCCTGTCATGGTAAGGCTTCAGCATGTTAACATGATACACCTTTCGTTTGCATCTCCTGTCCGGTAGCTCTATCATGTAATTGACATCACTAACCTTTTGGACAATGGAGAATGGCCCCTCCCATGCTGCCTGTAATTTATTTTGTCAGACAGGGATGAGTGCCATCACTCGCTGTCCCACCTCATATTCTACGGCTCGGGTCCCACAGTCATACCAGACTTTCTGCTGCTGCTATGCAGTGGCCAAGTGCTCCTGAGCAAGCCCCATGAGCTCCTTAAGGTGGGTCCTGAAGTTCAGGCCCTACTCCACAACAGACTCCCCTTGGGAGGCACAGTCACCCTCCCATTCATCCCAAATCAAATCTAGGGACCCTCACACCCTATGACCAAACAAGAGCTTGAAAGATGAGAACCCTGTGGACTCCTGTGGGACTTCCCTGTATGTGAACAGGAGATGAGGCAAATATTTGCTCCAGCCCCTCTTATGCTAGCCTGCAAAAGTCCTTAGCATGGTCTTAAGGGTGGAATTAAATCACTCCACCAGACCATTAGCTTGGGAATGGTATGGAGAGGTTTTGAGCTACTTTACCCCACACTTCTCCCACAAACTACTCATTAACCTAGACATGAAATTGGCACCCCGATGTGACAGTATCTCCTGGGAAAGCCCACCCAGCTAAATATTCCCAACAGTGCATCTGCCACTGGTTCCACCTCAGAGGATGATAGGGCCACTGCCTCTGGGTATCTTGTGGCATAGTCGACTACCACCAGGATATACTGCTTGCCAGTGTAACTTGGGGTGCTCAGTGGCCCCCCTATGTCCACAGCTACCCTCTTGAAGGGTTCATCGATACTGGGCAGGGGCACCAAAGCTGCCTTGACCTTGTCCACCATTTTCCCTACCCACTGATACTGTGGGCAGGTCCTTCAATAATTTGCCTCATCCTTGCCAATACCAGGCCAGAAGAAATAGTTGATCAGCCACTTTTTCGTGGCCTGAATGAGGGATATCATGGGCAAGGGCCAAAAGCTGATGACAGTGAACGTTAGGGACTACCAGCTGCTGGAGCACCTCACCATCTAGCCCTTCCTCTGTTATAGATTCTCTGTAAAGCAGCCCATTGTCCCAGTAAATGGACTATTTACCCCCCCCCGAGGACCCTCGGCCCTATTAGCTATTTCCCTAAGTTTTTGCAAGATAGGGTCAGTTCGCTGTGCAGGGCTTAGCTGCCCTCGTCTGACCCTTCCCAGTGCCCCTTCTGAAGGAAGTCCTGTGGGCTCCTCTACCTGTGACTGGGGTTCAGGACTGCTGCTTGTAGCCAGCCTCTCCTTTGTGCCAGCTACTTCCTCAGCTGCTGAGGGAGGTGCTGGACCACCTTGAGTCACCCCTTCTTCCCCCCTCAGAAGCTTGCCCTTTTGCCTGACTACAAGTTGCAACACACACCAGAGATTCCCTGTGGTCAAAATCATTCCCCATGATCACATTTACAGGGAGGTCCTCTGAGACCCCCACCTCCTTTTCTCCATGGCCCCCCTCCCAGCTCAGGAAGACTCAAGCCATTGGTATTTGGACCACTGGGCCACTGTCCCTGTGGATCTCTGGATCCTGGAGTATTTCCCTGGCAACATCTGCTCCACCCGGGTGAGATCCTGCCTCACCAGGAAGTGCCCGTGTCCCTCAGTCCCTGTGTTACTGTTCCATTAACTACAATGGGATGCATATTCACATCTGAGGAGAGTGGTTCTTCAGGCTTTCCAAACTCCTCAAACACACCAGTGCTATTTTGACCACCCCCCCATGCCTCTGCCCGTAACCATTTTCTGAGGGCAGTTGTATCAAGTGCCCCACTTGATTGCAAATATAACATTTCTTGGGTCCTGTCTCTTGGGTCCCTTTAGAACCAGAGGGTTCTGCTTTGGGCTTAGGTGCAGGCTGGTTTCCTTTGGGCTGCCCCTAATGGGACCCCTTATAACCCTGTGATGCCCCCCCCATCAATGAGACTTGTGCTGTGTGTATGGCCGGCTAGACATGTACATGTCGGTGCTTGCAGCCCCCTCCTTTGAGGAAGTGCATGCCCTGTCTAGGAACGATACGTGCATATCTTTGGGTACAATTTTAAGAAATTGTTCCCTCACCAACAGATCTTTAATTAGTTCCACAGTGTCTGCTTTAGCACCTCCACCCACCTATCAAGGTAAGCATACAGTTGAACCTGCAGTTCTGCATAACTGTCTCTGTGCTTTTCTTTAACTCCCTAAATTTTCTTCTATAAGCCTCAGAAGTTAATTCAAAATGTTTCAACAACACTGTTTTAATCTTATCATAATCAGCATAGTCTTCATTAATCATTTTAGAAAATGCATGCAAAGTCCTCCCCGTAACACGAAGCCTTGGTTAATTGGAATTGCTCACATACTCTCTCAAGTGACCTTAAAAATAGATTAAGGTCATCTCCCTTTCTAAACTGAGGGAACAATTTAGAATTAATTTTGGCTTCATGAGGAGAACTCACTCCACCATTACTCATGGTTTACTGGCTGTGCAGGATCATCATCTCCTTCTTGTGCTGTTGTCTCTGGAGTTCATGCTGTTGTCCCTGTAGTTCATGATGTCATTCTTTCTTTTTCCTGATGTTCTTTATCTCTGTCTACCAGGCTACCAGGCTCTTTTCTTCCAGTTCTTTCTCTGCTTCCTCTCTTCTTGTCTGTGCTTCCCATCTTTTTGTTTCAGCTTCCAACCTTTGTGTTTCTGCTTCAGCATCCAGTCTTTTCGCCTCCAGCACCTTGACATGCAGCAGCAGCAGCTGCAGTCGCAGTGCATCAAGCTGGTTTGGGGGGGTCTGCTACATTAATTCTTGACTCACCCCCAGAGACTGTCTGCTTCTGGTCATGTGCCACAAGGGGCAGCTATGAGGTCTGCCCTTTTCTTGTGTTTAGGACCTTCAAACTGAACCCCCTTTTCCTGGCACTTTTCGCAAAGCTGTTGCACAGTAAGTGAGTCTGTCATACTCCACAGAGCTCATTCTCTAACCCTGCACTATACTGTGCTAACTAGAAAAGAAAAAAAAAAACAGTTGTAGAAGTGTATTCTGTTATATATCCTGTTTTGCAACTGCTAAGGTAAAAATGTTCCACTTGCAAACTCTGTATCTCAGTGTGCTAAACAGTCCGCTATCATCACACCACCACTGCCAATCAATTGTGACAACCCACCTCTCTCTCTCTGGACTGGAACAGCTTTTAGAGAGCTGTCTGTCCTCGGGTATTCGCTGCCACCAGCTGGAGTTTGCTCCAGCACCCACCTCCAAGTTTACAAACCTGGGTAATCAAACGTGCAATTGCACAAATCAAAGTCTGGTAGCATCTCTTTCGGGTGGTGGATGCTAAACAGAGTTTACCTCAGCCAGTGGAAACCATGTATTACCTTAGAAAAAATGACATCACAATCACAGCTGTCGAGTAAATAGCTTTTTACTTAACAGAAAGTGAACAGAGCATTACAGGATATCTATTTTCAGGACAAGAGAATAACACTGATACAGGAAAAGTAAACAAATATTTTCCACTTCAGCTACCACAGCAAGGGGCTAGCGCCTGAGCAGTGCTACTGGATTTCTACAGCAGTGCACCTGGCCAGGTCCTCGGCCACTGCCCGCCAAAAGCCACAAGCTCTAGCCACCTGCCTGGCACTTCACCTCGGCTACCACAGCAAGGTGCTAGTGCCTGAGTGGCGCTACAGGATTTCGACAGCAGTACGCTTGATCAGCTCCTGGGCCACCGCCCACCAAAAGCCGCAAGCTTCAGCCACCCACCTGGTTCTCTGCCTCTGCTACCACAGCAAGGGGCTAGTGCTTGAGCGGCGTTACAGGATTTTGACGGCGGTGCGTCCGGCCAGCTCCTTGGCCACCACCCGCCAATAGCCGCAAGCTCCAGCCGCCCACCTGGCTCTCTGCCTCAGCTACCACAGAAAGAGGCTAGGGCCTGAGTGGTGCTACGGGAATTGTGATGGCGGTGCTCTCGGCTAGCTCCTTGGCTGCTGCCTGCCAAAAGCTGCAAGCTCCAGTCACCCACCTGGCCCTCTGCCTTGGCTACCACAGCAAGGGGCTAGCACCTGAGCGGTGCTACAGGATTTTGATGGTGTTGCGCTCAGCCAGCTCCTCGGCTGCTGTCTGCCAAAAGCCACAAGCTCCAGCCGCCCGCCTGGCTTGCTGCCTTGGCTACCACAGCAAGGTATGACTGCTCCTGTCCTCACAGCATCTGATTGGTGTGGTGTTTCTGAGGCAAACCCTGATTGGTCTGCCTGCTTTTTGGACTCTGCACTGATTGGTGCGCCTTTCCCTAGTGCCTTAACATTGCTGTTTCTCTGCCGTTTTCACCTGCTATCTCCCTCAAGGTTTTTTCTTCTTGCTTAACCCTTCATCAGTAAAGTGCTGTAATCACTGCATCTAATCTCTGCTAAAAGTTGTGCTGTGTAGTGTTACATGAGGTCCATGCACCCCAGAGGTACACGGCAGATAGCTAGCATTTATGTATGTTATACTAACACATAGAGCTCGGGACATCTACCATACAAGAGTAGATGTCAGGATATGTATGCATATAATTGCTATACGCTTTACTTTCTGATATATGTATTGCTTGCTTGCAAGATGCTAGGATACCTGTGTCCTTGTAGTATTATGATGTATAAGCTAATATTGCCATCTTCTGATGATTTATACTTTTACACGGCTGTATACTGAGACTATGGCTTCTTTGTCTTTACAAAGTGGTGACTGTAACAAAATTGTATAATGTTATCTTGGACTATGGTGCCACTTCTAATTTAGCCAATAAGTATCATCTCTGTAACTAGAAATGTTTATCTTACAGTAACTATGGTAACTGTCTTAGGTATATAATGTAAGACATTACGTCTTCTACCTCTGAGACCCCAGAGAATTCTACTCTCCTCGAGGTATAGGGAACACATAGCATTGGCTCCCAGTTCCTAATGGAAAGAACTCCTTAGGGCAACTGTGATTTTCCTTTTGGCAGTAATAAACTAGATGTATTACTCTTATGCAACGTGTTTTGATTTCTTGCATTCCCATTATTGCCAAGAACCTGAGAGTGAGGTTTAGACCTCTTGACAGTAGCCTGTTTCCAGAGCAGCCTGCAATTTATTTAGAAGTGTTTTTCCTGTTTAGAGCATTAGCCTGCCTGTATTTACAACCTTAGCCCACCTGTATTTAAATTACTAAACTTAGCCAAATTACTAGATTCAGCCAAAGTACTGGTGATTTCTGTGTGTACTAATCCTCCGCTCCCTGCTTACTTCCCAACCCCCTCTCCTAGCTCCCTAATTTTTCACTCTGCTCATAAATCTACCCCTTGCTACCACCATTCACCTTTCCTGGTATCCACCCCGCTTTCAGTCTATTGTCTCTGGCTAACCTCTCCCTGGTCATCCTGATCTGTGGCTGCTAAACTTTTCTCTCACCCCAACCCCCTACTGACTGTCTGCCATCTTACGGCAGCCCCTTTGTCCTGAAACTTATATTTATCTGGTTCCCTCTCTCCCTCTCTCTCCAGGGGCTAGCACCTGAGTGGTGCTACAGGATTTTGACGGCGGTGCGCTCGGCCAGCTCCTTGGCCGTCACTCGCCAAAAGCTGTAAGCTCCAGCCGCCCACCTGTCTCTCTGCCTTGGCTACCACAGCAAGGTACGACTGCTTCAGTCCTCACAGCATCGGATTGATGTGGCATTTCTGAGGCAAACTCTGATTGGTCTGCTTGCTTTCTGGACTCTGCACTGATTGGCGCGCCTTTTCCTATTGCCTTAACATTGCTGTTTCTCTGCTGTTTTCACCTGCTATCTCCCTCAAGGTTTTTTCTCCCTCCCTCCCCCCTCAGGACTCCTTTAAATTCACTATCACTCTGCCTCCTTGCTTCACCGCTCATCTGATTGGCTGTCCTGTGTCTCTGTCTCCCTTATCCCTGGCCAATACTGCTGTATGACCTAGGTGTGCTTTAGCTTCACTCCTGCTAACTATAGCTCTCCCTAAATCTTGGACAGCCTACTCTGGATTCTTTCCTTTAACCCTTTCTCGCCTAATTTCTGATCACTGCCTTTCACAAGCTTCATCTGTGGTAAATTTCACTAATTGGTCTTTGCTGCAGTCCTGATCACTGCCCTTGCTACAATTAATGTTCATCTAATCCCTGTTGTTCTTAAGCCACTTTTATGCACAAAGCCTACCGTAGCTGTGATTTGTTCACCTCATTTTCTCTGTCTACTTGGTTAAATTCCATACTGACGCTTAAAGCCCAAATCCTGTCTACAATGAAACCCTGTTTTCTTCTGCCCCTATTCGTGACCTCACTGGTATTGATCCACCTAGGCATGCTTACTCTGCCTAAAGCTTCCTCGACCATCCCAGATTTCCAGCCCCATGACTTCTTAGTCTAGAACTTCCTTCTGATGCCTCCACAAAATTGTGACCCTACCCCGATCTTATTAAATAAGACCTGGATCCAGTTGGTTGCCTATGCCCTAAAACACTGCCACCTGCCAAACTGTACTCTATGGCCCTTCCAGCAACGCAAACTGTGGTATTTCCTCCAACTGGCCCTATTGCTTTCAGGTGACGTTCACTCTAACCCGGGGCCTGTAAACAACTCGCCTACCCCTTTTACTAATGTCAAATGTCTCACTGTTGTACACCATAATATTAGAAGCCTTGTGCATAACTTAGCTGAGTTGGAGTCCTGGGCAGCTCTCTACAATCCGGACAGCTGCCTCACTGAAACCTGACTCAAACTGTCCACCCCTGGCCTACTATGCTCCCTTCCTTCATATAGCCTACTGAGATTGAATAGACCTGCCCCTAAAAGAGGAGGTGGCACGACTATTTATTTCAAAGACCACCTCCATCTCTCAGCCATCTGCTGATCTCCTCTCACCCACTGTGAAGCACTACATGTTCTCCTTTCTCTCGGCTCCAAAAAATTACATATTGTCTGTGCCTATAACCCACCCTGAGGAGGCCAAGCTGGTCTTGATGAACTGCTGGCACAAACCTCTCATCTATCTGGGAGAAATGAGATCTTAATCTTGGTGACATAAATATAAATTGGCTTGGTAAGTCTCAACCCGCATCCCTTACCAGCCTTCAAAGTTTTAACCTGCATCAGCTGATCGGTGATCCTACCAGAACTGCCCCTCAAACAAACTCCAGTACACTACTGGACTGGATAACAAGCCATTCTGAGAATATAATCTCCTTAGGAGTTCTAGCTGATGCCATCACAGACCACTCCCCTACTTTTTGTATATGGGGTAAGAGCATGCCACCTTCGTCCAACCCACATTCTATTACCTTCTGAAACTATTCTTGCTTCAACCCACTTGTCTTCCTAACTGATGTCAGTGCTATTGACTGGGCCCCCCTTTTCAAATTGAGTGATGTCCAGATTGCCCTAAACTTCTTCCTCACTCACTTTCTTGTGCTTCAGGAGAAACATTGTCCCTTGCAACCTGTAGGGTAAAAAATCATCATACCCTCTGGCTAAAATCTGACCTACTCTCCAAACTTCGGCAGCAGGACAAAAGCTGGCTCCGTTATAGAAACTCTGGGTTACCAGCTGACCTAAATACCTATAGAGCAATGCAAAATTCCTGCAAGAAGAATATTAAAAGGGCTAAAAGTTCCTACTCTAAGGAGCTATTAACAAATTCTTATGGTGACTCTAAAAAGTTTTGGTCCCACATAAAGTCATTCCTGGGTTCTAATCAGGCTCCTACTCCTAATGATATGCTACTAAATGGCGTTTAACAACCCCCATACCATCGCAAACTTCAACACACAATTCTCTGATCTTACCAATTACATTTCTTCCTTCCCTGACCTACCTAACTCTACTCCCCCTCCTGATGTCTTGGCACCTCAATTCTTCAAGTCAGTCTCTTACCACGATGTGTTAAGATTGCTCAATAATATCTGAGTTTGCTGCAATTGGGTCTGATGACCTCGAACCTAAGATTCTAAAACTTGCTGCCCCTTACATAGCTGCCCCTCTGCCAAGATTTTTACCTCTCGCTCTGCCAAACCCATGTCCCAGACATCTGGAAGACAGCTAGGATCACCCCAGTTTTCAAAAAAGGTGACTGTAAAGATCCCTCCAACTATAGACCTATTGCCATCCTGTCAGTTCCTAGTAAAATTCTAGAGAAACTTGTGGCCACTCAAACTACCGACTTTCTTCAGCAATATGACCTTCTTACAACTGCACAGTATGGATTCCGTAAAGGTCATAGTGCCACCACTGCACTACACAAGTTTACTTCTGATGCGCTAATAGCCATGGACTCTGGCTTCCTCACTGGGGCCATTTTCATTGACATGACTAAAGCATTTGATTCAGTTGACCACCCTATCCTTTTAACAACTCTTAAATTGCTAGGCTTTTCACCAAATGTTATCAGATGGTTTGGCAGCTACTTAGCTGACCAGACTCAGACAGTTAAATTGAACTCTCCTTTCTCGGACAAAGCTTCCATTAATATTGGAGTGCCGCAAGGGTCCATCTTGGGTCCCTTACTCTTTTCTATATTTATTAACAATATCACCGCCAACCTCTCTCACACAGACTCCCTACTATATGCAGATGATATTGTTCTATACACCAGTGCAAAGGATATAGCTGACATCAACACGTGACTCTCCCATGACCTTCAAGTCATTCAGCGATGGATGCTGACAAATAAGCTTATCCTGAATGAAGGAAAGACTCAAGCCATGCTATTTGGTTCCCACACCAAACTCAAACTCTACCAATCCAAACTCAATGTCTCCTCTGCTAATGGCGCATCTGTAGGGGCAGTTAACTTGTTTAAATATCTCAGTATCACCCTTGACCTGACTCTCAGTTTTGATCTTCATATTCAAAAGACTTGCAAATTGGTAAACATGAAACTACATTGCCTACTGGACTAGCTATGTGCTCACTCCATCTGCCAGGCTCGCCATTGCTCATGGTATACTCCTACTGTGTCTCACCTCTGGCATCGCAACCTATGCCTCTGCCAGTAAATTGAGTCTCCAAAAATGGGATGTTACCTATATCTGTCACTATGCATCCTCCTCTCCTCGGCTGAAGCACCATTGCCTCCTCTACTCGGATCATGGCTGGCTTTTCCCTTCTGCATCTAGATCTTATGCTTATGGATTGCTCATTGATAACGTTATCAGATCCCAAATTCCCAAGCCTCTGGCATGACTGTTCCTAAACCACACATCCAGCTATGGTCTTCGCTCTGCTGATAATGCCCCAGTCCACATCCCTAGACACTGAATGTCCAAAGGTGCTAGTGCTTTTGCCTGTTGTGCATCCCTTTTTTGGAACTCTCTCCCCCTAAGTACTCGCTCAGCATCATCCCATGCCTCTTTTAAAAAATGCTTTGTCACTATCTTTTTAACTCCTGCCGTTGCTCCTGTTTCAAACCACCCTAGCCTTCGTCTCCTCCCTTATGTCTTCCTGCACTTATACTACTTCTTAGTTTACTGACCCATCCAAAGTATAGCTCTTTCTTCTTATCACCTGTTTATAAACTTTTATTACCAAGGGACTTTTATCCCTCACTAAGTCCCCATCCTCCTACCTTATCCAACACTCCTCTTTCAATTCCTATCTCTCCATTTCAACTTTACTTCTCCTGCCTTATCCTGTACTGACTAGCATAATGTCTAGGTCACCCAGTTTTAATCCTCCTGGATCCTATGGTAATGTTAGCACTTACGACCAGACCAAATTGTCATTTTGCTTTCTTGTAATCTTTACTTCTCTTTACTCTTATTTTATTTTATTCTTCTCTGTTTACATATTTTTTACTGAGCTTGTTTTTTCAACTCTGGCCTGTTTTGTATTCCTGCGATTGTATATTGTGATTTCATATATCGTAATCTGTTATCTGATTGTTTCTGTTTTGTACCCTCCCAGGTTGTGCCTGAAAATAGTCATTGCTATGGCTAGTGCACCTACCCAGTCATCAAAAACTAAATAAATAAAATAACAAATGACAAAAGAAAAAGGCTATTACTGCAGTATGCTAGTATTAGACTTGCCCTTATCCTAGCCTTTCAAGAGATCACTGGACCCTATGCTAACTGCCAGCTCCCACAGACATAGCTAGAAGGGTGGACCCCAGGCGTAGTTCTTCCTTCAACTCCCAGAGAGTAACCAACACCACCACTCACTGTCTTTCAGCATCTTACATACTCTCTTGAGAATAGGCAATTCCTATTCCCCCTTTGAATGCACCAACCATCTACCATGTATGTATTTAATTGTCCCAATCAGATTGAACACCCATCAGTGACCAATTATATTCCCTTTGAACCTTAAGTTTATATTTGAGTGAACCAATCCCTTTAAACTGTGAGTCTGTGTGTATACATGTCCACTCGAGATTTATGACCCACCTAGCCAGAAGCTAAGTTTCAGCTTGTGGAATTCCAGCTTGTGTGTGTATTTTTTTCCAGACTGATAAAAAAATGTGTTTGGAAAATCCAGACATTAACTCCCTCCTTCCCATTTCTCACACATGGTACAACTTGTTTAGGCCTACTTCAGTACTTAATGCATGCATTATCATCCTCGTACCCTTCGATTTCAAATAGGCCTAATTGTTTACACACTCAGCATCATTCCATGTTTTCTATGAATACAATATAATTTATATTGCCTGTATACTGTTTTATTACAAATAAGCACTATTATAGTATACAAAAGTAAGCATAAACAAAATTTCAAAATATAAAAACATTACAGTGCAGTTAATTATTTTAGTAATCTAAAACAAAATAGCAAGTGCACCACTTTCAGAGGGGCAGAAGAATGTTTCTACATTACAATGACAGGGACAAGTTCTTATGTGAATAGTTGGGGCGGGGGGAGTACATGGTTCACTCCTCACAGAAACAGCACAGGTTTTCCCTTTGTCTCCCTAATACCCACTTGCATGATGATGCCCTGGCAAAGTTGTAGTTTTAATTTCCCAGATAATAGTAAATGGGGACTGTAAAGGTTTCCAGCTATCTCCTTTTGTCTCTGCCTATGTCTCATCTCTGTCACAAACTCACACCTGCTTGGAGTTGACCTTTGGTGGTAGTCCTACATCTTGTCATCACAGGGCTGTATTTTGTATGGAACCCTATCTTTTTAGCTTGTGTTTCTAATAGCCAGCTGCCTATCTTCCACTGAAAACACCTGTAATACCATCGATAAAGTATCAGCTAACATTAGACCTTTTTCTAATGAAAACTCACAGGAGGATACTGCATTTTGGACTTTTTTGTATTTTTGATTTGTGGTATAAATAATTGATACTACTGAAATTATGTATATTGCTCTTTAACAGATAAGTGACTTAAAAAGACAGAAGGCTGAGAAACAAAAGAAGAAAGAATTGATCTGTATAAATGCACGGAATGCATTTTCAAAACAGAAGATCCGGCAGAATTTTTATTTAGGACTGCAAGTAAGGGCATTTTTATATTATGAGGATTTTTTTTCTATTTCTATCATGATATTAAGAACAAAGTATGGGGGAATAGAAAATGTATTTAAATAGTTATTTGAACTGGAATCTAATTACAATATTTTGTCCACCCAGGCATGTTGTAATCAAAAACATTAACAACTAACTGTTGTCTTCTTTTTGATGAAGCTGACAGCTGTTCAAGCACGGCAAGATATTAAGAATATGGGGTCAGCAAATGTAGTATACTGCACCCCATATTAGGGTGAGCTGGGTACAGGAGCAGGCATGGGTGCCTGGGGCATGGGTGCCTGGGGCAGTGCTTCCCCAACTGATGTGGGGGGTGGGTTGATTTATGCTATAGCTGCACAACCATAGTAACCCTTTTTATGGGCCATGAGATTTTTACGCTTCTCTCATGGGGACTACCTGTATATCATTGAGGGGTCAAGATGCTGCAAGGCATCAGCTGGAAGTGATTGGGAGAGAGAGGGATGGGGAGAGAACATCAGTTGAACATTAGCGTACTACTTGCAGGCCTGTACCACTCTAGAGAGAGCTCATCTGAGGACCCATGCCAGAGCTGGGAGATTCTTGAAGCCTCTGAGGGCAGGGCAATGATGAAGTAAACAAGCGAGCCACTGTGGCTGGAAATATATTAACTAGATAAGGGTATTTCATGGGCTTCAACATAAATATGAATTGCCATTGCATACACTAACTGAATCAAAGTATGGTACCTTGAGAAAGGGCAGCCAAAAAAATAATGCCACCTTCTGTATTACAGTTACATATATGTTTTACATTTTATTCTATGCACTGTTGTAACAACAAACTGAACAGAACTGTGCCATTATACATGAATGTACTCTGCCTTAACTGCAAACATTGCTGAGACAACTATATGCTGTAACAAGGCAGAATGAGCACAGTGTTGAGACATGTTTACAAAGACATTCGACATGTTTAATTGATTTTTTTTACAGATTGTTATACAGTACACACATAAGTATTATATAAAGTACATATACCCAAATGTCAATGCAAATCTTACACATTTCATTACAAGTTGTTCTCCTGAAGGAAGATTTTACTGTACAAGGCCTAAGAGATGGGTCTTAGGTAAAAGTAAACTGGGGTAGGTGTGTTATTGAGGGCATTACATAGTTTATCTTTTTGTGCTGCTCCACCCCAGGCACACACAATGTGAAAATCAACAACCCCTTTATATGAAGCAGGAGACTAAGTGGATAAACAAGCACAAGTATTGTAAATCAAATAACATTTCAAAAAGTCTCACTATTATAATTCATTTTTTTACAAATGCTTTTGCACAGTTGACAATTTTTGTAAAAAAAAAAAAAAATGGGAGTTATTTCACATAAGCAAGCAAATCTGTATTTATATAGTGCCTTTCAATGTCAAGGTGCTGTACATAATATAAACCATAAATATACAAGCAAGCAGCAATATAATTTAAAATCAGTCTGGGAAGGCTAATGAAAATAAGTTTTTAGCAAAGATTTAAAACTACTGACGGTCAGGCATTCTCTTAACTGACGAGGTAGAGAATTCCACAGGGTTGGTGCTACAAATGAAAAGGCATGAGTTCCAGATGTTTTAAGATGAACCCTGGGAATCTCAAGCAATCCCTTGTCGGCAGATCGGAGAGGGCGATTGGGGGAGTAGGGAGTCAGGAGATGTTTCAGATAGTCGGGTCCCTGTTGGTGTAGTGCATTAAAGGTACGCAATCCTACCTTATAGGTAATCTGCCACTGAACTGGCAGCCAGTACAGTCCGCACAGCACAGGCATTATGTGACTGGACCTAGAAGTACCAGTCAACAGCCTGGCTGCAGCATTCTGCACTAGCTGCAAGCGGCTGATATCAACCCTAGACAGCCCTAGGTAGAGGGCATTGCAGTAGTCAAGATGGGTAGTAATGAAGGCATGGACCAATGTTGGTAGGTCGCCTGGTGGAACCAGTGTTTCACCCGGTGATATTCCTCAGATGGTAAAATGAGGATTTATCCACAGCTGACACCTGAGATTTCATGGTCAGGCCATCGTCAAAGATAATGCCCAGGTTTCACACCCGATCTGAGGTAGTGAGCCGGACACCATCAAGCCACAGACATGACACGTGCCCAGCCCCCAGACCCACCCCCAGACGACACTGGTCCACAACCAACACCTCAGTCTTAGCCGGATTCAGTCTCAGCCAACTGGAGCTCATTCAGTCTTTGAATTTGGAGAAGCAATTATTCAGCACAGAGATCGCATCAACCTGTCTGGGCACAAAGGACATATACAGCTGAGTGTCATCTGCATAGCAGTGAAAACTCAAGCTGTATTGCCTAATGATATCTCCCAATGGCAGCATATACACTGCGAACAACATGGGTGCTAATATGGAGCCCTGTGGCACCCCACAGGACAGGGGTAGGGCATCAGAGGAATAAATTCCAGTGACCACCCTCTAAACCCTGCCTATGAGGAATGATCGAAACCGTTCGAGGACTGTACCCGACAGTCCACAGAGAAACCGCAGGGTCTCCAAAAGCACCCCATGGTCCACAGTGTCAAAGACTGCTGAGAGATCAAGAAGGACCAAGATGGTATGAGCCTTTCAATCTCTTGCCATTAGGAGATCATTTAGTAACCGAACAAGGGTAGTCTCTGTGCTATGCCTCTTCCTGAAATGAGACTGAAGGGCTTCATAGACATTGAGTCACAAGGTGATCATCTAGTTGCAGTGAAACCACCTTCTCAATAACTTTCCCCACAAAGGGAAGGTTAGAGACAGGTTGGTAGTTAGCTGGATCATCGGGATCCAAGGAGGTTATTTTAAGGAGTGGTTGGATGACCACCTCCTTGAGGGGCTCTGGAAAGATGCCCCTCTCCAAGGATCTACGTACAATTTCAGCTAGGATCGGGTAGATAACATCTACACACCCCACTAAAAAGGAAGTAGGGCCTGGATCCAAACTACAACAGGTTGGGCACAGAGTCTGGACAATCTTCACAACGTCTATGAATTCCGGTTGGCTGAAATCAGTCCAGACAGACCGGGTGCTCACCACCTCCCGTTGACTTCCACAACCCCTCATGGAGAGAGCCGGTCCAATTCTGGATCTGATGCTGACAACCTTATCTGCAAAGAACCGAGCTAGCTCATCACACTTAATTTCTGAAAAAGCTTTTCCGGACTGGAGGCAGACCGGATTGCACAATCTGTCAACAGTTCCGAAAAGCTGAGCTGGTCGATTCTTTGCAGCAGAAATCTCCCTGGACAGGAACTCTGCCTTCTTATGGGTGATTTCTGATTGATAATCCTTATAATGTTCTATCAATCTAAGCCTGTCAGCATCCAGATCGGACTTCTGCCATGCTCTTTCCAGACTTCGACCAACACGCCTCAGCTCCTTCAAGGACCCATCAAACCAAGGGGACCTTGGATGAAGAGTGAGTGGTTGAACATAAACAGGAGCAATCAAATCCAGGGCATCTCCCACTGCCTTATTATAGGCTAGTACAATACCCCCTAGACTTGTGCTTTTACCCAGCAATCCCGATAGGTCCAGGACTGCTGATAGACCATCTGGAGTAACTCCCCTTAAAGGGCGGTACCGGACCATCTCCGAAGGGGTAGGTCTATTTGGGGGAGCCCCAAAACTGAACCAAATGGTGTGATGGTCAGACTAACTGACTGGTTCCACCCCCAAGTCGGAGATCTCTATCCCCAGGAGGAAGAGCAGCTCTAATGAGTGACCCCAATATGGGCAGAGGTAATCACCTGTGTAAGGCCCAGCATTGTTTATTAGGTGGAGGAGATTTTGACCAAATGGCGAGAGTTCGTCAACCCATGCATTGAAGTCCCCAAGAATTATCCATCTGGTAGACTCCAATACCGTGTCGACGATGAAATCTGCACTCTTCTGTGGGAATAAACCCCCATCACCTGGTGGATGGTAAATGAGAAGTATCCTGCAACCCACACCTTCTCCCATGATACACTCAAAGGATCTGGTGATCCCCCACTGGAACATCCACAAGGCCCAGTTCGGGCTTGGAAAAAAAAAAGCTACACCACGACCCCTACGATCCAACCTCTGGCGGTGACTCACCGAGAACTCAGCTGGAACAGCAGAAGCCAATACTGGGCCTGCATTTTTGTCCAGCCAGGTCTCGATGATACATGCCAGATCCACCGTTTCAACAAGATTGGCTATAATAGCAGTCTTGTTTTTGATGAGCCTGGCATTACATAACACCATCCGGGTTGGATGAGATGCTGAGGAAGACCTTGACTCCTGACCAGCATTAATTGCTAGGCCCTTGGGCATGGGAACAAGACAGGGATTATCCCTGTCCTGACACCATTTCGCTCCAGGGCATCGCCTGGCCCCCACAACCCCAATACCTCCTCTTTCCATTCCCCCACCAGGCCCAGTTCTCGCCCCTTTCCTGTGCCTTCTAACAATCCCAAAGGACTGATGATGTTTGTAAACCTCCTCTGACAAATAAGGGCAGTCAAAAGGGTGCAATTCCCTGAGCCTGGTGGGGGAATACTGCCTGACCGTCTTTTGGCCTCCCCAGCACATCCTTAAAATAACTAAATACCCAAAACTTAATCCCACCAAATCAAATAAAAATCAGTTTCAAATTATAATTAAAATAACAAAGCAAAAATAAAAATATACTATCCAAAGATGACATAAAACTCAAAATACATATTACTCCAACCCCAATAACATGCAATAAACATAGCACATCATTTAAGTGAGAGGAATTAAGTTAATAAAAATAAAACAAAGTGGAATGGAAGAAAAGTAGTTATAAAATGAAGGGGGAGGAGACAAATACAGAGCTATTTCAGTGTCACTAGGCGATGAGTTCAATTGCTCTGCATCTCAGGTGGGTGCACAGGCAAACATAAATGGTAATAAATAAAAAATAAATAAAATACAGCTCGCAGAGCAGATTTTCAGTCATATATGAGCCAAAACAAGTTAAGTGATCAAATGTCCTGCATTACAAAGAGAAGCACTTTCCAACATAATACCTGATAAACAGGAATGGAAAATTAAGTTACAGCTAGTGGCAAAAAAAAATTCAACTGGAGTTAACACTTGAGCTGCAGAAAAGGAAAAAAACAGACCAAATCAGTAACACCTGGAGTACTGCATGCAGTACTGGCGCCCGCATCTGAAGAGGGACATTAAGTTACTGGAGGGGGTGCAGTGCAGGGTGACAAAGATGATCAAGGGGCTGGGGGACTTATCATATGAGAGGAGTCTGAGGGAATTGAACATGTATTCACTGGAGGAGAGGAGGGATGGGGGGGACATGATTGAAACCTTTAAGTACATGAAAGGAATAAAAAAATGGGTACAGAGGGACTGTTCAAAGTAAGGGAGGGGAGGGGAGGGACACCAGGGGCCATGATATGAGGCTGGAGGGAGGAAGGTTCAGGAGGGAGATGAGGAAACACTTTTTTACAGAGAGGTAGTAGCTGGGTGGAATGCGTTACCTGCAGAAGTGGTATCCAGTAGAACAGTGGACTACTTAAAAAGGGGATTGGACAGGACAAGGGGGAGGGTCAATGTAGGGGAAGGGTGGAAGGGAGGGTCAGCTGCAGAATAAGGGGTGCTAGCTGCACATTTGAGCAGACTTGATAGACCTCTAGGCCTTTATCTGCTGACAAATTTCGTATGTTCATAACAATATTAGATACCAGTACAGAACAAGTATTTGTCAATGACGAATGTTTGCTAGCTGGTATTAGCATTGGAAATGCAGGAGTTAGATAGATGCAGAATAGGAATGGCAGTGAAGTATTGAACTTCACGCCAACCCCAACTCCACCCTGCAGAGATGGACAGGCATTGGGATATACGTTTGGGATGTCGCCCATAACATTCATGCCATTTCACCTCACCCTATCCTGCAGACACCAACAAGTGTTGAGGTGTGCCTTGGGGTGTTCTGCTTTACAGTCACCCCACTCCATAAGGACAGAGGGTGAAATGGGTGCAATATAGGAGAATGGGGTGAACTCTGAGGCCGAAGAGTCCAAGGCACACCTTGATGTCTGTAACTGGCTGCAGGTTGAGGGGGTTGGGGGCAGAATGGCATGCGCATCAGTTAGAAACCCAAAGGCACACCCCTAATGCTTGTCAGTCTGTACAGGGTGGAACGTTCTGGTTAGAAACTCTAACATCCTGGGTGTTTGTTGGTATTTGCACTACAAATTTTCAGCATGACTTTTTTGTGACCCCCACCTCATGAAAGCATTTGGGATCTCTTCTCATGAACAGTGGCGCTGTGATTTTGTTAATGTGTCCTGAACTTTGAGTTCCCACAGCGACTGTGCCATTGTGCACCAGATGTAAGAAAACACAGATTGGGCAGGATGTAAAGAATGACAGCTGTACCATTCATGGGGAGGTGTGAAGAGATGGCAATGTTGAAAATCTGTAGTGAAAATATTAAAAATGCTTGAACTTCCGAGCATACGTGGAAACTGCACAACGCATGTGCATAATAGTCATTAAGTGGAATTATTTCACTAAATTTTCAACATATGCATTTTGTGACCTCTGCTCATAAACACTGTCACTATGATTGTCTTAATCTGTCCCGAACATTGATTTCCCACAGCAACCGTGCTATTCTGCGCCAGATGTGTGTAAACATATTTTGAGCAGGATATGAAAAATGACAGCTGTACTGTTCATAAGGAGGTGTGAAAAAATGCCATTGTTGAAAATCTGGAGTAAAACTATTACAAATGTGTGAAATTATGAGGATGTGTGGAAACTGTGCAATGAACACTCATTACGCAGTCATTTTATGGACATTTGTCACTAATTTTCAACACAGGCATTTTAGCACCTCTGCTCATGAACAGTGTCACTATGATTTTCTTAATCTATCCCGAACACTGACTTCCCACAGCGACTGCGCTATTGTGTGCCAGAAGTGCGAAAACACATTTTGGCCAGAATGTGAAAAATGACAGCTGTACTGTTCATAAGGGGGTCTGAAACAAATGCCAATGTTGAAAATCTGCATTGAAAATACTACAAATTTGCGAAGTTACAAGTGTGCATGGAAACTGCACAACGCACACTTGTAACAGTCATTTTACGGACTTTCGTCACTAAATTTTCAACATAGGCATTTTAGGACCTCTGTTCATGAACAGTGTCACTGTGATTTTCTTAACCTGTCCTGAATACTGATTTCTCACAGTGAACGTGCTATTCTGCGCCAAAAGTGTGAAAACGCATTTCAGCCAGGATGTGTAAAATGATAGCCATACTGTTCATAAGGAGGTGTGGAAAAATGCCAATGTTGAAAATCTGGAGTGAAAATATTACAAATTCACGAAGTGACAAGTGTGTGTGGAAACTGCGCAACTCACGCTCGTAAAAGTTATTTTTTGGAATTTTTTCACTACATTTGCAACATAGGCTTTTTGAGAGCCCACCTCATGAACAGTGGCATGGTCATTTCATTAATAGGCCCCGAAAGGTGATTCAGCGCAGTGACTGCAAAATTACCTTCCGGGACAGAATAATGCCATGACAGTGACTGAATTCATGAGGGGGGTCCCGATAACCCCATGTTGAAAATGTGGTGCCACAATTCCCCAAAATGCCCGAGATATGCACCAAAGTTAAAAAACCAAAAAAACAAACAAACAAAAAAAATCCTATTTATGCCATTATACAGCTTACCGGTATTTCTTCAGTTCGCGGTTGGCTTTGAAGAGTGCAGACGTGCTCCCATTCCGCTAAAGATCATTATGCCAGTCCTGTAGGTAAGTATGAGGTGAGGGGGGGTGTAGGGTGGTGATGTACAGAGAGGGTGGGCGTGGGTTGGGAAGGGGGGAAAATATGGCTGTGATAGAATCTGCAAAATTAAAAAAAAAAAATTAAGGATCAGAGATGGAAATGGCACAACCAAAACGAGGAACCCGCTGAATTATAACAAAATGTACCACTCAGTTGGAAATGCTATAACTGTATAATGCTGTGTATAAGTGAAGTGCCTGATACAAAAAAAAAAAAAACAGAAACCATTTTTTTAATCAATGAACTGGAATCTTATGAAAAGGCAGACAACTCTGATGTCTTCACTAGAAGATAATTTGGGGAGGCAGTATAGCTCAGTGGTTTAGGACTTTCAGCTGCAAATCTGGAGACCTGTGTTTGAATCTCACAGCCCCCACTTGCATACTGTGTGATCCTGAGCAAGTCACTTAATTTCCCTGTGCTCCAAGGCTGCACCTGTAAACAAGCTTTCAGCTTAGTGTGTCTCACCTGGTTAAACAATTGGAAAAAAAATGTATACAGTAAATCATAAGTACTGCAGTACACTGCACTTCTGGGGAAAACACTCAGCATAACCAACAGTTAATTAACACATCGGATAAATATACAAAACTAGGAGATCTATTCCTGTTTATTTTATTTGTCTATTTTTTGTATGTACTTTATGATATGTATGTTTTGTACTGTCTCTCTCCCCCGCACCAGCCCTGCCCAGGAAGTTTCTGGAAATGAGCCATTACCAGCTCAGAATGTCTTTTCCTGGCAAAAAATAAATGTTTAGAAGGAAAACCACTCCTCATAAGAACCTGTGCCCCAACAGCCATGTAATCATCTGTTCTGACCCTACCATGAACCTTCTATTACACAAAATCAGTCCAGTGGCTTGCATGCAAACATATGAACATACGAATGTGCCAGCAGAAACGGACCACTCGGTCTATCTAAGACTGCTCAAGTGTGCAGCCAACACCCCCTAGTTTGCAGCTGCTCCACCCACCTCCCCTTTGTCATCCCACTGCCACCCCCCACCTTCCCCACCCTTACTGTCCCCTGTTCCTTGTCCCATGCCCTTTTGAAACTGTTCACAGATTTACATGATACCACCCATTATGGTAGGGCGTTCCATTTTGCTACAACCCTCTGTAGAATAGTGTCTCCTCATTTACTTCCTAAATCTTCCCCCGCCTCTATTCTTAGCCCATGCCCGCTAGTGACCCTCCCCCTCCTTAACTTAGACCCCATCTGTCCCATCCTTATTGATTCCCCTGAGATACTTGAATGCCTCTATCATGTCCACCCATCCCTTCTATCCTCCAGGGTGTACATATTCAGGTCTCCCAGCCTGCTGTCATAGTCTCTCCCCTCCATTCCACATATCATCTTTGTTGCCCTCCTCTGCACCCCCCCTCCAGTAGCCTGAGATCACGCTTTAGGTATGGCTCCAAAACTGCACACAGTACTCTAAGTGCGGCCTTACCAGCAACCTGTAGAGGGGCAAGATCACCTCTCTTCACCCGGATGAAAACCCCCTCGCTATGCACCCCAGCATTTTGTTCACTTTTGCAGCCACTCTCCTGCACTGGGCAGTGTTGTTTATGGCCCGTGTTATTACCCCTAGGTCCTTCTCCTCCTCAGTGATCCCCAGCTTAACCTCCCCCCCCCAGCTAGTATTCTCTCCTTGGGTTCTTCACCCCAAAGTGCATAACCTTACACTTCTTTGCATTGAACCCAAGCTGCCACCTCTCTGACCACTCCTCTGGCTTGTGTAGGTCCCCCCTTCAGCTGCTTCCATTCTTCCTCTCCATCCACCACTGCTCCGATTTTGGTGTCGTCAGTGAACGGACTTACCTTGCTCACCACCCCGTGTGCAATGTCTGATATGAAGAGCCCAAACAGTACTGGCCCCAACACAGAGCCCTGAGGCACCCCACTCGTCACCGGCCTTGGAGTTAAGAGCTCCCCTCTCACCACCACCCATTGCAGCCTGCTACTTAGCCAGCTTGTAATCCAGTTAATCATTTTTGCCCCTACCACTACACCAGTTAACTTCCCCCCAAGCCGCCCATGAGGCACCGAATTGAAGGCCTTGCTGAAGTCACCTCCCTGGACCATCTTGCATATTCCTCCCTGTCCACTTCCTTCCCCGTCCTCCTAAAACTCTGGTACACCACTGGTTTTTCCCTCACCACCTCCACAACCTCACTGTTCAACCAGCATGGTTTTCTTGCTCTGCTCCTCTTACTCTGTGCCTTGGTGCAGGCTTCTGTTGCCTCTGTAACCCCCCCCCCCCGTTTAATAATATCCCATTTCTGCTCCACATCCATCTCCTGTCTTATGCCCTCCAGTTTCCTTTAAGTACTTCCTACATCCTCCCAAAGTCCACCCCCCTGAAGTTTACCACCCAGTTAACTGATTTCTTTAGCTCCCTGCACATCGTGATATTAAACCACACCATTTGGTGATCGCTGTCTGTTAGTGGGTCCTCTACCTTTATTTCCCTCACTGCCTCCCCATTTGACAATATCAGATCCAAAGTGTTCTTTAGCCTAGTAGGTACAGTAACCAACTGTGTCAGGAGACCCTCCTGGATTGTGTCCAGGAGCACTTGCTCCCTAGCACTGGAGGTGACCGGAATGCTCCAGTCAACCCCCGACAAGTTGAAAGGCCCCCACGCTGACCACCTTCCCTTTTCTACATACCTTTTTGATTTGTCCCACTAACTCCCTGTTGAGCTCCTCAGACTGGGATGGCGGCCTGTATACCACCCCAAACCTCAATGTCCTACCCCTTGAGTCTAGGAGCTGCAGCCAGATTGCCTCTGTTCTCCTTTCTTCTCCCTCGTCCCTTGTGCATTTGATCCTGTCCCTCACATAGATTGCCACCCCACCCCCCCCTCTTTATGGTCTTTAATGTATAATTTATATCCTGGGATTGCCAGATCCCAGTCCTGGTGCTCAGTTGCCCACGTTTCTGTGACAGCTGCAATATCCACCCTCCTCACTGCTAAGAGTGCCTGTAGCTCAGTTGATTTGTTTCCTAGGCTTCTTGCATTCATTGAGACCACCCTCCATAATGCCCCCTTCCCTTCACTAGCCTCTATCTCATCCCTTCTACTCCCTCCTTTTTTGGCTACCCAGAGTCCTTCCCTGCTAGTCTGGGGGTAGTCTGTGACTCCACTCTATCGGATCCCTGCCTACCTGCTGTCCACTTGCCACCCCCCCATCTAGTTTAAATCCACCCATGTTGCAATATACTTCCCCAGTCTTTGCTTTAATACCCCCTTCCCCTCCCCACTCAGGTGCAGCCTATCCCTTGCAAACAGATTATTATCTCAGGTACTGCCCCAGCCACCCACAACCCCATACCCCTTGGTTCGGCACCATTCTACCAACCATGTGTTCAACTCTCTAATCCTCTCCTTTCTCACTGTGCTTGCACAGGGTACTGGGAGCACTTCGGAGAAGGCCACAGACTCCCCAGTCTCCTTGCACAACCTTCCCACTTCCTCAATCCTCTCCCTTGTTACCTCCACCGTTTCCCCCTGCTAGGTCATTTATCCCCACATGTACCACAATGTGTGGTTTCCTCCTACCCCTCTTTACGCACCTTAGGATTACCTGTCCTGCCATGTCTGCCTTTAATCCTGGTATGGACTCCACCCATATCCGACTGTGCCCTTCCCCCTTCCTGCCCCATCTGATCCCTTTGAGTATGGAGTCCCCAAACACCAGTACACCCCCATCCTCTTTCCTTGTGCTCATTGCCACCCTCCCACCCAGGTTCTCATTTTTGGAGCCACTCAAGACTGTGTTTTTACCATGTGCCCCGGTGTCTTCCCCCCATCCCTCCCAATTAAGACCCCTTCCCCTCTTCCTGTTTGACTGCCATCCCCCCTCTCCCTCCTCACCTCTCCAAGTATTATCCTTCCCCCTGCCACACCATGCTCAATCTCTCCACTAATAACGCCCCCTCACTCCCTCTTTGTGAGTGATATCCCTTGTGCAATCACCTCCTGCATCCTCTTTCCCATGTGTTGCCAATAAAGTAAACATGTTCCCTATCCCCTTTCCCTTACAATCTGCTCTCTCCTCCCTCCTGCCTACTACTGGTCCTCTTTTGCTAGGTCCTTCTAGAGTCCACCCTTCATCAGCTGACTTCCTGTCTAGTTTGTGCCCTCCCCCCTCCCTTGACCCACTATTCCTTCTCTGTGGTGCCACCACAATACTCTCAGATTTCTGCCTTCCTACCAACGCAATCCTCCCCTCATCCCTCAACCTCCCCAGCTCCCTGCAAAGCCACTGAACCTCTTCCTCGAGCCTCCTTAGCCTGTGGCATATTGGGCACCCTCCCAGCCTCCACAGTATATTTATCCACATTGCTGCCCCACAACCATTGCACCCAATCCTACCCATGGTCCACACTACCTATACAGCCTCTCCAAACTAACTATCCCTACAGTAAGTAGAATTAACTAATCCTAGCCCAGCCTCTAACAGAAGTTTTACCTGATATATTCCAGTTGAAGGCCCCCCACAATATCCACCTATCACGCTAATCAGCAATTCGTTGTGGATGCTGCACTCTTATTTGAGACCTACCTATGCTTTTTCCCTGCCCCGTGGCTTCATTATTGGATAGAACTACATGAGCTGCAACTGAAGCCCCTTTCTCCAATTGCAGGGCAGGTGTTCTCCTATAAATTAGCTGTGCTCCGGGGAGGGAGGGATTAAGGCCCACACCCTATTCTCACGATAGTGTATCAGCCCTGTGTCTGCTCCTCACAGCACTTCCAAGCACTGCAACCTCCTCCGGAGGAAGGTCACACACACACACACACACTGTATTAAACAAGTCAGCACCACTGCACTAAAGTCCACAGATTGAAAAAGAATTTAACGCTTATCCAGCAACTAAATCCTTTCCCCAGCTGCTCGGCAAAAGAAGGTTCCGACAACCTCTGCCAGACCCCATCTGTTTCTGCAGTACTGCTATGTGAGAAGCCCTGGTATTTAAGCCCCAATGAGCTGTAAATTGATCCTGGCTGAGAAGGATAGAATCTTCCAGAAAGCAGCTCACAATGCCTGTAGAAAAGATAAATGAATATCCAGCTTCCGCTATAGATCCCCCACACCACACAACACTATTAAACAAGTCAGCACCACTGCCCTGAAGTCCACTGACTGAAAAAGAATTTAACGCTTATCTGCAACTAAATCCTTTCCCCAACTGCTCAGCAAAAGAAGGTTCAGACAACCTCTGCCAGAACCCAGCTGTTTCATGCATTGCACCAAGCCCATATGAATCAAGCTATTCCAATGATTCTGTATCAGGGTATATGCCATTTTGGGACAAAAGGTGAGGGACTGCCCATACAGGGGAGGGATGCTAAGTTTTGCTTGTAGGCAGTTTACCAGGCAGTTGCCTCAACAAATGGATATGATAGGGGTGCACAGAAAACTAAAGGAAAACATTTGAAAAGCCGGGGAGGGGAGGACAGAAAGCATTTGATTTATTAAACAGATTACACCAAAATAAACAAACTTGAAAGGTAGTGTGTGTTGAAAAGTAAAAAGAAAAGTTTGGGGGGAAAAAAGGAGCAGAAATGAAGCTGGCACCAAATTGTATCGGCACACACTTTTCTCTAGAAACATGGATTGATACATGAAGTGAAATAAGTTTGAGATACTCTGCTTCAAGTGAGAGGAATTAAGTTAATAAAAATAAAACAGAAATTGGAATGTAAGAGAAGAAGTTGCTATAAAATGAAAGGGGGATATTGCTTTACATCTTTGGTGGGTGCATAGGCAAAAATAACACACATTAGTGTAGTCGAGGCACAGGTCAGGAAGCATAGGAAAAACCAGAAGCAGTTGTAGAATTCACCAAAAATATTTATTTGCAGTACCAGTAACACAAAAACAAGCATTTGTCAATGCCGAGTGTTGATTGCGTTGGTCTGTTGAGCTCGCTCACTGCCCCTCTGCCACTCGCTCATTCTGTTTCTCCCATTGCTGCAGGCTACTGTTTTGTACTGGGCTCCTGCCTGCATTGGCACATTTTTCTGCTCACAAAGAAATCTGCAGCTGTGCCAACAGATCTCCGTTGAGGTGGCTCACTCCCCCTCTCTCACTCGCTCATTCTGTTTCTCCTGGCGCTGCAGGCCGCCCCTTTGTACTGGGCTCCTGCCTCTGTTGGCGGCTTTTTCTGCCCACAAAGAAATCTGCAGCAGTCCTGACACAGGTCCGTTGAGCTTGCTCACTCCCCCTCTCTCACTCGCTCATTCCATTTCTGCTGGCTGGCCGTTTGTGCTGGGCTCCTGCCGGCATTGCCGCCTTTTTGTGCCCACAAAGAAATCCACAGCGGTCACGATAGAACTCCATTGAGCTCGCTCACTCCCCCACTCTCACTTGCTTGTTGTGTTTCTCCCAGCACTGCAGGCTGCCCTTTTGTACTGGGCTTCTACCTGTGTTGGCACCTTTTTCTGCCCACAAAGAAATCTGCAGCAGTCCCGACAGAGCTCCGTTGAGCTTGCTCACTTCCTCTCTCTCACTCGTTCATTTCGTTTCTGCCGGCGCTGCAGGCTGCCCTTTGTACTGGACTCCTGCTTGCATTGCCGCCTTCTGCCCACAAAGAAATCCACAGCAGTCCCAACAGAGCTCCATTGAGCTCACTCACTCCCTCCCCTCCTTCAGTCGCTCGTTCTGTGTCTCCTACTGCTGCAGGCTGCCCTTTTGTACTGGGCTCCTGCCTGCGTGGTGACTTTTCCTGCCCTCAAAGAAATCCGCAGCAGTCACGATAGACCACCATTGAGCTTGCTTATTCCCCCTCTCTAACTCACTCGTTCTGTTTCTCCAGGTGCTGCAGGCTGCCCTTTTGTACTGGGCTCCTGCCTGCGTTGGCTGCCCACAAAGAAATCCGCAGCTGTCCCAACAGAGCTCTGTTGACCTCACTTACTCCCCCTCTCTGTCACTCATTCTGTTTCTGACAGAGCTGCAGGCTGCCCTTTTGTACTGGGCTTCTGCCTGCATTGGCACCTTTTTCTGCCCACAAAGAAATCCGCAACTGTCCAGACAGAGCTCTGTTGAGGTCGCTCACTCCCCATCCCTCACTCGTTCTGTCTCCCGGCGCTGCAGGCTGACCTTTTTCTAATGGGCTCCTGCTTGTTGGTGCCTTTTCCTGCCCACAAAGAAATCCGCAGCAGTCCCGACAGAGCTCAGTTGAGCTTGGTCACTCCTCCCCCTCTCACTCACTTGATCCTAATCTGTCCCAAACACTGATTTCCGGCAGCGACTGTGGTATTCTGCACCGGAAACACGAAAACACATTTCGGCCAGGATGTGAAAAATGACTGTTGTACTGTTCATAAGGAGGTGTGGAAAAAATGCCAGTGTTGAAAATCTGGCCTGAAAATATTACTAATTTGCGAACTAACAAGGGTGCATGGAAACTGCACAATGCACGCTCGTAACAGTCATTTTATGGAATTCATCACACAATTTTCAACATAGGCATTTTAGGATCTCTGCTTATGAACAGTGTCGGTGTGATTTTCTTAATGTGTCCCGAACACTGATTTCCCACAGCGACCATGCTATTGTGCGCAGGAAGAGAGAAAACACATTTCAGCCAGGATGTTAAAAATGACAGCTGCACTGATCATAAGGAGGTGTGGGAAAATGGCAATGTTGAAAATCTGGAGTGAAAATATTGCAAAGTTGCGAAGGTACAAGCATGTGTGCAAACTGCACAATGCACGTTCGTAACACTCATTTTATGGAGTATCGTCACCAAATTTTCAACATAGGCATTTTAGGACCTCTACTCATGAACAGTGTCACTGTCATTTTCTTCTGTCCCGAACAATGATTTCCCACAGCGACTGCGCTATTCTGCGCCGGAAGTGCAAAAACACATTTCAGCCAGGATGTGAAAAATGACAGCTTTACTGTTCACAAGGAGGTGTTGAAAATCTGGTGAGAAAATATTGCAAATTTGCAAAGTTATGAGCGTGCATAGCAACTGCACAATGCACGCTCGTAAAAGTCATTTTTTGGATTTTTCCCACCATATTTGCAACATAGGCTTTTGAGAGTCCACCTCGCTAGAACACTGGCAGTGTCCTTGTTACTTTGTCCTGAAATGGGATTCCATGCAGTGACCGCAAAATCACCTTTTGGGGCTGAATGACGCCATGACAGTGGCAGAATTCATGAGGAGGGGTCCCAAAAACCCTATGTTGAGAATATGGTGTCAAAATTCCAAAAAATGCCCGAGATATCCATCAAAGTTGAAAAAGCCCTGTTCATTCCATTATACAGCTTACCAGCATTTCCTCAGTTCGCAGTCTGCTTTGAAGAGTGCAGACACGTTCATGGTCCATCGAACATCATCGCGTCAGACTCTGGAGGTAAGTATGTGGTGAGGGGGGTGTGGGGAGGCAGGGTGCGCAGTGGGTGGGCGCAGGTTGTGGCGGGGCAGGGAGACCACGAGGGACTTTTTTTTTACAGGTTTAAAAAAAAAAAAACATTGCTGGATGTTTTTTTCTTTACAGGGGCCATTGGGCATGCTGGGGGTGGGCTCCCAGCATACCACCTGAATATTTTTTGGAGGGTGCAGCCGATGGGGGATTGGGCACCCCCCTCGGCACAATTCTCTGGCTACTCTTTTGGGGGGAACCTGATGCCAACAGGGAGTGGGCTTCCCCATCAGCAAGTCGACTAGCACCGGGGATGGAAGCCGATGGGAATTGGGGCCCCTGTCTGCAAAACTATGCTGCTAAGGGGATTAAATTGGTCACTGGTTGATTAATATTGTTTGTGAACATGGTGGCAAGGCTCTGCCATGTTCTCAAACAATATTAGAGTAGCAACGTTCAGCCCAGCAATGATGGATCGCTCCCTCATTGCAGCGAATCACTGATGCTGCAATGACGAGGCAGCCCCTGATTGCAGCGGCTGAAACGTTTCAAGGTGGTGGCACACTGGCTGAACTAGTGTCAGCAACAGCATGCCACAGCATTGGGGAAAGTGGGTCAAGTCTTTACAGGCTGTGGGGGCATTGGTCACAACAGTGCCGCGCCTCCACAATCTGCTTCTGGAAAGCTGCCGCAATATGTTTCTTGCGCATGCGCTCAATCAACTTAAAAATTAACTTGTTCACACTAACCTATGTACAGAGGAGAAATAAAATCTTATTTAGTCTCTGTGTCCCTTTTTCTTATCTCTTCAATTATAGCTCAGCTCTTTTATAAGTCATTTCAATCCCCATTCTTAGCAAACATCCTGTTCCTTCAACAGAGTTCTGTTCTTGTATATTTTGGGCAGATTTATTTATTTATTTAGCTTTTGTTGACCAGGTAAGCACGCTAGACAAAACATTTGCCTATTTTCAGGTGCGACCTGGGAGAGTACAATGAAAGACAAGGTCATACAGAGAACAACATGATACAAGTTAACATTACACAGAATCACGTAGAACCAGTTGACATTACACAAGCAGTCTAGAATTAAACACAGTTGTATAGTAAAATATACATAGAATCACCTAAAGCTAAGATCAGTGCATCAGACAAAGCTCCGACCAGTGGCAGAGGGTAAATACATTTCTATACAGTGCAGAACCACAAAAATGTGCATCAGGCAAACCTCCACCCAGTAGCAGAGTGAATACATTTATATACATAGCTGGGCCCTAGCAGGTGAGATACAGCAGCAGGGCCTGCACGGGGGCACCAAGATTTGCAAAGACATAATAGTCCAGTACCAGGTACCTAGCGTGGGCAGTAGAATAACTATGGTGATTTAGGACAACTGTACGCTGAGGAGAGCTGCAAGTAATTTCAGAGGGAGCTCCGAAGGCAAGAGTGGGAGAGGGAGGAGTGGATCTGGATAGGAAAGGAGTTCCATACTCTGGGAGCACATGCAGCAAAATCCCTGCCTGTCCCCCATTTGTGTTCGAGTGGCAGGAACTTTGAGAATGGTAGAGTCCAATGACCTACGGGAGTAAGAGGAGGCAGGTTTGAGAAGCTCAGCCAGTCCCAGGGGTGCCAGTTCTGAGAACCTTGCCTGTGAAGCTGCCCAGAACAAAACTCCTACAGTTGGACAGGGAGAGCCAGTCAAGTTTATTATTCAGGTCACATGTGATGGGTGAGGTGAGAGGGCAGCAAGTGCAAAGTGACAAATGTTGTTATAGGCTACTTTCCACCTAGCAAGGTGTACTTTGGAAGTATGTGCAAACAGAATAAGCCCATAGCAGAGAGTGGGGAGAAACACACCTCTGGCCAGTGCAAGGCGAGCAGCAGATGTAAGTTTGTTCTTCGCTCTGTAGGCCAGACTTAGTTTGCAGTTGACTGCCCCGCATACATTTTGGATATGATGGGCCAGGTCAATCTGGGGGTCAAGTGTCACCCCCAAGTATTTAATGGAATCAGTAATCAGGACAGGAGTACCATCGATAACAGTAATACACAGTGGAGCAGGGGAGGCCTTTATTATGGCCAGGGACCCAGAAAGCATGGCCTGGATTTTTTTTTTTTTAAGGTTGAGGACAAGCTTGTTTGCAGTAGTCCAGGACCGGATATTTCTGAAGTCCACATTCAGTTAGTGGTTGATGGTCCCGATATCTCGGGAATGGGTGAGGGTAACCAGGTCCTCTGCAGGTAGAACAGAGCTACAGTGGGAAGAAATGGAGGGAAGATTATTGACAAAGATAGAGAAGAGGAGCGGCCCCAGGACTGATCCCTGGGGGACACCAGAGGTCACAGGGGTGGTGTCCAAGAGGACCTTACTGAATTTAGTAAGTTGCTGTCTTCCTTGGAGGTAGTTGGTGAACCACCTTAGGATGGGGGGGAGACAGGCCAAGGGACCAAAGTCAGGCGCTAAGAAAAGCATGATCAACTAGGTCGAAGGCCTTAGATATGTCAATGAAGATGGCACCTGAGAGCTTACCCTGGACCATAGCTGCCCTGATCCCAGAGAAGACAGTAACAAGGGCAGAGGATGTACTGTGCCCTTTGCAAAAGCCGTGTTGCACAGGAGACAACAGCTCATGGGCCTGGATATACTCCGTGAGCTGCCCAGCAACAACCTTCTCCGGGAGTTTGCTGATAGCTGACAAGATGGCTATGGGTCCGTAGTTGTCAAGAATCTTTGGGTTGCCTTGTTTGAGAACAGGGACAATCCTTACCACCTTTCAGGGGTCAGGGATGACTTCAAAGATGAGACATATTGAAAATATGGGCCACTGGTGAGGCAATATGGGGCACCAAGATTGAGGAACTTGGGTTCCATGCTATCATGGTCAGCATTAGAATATGGGGAGAGACCAGAGAGAAGTCTTTGCATGTCCTGTACTGTTAGTGCCCTAAAGTAGAATAACCTATGGGAGATGGTGGTTGATTGTGTGGCGGAAGACTGGACTAGATTATCACTACCACTAGTAGAGAATAAAGAGGTAAATGCAGACAAATCAGAAAAGTGGGAGTTGAATGCATTGGCAATGATTAGGGGATTGTTAGTTTGATCCATCAATGAGCATATCAGAGACCCCACAATTGGAGGAATTGCTTACCATATTTTTGATGTTCCTCCAGAAATTCCTAGGGTCCTTAGCTGAGTTTAGCAGGGCAATTTTGTAGTATTCACTCTTGACAGCTCTGATAGCTTTCTTGCATTCATTTCTGAGCCCCCTGTACTGCTGAAAGATAGCCTGGTCCATCGAGACGTTAAAGTTGGCCCATCACTTGTCCCTAGTCTGCATGAGGGCGTGATGGTTCCCATGAAGCCATTTAGTGGCAGACCCCCTTACCCTCCTCCTCCTCCTCCTCCTAATAAGGGGGTCATGTTTGTCCTACAGCTCCAAGAAGGTGTTGAGGAAGTGAGTAACAGCAGTGGGAGAGTCTGGAGCATTTAGCACCGCAGACCAGTCCGTGAGCTTCAGGTTCTCATGTAAGGAACCCAGGTCAAACTTTGAAAAATCCCTCACTTGGATTTTGTTGGAGGAGATCCTCCATACACAGTACACAGGGGTGTGATTCGAGGTAGTCAGGAAGGATACCTGAGGAGGCAATCCTCTCAGGTCTCTTAGACAGTACCCAGTCAAGGAGGGAGCTATTTCCGCCAGCGGTAGACCACTTGGTGGGCTCTTGAATGAGTTGTGACAAGGAGAGGCCAGCAAGCAGAGGTTCATACAGCTTGGTATTTCCTCCAAGCCAGTGCAGATTAAGATCTCCCATGATCGTTAGTTCATTATCACCAGTCTTGGCACCTACAGTATCAAGGAGGTAGGATAACCCTGACACTCCACCCTTGGGGGGGGGATTGTATGTACAAATGATATGCAGCTTTATGGTGTTGACAAGTAATAGTACTGTGTGAAGTAGCTCACTAGGTGGCAGCAGGGCTGCTGGTGGGGCATGATGGACAGATTTAGGTCACTGTTAAAGCAGATCAAGATACCACCCCCGCGCTTCTTCCCACATCTGTCATGTCTAATGAGATCAAAGCCAGGAAGCTCGCAGACAGTCAGGGGTGGAAGGCTTCAGCCATGTCTCAGTAATGCCAAGGATGTCAGGCTTGTAGTGAGAGACCCAGGCAGTAAGCTCAGCCAGGTTGGGCAGGAGGCTGCGAATGTTGAGATGTGCCATCTTTAGCCCTTTGCTTGACAGCCAGCCAGCAGAAAAGGAGGATGTTTGGTAAGAGGGGCCAGGGTTATTCATTGCCTCCACAGGAGCTCTAAAGTTGCACCACTTGTCTCCTGTACACTGTTAACAGTGAATCCTGGACCATCGAACAGTATGGTTCACGATAAACACAGCAGTAGAGTCAAGCCACATGAAGAAAAAAGTACTGGACTTTAGGAGAGCTGACTTTGCCAAAATGGGTGAGTGCCTAAGGAATGCACTAGTAAATGGGCAGGAAGGAGGGGTGGAAGAACAATGGGGAATAATCAAAACTGCCATCACAGAGGCAACAAGCCTTTGTGTGAAGCAAATAAACAAAACAAAACGATGCAAGAAACCACTACAGTTCTCAAAGGAGGTGGCAGGGAAGGTTCAAGAGAAAAAGAAAGCATTCAGGAAGTACAAGGAATCACAGAAGGAGCAGGACAGAGAATTGTATCAGTTAAAGCAAAAGGAAGCTGGGAAGGCAGTCAGAACAGCAAAGTCCCAAACCGAGTAAAAGATGGCCTACTCAGTTAAGAAGGGGGATAAAACCTTTTATAGGTACATCAGGGAGCGAAGGAAGACCAAGGGAGGGATAATGAGGCTTAATAAAGGGGAGGAGGGTGGGAAGAGGGTGCCTGTGAAAAGGCAGAGATACTAAACAAATATTTTTGCTCAGTATTCACAAATGAAGAGGGGGAGGTACCTAAACCAAACACTAGACACACTCTGGATACAGAAGTTGATACCAGCCCATTCACAGAAGAAAGGGTTCAGAAAGAACTCTTAAAAGTGAAGGTGAACAAAGCAATGGGGCCTGATGGGATTCATCCCAGAATTCTAAAAGAACTAAGGGTAGAACTAGTGACACCACTGACTACCCTCTTTAACAAATCATGGGAGGATGGGGTGGTGCCTGAGGACTGGAGGAGGGCAAGTGTGATTCCCCTTCACAAAAGTGGGAGCAGGGCAGAAGCAGGAAACTACAGACCTGTTAGTTTAATCTCTGTGATAGGGAAAATGATGGAATCACTTCTGAAGGAAAGAATTGTTGAGTACCTAGAGGCCAGTGGGGCACTGGAACCAAGGCAGCATGGATTCACAGCGGGAAGGTCATGTCAGATGAATCTAATAGATTTTTTTTGACTGGGTGACCAAAGTAGTAGATCAGGGAGGGGCTGTGGACATGGCCTACCTAGACCTTAGCAAGGCATTTGACACAGTCCCACACAAAAGATTAATATACAAGTTAGGTAGCCTGGGTAAAGAATTGGCTGGAAAACAGGACACAGAGTGTAATAGTAAATGGAGTCCACTCTGAAGAAAGGGGGTTATTAGTGGGGTACCGCAGGGTTCAGTATTAGGATCGGTCCTCTTCAGTGTCTTTATAAGCGACATTGCAGAGGGACTGGAAGGAAAAGTATGTTTCTTTGCAGATGACACAAAGATCTACAACAGAGTTGATACACAAGGTGGGGTGGAAAGGATGAGAAGGGACTTGGCAAGGTTGGAGGAATGGTCAAATGTACGGCAGCTTAGATTTGATGCTAAGAAGTGCAAGGTAATGCACCTGGGAAACAGAAACCCAGGGGAAGAATACACAATGGGGGGTGAGATACTAACACAAATGGAAAGGGACCTGGGGGTAGTCATATCAGATGACCTAAAGGTGGGCAAGCAATGTGAGAGGGAAGTAAGGAGGGCTGGGGGGATACTGGGATGCATAGGGAGAGGTATCACCAGTAGAAAACAGGAAGTTATCTCTCTGTACAGACAGCTGGTGAGACCCCATCTGGAGTACTGTGTGCAGTTCTGGAGACCCAATCTCCGCAAAGACATAGACAGGATGGAGGCAGTCCGGAGGAGGGCAACTAAAATGGTGCAGGGTCTGCACCGGAAGACAGATGAAGAGATACTTAAGGAGCTTAATATGTATAGCCTCAAGGAAAGGAGGGAGAGAGGGAGGACATGATAGAATCTTTCAAGTACCTCAAGGGAATCAACAAAGTCCAAGAGGGTAGCATCTTTCAGAAAAAGAGGTGTGCAAGAACAAGGGGGCACAATTTGAAGATGGGGGGGTGGCTCAGAGGTAATGTAAGGAAGTATTTTTTCACAAGGAAGGTTGTGGATGCATGGAACGGCCTTCCGGAGGAGGTTGTGGAGTCAAAAACAGTGATGGAATTCAAGTATGCATGGGACAGTCATAGGCAATTCTAGGGGGTGGGGGCAGAAAGAAGTAGGCTGCTGGTTAACTAGGATCTGCAGCTTATCCATTAGGTAGGGAAATGGGCAGACTGGGTGGGCCAAGCAGTCCTTATCTGCCGCCAAATGCTATGTTTCTATGTTTCTAAGCAAAATCAAGTCATAGTCAGCATGCCACAAACAAATCCTAATAGCTCAAGAACCGTAAGTGCTAGACAGAAAGTATGAATAGCAAAGTTGTTCAGCACAACATTACCTTTCCAATGGTGGTATGCATGTAACAAGTAATTTTGTTTTTTTTCTATGCTGGTCGAAACAGCAAACAGAATAATTTTTTCACTAAAAAAAGGTAACATAAGCCATACACACTATATCATAAACAATAAACAAATGCGAATAACCCCTAAAGTATACTTGATATACACAAAATATTAGTGCCAAAGTTGTTTAACACAAAATCACCTTTCCAATGGTGCTATGCAATCAAATATATTCTATTATATTATATTATATATTAAAATATATGTGACGTTGCAAGGGCACACTGGAAGTCAGTAGCTGACTTCTGTAGGCGTCCTCGGGACACACCAGTGTATTTTACCGCCAACTACAGGCATTTGCTAGGAGACCATGAGTTAAGCTCAATGTCTTCAGTCAGGACTAATATTTCTAGTAGGAGCCAGAGAAGATGCCTTAGGGAGGGGGCGACCACCGCAGCCTGAAGGCTTATGAGCGAGGTGCTTGGTCACTATTGAAGGGTACAGAATGCACCTGAAATCAAGATAACAGATAGGCCAGAGGGGCTGACTGCCAAAGCTATCAGGTTGGAGAAGGTGAAGTCATGCTCCACATGCTGTTCAAGTGTGCCCCAGGGACCCCCTGAGGGAGGGGAACAGTCAGCAATAAGTAGAGGGAACTCTAGGGAGGTGATTAAGCCAATGAAGAGGGCACTAATAAATGGGAAGGGCTTAGCAGCCTCCCTGGTGGGCTTAGGGACCAACATGTTGAGGGTTCCTGTCCCAGGGGCTAGACCAGAGCACTGATTGGAGAACATATTGTGGACAGGCAGCCAGGCAGGTAGAAGATTACCGGGAACCAGAGGAGCTATCTTGGCCTCAACTAAGTAGACCCGGAGGAGAGAACCAAGCAGTTCTTACCTGCCAGAGCCCCCAGGTTATCAGAGTGGGCCCCAGAGGAGAACCCAGATAGTGGAATCCTGTCCTACAGACCTACTTAATTGCATACATCACGGGCAGTAAATCTGCATTAGCTTCAGCAGCACAGATCAGAAGATTCAAACACTGTCCAACAGACCTAGCATTTAGCCTTCATATAAACATACATTGCAAACAGTGGTATACCCTTGGCATTATCAGCAGCTCAGGGAAGGCAGGGAGAGATGGTTCAAGATTCTGGTAAGCCTGCATTCCTAGCAAGCAAAGGTTCAAACAAGAGTCATCCCATATAGCATGATTTCAGCTATGATAGAAATACACCCATGTGTCCAGCTAATAGCCAGCTACAGACCGGAGACTAGCTACGTGTAGGCAGCTTGAGTCACTAATTAAAATAAGTGGAACATATTGCCATATATAGTTCAAGCAACGGGATTCATTGCTCTTATCATCATCATCCCTCTTGCAGTTGGTTCCCGGGAGCTGGTGGGAGGGATCAAGAAGCATTTAAGGGGAGGAGGGAACTGGGCGGGAAAAAATATGAATCCCGGTCGGTCTAGAGAGAGCCTTCGGGGGAGGTCTGCTTGGTTCCGGACAGCACGCCAACACCTTCATTCAGACAAAGTTGAATGTTAGATGCAAGTCCTGGTCCATTGCAGGGGGAGTAGGCCTGTGGCAGTGGGTCTCCTTTGCAACCCCTGGAATAACACTGCCATCTTTAGTGAGCTGTGGTGTCTCAGTTGTGGCCTTTATTGCAGCTGACCAAGCATCACAGGAGGATAAGTACAATCAGGCTCAGGTGCCTTTTTGAATTTGGTGCCTGAATTCCTGCTCCAGAATACATTGTGCTTGAGCTGAGAGGCCCCCTTTTGCAGAAAGGCCTTAAATGTGAACTCTGGTAACCTCTAGTGCTCTGCAGTCATCTCAAAATATAAATGTATATATTTCAACAGTAACACTATATTTTCTAAGCAAAAGGGATCCCAATATCCATTTCATTTCCATACAATGATTTGCACATATTTTTTTTATATTAGCTGTTATTGATATGCAAGGGAGAAAAACAGACAGCAAGAGAAGACTGAGACAGCGAGAGGCAAGAATTGTGAGACTGTTCAGGTTGATCAAGTCTGAGGTCTCAGAGGAAAATGTGGTTGTGCAACCAGACAGAGAAGACAGAAAAGGAAAGATCCTTGCTTTTAAATAATGTCCCCATAACAAATAGGACAGGGTCCTATTCTACCAGGTCACAAATGGTAAAGAAAAAGTTGTTATGGCAAATATCAGCCTAGGTTTTCTTTGGGAAAAAGTTCCTGCCAGTTATTATAATACAGTACAAAACAGTAATTCATACTACTATTAGAAAAACAATCAAACTTATTCCTAACACAGACCCCCCTTGCTGCAGTGCCCGGTGGATAACCGAGTCAAAACCCATGTTTCCTTTCATGCATCAGCCACATGAATCTGCTGTGTACTCAAAAAGAGATGTCATTCTTTACACCTAAGGCAACAAAATATTTCTCACAGATCAGCAACCTAATTCCGTTGCTCCAGTCAACTGGAGGTGAACGAGGTCAAGTGGAACCTATATCCTCTTAATAAAAATGTTATTCAGTACAGGTATTTACTGTTACTATCACTATTTTGCACCTGCCTCCAAGTTCCTACACTTCTAATTTCAGATAACCCTTACAACACTATCCCATTATTTTGCTTAAAATGGTCAACACTATGTAACTTAAACTGCACTAGCTATGTTTTTACTTTAACAATAGAATGCAGTTCACCTTAAAAGGGGCATATTAATACTATGCCTTATAATATTAAGAAACGTACCACAGTATATACCCATACGGTATAAAGGAATTGGACTTTAAGTACTGTCACACAATTGCTAGTTGAAGAAATGTGAATTGCTTGTAAACGGGTTGTCTGACAAAGAAATGAGCATTCCATATCTGTGCTGAAGGAATCTCAACTCCACTTGGGACCTCTGTGCAAGGTATGACATCTCTGACTGCACACTACAGTTTTACGTCACTTTATTATAGTTCCTTTAAAAAAATGAGCCACATGATAATGCCAGCACTATCGGCATACCTGTGTGCATTTTCCTTTCCACCCCCCCATGTCTCACAGTATTCACCAAGCATGTCAGGAAAGGAAATAAAAATAGTACTTATAGTGCAGAACTGTGCCTCTCTAAATGCATTGATCATTAAATTGAAAGACAGTTACACATCTGTCATCTGTACATATCTTGCAGAGATTTATATATTTTTATGATTGATTTCCATGCAGAAATTCACAAACCGCTATACTGTCACGACGAAATGTATACACAAAATGTGAGGCATGGAGAGAGACAGAGACACGGAGGGAGTGGGTGATGGAGAGAACTTTACCTAGTTGTACTGACAGTACTGTCATTATGATGTGACTTGTATTTTTAAAGCAACAATAATGAAGTTCACCAAAAGTACAGTGTGCAGTCATAGTTATCACACGTTGCGTGGAGGTCCCAAGTCGAGCTGCGACTCACGGATGCCACCTTAGTAAATTTTTCAGTACATACTGTTACATGGAATGATAATTTATTTGGCAGTCTGTTTTCAAGCAATTCACATTTTTTCAGCTAGTGAGTCATTGTGAGACTGTTTATCTGACATAGCTGGTGGTGTTGTAAAATGTACTGTTGGACTGTATTACAGCATTTTATTTTCTGCCTCTGAATATGTATGTATTGATGTTTATTTTACTTTATCCAGCTGAAGTGTGTAATATTTTAAAGGTGCTAAATTGTAAAGGCAATTCCAAAGAAATAAAAGATGTATTCCTCTTTTTTTTTTTCACGGGGAAGGGGGTCACCTATGAAACAATGTCTAGCTTGCTAGATGGGGAAGAAAAAAGAAAGTCAACTAGTTCTAACGGTTCTGTGAACATCTGTTTATGGGGCGAAATGAACATTGTGATGTTTTGTGTTTGGTGTATACTTTGCTTCCTGTGAGGCATGAGCTAAACCATTCAGTTGTCACCGATTTTATATATCAGTTGTACAGCACACTACACACCTGGGAAATTATCCTGTAAATCCTCATCTTATCCTGAGGGCTAAAGTTACAGCCTTTAATAAAACATTTAATTTGGGCCCTTCTATTTTACCTTGGCAGCCCTCTGCTTTCTACTTTCTGTACCAGGCTGTTGACATGCTGGGGTTAATGAACGTTTATACAGTGGTATGTAAAAACAGAGATTTTCCTGTTCCTTTTATTGTGAACCATAACCATAGTACAGCAGAGCAGCAGCAGTCTTTCAAGTCATTCTGTAGCTGCTTTTGCTGTGGGCTTTTACAGGCTTCTGTTAATGAGGAGGCTTCCCTGGTATTTGGATCCCACTGGGTCTAGCTTTGTTTCTTTTGCAAACTTTGCAACACTGAACAGGAAACAGCAGGAGGAAGGAAACAGAACATAAAGGGGTTGCTGTTTCTGTCCTGCATTTTTATTTTTATTTGTTTTTGTACTTCCTAAACATTTTAATGAGTCTGGGGGCTGTGCAGCACCTTAGGGTATTTTTACATGACAGGCATCACCCTGTCCTACCATATTCCCAGTAATACCTTCATCACTTTCATCAAGCTATTATATACATAGGCAGAAATTCTCCTTTGCTTAAGTGGAAAGCTGTAACTTTGCTTTCTGGGACAAAAAGGAGTAAGACAGGGATGTTCTTTACACTTTCCAAATTAGTCTCTTATTACAAAAAATACAAGCGCACCCAAATATCCCACATATCTCTCTACTTGATGGTCAGGAGTTTCCCAAAGTTGGTGCATATGCTGATTTCTGCATTTGTACTTCAGTACTTACAGAATTTTAAACATTGACTGGATCCTACTCTACTTATAATAAAAATACAGGAATGCTTCTGTCCAATAAGCTGATCCAGTATACAGACCCGCAGTAGCACATATACCAATTACTATGGAACCCATAAAAATCTTAGGGTTACAATTTGGCAGTCCTGATGATGACACTTAAACTGAGAACAGGCTTTGGGTAAAGTCATTGTGAGACAGGGTAGAATAGGACCCTATCCCATTTCTTATGGAGAAAGTGTTTAAATACAAGGATCTTTCCTTTTCTGTCTCTTCTCTGTCTGGTTGCGCAATCAAATTTTCCTGTTAGACCTCAGACTTGAGCAACCTGAACAGTCTCAAAATTCTTTGCCTCTCACTGTCTCTCAGCCCTCCCTTGCATATCTAGATCTGCTGATATAAAAATATGCACAAATCAATGTATGGAAATGTAACTGATATTTGGACCCCTATTGTTTAGGAAATATATAGGGTTACTGTTGAATCGTATATAATTATATTTCAAGATGACTGCAGCTAGTGTACACTCAAGGTTACTTTAGTGCAAATCTTTGAGCCTTCTGTAAGAGCTGTGCAAAGGGGGGCTTCAACTCAAGAAGCACACTGTGTTCATCCTGCCTGATATTTACAAGGACAGTGTAAATAAGCAAACTACACCACACTGATGACAGTGAGGTAGTAAAAGTACAAGGTTCATGGTTAGTGGTCCCTTATAATCCAATAAAACCACCTGATACCAGATGTTTTAAATTAGTTGCAATTTATTATTAACCAAATAAGCCCTAACAATTTTACCTCTAACATGATTAATTCTAAACAGCTGATGACTTTTTACCACCAGGGCTACAGGTGTACAGAGGAAATTAAACACTGCTCCCTTTCCTCTGGGTGTCTCAAAGCATCCATGGCATGGCTATTCCCTCTTGGACACACTAGACATATAGTATTTCTGATTCTTATACAGTGTTTGACAAGAAATGCAAAACAAAAGACATTTCCCAGTTTTCAGACACTCTGACCATAAAAGGCAAAAGAGTAGGGTCATGAGGCAAGGGTTCAAAACACATACATCACTGCTGACTTGACATTAATCAAAAGGAAAACATAATTTGTCATAAGACGTAAATAAAATCTCCTAGCACTAAAAATATTTTGCTCAGAAAAACTAATGTCAGAAGACAAAGGCATAATAGCTATTTACTAATAATTACCAATAATGTAAGTAAAAAAATAGACAAACATAAGATAGGGAGGGGGACCAGACATTAATGCTTGCCAACTTGCACGTAACTTCTCTATTTCTGCTTATACCATTATCTACATTCAAGTTTAGTCATGACCTTCTATCTTGTGCAAAAGAACAAAACATGTTTTGTACAAGTTGTTTTTTCACTTTCTCTTTTTATTGAAATTCGAGTATACAGTATTAGAAAGCACACATCTAAGACAATAGAGGACTATCCTCCATGTAAGGTATAAAATAGCACTTAACAAAACACAGTATTTAGGGTAAACATATTGGAGAAGCCTTATATTCATATATTGATGATAAAACAGAAACCTAGACAGGATGCAAGTGGAGAGCAGCAGGGTTACAATCAGTAGGGTATTATAGGATCAGAAATAGCAACCATGTACGAAATACATGCTAGGGCAGGCTATGGCAAGGCATTCAGTAAATTGCAAAAAGTGATAAATGTGGTAATATGAACAATGTTCAGTAATAAGAGAAAAGTATGCAAGGAAAGAAAGAAGAAAGAAAAAAGCAAGGAGGAAGGGAAGGAGAGGGGGAGAAAACAGGGAAGAAGGGGAAAAAGGAGAAATCTGTGCACAAAAGTTTCGAGAGAACCTAATCTGAGAGCAAAATAAGAAGGAGGGCTAAATATCCCTAAGAATTAGGGTCTAGAAGAACTAGGTTTGATGTATTTGAAGTAATCCTGCCAACATCTGTCATATACAGTGAGTCGGTTATGAGTAACATGAGATAATCGGTCTAGGGAGACATACTGAGAGGCTTTGAAGAACATCTGAAAGAGGTACAAGATTTTTTTGCTATGCACAGCAAGTTTGGCATTGATAAGACATTTTGCTCTAAAACAAAACACGTGCCCTTTCACCCATTTCTTGCTGGTACTCTCTGCAATAGCCATTTTGCTTTTGGTCACCTTTCTTATTACTTTATAATTATTTTGCATTACTTTAATACTTTTATTAATCCCCTTTTATTTGCCCAGCATTCTGTCAAAATACAACAGTCCCGACCATGGGGGTGAGGGAAGACCCATAAGGTGAGTCCCGAACCCCCACAGATAATACTTTGATTAATATTTAAGTTTAGTATAACTAAACACTTTTGATCTTAATCTGTTAATTACATTCTAATACTTTTACTTTACATAATTGTTTAAGCTATTATAGTGCAAGCTACAATTTTTAAAGCTAGAAAAAGTTTATAATTGATTACTTGAAAAACCTTTTTAAAACTGGTTTATAGCATACAGATAGTCAAGGCAACCATGAAAGGAATCCTTTTCTGGAGTTGGTACAGGGGTAATCACAGAATGAGCAAAAAATGGAATGGTATGTTTGTGACAAAACAAAAACTAGGCATATCAACACCACAAGTGAGATGTATAAAAGATAGTGAACATTTGATATCACATAATAGTGCAGAAAACAATTGAATAGAATGTACAGTAAAACAAAACATAACATAATAGCTTGTATTGATCAAAAAAAAAGTTCATGGAATCCACTTTGAGAGTGGATAAGTTAGATGCTGCCTATCTGTTGAGGTGTGGTACACCCTTGGAGCTTGATTGAAGAATCTGTTAATATCTCTTCATGGATAGGTCATTATAAAACATATATGACCAGCTTAGAAAGTTCATATAAATAACAGTCCATAAAGTTCATATAAGTAACCACAAGTTGGCATAGTTACTACAGTACAGGTGAAATGTCATTTGCAGAAAGGTAGTAACCTGACAAAGAACATGGAGCTGTGCAGACTGTAATTTACTGTTATACTTATGTGTTGTACTGCTATACTGTGTATTTTGGTTTGTCTTACTGTGACAAGGTACCTTTGTAAATGAGCCTATGGCTCAAAGGTTTTCCAAACTGCTGTTTAAATAAAATAAAAAATAAATAAAAATAAAAACAAAACACCAGCATAGTAAGAAAGTCAATGTTTAGGCTGCAGATTGCTGGATATCTGAATTTACAAAGGCCTTGCCAGGGGGTGCATTAGATTGTGCACGTAGTCCTTTTAATGGAGTAGCCACACACACACACACACACACACACACACTGGCATAGCATTTGTGTTGTGGAGGTTGATCACACCCTTGCACAAAGATTACCAGTCCATAAAAAAATGACAGTTTACAATAAAACAATTAAGAACACAGTCCATAATAGAGCAATAAGTTTGTATAAAGTACCAGCCATGTTTGGAAAAAGCAGCAGTAAAGAAAATGGATGTCTTGCTTGAAGATTAATTGAAGAAAAATCTTCTTGCTGAAGTTAGGGGATTGCCTCTACCCCAGACTTAGCTTTATATTAAGCAGAAACAAGAAGCTTGATTGTAGAGTCTGAATTGGCTGGACCTTTTTCAGTTGATTTAAAGTTCTACAAATAGGTGTAATTTTGCTGAAATCATTACACTTGCAGAGGTAATAATATCCTGTTGCATGTAGTAGTCCTTATATAGAGCTAGTCAGGCACAAAAATGGGGATGACATTGAAGCTGTGGCAGTTTTCTTTTCAAGAAAAATATGAAGGTTTTTGCAGGTTAGATGAAAGTGTTACTGCTGTTGTATGTGAAGATGTTATGTGTGCCACACCGTGGAAACCTGCAAACTGTGTTAGAAACTGAGTTAAGAATACATAAATAACAATGTGTTAAACAAATGACCTTTTTGTTTTGTAAAGAGTGATGTGACAGAGCCTAAATTTCTGACAATTGTGGAAAGAGAAAATTAAAAAAAAATGGGGCGTTGACTGCACACCTGGCGGTGCAGGCCGAGGTCCAATAATACCATTTGACCATTTGTGAATCCATGACAATGTCATGGTTACACCTTGCTTTTGAATCACAGAAGAGGCTATGACAGTGATGAACATGATTTCCCTGTCTATGTGTTGCTGGCAGGTCTAACTGAGACCTGTGTTATAAAATTGTGTAATGTTATAATAACACACTTCAAACATGTAGTTTATGCCAATATGTCTATTACACTATGCAGTAGTGGGACAAATACATATACTGTTGGCCTGTGCCAACTAATAATAATGCCTATTGCACCTGTGACAAGTGAAAGGTTCTACCATGGAACCTTGAGGCATAGGTTCTTGAGCAGAATTTAAATTCTGCCATATTATAATTAAGATTTAAAATTGCAAAACCTGCACAGAATGCACTTTATTGTCCAGGGGTACCCGGGAGTGATGAGACAAACAGCATTAATTTGTCTGGGGTTTTGCTTGGAACGAATTGCAGGAGTGGGTCAGCAATGCTGGCCCCAGTATCTAGGTTTGGTTATGGGCATTAAAAACTTTGATAAATGTGGAACAGTTTTCTGAATACACACTTGATAAAGTGTAGCAAGATGTATATCAAAACACTATAACATAAATGTAAAACATGAGCATTTTTGCAATAGAACAATGTCAGTATTGAGCATAATGCATAAAATACATTTTAAACAGAACAAATGTAGACTGCAAGTTTAGTTCAGAGTTCAGGAATCTTAGAGCATTGTGAATGTACTTGTTGAGCACAACCATGGAATAAGTTGCAGAGGGTGGGGCACAGTTTAAGTTTGTAAGTTGCAGTGCTTGGTAAAAATGACTTAGTTTTGGTTGAAATAATTATTTGAGCAACCTACCACTCTGTTTTTGTTAACTTGTAAGGCTTTTTCAGGGTATGCAATGCTTTAGAACTTTGAAATTATAAAAACTTGTTTGTGCTTCTAGAAGGCAGATAATTGCATCCATTGCTGTAAGGCTATGGGAAGTTATTTTGTATTTGTCTGTTAGGACAAGAAAGCTGAAAAGACAATCAATAGATATGAATATGTGGAAATACTTACACAATCCCCCATCGAGCTTGACTGATTACTTGCCCTTGTACCAGAGATAGGTGTTGTGAGGTTTAACTGTTTGCACTAGAAAAAGCAAAGGGACCGAGCTGAGTTATACTGGTAAAATACATTGTGTCTTTTCAAAACCTGTAAATAAGAAATAGTTATAAGAGAATCCACATTTTTTTTTATTTACCCCATGGGGAGACAGTGATGTACCTTGCAACCTTTGTAGGTATTGCACTGGAAGGAAGGGTAGTATGCCCCCCCCGAGCTCCTGCTATGGTAAAAGAGGCAGCTCAAACAATGTAGCAATAAAAGGGTTAGCTGTTGGTGGTGATGTGTATGCTGAAACAGAAATGGTCTGGCAATTTTAGTAGCCAGTCATGCAGCACCTTAAAAAGGTGTGCACTGGATAAATGGTAATGGGGTGGCCCCATTGCAGTCCCCACCAAATATACTTTATAAATTATAACACAATTATACTGCAATTAGTTTAGTAAGTTTCATACATTACTAGAAGATGGAAAACTTTCTTTTCAGTAGAAGAAAGAAAAACAACATAAAAACAGACACAATCCTAAAAATAAAACAAGATTATTTTGATAGGATAAAAAAAGCCAAGCGTCCCTGAGTTCCCTTATCCTAAGCATGACAAAATGTCAGCTGAGTTCATAAAAGATCCGGATTGATGGTAATATCGTACACACATATCTCTTAGAATGCATTTTCAAAAGGAAAAAGGATCACACCATAGTCGCACATAAAAACAAAAGTCATTGTTTTTAACTATAGATGGTAAACTCTCTTAAAAACAACTGTAATACTTATTTTTAACAGTATACTGTATAAAAAATATGGGGGGTGATGAGTAACCCCCCCTCAAGTGCCTTGCATAGTATGGGAATCACGTGATATTGTTCAGGAACAAAGGAGCTGTGCTACAACCAAACCTTCATGGAGGAAGGGCTTAAGCATTGGCTGTAAGCCCAGGAAAAAAAAAAACTGTCCTTTTTGCTTGGACAGAGTACAAATATTATATATATATATATATATATATATATATATATATAATATGGTAGGGTTTACCCTTGGTGTGCTTCCACGAAAACATACATTTTGTGTGAAAATGTGTGCTTTAGGTAGGGAACACACATCAAGTTTGAACTGGTAGTAACATAAAATTTTGAAACACAATAAGGTCAAGTAGCATGCAAAAGGTTTTATTTTATTTTTTATTTATTTATTTAGCTTTTGTTTACCAGGTAAGCATACTAGACAGTCACATGCCTATTTTCAGGTGCGACCCGGGAGAGTTAGAGATACAAGCAATAACAGTACAGAGACTATCATCAAGTTACACAAAGGTGTACAGTCAGAATACAAGCAAGAAGGACCAGCCAAAACAAAGTACAAAGGCTTGGGTCCAACTGTCGGGCAAGGTACAGACAGGTATAAGCAATCAACTACAGTCAGGTAACAGGCAGAGAACAATTTTAGTGCAGTTCAGTATGAGGCAGAACAACCCAGGGAGGGCAGCCAGGAAAAATTAGAGCCAGTGTCAGCAGCAACAATATTTATGAATATTGCTTATTTGTTATTTATTTTTGGAATAAGTGCACACCCGCAACCAGGATTTTTTTTTTTTAATTTCAGGCACTTCACAGAGGGAGGGACTACAGGGGACAGAGGCAGCTTGAAGCTTGTTTTAGGTAATCCCAAAGGGAGGACCTGAAGCAACTGTGGGTGGGGGCAGTTCTTATGTGAGGAGGTAGGAGGTTCCAGGATTTTGGGGCAAGAGCTGCAAATGCTCGATCCCCCACAAGGGAGTGAGTATTCGGAACCATCAGTGCCTGGGATTCAGTGGACCTCAACTGATAGCCAGAGGGCACAGGCTGGAGGAGTAGATGATCGGATGATGTTATCCGTAAAGTTGCCCATAACGAATGAGTGATGGTTGCTTGGGGAAAGCCAACCCAGTCTAGAGTAAAGCAGACACCGATGGGTGAGACGAGGGGCTGAAAGGGTGAACCGACATATGTTGTTATACAAGGTGTCCCATTTGGAGAGACAGGTTTTGGGGGCATCCGTGAAGGAGGTAAGCCCGTAACAAAGCGAGGGGAGGAAGACCCCTTTTGCCAGAGCATCTGGCAGCTGGGGTGAGGCAACTTTTTGCTCTGTACACAAGTCCTAGTTTGCAGTTGGTTGCCTTACAGGAGTTAAGTATGTGCAGGATGAGATCCATTTGTGGGTCAAGAGTCACCCCCAAGTATTTGAACGATTCCACCACCTTCACAGGGGTGCCATCAGTGCCATCGACTCTGAGCACAGCCGGGCACACTCTCACCTTGGGAAGGGAGCCGAATAACATTGCCTGCATCTTCTAAAGGTTGATGACCAGCTTACTTCCCTTGAGCCAGGATTGGATGCGACTGAAATCCAAGTTGAGTCCATAGTTAATGTCATCAATACTTTGTGAACTGGCAAGGAGCACCATATCATCGGCATATAGGGTAACTTGTCCAAAGGCTGGGTTACACAGTGTGCACGCAAAGGTCGGTCAGACCCGACTATTTCTGTACTGTCCTTGAATACTACTGATATTAAAGTATCTTTTAATAATAGATCGCAAAATAAAGCTGCTGGCTAAGACAGTATACACACACACATAAAAAAATGCTTAACGCAAAATAAGACTCTCACATTATTTGACACCAATTTGCTGAGGTAATGCCCATAGTTTCATTAGAAAACTGTGTTTTACATATGTACTGCCTATCTTGTAACACACTACAACTACTTAAACCAACAAATATATGTATCTCCATGCCACATCTTTTCAAAATAAAACTTTTCAAACACCTTCTAACTACTTTATAAAAATGAAACCTCCTTATTTCTATTTATTTGAAGCCAAACAAAATCTTATTTGAAAATACAGCACAACACACCATCTGTAAGTGAAGACACATCTCAGAGACCATGGTTACACCCTTTGGCGCATAGCCAAAATATGGCACTTGGCCATTTTTAAATCTTTGTGATGAACATTTTATTTCTCTTTAGCAAAAAGTTTCTGATTTTAACTAGAAGTATGATAAAGCCATTCATAGCTGTTAACACATTACATCTTCACCTAGCAGTTGCTTGGCACATTGTCTGCAAACTACAAATCTTTTTACACATTGCAATCTATGACATCGTATCTCTTTACGTCTCAAAACACTTGCTCGAACCAACAACTACATACGCAAGTTTTTCACTGACCCTATCTAGGCAGCACAAATATTTTATTTAAAAAAAAACAACTAATTAAAACAGTCAGATATGAGGCAAAGAATCTTTTTTTTTCTTTACTGTAACATGCTCCGCTCCGAAGACAGCGAATGTTCTCTTCAGAGCAACCTTGACAACAGAACATAACCACAGAACACAAATATACACTGGAAAATGAGAGAGAGCACATTACCTTGTTCAGTGTGTATTGCAAAAATGAGACAGACAACAATTAAAAAAAAAAAAAAAAAAACTTTTGAAACAAAATACACAGACTTACCCTATGCCAAGGTATTTTCCTTCTTCTGTCCTGATACACCAGTCAGATCCAGAAGAATGACCACAAAGCCTTGATGATTATTTCCAAATGCTGCAGCTATTAACCCTTTCAAAGAAGGTTTCTTTTGTGGCTATTTCAGTAACCTGCCAAACCAAGTCTTTTCCCAGAGCTCTGGTTTGCAGTTTGACAATAAAATCTGTAGCAGTACTAGGTACTGGGTTGAAATCCAACTGGTGGAGGTCCCCAGTACCTGGGTTTGGGATCAAATGTTTCAGCCACAATAGAAGGCAAGGGAACTTGAAATTGATACAAGAAAACAAACTTAAAGCTGCGCAGATAGTGAACATGGCGGGGGGGAGGATTTTCAAATCAGCCAGTCTGTAGTTACACCTACTATGTATGCATTCACAGTGGTTTGTTTTTCTTTTTCTAAATGTTGCTTATCTAATGTCATTTAATCAGCCACTGCTTTAGAGGCAGCCCGAACTGTGAAAACCAGCATTAGCTTTAACAGTGTATACTTTCACTGACCTGCTATCTAGCAAGCACAGATTACAAGGGCCGTTGCCCTAGCTTGTCTGAGAGACTTTTCCTTAATACATCTCTCCACATATCCCTAAACTTGGAGTCCTCAGACCCCCACATACCTTTAGTTACATTACCCATACCCAGCTTTTAGCTGCTCCACAGACCTTTTCCTGTAGGTTCAAGTCCACTCGAACACTCTGAGTCTATTAGACTCTTTTTTTTCCAGCCCCACAGTTAGGTTATGACCCTTACCTGCGTGGAACTGTTTAGAGTAAACACTAGGCTTTACTGGATTTGCTGAGACCAGAACCAAAACCACTCCATGGCTGGCTCAACTGATTTGTAAATAAACTATACCACACTGATGACAGTGAGGTAGTAAAAGTACAAGATTCATGGTTAGTGGTCTCTGATAATCCAATAAAACCACCTGACACCAGACGTTGTTTTAAATTAGTTGCAATTTATTAATACCCAAATAAGCCCTAACAATTTTACCTCTAACATGATTAACTCTAAACAGCTGATGTCTTTTTACCACCAGGGCTACAGCTGTGCAGAGGAAATTAAGCAACACTGCTCCCTTTCCTCTGGGAGTCTCAAAGCATCCATGGCATGGCTATTTCCTCTTGGACACACTGGACATACAGTCTGTCTGATACTTATCCAGTGTTTGACAAGAAATGCAAAACAAAGGAAATTTTCCAGTTTTCAGACACTCTGACCATAAAAGGCAAGAGAGTAGGGTCATGAGACAAGGGTTCAAAACACATACATCACTGCTACTAGGCAATCAAAAGGAAAACATAATTTGTCATAAGACGTAAATAAAATCTCCTAGCACTAAAAATATTTTGCTTAGAAAAACTAATGTCACAAGACAAGGGCATAATAGCTATTTACTAATAATTACCAATAATGTAAGTTTAAAAATAGACAAACCTAAGATAGGGAGGTGGACCAGACATTAATGTTTGCCAACTTGCACGTAACTTCTCTATTTCTGCTTATACCATTATCTACATTCAAGTTTAGTCATGACCTTGTATCTTGCCCAAAAGAACAAAACATGTTTTGTACAAGATTGTTTTGCAATGCACAGCAAGTTTGGCATTGATTAAGACATTTTGATCTAAAACAAAACATGTGCCCTTTCACCCATTTCTTGCTGGTACTCTCTGCAATAGCCATTTTGCTTTTGGTCACCTTTTTATATTACTTTATAATTATTTTGCATTACTTTAATACTTTTATTAATCCCCTTTTTATTTGCCCAGCATCCTGTCAAAATACAACAGGATGCTTGAATTAAGAGTGGGGGCTGAAATGACTTATAAGAGAGCTGAGCTACAATTTCTGGGAGTTTTTTGAGAAGAAAAAGGGACACAGAAACTGAAGAAAAATTTGATTTTATTTCTCCTTTGTACATAGTTATACTGAACAAATTTATTTTTACGTTCACTTGCGTGCATGCACAATGAACGTCTTGCAACAGTATGACTTTTGGAGGTGTGTGACCCTCCTCATGAATGCAGTGCTCAGTGTAGCAGGCGTGACCCTACTGGACCAATACATGCTGAGCTATGTATGACAGCAGTTCAGCTGTGTTGGTCTTTACTTCTAAGAAAAGGTCTGCTGCAGTCAGTGGTGGTAGCATGTATGCAGTTAGCATACTGATGCCAGCCGGTCAGCCGAACTGTCATGCACAGCTCGGCATGAAATTCTTCCTGCTTCCTTCCTCTTCTAGTGTCCTCCTCCTTCCTCGATAGTGTTCACCCTGGCCAACCACGTTGTGTGCTGAGGGGGGGTGCCCAATTCCCCTCGACTCATGTGCCCCTCCCAGCACACTGTGTGGCCAACGGGAGTGCCCAATCCCCCATTGTCTGCAGCCCCCAACAACATAGGTGGCACACTGGGAGCCCACCCCAGTGTACCAAAAGAGTCCTTTTTTTTTTATAATTCCTATGAAATAAGAAAACGGTCCCTCGGTGAGTCCCTGGCGCCCCCCCCACCAACCAGCGCCCACCCTCTGTGCACCCACCTCCCCACACACCCCTCTCACCCCATACTTACCCCTGGAGCCTGGCACGATTATCTTCGGTGGACTGGGAACATGTCTGCACTCTTCAAAGACGACCGCGAACTGAGGAAATGCCGGTAAGCTGTATAATGGCATAAATAGGGGTTTTCCAACTTACGTGGATATCTCAGCAATTTTCTTGATTTTTGGCACCAGATTTTCAGCATGGAGTTCTTGACACCCCTTCTCATGATTTCAGTCACTGTCATGGCATTATTCAGTCCCGAAAGGTGATTTCACGGTCACTGCATGGAATCACCTTTCAGGACTGATTAATGAAAAGACAGTGTCAGTGTTCATGAGGTGGGCTCTCAAAAAGCCTATGTTAAAAATTTGGTGACAAAAGTCCATAAAATGGCTGTGTTATGAGCTTGCATTACGCAGTTTCCATTCACATTCGTAAGTTCATGAATTTGTAGTATTTTCACTCCAAATTTTCAACATATGCATATTTCCACACCTCCTTATGAACAGTGCAGATGTCATTTTTCACATCCTGGCCAAAATGTGTTTTCACATTGTCCAGAAAACCCCCCAGTGCTGATGAAGTGAAATGAGAGCGTAACAAGAAATGCAAAGTCTCCCTGAATTAATGGCGCACTCAGTCATGCGCACAGTGGTCACACACAGAGTCACTAGAATTAATGTGCATCCCCAAAATGCTACTGTCTTGCATCCAGAAAATTCCCAAGTGCTGACTAAGTGAAATGAGTGCGTAACAAGAAATGCAGTCTCCCAGAATTAATGGTGCACTGCAAATGCACAGATTAAGATTGCGCTACACACGCAAGGGATGCTGCATACGAAAAGGCACAACACCTAACCAGTGCTCACAAGTCACAAATCCAAATCTGGAAAGAAATACATTTCGCCAATTGGGGGATTAGTGTACAGCAGTAACACTCCACTACCAGTAAAGATACCACAAAGCAGTATAAAAAATTCATGCAGGTGCGGTGGATAGCAGATTCACACTGCTGCAATTAATCTGTGGCACAATAAAAGGTGTCTGATTTAATGGCACGACGCACACATTCTCTCTCTCCACTCACTCTCTCTCTCTCTCTCTCTCTCTCACTCTCACACACACACACACACACACACACACACACACACACACACACTACAAGTACTGTGTAGCAAATTGAAAACCTTTAGTAATATAACCAACTGTTTTAAACAGACAAATTATACACTGCTGCACCACAACAATCAGCAAAAAAATGTCAAGAATTACTGAAAATATTACTGTCTGTACATTAAAACAGTTATACAAGAAAAATATAACCAAAACAGAAAGACTGCCTTTTTCTCCGTTAATGTACCTACACCACAAATACGCCCCTCCCCCAAAGCACACTTCATAGTACACAGACTGACTGTTCTAAATTAACATTCAAAATCCACACACAATAAACACTCAATGATATGAGCACTGAAGGGTTTCCTACAATCGATGTACTAAATCTTGAGAAAAAAAATGATTCAAAAAGGAATTTTAAACAGCTTTTAGAGGTTCTAAATTGCAGCGCTGTGAGAGCAAACTGTCTCCAGCTACCACTACACACACTACCCAGGCCAGAACTGAGGTTGTGCAGAACAATCTAGAGCCCATGTGATCTGCAATACGATGAATCACTGCAGAATTTCATTTGGAGCTCAATTACAAGGCAAAGTGAGGCGAATTACATTGATTTCAATGTACTTCGCCTTAAAATTGGTGGAGAAGTGGTTTGGGGAAGGCTGAATAACGCAAAGTCATTGGTTTCAATGGACTTCACATTCCTCATTATGAAGCGGAGTACTCCGCCTCATATTGTGGAGTACTCCGCGGATTCCGTGTTACTCTGTGAATCACTTCACGGAGCGAATTGGGGCCACTTTGTCCACCACTACTTACAGTACTGGAACTCACATGCTGTACAGGAAGGAATGAGAATGCCTATGGCCATACTTCCCCGTTGAGCTGTAGCACAAAACTTCCTGACTTAAAAACACTTATTAATGAGTACAATGGTGGGGTGGTGAAGCCTGGAGAGATACTACAAAACAGGCTTACAAAACATCCAAGTAACTAGTAAAAAAAAATTAATGTTGTGATTCATGACGTGATCATGATTTGTGACTGCATTTGTGACCGTGATGATGAAGAATGTGATTTGCATCACGAGTGGCTTGTGATGATGGTCCTGACTTAAAAATGCATATTAATGATACAATGTTCATGCAGAATTGTGCACCACACTAGTCCAGTACTCTGAAGGCAAGCCAAAGAAACAACTGTGACTTAAGTTACAGATGGAGATTGGGCCCTAAAGAGATGCAAATGCAAAGACAGATTAAGATTGCGCTGCACACTAAAGAGATGCAGATGCAAAGGCACAACACCTAACCACTGCTCACCATCAGAAATTCAAATCTGGAAAAGAATTCCTTCGCCGGTTGGAGCTGGCCACGGGGGGGGGGCAGTGTACTCCACTGCTGCAGTAACAATCATTAGTACTAGTACCAGACAACCAAGGAAGGGGCTAGAGTAGAACAGCGAAACAGTCTAGGGAGGTCAAATCATGGAAAGCCATGTGTGTGAATGCCAGGAGCCTTGGCAACAAGATGGAAGATCTGGAGGCTGTCATGGTGCAGTAAGACCTGGACATTGTGGCCATCACTGAAACCTGGTGTAATGATAAGCATGACTGGGAGATGGCCATACCTGGCTACAACATATTCAGAAGAGACAGAGCAGGCAGGCAGGGAGGAAGGGAGGAGGAGTGGCACTGTATGTGAAAAATGACATAAGGGCCACAGAGATCCAGGAGGAACAAATTGGGGGAGAGATACTGTGGGTTAAGCTGGAAAGGAAAATGGGGACAGCCATCCGCACAGGTGTGGTCTATAGACCACCAGCCCAGGAGGAAGAAACAGATAGGGAGTTGATGCTAGCCATCCAAAGGATGGCAGACAAGGGTGAGGTAGTACTGGTTGAGACTTCAATATTCCAGATGTGGACTGGAGCATCCCAGCAGCAGCATCAACTAGGAGCACATTTATCCTGGACTCCTTCAGGGTGCCTTCCTCAAGCAACTGGTCATGGAACCAACTCGGCAGAAAGCAATACTGGACCTTGTGCTCACAAACAGGGACAGTGTGATGGGGTAACAGTGGGGGAGCACCTGGGAAACAGTGACCACCAGTCATTGTGGTTTGAAATCACAGAAAGAGCAGAACCAAACCACACAAAAACACATATCCTGGATTTTAGGGGGGCAGACTTTGGGAAAATGGGGAGATACTTGAAAGAGGCATTAAGGGGAATGGGACAGGAATCGGGGTTGAGGAACAGTGGGCAGTATTTAAAATGGGGATTACAAGAACAGCAGAATTATGCATTAAGCAGGTTAGCAAGAGGAAAAGGAAGAGGAGACCATTATGGTTTTCCAAAGAGGTAGCAAAGAAAGTGAACGCCAAAAAGATTGCATTCAGGCAATACAAAAAGACGCAGGCAGAAGGGGATAGGGAGAAGTACCAGGAGAAGCAAAGGGGGACAGGGAGGTTAGTAAGGGAAGCCAAAGCTCAGACAGAAGAACACATTGCAAAATCAGTGAGTAGAGGGGACAAAACCTTTTATAGGTACATAAGTGAAAAAAGAAAGACAAAGGGAGGGATAGTGAGACTGAAGGGGGAGGATGGCAACAGTAAAGCTGACATATTGAACAGGTATTTCTGCTCAGTCTTTACTGAGGAAGAGGAGGGTAATGGGTCTGAAGGGAGTACAAGGGGTGAGAATGGTGCAGAAATGGACACAAGTCCTTTACACGAGAAAGGGTCCTGAAGGAACTGGAAGTAATAAGAGTTGATAAAGCAATGGGGCCAGATGGGGTGCACCCCAGGGTCCTTAAAGAACTAAGAGAGGTGGTGGCTGAACCTCTGGCTATCCTGTTTAGCCGATCACTGGAAACAGGGAGGTACCCAAAGACTGGAAGAACAGCAGATGTAGTCCCTTATACAAAAAGTGGGAACAAAGAGGAAGCAGGGAACTACAGACCAGTCAGCCTCACCTCAGTAGTGGGAAGATCATGGAAGCACTACTGAAGGAGAGATTGGTGGAACATCTGGTTGTCAATGGACTACAGGACCCAAGGCAGCATGGTTTCACCAGGGGAGGCATGTCAGACCAACCTCATTGAATTTTTGACTGGGTGACTAGGGAGGTGGATCAGGGCAGGGCAGTGGACATGGCCTATCTGGACTTCAGCAAGGCCTCTGACACTGTGCCACATAGAAGACTATTACACAAACTGGGGAATATGGTGTGGGCAGGACAGTAGTGTGGTGGGTAGGTAACTGGCTGGGTGGCAGGACACAGAGGGTGGTGGTAAATGGTGATCACTCCACAGAGGAGGACTGACCAGTGGGGTACCACAGGGATCAGTGCTGGGACTGGTCCTATTCAACATCTTCATCAGTGACATTGCGCAGGACCTAGAAGGCAGAATTTCACTGTTCGCTGATGACACAAAGCCTGTAACAGAGTAGACACACCAGAGGGTGTAGACAGAATGAGAAGGGACCTGCAGAAACTTGAAGAATGGTCAGGGGTTTGGCAGTTGAAATTCAATGCAAAGAAGTGCAAGATAATGCATATGGGGCACAAAAACCCTGGCACAATATATCAGTTGGGGCTGAGGATATAGCATGCACCAAGCAGGAAAGGGATTTTGGGATTATCATCTCTGATGACCTCAAGGTAGGGAAACAGTGTGACAAGGCAGCAGGTAAAGCAAATAGGATGCTGGGATGTATAGGCAGGGACATCACCAGCAGGAAAAGGGAGGTCATAATTCCGCTATACAAGACACTAGTGAGGCCCCACCTGGAGTACAGTGTACAGTTCTGGAGACCATACCTGCATAAGGACATAAACAGGGTAGAGAAGGTTCAGAGGAGGGCAACAAAGATGGTGCATGGATTGCATCACAAGTCCTATGAAGACAGGTTGAAGGAGCTGAACATGTACTCCCTGGAGGAGAGGAGGGAGAGAGGGGATATGATAGAGACATACAGGTATCTTACAGTGAGGAACAGGGTGCAGGAAAACACTATTTTTAAGCGAAAAAGATCTTCTAGCATTAGAGGGCATGGGATGAAGTTGGAGGGAGGACGATTCAGAGGAAATGTGAGAAAGAATTTCTTCACAGAACGGGTGGTGGACAAGTGGAACACCCTGCCAGAGGAAGTGGTGGGGGCTGAAACAATCACGGGATTTAAGAATGCATGGGATAGACATAAAGGAATTCTGGAGGTCGGGGTAAGGGGCAACAGACTTCTAGGAAAACATAAACTGAACTTACAAGCTCAAATGGGCAGACTGGGTGGGCCATAGGCCCTTATCTGCCGACACTGTCTATGTAGCTATGTATCTAGTACCAGTAAAGATACTACAAAGAAGTACAAAAATCACACAGCTGCAGTGGAAAGCAGGTTCACATTGCTGAAATTACTATGTGGTGTCTGATTTGATGACACGTGTCACACACATACTCTCTCACACACTAAGTAATGCGTAGCAAATTGAAAACTTCAGTAAGATAACCACATATTTTAAACAAACTAAGATTATGCACTGCTGCACCACAACAATCAGCAAAAAATGGCAAGAATTATTGAAAATATTACTATCTGTACATTAACAGTTACACAAGAAAAATATCACCAAAACAGAAAGAACTGTCTTTTTCTCCAAGTTAATCTACCTACACCACAGATACGCCCCTCCCCCAAAGCCCACTTCCACTGCCTCTCAGTACACAGACTGAATGTCATATATTAACATTCAAAATCCATACATAAACAATAAATGCTGAATGATATGAGCACAGGAGGGTTTCCTACAATCGATGAACTAAAGTTTCAGCAAAAACAATTATTCAAAAAGGGTTTTTTAATAGCTTTTAGAAGGTTTGAATCGCAGAGAGCTCTCCGAGCAGACTCTCTCCTTCAGCTTCCTACATACACTACCCTGAACTGAGGCTATGCAGAACAATCTAGAGCCCATGTGACCTGAAATCCCATGAATCACTGCAAAATTCACCTTTGGAGCTTAAAAACAAGGCGAAGTGAGGCGAGTACATTGCTTTCAATGTACTTTGCCTTAAGAATTGGTGGAGTAGTGGTTTGGGAAGGTGGAGTAATGTGAAGTCATTGTTTTCAATGGACTTTGTGTTACCCATTATAACGTGAAGTACTCTGCTTCGCGTTGTGGGGCACTTCGCGAATCCACTTTCACTTCACATTTAACTTTGTGGAGCGAATTTGGGCCACTTCGCCCATCTCTAGTAGTAATTTTGGTGCTGCATTGATTAAGAAGCTGTACAGACCATTTGGTATCACTGCCATAAGAACCTCCCCATATCATCCTCAGACAGTCTCGCTGAGCATTTTAACCAAATTTTAAAACGCATGTTAAAAAGGTTTGTAAAAGGGGAAGGGAAAGACTGGGACCAATATTTGCCTTATCTATTTTTTGCTTACAGCAAAGTTCCACAGGCATTAATAGGGTTTTCACCATTTGAAATGCTGTATGTAGGCAGCCAAGAGGGCCACTGGATGTGATAAAAGAAACGTGAGAAAATAACCCCACTAAGAAACAATCTATAACTTCTTATACGTGTGCTCTAAGAAAGATCCTGGCAAAATATGTTGAAATTGCCCATAGTAATCAGGAAGAAGTTCAAAACCAGCAGAAGGTATATTATGACCATGGGGTAAAAGAAAAAGTTTTCAAGCCAGGTGAAAAGGTTTTGCTACTGTTACCCACAACAGAAAAGAAGCTGTTAAAGAAGTGGCAAGGGTCTTATAAAGTTCTCAGAAGTACTGGCGCTGTTAACTATGAGATTGAGACCTCTGACAGGAAAAATCCTACTAAGATATACCATGCTAACCTCGTGAAGAAATGGGTTGAAAAAATGCCAAAAAGCTGCTTTACTGGTTTTGCCAGAAACTGATAAGGAATATATTGATGTAGCCTATGATAGACTGGAACAAACTGTAAATGCAGATGCTGTAACGGTGAATGTTTCCTTAACCCCGGAACAAACTGTAGACATTCATAATGTGCTAAAGACATTTAACAGTACTTTTACCACGGTACCAGGCCAAGCAAAAAGGGGTTGCGCATGTGATAGCGACAAGGAATGCTCGTCTTATTAGGCAAAAGACATACAGGTTGCCAAAGTGGTTAAGAACTGATGTGGTTAAGGAAATACAAAAAATGAGAGATGACTTCAGCTAGTGTAAACTCAAGAGGTTACTTTATGCAAATCTTTCAGCCTTCTGCAAGAGGTTTGCAAAGGGGGGCCTCAACTCAAGAAGCATGCTGTGTTCATCCTGCCTGATATTTACAAGGACAGGATGCTTGAATTAAGAGTGGGGGTTGAAATGACTTACAAGAGAGCTGAGCTGCAATTTCTGGGAGTTTTCTGAGAAGAAAAAAGGGACACACAGACTGAAGAAAGATTTTATTTCTCCTTTGTACATAGTTATACTGAACGAGTTTATATTTTTTCTATGTTACTGCTACTGTAAATAAATAGTTTTGGTAAATCCTACAACTGCTCCTGGTTTTCTCTATGCTTTCTGACATGTGCCTGACAAAACACTGGTATGATACATGCATGGAAATATAAGCTCATATCCAAAAGAAAAAGGGTATACCTCTTAAAAACCCTGATATTGCCTGTGTTTCTACATTTAGCTCACATTTTCCAACCCCCATTTACATTAGAAGTGAAAATCACAAAGTTTTTCCTTCAGGGTTTCTGGAGCAGTAGGCTTAATCCTATTAAAAGACAGCACACATACCATGACTATTTCCATGGGGGAATTAGAATGTTAAACCTTATATTATTCTTTCACAGTGTTTCTCTACTGGAACATGTTACCTTAAAATTAACATTATTTAAATTACCCCTTTATATAAATTTACTCTTGAGAAAATAAAACAATGGCAACTCACTCTGTCATTTCCTGACTAATACCAGGAAACAATTTTATAACTGGATTTTATGGGACTACTTTTATGAAGTCCATGAAACATTAGTTAAGTACTCAGAGGATTTGTACACTATCATTGCACAGCTAACTGACAAAACAATACCAGTTAAATGTTGGGATGTGATGTGGCTCTCTTGCCACAATAGATTGGGGATTGGGAATACCCATAAACATAAAGTTACTGAAGAAAGAATGTGCCCTAGACTTAGCTGTTTGAACCAATTGGAAAAAACATGTAACCTTTTTTTTTCCTGGACTGTCCCGTTATCCAAAGTTTTGGGACTTGTCTTGAAATCTTGGGGTGACAAGTACTTCTGTCCTATAACTTATGATATACAGTACTGATTTTAAAGAAATACAAAATCACACATGCCCCCATAATGCAAAGTATCATGGGCTGCATATGCAAATCACCACAGAATATTATGCTGGTTCATCTTTAAGCAGAAATGCATGGTGCCAAAAGACCTCTCACACAGTTTGCAAAAGGTGCCAACAGAAGACAGACATGTGTTTTGTCCTACCAGGACTCATTAGGGTGCTTCATCTGTTTGACACCCCAGTGGAATGAACCAGCTACCCTAAGATGGTCTGTCTGGGTTATGTTGTAGTGAACCCAATTAAAACAAAAAACAAGTTAAAAGACAAAGAACCTCAGTAAACAAAGCACTGAGGCAATGGCTACCCCAAAGGGCACTGGCCGGGAAGCCAAGTTTCAAAGAAATACAAAATCACACATGCCCCCATAATGCAAAGCATCATGGGCTGCATATGCAAATCACCACAGAATAGTGTGCTGGTTCAATTTTAAGCAGAACTGCATGGTGCCAAAAGGCCTCTCACACAGTTTGCAAAGGGGTGCCAACAGAAGACAGATATGTTTCATCCTACCAGAACTCATCAGTGTGCCTAGTCCGTTTGACACCCCAATCCTTAAGGTTTATACCCTAAGACACTTATTTATTTTATTTATTAAAATGTTCCGCCAGGAAGGCACACTGAACAATAAGTTGCTCGTCTCCCGGTGTGACCTGGGGGACTATTGGATGAAGAATTAGACATACAGTTTAACATTTAAAACATACAAGAAATTAAACATTCAATTACATTTGTAACAAGACAGTTAAAAAATGTAAATAATCATTCAGTCGCATTTATAACATAACATTCAATTAAATATATCATACCTGTGAAATATGCATTTAATTACTAGTGGTATATCTGAGGAACATAGTACATAGTGGTAAAAGGGGCGGAGAGTGTGCTCAGATACAGGCTGGGGGGGTGGAAGGTTTAATAGGTGATGTGAGTCATGGAGAAGAGCAGAGGCATAGGAGGACAGTTAAGGAGGGTTGAAGCAGGAGCAGTTAGATGAGACAGTTATGTAAGGCAGAGGAGTGCCACATTTTGGGGGGGGGGAAGAGTTCCAGATTTGTGGTAAACAATGGGTAAAGCCTGACTGACAGATGAAGGGGGACCAACAAAGTGCGAGTGACAGAGGATCTGAGGGAATGGGAGGTGGGGGAGAGAGCAAACGTAAGAAGTAGGAGGGAAGTTCTCCTAACCAAAATTTAGACGTGTTTGGCACAATGAGTGAGGTGCCTGTTGGCAAGCGGGGGAAGGAAAATGGTATGGTAGAGGTCACAGTGATGAGTGCATGATGGAGCATCAATCGCAAATCAACAGAAGGAATTAAATAGTGTCCAATCTGGTTAGGGGGTATTTTGGGAGTCGCACCATAGACTACGTCACAGTAGTCAAAATTGGGGAGGATCATCTTCTGGTCCAGTTCATGCCGCACTGTAGGAGGGATGCAATTATGGTTTCCTGAATGAGGCACCAAGCTTGGGGTGCATTTTTTTTTTCAGGATGGCGTCAATGTTGCCAGAGATGTTGAGATGTTGGTCCAACCAAACCCCGAGGTATCTGAATGAGGAGGTGTCCTTTAATATTGTCCCATCAAGGGTATGTTAAGACAGTAAAGGGTGGAGCTTAGAGAGATTCTGCCTAGTGCCAAAGGTCATGGAGACAGTCTTTTTGGCATTTAGGAATAGCTGATGTGAGGCAAATCATAACTGAACCTGGTGGAAGACAAGTTGAAGGGTCATTGCAACATCAGCAGGGCATTTGCCAGATGAGAACAGGACAGTGTTGTCGGCATACATGTGGACAGAGGTGGAGGGGGAGCATACTTAGGGCAAGTCATTTAGAAAGATGGAGGAGAGAATTGGCCCAAGCACTGAGCCCTGTTGGACTCCAGTGGAAATAGAGAGGAGAGTGGGAGAGATTGTATCCTGAATCTGGACTGATTGTGTTCTGCCTGAGAGGTGAGCTCTAAACCAGTTTTGGACAGAAGTAGACAACTCAGCAGCCATAAGGGAGTCAAGAAGTAGGGCATGGGAAATTGTGTTGAATGCCTTGGTGAGGTCTAAAAAGATGGCAGAGGTAATGAGGCCATTATCCATCCCAGTGAGGATGAAGTCAGTGAGCCTGATTAGGGAGGTGGTAGTGAAGTGATTCTTCTGAAAACCAGATTGGAACTGGGTAAAAAAGGAAGAGTCATCGAGGAAGGTGGTTAGCTGAAAGAGGACCAGGTGTTCTTGGAGTTTAGCAAGGGCAGGGAGTAGGGAGATTGGATGAAAATTTGCAGGGGAGGAGGGGTTGCTACCCTTTGGGAGAGGGAGGACCAGGGCATGTTTCCAGGATGAGGGGACAGAGGTGGATGAGAAGGAAAGATTTGAGATAAAGGCGAGAGGGTTAGCTATAGCAGAAGCTGAAGGGTAGAGGAGTTTAGGGTCAAGATCATCTGGCGAAGAGCCTTTGGAAGGATTACGAGAGAGAAGAGCCTTTAGTGTTTCTTCTGGGAAGACCGCAGAAAAAGAGAAGGAAGGAAGGATGGGCATGGAGGGGTTGAGTACTGGGTGTGGGAGGATGAGGAGGGGGTAGGTTAGAGAGGAGTGACTTTAGAAGTGCTTTGGTGCAGGAGGTATAATAGGAGTTAAACTCTTGAGCCACTGCACATGGTCCGGAGACTAACGAGTTGTTTATTTTAAGCACTGGGGAGGTGGATGTGAAGGGGGGGGGTGGAGAATAGGGCATGGACTGCTTTCCAGAATTTGGAGGGGGAATTGATGTTTTTGAGAAAAGGTGATTTTAAATATTCAGACTTGGCAATTTTGGTAGCTTTTGTGCAGGCATTTCTTAACATGCGATACCTGAGACCATCCCAATACTTTAAGACTTATTTTTGCCCTTTGTAGATTTTATCTTTGCCAGGCAAGATGCTCTTTAGTGTTATAACAAAAGGAATAATCAGCGAATTGAATATTGTTTCATATTGTACAAAATGTTACAACAATGAAAAAATAACTTTTGTTTTATTCACTCTTCAAATCATATTGGGAAACTTGTTTTGGGGAAACCTGTTCATGGTTCCTACATGTGACACAAGACATTTCTTGACATGTATGTGTTTTGGAAAAGGATTATATTAAATGGGGGGGGGGCTTGGAACTGAGGAGGACTGATTTGTGTTCACTTTTTGTTCTACCTATGAATTGAATTTTGCATATATGCATTGTTTATATGACCCATTTCTCCTCTATCTTTTCTGTTATCAGTTTGTATTGTATTGGGATTGTTTGTTTTTTATTCTTTGATTGTTTCGTTTATTTTGCTTCAATACAATTCCCCTACTGTTCTTGAGAAGTGCCATGGGATCATTAGTGCCCACCTGAACAACCACCAGAACAAGCAGTCAGGACCCCGGTTTGTCTCATCCAAAAGATAGCACCTCAGGCGCAGCACCGCCCCCCCCCCGATGCATTACAGTGTCAGTATTGAGATATATTCCTTATTCCTAGTGTGGGGCTAGAACTCACTGTTATGAACCAGCTCCTGGGGGCCATGCCGACTTAGCTCACAGTGCTCACCCCTAAGTGCAATCCATGATTGGGGGAGTGAACAGGATCACCTTCCTCGTGTCCTCCCAGGGTGCTCACTGAGTTCACAACAGAACACCCACCGCAAGGCCCCAGGGCTTCCTCTTTATTTACTCTGGGTAAGGGTACAATACCAGTCTTGAGTCTTGTAGCCAAATGAGAAACTTTCTTTGTTTTTGCACTAAAGGGGAAGATCCAGGTGTCATCTCTTCAATGTAGCCTCATGACCCTGATTTTGTCTTCTTCCACAGAGCATGCAACAACCTGGATCATATCTCCACAGACTCTTCCATGAGACTTTAGTATTCTCCCTGTTTTTACCCACATTTCCCTTGCAGTTCCTTGTTTGATTGTCAGCTTATGGTGGCACTCCTTAGCAATAACAGGTCTCTGATATCAATAAGCATCCCGCAATCACACACCATATAAAAAAAAATCTCACTTGGGCAGGTTTCTTAACAACTTTTTTTTTACTAAATGTTTAAACAATCATCATACATTTACAGCTAAAAGACTGAGATTTGGTCACAAAATAAAACAAAAGTGGACAGGTACAAGAAAAATGCACTATAAACAGTTATTTAATTTCCACCTTACATTCATAGTGAATTAAAGTCCAGACGAATAGGTGAAGTCTGAAACTTCCTTCCATTCTTTTCAGCCACTGGCTTTCAGTATCTTCTGGCAGTTGTTCTTTGTCTTTTCAGGAAGCGGGTCCTTTGAAAAAGTGTGTATAAATGCCTTGAACTAAGGGCTTATATAGGCATGGCTGTCCCACTCTGTGGATAGCTGTTGGCATTATCATTTTATGCCAGCGGGAGTATCTCTTGCTCTGTCCAAGATTTTTATTTAGGTTTTTATAGCACCACTTCCTGGCACTTGTAAGAAATGTATTTAGATTGTGGTAACCTTGCTGACACATCCTGTCTAAAACCAATTTCTCCTTTTTTTTTTTTTTTAATATGTACCTTGTCAGTTCACAAATTGCTTAAAATACATCCTTGATTTAGCAGTTTTTCTCTCTCTTTGCTTTTACATGTAAATGTAACTTATCACTCTCCAAATTGAGTGACTTTGGTTACTAACAAAACTGTTAAACCAGTAAATAAATAAATAATTCAATTACCTAGGTGAGAAGGCTTAACTGAAAGCATATCAAAACCAATTTCTCCTTTAATCTTAAGTTTGACAGGGAACAGTCTCTCATTTCCTGAGTTTTATGACCCTCTTTCTTGATTAGTTAACCAGTGAAATCCCCATTAGAAATGTGATTTTCAAGTTCCAATTAGCAGCCTGGTTTTCAACTCAGAGGAATGTCTAATATTTTGCAATACATTCTCTCCTTCCTGTGACCTTTTGAGGTGTCAGTGTGGCTCAGTTGGTAGCACATTAGCCTCTGGACCACAAGGTTATGGGTTCTCATCCCACACAGGGATTGGACTTGCACCTAAAATGCTGGCATCCGAGTGCTGTATTAGGGGGTGCTTTACTGCTGGGGTGTGCCATCCTTTGGATGAAACATTAAACCAAGGTCCCTTGTACCCATCCTGGTTAGTGTCCAGGTGGAAGTAAAAGAATCCAGGGCACTCTTTGCAAAGAGTAAGGGACATTCTCATTGTCCTGGCCAACATTCCACTTCCCATAAAATGGTTCATGCAATTGTCCAGGCTGTGTGTGGGTGCTGATGTGCGATATGGCTGCCACTACACATTCAGTCACTTCACTACCAATCTAGCATTGCTTGTAAAAGCGGTTTGGGATACACTGTATGAAATGCGCTATATACATGCTGATTCTTCTTCTTTTTTTTTTTTTTATAATTAACATTTTTATTATTTTCACATAGCCACCAATAGTATTACAGAGAAAGCATAAAGAACCAATACATACATATGAACTTCAGATACAAAGCTTTCCAAGAAAATAATAATCAACAATAACACCCCCAGAAACCCACTCCCCCCTCCTCCCCCACCCTACCCCCCACTGTGAAATATAAGAGAAGGGTACAAAAGGCTGCAACTTGAAAAAGTGCTTGCAGTGAAAAGACAGATTCTTTTAATCAGACAGTCTCCAAGTCAACAACAAATGTTCAAGCGGCCCCATACAGACGTAAACTGCTCCCATTTACCTCTCATACTTGCTATGTGTTTTCAAGTTGTATCAGCCAGCGCATTCCCTGTGCCACTCAACCAACGATGGGACCTTATCCGAGGTCCAGTGTCTCAGAATTAGTAGCTTCACTACAGCTGAGGTCAGAGAGACACGAGCCCTCCAGACTTTAGTAGAGGCAACAGGAAAGGCGCCCAACAGGCAGATCTCTGGGGTATCTAGTCTAAGGGAGCCAAGGATAGGGCCCAGTAGGGTACCCACTGATTGCTGATTCTTCTTCTAAACCATGTACATCTGTTTAAATAAAACATATGAGCATCTTTTTGTCCTGTTTTATCTCCTGGCCCTTTTTGGAGGATTTAAAATGTACACAAAAGTCGCATAAAAAAAGTACAACAGAAATATATCTGCAAATAATGACTGGCAGTTGGCTAACTCGCTTCACCCACCACCTTTTGATCATCCGGCCTCAGAGGCGAGTGTGATACCCACTGTACCACTGACACAGACACTTCAATACATACACTTTTACAGAAGGATAGCTGTGCTCAGTCAATGAGAAGTTGCCATTCTCTCTTTGGCCCCCAAGGACAGTTTCAGGTTGGGGAGATCATCCGAAGCTCTCCATGAGTGAGGAGGGCATACAGCCAGTGTCCGAAAGAGTCTGAAAGTTGGCCTAAGGCTTCCACAGCAAAACTGTAGGCGATTAGCCAACTGCTTTATATTTTTTACCATAAAAAGTTTTGAGATTTTAAAATTGACAAATACATTACTTAGAATTATAATTTCTAAACAAACCAGAATCCACTTAAGTAAAATTAAGCAACTGCAGTTGTAAGATCAATTAATAGTAGAGAAATTTCTTACAATGAGAAGGAAAATAATCAAAATCACAGTTAACTAATCATTTCTCAAGACTCACCTTAAAAGAATACTCATAATCCAGTATATGCAAGTAGTTCAGATTTGATAAAGAGCTAAGTTTATCAGGACAAAACCTGCAGTATAAGCTAAGTTTTTAACTGAACAAGGGAGTATTGACAAATAGGAACATAAGTAATGAAGAGCTGAAGATTAAGTTACCCACTACAACATTATCACAATATTGACAGCACTACAATTGGGGCCCTTACCTAGAACCTGACTACTTAGGATACAGTGTCTTCTGCTTTTAAAGAGGGACTCCAGATTTGTTCAAATGAGTCCGTCTGGTCAAGCAGCATGTAACTAATTCTTCATTGTTCGTCACTGAAGGCATGAAAGAATACCAATCCAGCAGGGTGGGCACCTTGCTTGAACCCCAGTTTCTTAAAAGCAGATGTTTAGCTCCTAGAAGGGTGGCAAGGAGTCAATTAAATTGGAATCTAGATAAACAGAGAGTTGATAGCACCCTTTGAGTGCGAATTATTGAGTACATTAATTTGAGTGACTCAATCATACTGCTCACACTAACAGCGAGTGATGAAAAACATTGCTGTATCATGTGGAGTGAGTATAGCAAGGAGCTACACTTGCTACCACAGGATATGAGATTTTGTGGGGCTGATTCCCACCAAGCTGGCTGTTTAGTGTAGCTGTGTAAGACATTGCTTGCAATGCCAGCAGACCTGAGTTTGACTCTGGTTTCTGACAATAGACTTTTCTTTTTGTTTTGGGGAAAGATAAATTTTCCTGAGGATTGTACCCCCCCATGGAGTTGATTATTTTAGTTTGAGAGATGTGGGGCGCTTACCCCCCAAAGGGCGTTTGGGGGCACAGCCCCTGCATAAAATACTTATTTTCTTTGTTTGTGTAAAGTTAATGTAGTGTCATGCTATTTGCGATGATTGTTACAATTTTAGTTGCCCTTTTGACCACAAGCTTTTTACTTGCTTTATGTGATTGGCGGTCGTTCAGACTCACCATTATCACAGAACCATAAGAGTTCCCTGGGACAATTTCTATTATAATGAAAGAGGGGAGTGTTGGTATTGTTTGACCAGATATTTTGGAACAATGCCAAATTATCTGTAGGCAAAAGTAGGAGATATGTGGACAGTCCCACAGGATATACAGCAATCCTGCATGGTGTTTGACATCTCCAGCATGGACCACCTTCGAAATACCCCATCCCTTCTAACCTGTTAAGTGCAAAATAAAAGTACTGTAGGATTTTAAATTGTAGCAATTTTTCCTTGAATCTCTTTACTTGAATTGATGGCATTAGGCCACACAGTAGACCATTCTTCCTCAGTAATGTCGATGCCCAGTTCTTCTTTCCATCTGGACTTTGCTGATAAGGTTAGTAATGTTTCACTGTCTGTGACTGATGGATAGATCAGGCTGGACTCTTTTGTTTAGGCCTGCCACCTTCACTGATTCTAGTTTACATCTGCTTCACCTGCAGCACTATGTACCAGGGGACCATTATTCAGTGCATTTTGAAGTTGTAGATAATGTTAGAAATGAAATTTCTGTCTTTTTTTTTTTTCTCTAAGGGTCTAAAATGGTAACTATATGTTCTTGCTTGGATCAATAATATCTGCTTAGTAGCATAACCCAATCTTCGACCAACCTGGGTCTGGTATGGGGATCCTAATATAGCAAATGTTAGTTGTTCCAGAGGGACTGTTTGGATGCCAAAGGGTTATCTGTTTTTAAATTATGCACTGTATCAATACTTTGAAAGCATTTGCAATACATGGAGTGTCTAAAAGGTGTTTTGGAATTGGAAGAACAAAAAGGCCAGAGAGTGAAGAAGGTCCTAGTAAATATAATTCTATTAATAACCATAGGAGAGTGTCAGCCTGCCTATAATTATTTAAATGCAGCATAGATTGTTTAATTAGGAAAGCTTCAGTGTTTTTCTTCCACCATGGCATAGCAAAGCTGCCCTTCATTGCTCTATGTCTGAGCTTGCTTATGGAGAGTCTTGCTGGCTTACTTCCACATAGGAATCTTCTGATTAAAGCATCTATTTCTTTTTTTTGGTGATCGAGGCATAACAGTTGGGATATTCTGAAGTACCTAAAATATTTTGGGTGCAGAAATCATTTTAATAGCTTGTGCTTTTCCCCATATAGAAAGGTTTGATTTTCCCCATTTATTTAAATCCAGCTGTAAAGCACTTAGAATAGGACAACGTTTTTTCTCTAGGAGCTTATCTAGGTTATTTGAAATATCAAGGCCTAGGTATGAAATTGAATTTTGAAGCTATCCAATGTTTACTGTTTGCTGTAAAGGGGCATCACCTGAGTATTTTCCCAGTTTAGCACTATGTCAGAGAATTATCTGAACCTCTCTAGTTTTAGTTTGACTGACAGATTCCCTAGGGTTACTTGCACAAATAAGCAGATCTTTGGCAAATGCAAATACATTGTTTTCTACATTACCTGATAGAACCCCCTCTATGGATGTATCTGACGGTATGGATCTAATTAGAGGCTCAATGGACAAAATGAAAAGAAGCAGAGAGAGCGTGGGCATCCTTGTATTGTGCCCCTTTGCAGGGCAAATGATGCTGAAGGTTTAGAGTAAATCGTAGAGACCCAGGAAGTAAATTCCTCAACAAAACCAAAAGAGGAAAGGGCATCTTGCAAATATGTCCCACACTATTGAGTTGTGTGTCTGTTGCCGGCACAAAAGAAAGACCGTGCAATTCCTGAGCTCCAGAAGAGGGACTCACCACTAGCCTGGCAGTCTGGGTAGTCAGCCAGGTAGCACTACAGCTAGGCCCTAATCAGCGTTTGCCCTGAGAACTAGATTCCTGGACATGAGGGGGTGACCATGTGGCTCTGGGCTTCAGTACCAGCTGGATCCAGCATCCTTGAGAAGGCAACTTAGAAGGTGACAAGTTGCCATGCCATCTTGCCTCAGCCAGCAAGCTCGCTGCCAATCTATTTCACTGCTCAAGGCCTCAGCTCTCCAACCTGCCTACTGGAGCCACCCAGACCCTGCCATTTGACTATGGAACTGTGAGCAACACAGGGCCTGCCCTAACCGGAGGAGTTTTGTCAAATGTGTTCCAAATTTTCAATTGAAAACAATGTGGATCAATGCTGGGCAACCTGTGGCAACGTTCAGGCCTGCAGCTCCTTAGCTGGATGCCCAAACTGGGCATTCGGGGGCACTGGTACTAGTGGGGAGATGGGTTAATTGGAATGTGTTATTGCTATCTGGGGGTGGGCATGGTTGATACCATTGTTGCTATTGTATCTGTTTCCTTAAATCTGCCAAACCATTATTTACATTTGTATCTCCATTCCCAAGGGCTCCAGATAAAATTTTTTTTGGGATGAGTACTGTACTCCTCCTTTTAAAAGTGAGGTGATTAAAACCATATGTAGATGCATACAAATGTCTGGACAGAGTTGAGAGAGGAGTATATTTTTTTTTTAAAAAGAATGTAGTTTTTCTCCCCAAGGTAAGAATTGATTAGCTACCAACTATGCTCCAGATAATGCTGTTAGGTAAGAGTAATTTACTCCCCAGTTTTAATATATAGAGTAAAACCAAACTGGGAACTATATGAGCGTTGTAAATCTGGAAAAAAAAAAAAGTTCCATTTATTTATTTGAAGTCTTGGACTATAATACCTTTGAGCTAGGAGCTCTTTTACAAAAATTCCACAACAGAGGACACACGTGACATACAGAAACCACCAGTTCATATCCAAAAAATGGATCACAAAAAAAAACAAGCATTTGTCAATGCCGAATGTTGTCGCGCTGACTTTGGCTTTGGTAGTGCAGTGCGGAAACACATTTTGGGCAGGATGTGAAAAATGACAGCTGTACTGTTCATAAGGAGGTGTAAAAAAAAAAAAAAAAAAAAAATGGCAGTGTTGAAAATGTAGCATATAAATATTGCAAATTTGCAAACTTACAAGGGCGCATGGAAAATGCGCAACACACGCTTGTAACAGTCATTTTATGGACTTTCGGCACCAAATTTTCAACATAGGCATTTTAGCACCTCTGCTCATATACAGTGTCACTGTCATTTCCTCTAACTGTCCCAAAAAGTGATTTCGCACAGCAACTGCGCTATTCTGCGCCGGACATGCAAAACACATTTCAGGCAGGATATGTAAAATGACAGCTGTACTGTTTATCAAGAGGTGTGGAAAATGCTGATGGTGAAAATCCATAGTGAAAATATTACAAATACACGTTACGGCGTGCATGCAAACCCTGCGATAGCGCCGCCTTCACGTAACAGTCATTTTATGGAGATCGCTTATCAAATTATCAACATAGGCATTTTAGACCTTTCTGCTCATGAACAGTGTGTCACTGTCATTTTGTAATCTGCCCCAACACTGATTTCCCCAGCGACAGTGCTATTGTACTTACGGAAGTGCGGAAACGCATTTTGGCCAGGATATGAAAATGACACCTGTACTGTTCACAAGGAGGTGTAGAAATGACAATGTTGAAAATTTGGCGTGAAAATGTTGGCAGATTTAACGAGAAATTCTGACGTCTGCGTATGCCAACTCGCCAATGCAAACGCTCATAAAACAATATTTTTGGATTTTCTTCCACAAGATTTGCAACATAGCCTTTTGAGAGCCCACCTATGAACACTGCCACTGTCTCTGAGATATCAGTCCCGAAGATGATTCCATGCAGTGACTGCAAAATCACCTTTCGGGACTGATTAACGTCGTAACAGTGACAGAATTCATGAGGAGGGATGCCAAATCCCCATATTGAAAATTTGGTGCAAACATTCCAAAAAATGCCCGAGATATGCATCAAAGTTGAAAAAAACCTATTTATTCCATTATACAGCTTACCGGCATTTCCTCAGTTCGCGGTCAGCTTTGAAGAGTGCAGACATGTTCCTGGTCCACCGAAGATCGTTGCGCCGGGCTCCGGAGGTAAGTATGGGGTAAGGGGTTGTGGGGAGGCAGGGTGCGCAGTGGGCAGGTGCGGGTAGTAGGGAGACTATGAGGAACCGTTTCCTGTTTACAGGTGTTAAAAATCGTGGACTGTTTTCTTTTTCTACAGGTGTTTTTTGGGGGGGTACAGTAGCCAACAGGGATTGGGCACCCCCATCGGCACATAGGGAATGGGGGACAGATGCCGATGGGGATTGGGCACCCCCGTCGTCAACAACGAAAGCGGGGCAGGCGCATGAGCCGAGGGGATTAGGCACCCCTTGGCACCAAAAAGGAGAGGGGACACATTATGCTAATGGGGAGGGGCTCCCCCATCATCAGCACATACAAGAGGGGCAGGGTAAGCTGACCGGGGGATTGGGCACCCCTGAAGTTGGCACTTTAGCGGCCACTGTGCCGCCATGTTTGATGCTGGGGAAGCATGTAGGAAGGTCCGCTGCATGTGACGAGCTTTGCTCGCATTGCAGTGGACCTTTCCTTAGATGTGCTCACCCGGGTGGTGTGGCTCCGGCATGCAGGCTGATTAGGGTGAATGAGGGATGCACCTACTTTTTTTTTTTTTTTTGGCACACTGGAGTGGGCTCCCATTGTGCCACCTGTGTTTGTTTTGGGAGGGAGACTGAAGCCGATGGAGATTGGACCCCAGTCAGTGCACAAAATGTGTGTGTGTGTGTGTGGGGTGATGCCGGGGATTTGGCACCCCCCTCGGCACACAAATTAAATAGGTGGACATTGTACTGACTGGGCTTGGGCTCCTCATTGGCAAATGAACCTGGGAAGGGGCATACTGATAGGGGGATTAGGTACCGCCAATGTTGGCTTTCAGGCAGGACTGTGAGAGGTGGACAGCAACAGCCGTCACCATGTTTAATGAAATTGTTAAACCAGGTAAGGCATGCCCTGCAATGACTGGTCATTCACTCATTGCAGTGGCAAAATTGTTTCAAGTTGGTGGAACGCTTTTGCAGTGCTGTCAGACAGCATGCTATTTCATTGATGCCACAGAACCCAGCCCGAAAAAGCAGTGGCGCCATTGGCCATAACAGGACCGCACCTCCAAAACCTGCCATTCCAAGCTACTACAATATGTTGTTTGCCCTTGCGCGCAAGACAACATAAAAAAGGGGTAAGTGGAAGACAAGGGGGTGGAAAATGGTTATGGTAATCACTAGTTATGTCATGAAGCACTATTCTGTGGAATGTGATACAATTAGAAATGTTGGGTGAGTACTGGTACTCACAAAAAAAAATTTAAGAACATTTCCTAAACTGAGGTAAGTAAAATAGGTTGGTACTCACCTTATCAGGAGCCCTGCTTTCCCCTTTTCCTCATTTATTAAACCACTTATGTTTGCTGTTTAAAACTGCCTGAGCATATTATGAGGGATTTTTAGCAATAGTCCTTACATGTATTTGTATGCACGGTAAGTATTACAGTTTGGTAATATTTGTTTAACCAGGAAAGACACTAAGCTGCAAGCTTGTTTACAGGTGCAACCTGGGAGCGCAGGGAAGTTAAGTGACTTGCTCAGGGTCACACATTATGCAAGTGGGGGCTGTGGGATTCAAACCCAGGTCCCCAGATTTGCAGCTCAGAGCCTTAAACCACTGTGCTATACTGCCTCCATCTTTATTTTGGGAATGACCCCCCCTCCTTAATTAACATCAGAACAAAGCCTAGGCCCATGAACCAGGTTTGATGTCACCAGGCAGGGGTTGTAGCATGTTGCCACATGGCACCTGGGTTACATTTACATATATTGTCACCCCATGTCCCTTCTGACCATTTCTATCCCTTCTAAATAGCTCATAACACTTCAGAGTTTCCTCCCAGGTATCTGTTTCTGTTCTCCAGGTCTGTTATTCCCACTATGTCTGCTTCCTCCCTGTACAGTAGTTTCACAGATCATTCATTTTTATGTTGTTTTGTGCACATGCAAGCAACATATTGGGGTAGCTTGGAACAGCAGGTTTTGGAGGTGCGGTCATGTAGTGGCCAATGGCGCCACTGCTTTTTTGGGCTGGGCTCTGTGGTGCAAATTAAATACCATGCTGTCTATGACAGCAGTTGAAAAACATGCCACCAACTTAAAACAATTTCGCTGCTGCAATGAGGGAGTGACCCATCATTGCAGGGCATGCCTTGCCTGGTGTAACATTTCAATAAACATGGCGGCATTACAGTGCCACTTGAAAGCTGACGTTGGAGGTGCCCAATCCCCCATCATCATGCCCTCTCCCTAGTTTACTGACAGTGAGCCCAATCCTCATTGGCATAATGTGCCCCCCTTTGAATCTGACTGCCGAGTGGGTGCCCAATCCTCTTCGGCATCATGTATTGCCCCAAACATGGACACATTTTGTGTGCCGATGGGGGGTCCTATCCCCATTGGCTTCAGTCCCACTCACAAAGAAATACAGGTGGCACACAGGGAGCCCACCCCAGTATGCCAAGACACACCTGGGGGAAAAAAACGTTCCTGCAAATTTTTTTTTTGTTTTAAACCTGTAAAACAGAAAACGGTCCCTCGTTGTCTCCAGTGCCCTCTCTCCCAGCTCGCTCCCACCCTCTGCTTACTCCACCTCCCCCACAACCCCCTCACCCCATACTTGCCTCCAGAGCCCGGGGCGGTGGATCTTCAGTGGACCGGGAACACATCTGAACTCTTCAAAGCCAACCATGGACTGAAGAAATGCTAGTAAACTGTATAATGGCATAAATGATTTTTTTTTTTTTCAACTTTGGTGCATATCTTGCCCATTTTTGTGAATTGTAGCACCAACTTTTCAACATGGGGTTCTTGGAACACCACCTCATGAACTCTGTCACTGTCGTTTCGTTATTCAGTCCTGAAAGGCGATTTCACGATCACTGCATGGAATCACCTTTTGGGACCAATTCACAAAATGAGAGTTTCACTATTCATGAGGTAGGCTCCTAAAAAGGCTATGCAGCAAATTTGGTGAAAAAATTCCCCAAAATGACTGTGTTACGGGCGTGCTTAGAGCTGTTCCCATGCACGCTTGTAACGTTTTAATATTTTCACTCCAGATTTTCAACATTGCCATTTTTTCACACCTCCTTATGAACAGTACAGCTGTTGTTTTTCACATCTGGCCCAAAATGTGTTTTTGCACATATGGTGCACAATGGCATGGTTGCTGTGCGAAATCAATATTCGGGATGGATTAAGAAAATCATAGTGACAGTGTTCATAAGTAGAGGTTCCAAAAGCCCATGTTGCAAATTTGGTGAAAAAATTCCCAAAAATGACTGCGTTACCAGTGTGTGTTGTGCAGTTTCTATGCACGCTCGTAACTTTGCCAGTTTTTTGTATTTTTACTCCACATTCTCAAAATTGTCATTTGTGCACACTGCCTGATGAACAGTACAGCTGTCATTTTTCACTTGCTGCCCGAAACACATTTTCACACCTGTGGCACATAATGGCGTGGTTGCTGTGCAAAATCAGTGTTTGGGACAGTTTAAGAAAATCACAGTGCCACTGTTCATGAGTGGAGGTCTCAAAATGCATATGTTGGAAATCTGGTATAAAAAATCCACATAATGATTGCATTATGGGTGTGCATTGCACAGTTTCTACGCACACTCGTGACTTCACCAATTTTATTATATTTTCACTCCACATTTTCAACATTACCATTTTATAGTGTTTGGTGGAATGCAGTTGTATATGGAAATCCATACTCCACAAAAAGTTGTTCTGCTGCAGTAATGACGTCCTCACTAATGCAGAATGACTTTTCATTTTGCATTAGTGAGGATGTCATAATAAAAGGGACTCCAGCAGGCATTGTGATTTGACCCTTGCTGTGTGAGAGTGGCGCGCGGGTGTGCTGGGCAGTGTCAGTTTAATCGAGGGTGGTCAGCAGAGTGGAATTAAAACATAGAAACGTGAGTGTTTTTTTTTTTCTCCATACACTATATGGAACAGGGTATAGTTACCAATACACTACTCCGCTATTCTTCCATCTCGTAGATACAATACCGACTTGGAGACCTCCTGAGTGTCACTCTGTCATCAATCGGCATTGTATCCACTTGGTGGAAGAATAGCCTTGTAGTCTATGGTTACCCATACACTATCCTATGTTTTACACCTCCTTATGAACAGTGCAGCTGTCATTTTTCACATCCTGTTCAAAATGTGCTTTTGCACCTGTGGTGTCAAATGGCATAGTCATTGTGCAAAATCACCTTTTGACTAATGAACTGATAGTGTCACTCTTCATGCAGTGGGGTCACAAAAAGCCCATGTTGAAAACTTGGAGTGAAAATACCAAGAAATGCCCAGGGTGTGAAACTTTCCCACCATAACGCCCTACCCTTGTGCGAGCTCCTTCATGTTTGCACAATGTCCTACCCTGTAGGGACTGACAGGCATCAGTGGTGAGACTTAGGATTGTCAACAGTAATGCTCATGCCATTCTACCCCAACCCTGCAGCCAGTAACAGGCATCGAGGTGTGCCTTCCGCCCCAGAATTCACCCCCTTCTCCTATACTGCACCCATTTCAGTGCATTTCCTTATGAAATGGGGTAAATGCAAAGCCTGAACACCCCAAGGCACACCTCAACACTTAGTGTCTGCAGGGTAGGGTGAGGTGAAATGGCATCTGCGTTATGACCGACCCAAACGTACATCCCAATGCCTGTCAGTCTCTGAAGGGTGGGGTGGGGTTGACGTCTGTTCCATATGTCACCAAGGAACAAGTTGGGGTTGAACCCTCTGGTAGTGTCCTGCCCCACACCTCTGGGCTGGTCAGGACCCTCATGTAGCATCCCCACCAGCAGCTCCCTGAGGATGGGACCCTCACACAGCATCCCCTCCAAATCAGGCAGCACACACACACACACACACACATATACACTACTGCTGCAGGCATGAGGATCTCAGGAGAGGAACATGCAGTGGGTTCCAAAGCAGCACCCTGGCTTCCTCTCTCTCTAACCCCACACTGCCCCACCATACACAAAGCCACAGGGTACTCACTGCCTGCCTGAGGGTCCCTGTGAGGCTCCATGTCCCCTGCAGTGATGTTTTCCCCAGTGACTGGTGGCTCTGTACAGATTCCATGGTTTGTTTTGGGGTCGGCTAGCCCCTCAGAAAACTGGAGCTGATTGGGGGGGGGGTTGCCATTGTCTGTTTTCTACACAGAAAGCACACCTGTTTTCACTAAGAAATGCTTCCCAGAATTAAGTCTGGCTTCCCAGACATTCTGGCATCTCCTGTTCGTGCACCACTCACAAGTGAAGTCTCGTGGCTGCCATTTTCAGAATCTGTGGAGCTTGTGAAAGCGGCCCCCGTTCTTTCCCAAGGCCTAACCGAGACACTAAAGGCACAAAAATGGTGACAGAAATACCCAGGAAAGACAGTACGGCCTCCATTAGACCCTCCAATGCTGGTTTATGGGCTCCCAGACATCAAATAATGCCTCATGAGGAGTGGGCAGACAATCTCCCGAGACACCCGGCCCTGTGGGATCTTGGCCTGGTGTCCCGTAAGCTCTCCATGAATCTCTTGAGAATGGCTGCCATCTTGATGCAGTTCTGGGATAGTAGTCATTCTAGGCCAGTTCATTATAATATCATGCTAACCAGTCAACGTGTGGTTGGCTAACCCCTGGAAATGAGCCAACTGACTTCTTGAGTGGGTTGGAAGCCCTGTGTTCTCCTTGAGGGAGCTAAGCGATAGGTTTATTAGCCTTCTCACACCCTGGTTTCTCCCTGCACCTTCAGTTGTCTTTATACATACCTACTCCTAGAAGGGGGCATGTTTTTAATGTAGGGTCTCCTTCCTATGTCCCTGTTAGAGATGCCAGAAAGCAGCCATCTCTTACCACATTTTGTTACTGCCCTGCAGATTGGACATAGTGGCCAGGGACTCATGGGGAGGAGGAATTGTGTAAGGGCTGAGCTATCTCTGAGGCTGGAATGCCTCAGACCCCAGGCTCAACAGGGCATCAATAGCTGGCGTAGAACAAGACAGGGCGTGATGCTGACCATTTCCAGAAATGAATAGTAGCAGACTGCTAACCATTTGTGATGCAGCCCATGGCACAGTAGACAAAATTAATAAACCATACTTGCCAATCATCCTGTGCCCTGTGCTTTGCATTCTGTACAGCTGATTAGTTTTTTAATCTAATAGCCATACTACAGACTCCCTCCTGCCCAGGGTTCTATTTCCAGTCCTATGACTTGTCCCCACCTACTGAAGGAGAGAGACAGGTGTGCTGACAAGGCGACTGCAACATTCAAATATGAGAAACCAGACAAGATCCAGAGGTTTCCTCTGAATGGCTGGGCATCAAGGATGATCTGGTGAGTTGGTCAGGATGATCAGAGATGCTTTCTAGATCCCAGAGAAGCTGGAGAAGACCATCTCTGATGGACCCACTCCCCTCAGGCTCGGGGGCATCGTCAAGCAGTTGACTTTCCCACCTGTCAAGCCTGGACATCTGACAAGGAATGGGAGGCAGTGGATCCAGCCAGACTCCTGGAGGGGTGGGCCAGACAGCTAATGTATCCAACTGGAGAGATCCCCAAAGCAATCTGGTTGGTAGATCTCAAGTTCACACTCCGCCTTTCAGCCCTTGCAAGAGGTATGGTCATTCCCACTGAGAGCTCAGCCGCACTGAAAGACTCAATGGACAAAAGGGGAGGAGTCATTAAACATGCTTCAGGAGGCTGTGGGGATGGTTCTGGCAGTGGACGTGCCTGGGTGGAGTGCCAGCAGAACACTGCAAAGGTGGTTATAGTTGGTAGTAGATGCCATCCCTGACTCATTCCTACTGGCAACTGAGGTGGATGGTGCCCTGCAGGCTGCACACAACATATGGACCCCATTTTGGACACCAGGAACTTTGGAACTGGCCATGGTACTGTGCAGCCACATCAGGTGGGCTCCCTGTGGTTGAAGCTGTGGCTGGCAGATGGGCTGTTGGTTAACAAGGATCTGCATCTTATCCATTAGGTAGGGAAATGGGCAGACTAGGTGGGCCAAGCAGTCCTTATCTGCCATTAGATTCTGTGTTTCTATGTTTCTATCCTCACTTTTCAGGTTACCATTCAAAGAGGGCCATCTGTTGGGGTATTCAACCCCACAGTTCCTAAGTGACCAGGCTGGCACTAAGCAGATACCAGAAAAGAAGGAACCTCCCTCTGGCATGGACACTTTGTCTGATGGTTGGGGGCTCAAGAACCCAATCAGTCATTGAATAACCAGGCAACTAGGAGTGGATCCCTAAGCCTCAATTCCAACCTTAAACGCTGCACTTCAGAGTTAGTTTCCAGCAGCAAGAGCTCATGACTGGAGCGGGTGCTGGCAGGCAGCCCCCCAGTGGGGTCTGAGAACTTATTTATTTGAAGAGTTTCACCAGGAAAGACATACTGAGCTGAAAACAGCTCATTTCCAGAAGAGTTCTGGGAAAATGTGAAATAGGATAGCTCTATAGTGTAGCATAAGGCTAAGTATAGAGCTCACACAAAGGATGCTTAAACACAGACCGATTATGTCCACAATACCCTGGCAATATGACAAAGCTGAAACTATCCAGCAGGCCCTGCTTCACTTGGTCACAAACCAGGCCATGACTCCGGTGTTGCATCCTCTATATTCCTGACAGTCCCCAAGAAATCAAACAGTTTCTGCATGGTGCTGAACCATCCTGTTCTGCAGAAAGTTCTCAGTCTACCAAAAAGTCAATATGAGACCCTCAAGGCAGCCAACACTTTTCAATGCACCAGTCTTTCATTCGGGCTGGCCTCTGTCCCGAGGTATTCACAAAGATTCCAGTAGTGCTGGCAACACTCTTCCACAAGATGGTGTACACATTATTCCACATTTAGACGTCTGGCTCATACGAGCATGACTACTCAATTCCAGCACAAAAGGGCACGCACTTTGTGATCCAATGCATCCAACAACATGGCTGGGACAGAAATTGGGGCAAGAGCCAGCTATATCCAACCCAAGAACTAACACACCTTAGGTGCATAAATCACCATAGTGTCGAGTCTGGAGAACCCAACGGTAGAGAAGATCATCAAGATGATCCATCTCAGTTCCAGGGATATGCAACAGGCCACTGCGCACCTGCCCACGCCTTCCGGGATAACCATGGTGCACTGGGCATGGTTGCACAAGAGTCTACTATGACAATAGGGGTGAATGCATGGGACCAGTCTTTTTGTATATAGAGATTTTAACAAATATGCAGAATACATGCAATATGGTCCTGTAACTAGCATCAGAAGAAACAAAAGCACATATCCAACTAAACGGATAATGAAGTAAGAAAACCCTACAGTGGGGAGTCAAGTAAGAAAATAATTGAACCACAGAAACATTTCACATAACAGGGGAACAGCCCTAAACAATGCCAGAAACAGAACAAAAATATCTACCTTCCCTTATCAAATTATCACATAAAAACTGAAGTACACTCTACCAAATCCAAAATCCCCATTCAGAAGACCTACAGAGGCCATCAATCCATCCCACTCATTATAAAACCATCGAAGAGTGTTCCTCCTCAGAAAAATCAACCTATAAAAAATTACTGCTGTGGAGATGGAATGTTTCCACCTAGAAATCGATGGCATCTCTGTAGGCCTCCAATGCAGAAGTAGAAGTTTCTTAGCTTCCAATGTGGCAGCAAAAAGCAACCCCTTGTGTGTATCGGACCAGTCTATCCAAAACTGTGAGTACAAACTTGACTCAGGAGTGGAGAGACTTCCCAGCCTCAAGTAGGGGACAATCAGACAAAGCCTGTTGAAGGGCATACCATTGGCAGCTTTCCCAACAGCCATGATCACAATGGAGGTGAGTCTTTGTGATCGGGCAGTTATTCAGTCAGCAGGCATCCCATGGCAAACAGTCACCCTTGGATGTCCACCTGCCCATCAATGTACCAGAAAAGAGAGCAGTGTAAAGCCTACCAGGCCATCAAGCTGCACTCACAGGCAAGTTGGCTCAGTCAAGTACAACCTGACTAGGCGGAATGGCTCTGGCAACCCCAGGCTGTCTTTCCAGATGCTCAACGACTGATGGAAGCACATTCCAGCTGCATCTGAAGATGTCCCATAGCAACAATCTGCCTCCTCACTTCCCCTTGCATTTTAAACAATCAGGCAGAAGAAGGCAACACAGTGATGGCCAAGTGAAGTTTTCTACCCACCCCGATGTTCACACAAGTCATGCACAAGATCAGAACACTCATGGTCTTAGTCCTGTTGACAGTTCCCGACTGGCCACTGAGAGCAAGGTATTCCCTCCTTGGAGTAACTTTAATAGAAGACTTCTGGCCTCTGCCATATCATCTAGTTCTATTCAGCCAATGCCCTATCATGCAGCACCACCCCTCAGTCCACCGATTGATGGTATGGATGCTGACAGGCATAGCCAGTTGCAGGAGGGATACCCACCCTGAGTAATCAAGGCACCTGCAACAGTCCAGGAAATGCTCATCAAACTAACACTTATCGGAGACCTTGGCACACCCATTGTAAGTGCTGCACAGTATAAGGTCTGTCACCATCGGGGGTAGGGCTCCTCAAATATTCAACCTCTCAATGATGGGGCAGAAAACAATCTCACATATTCCTCACCAAGCATCTAGATTTCAGCTCTATCATCCATGAGAGATTCCCTTCCTGGGGTAGGGCAGATAGGGTAGCCTTAGATGTCAGATAGCTACAGGTGGTTCAGAAGGCATCTCCCCCCCCATACAAAACAGACATGTCCTCCATGGCACCTTGATTAGTATGGGATGGTCTTCATATACCCCTTTAACCTGGACACTTCTGATTGGACTACAGTGAGAATGTTTTTTCTTATGTCATCATGTTTAGCCCAGAAGGTTGAGTGAGTAGCAGGTGCTCTGCTGTTGTGAGCCATTTCTGACATCCCATGTCAGGGAGTTTTTTTTTAGTACAGTTCTGTTAATTGTCAACACAGTGTTATTGCTGTCTCACATGAGACAGAAGTTCTCCTGCCCACCATACCTGTGAGGGCCAGGGTAGCACTGATGTGGCTGATCATCTGCTGGACACTGTCTTCTGTCATAATGGCTTACCTGCATATGTCAGAAGCTTATCTAGTTAGGCATTTGTTTTCTTTCTATTTAGAAAAATGATGGGCCAGGTAGCCTTTAAGGAGGCCATGGCTAGATTGCTCGGAGTGGTAATAATCACCACCTTCTAAGTAGTGGGCTTGGATCCCCACTGGCATTCCAGCACGCTCTGAGGGCGATGCAAACATCTTGAGCAGAGAGAAATCCTCAGTGTAGGTCTAGCACGGAGGACCAGATGTAGACTCAGCATGTCGAGCTACATTTGGACGATTTGTTCTTCATGCTGCTTCAAGCTCAGTATAATTGGTCCCGCTCGAGGGAAGTTTTCTTCTGGTACTGCTACAAAAGTCCCACTTGTGAAGAATGGATGAACACTAGAAAGGTTACAGGGGATAATAGTATTTACTCACCTGCTAAAGGTAATTATTCCTTCAGCCTTTCTAGTGCTCAGACTCCCACCTGATAGTGCATAACTACCGGCCTGAAGTAACCTTTAATGGGCAGACTAGGTGGGCCAAGCAGTCCTTATCTGCCGTCAAAGTCTATGTTTCTATGTTTCTAACCTGAACTGTCTGATGGTACCTCCTTGTAGGTCCAGTAGGGATTACATATTTTTTCTTGTGCTATTTCAGTACTTATGTCTACTTCTCTATACTGTACTTGCACATCTGTGTGAAAAGATGTGGATGGATAGATATAGATAGATGGATATTATAGATATAGATATGTGTATGTCTCTCTGTCTCTCTCTCTCTCTCTCTATATATATATATATATTTTTTTTTATTATTATTCATGACAAAAAACTCCATTTAGTGCATCAGTTAGGGTTGTTCTACAGTGACAAAAGCAAGGAAATTCGATACTAGGGTTGGCACCCCATGCCCAGCCAGCCCCCACCAACAGGCATCAGGGTGTGCATTGGGGTCATTGGCCCTAACTCTCACCCCATTCCATGTCTAAATAAGGTGAGGTGGTGCAGTATAGGAGAATGGGGTGAGGGTTAGGCCCGACGACTCCAATGCACACCCTGATGCCTGTTGGTGGAGGCAGGGTGGGCAGGGGTGCAAAGGGTGGCAACCCTAACAACAAATTTCCTCACTTTTGTTGCTGTCAAACAGCCCTAACTGATGCATTAATCTGAGTTTTTTGCCATGAATTTCCTTCTTTTTGATGATGTGCACTATAAATAATAAATGGTATGTGTTGGTGGGAGCGCAGGGCCCTTTTGGCCTCAAGCTGTTACCATGCTTCCCATTTCTGTGTAATAACTAACGGTAACACTAACAATAACGGTAATGACAACAGTAATGGCAATCCAAACAGCAATGTTGATTCTAACAGTAACGCCAATGGTAACAGTAACGAGAACAGAAATGGAAATGCACATGTAAACAGTAACAAAAACACTAATGGTAACACAAACACAAGCAGAAATGGTAACACCAATGGTGATGCGAAAGAAAACCATAACACAAAAGGTAATGCAAGCACAAAAGCAAACGGAATCAGTAACACAAATGGTAATGGAAATGGAAGCACAAACGTGAATGTGAACACAGATGGTAACGCAGACGGGAATGAAAATGCAAATGGTAAAGCGAACAGAAATACAAACACAAATGGTAATGAAAACTCAAACAGTAATGGTAACGCAAATGGAAACACAAACTGTAACGGCAATATATTTACTTATTTGTTTTTGTTAACCAGGTAAGCACACTAGACAACAAGTGCCTATTTTCAGGTGCGATCCGGGAGGTTACAGAGTACATGAGACACATTATACAATGTCAAGGTAACATACAGGCCCACATACCGGTGGTTCCAGGGTACAAGAGATACAAAATACAGTGTCAGGGTAACATACAGGCCCACTGATGATGCTAAAGGAAACAGTAACCCAAACTTAAATGCAAGTGCAAATGGTAACGCCCACGGTGACACAAACAAACGCTAAAGGTAACGGAAATGCAAATGGTAATGGAAATGCAAACAATAACGTAACAGAAACTCAAACACAAACGGTAACGTCGATGCACAAGGAAACAGTAATGCAAGCGACAACAGAAACACAAATGCTAATGCAAATGGTAATGCCAAAAGAAACAGTAATGCAAAGGGAAACACAAATGGTAACACACATGGTGAAGCAAAAGGAAACACTAACAAAAAAGGTTATGGAAATGCAAATGGTAACAGTAATGCAAATGGAAAAGCCAACGGTGATGCAAAAGCAAACAGTAACGCAAATGGAAACGCAAGCACAAACGCAAATGGTAATGCACATGGTGATGTGAAAGGAAACTCTAATGCAACCGGTAATGGAAACGCAAGGGAAAACATAAATGGTATCGGTAACAGTAACTCAAATGCATACACTTTGGGTGCCAAAAAGCTACATTCAGAAGTACTGTGAATACAAAGAATGTGGGCATAGTAATGGCCCTCGGACCACAAAATGAGTATTTGGAATACTAAATTGCTTATTTCAGGAGCAGTACAACATAGAAAAAAAATTAAAATCTCATATTATTTATGACTTTCCAGGCTAGTTTTGTACTGGTGGGGGGAGGCTAAGCATTTTTGCAACAAAAAGTCTGTATCATGAACAGTTTTCGAGATACGGGACCTGAAAGGTGCGGCAGATGCCATAATGTTATCCTATGGGAAAAATCATCAACTTTGGAGTACCATAACTTTATAGCCCTGTTATATTTTGGCACCAAACCACCAAAAGGCACATCTGTGAGATCTTACCTTTCTTCCCTGCAAATTTCAGTCCAAAAGACCAAACTGTTGTTTAGCAGCAGGGTGGCAAAGATTTCCTGTTGTTTTGGCCATAGTGTCTCAAAGTACTGTCGCAAATCATGGTACTTTCACAAAACAAATCACAAAAGTGTTGCATTTGTGACAGTACTTTGTGGCACTCCTTTTCACAAAAATTTGAAAAACATATTTCTGGGGTGTTTTACCCCACAAAAAAGACATGGCTAGCATCCTCAGTACTCGACTAGGTGAACACAACAATAATTGTGCCCCTAGAGGGTCCCAAATTTTAAACACCAAGCATTTTTCTGAGCTGTAACTGAAAACAAAATGGTAGATTTGCCAAAGTAAAAGGCTCATTTGTGGAAGTAAAGACGGCATTTGCGACACTTTCACATAGTTTAACTTTTCCAGTAAACTATAATGGGGAACAGTTTTTTTTTTTGAATAACTTTTGAACCATTTAATATTTTTTTCATGAAATCTTCAAAAGGCGCATCAGGGAGCCTGGCGGCATGTTCCCAGATGTTTTTGGACTGATCGCACAAACCATGCAGGTTGTAGGCGAGAGCAAAAACAGCATACAAATCTGTAATTTATGCATTTTTGGTGCACTGTAGCTCAGCAACTGTACATCCAACTATAACACAACTTGCCAGATCTAGAGATCTGATACCAGACCTTACATTCCAAATTCAGGGCAAATCCGTCGTATGGTTGCAAAGTTATGAAGGTACAAAATTTGAGGTTTTGTATGAAACTGGCTACTCAACCCTAACTATAGTGGCACTACCATGCCACTATAATATATAAAGAATAAAGTATGGGGAAGTGTGTGATATGAGAACTTAGTGTACTCTCGAGGTATGGGATGCTACATAAACCCTGAGGGCGAAGCCTGAGGAGTTTGTTTAAGCATCCAACACAGAGGATGTACATGAAATTAGAGTTTCACTTACTTCCCCATATTTTGTTTTTATAGTAACTGGTGAGCATTTTTTCCCCAGCATGACTTTTGTGAGTGATTCTGTTTGTTCGTGGCACACGCACACACACACACACACACACACACAGAGTCTCCCTCCTTTGGAATTAGCATTTTCATTTTATTTTGTAAACTCACTGTTCAAATCGCTATCGTGGTTATATAGTGCTGCATGCATCAGCCATGGTCCCATTCCTCACACGATCAACATCGCACAAAGGTATCGCCCGCTGATGACGAACAGCAGGATCAACAAGAGATTTTTTTGGTTTAAAAGTATGATTCGTCAGTTACATAGGAAAAAATGAAACTCTTGACATGAGTGTTGTGGCGGCAACTCCCTAACAGACTGAAGTCACCATGTTACTGGACGTATTCTGCCCATCCACACAGGAAATGAGAGCCAATTAGGTTGTGCTCTTAGTTTTGATAGGCAAAGTGCGTGAATGCTGTAATAACCCGTGGGTTATTATGGCAAATATCAACTGGCTGAGCACATAGAAAAAAATGCTCGCCAGTTACATATATAGTCTTGTATTATACAATAGCAAGAAAAATCCTGGGCTCTGATTAGTTAGTGTGGGACTGGACCCGTAATGTTATCCCAGCACAACATTATGGGTCTAGTCTCAGCACTGTGAACCACTGAATGATTCTTTACTATTTGATAATGATATCTTCTTTCTCTTAAGAAACAAAAAATATTTTTCCATACTTACAAAAACATTCTTTGAAATTATTTTTTTTATTCTGTATAAGAATGAGCTATTGTATAATAGCAATATTGCCCCTCAGAGTGTGTCTCGTGGTGGGATAACATCATGCCTCAGGTATTTATTTATTTATTTAAACATCAGTTTAAAAACCTTTGAGCCAGGAGCTCATTTACAAAGGTACCTCGTCACACAGAGGACAACAGACAGCAGCACAAGAGACAACAGATATTACAGAAGCACGATAGTTACCATTCAGGGTTACAGTAGGCTCCAATACATATGATAGCAACTTGTCAAAGAATGCAAAGAATTAGGGTTGGGAGGGTGAAAGTAGGAGAGGATAGAGGTAGAAGGGGAGAAGGACTGGGGAGGAGTGGAAGGGAGAAAGGCCAGGGAGGGAAAAGAGGGGGGGAGGTTAGTAGAACGGGGGGGGGGTTGCAGCTCGGTGAGCATTGTCAGGTATTGGATGCACTTGGCCTGAGGCCTTGTGCCCAATCACCTAAGGCATGACGTTATCCCAGCATGACACACACCCTGTCGGGCATTATTGCTTAAGTGTATTTATTTGTATATATGTGTATATGTTCATCTGTATGCATAGGTGCTTCACCTGATGCTTCAAGCCTACTGTTGTCTGGTAGTCCATTAATCCTGTAATTTTGCCGACAGCCAACAATGTGGTAGTCCCTTTTGTACTACAAGACCTCCACTAATCTTTAATGAAATGATCCTTACAGGGTCCTCCCGTATGGGTTTGGTCATTGGTTTCTTGATTTGTTCTTTGTGTTTCCATCTGAGCGCTCTCTGCTAGGGAAGTTTCTAACTGAAGACTGAGAATGACAGTCAGGGGCTTGGCTTCTAGCAGTCCAAAATTTGATTGTGCATCAGCCAATAGGATGACTGAGGATAACCAACTTGTGAAGAATAGATGAGCACTAGAAAGGTTGCAGGAGCCGGCTCTGTGGCACTGAGCAAAGTGGCTTGCAGGCGACCTGGGTTCATGCCCTGAGCCTATGTACCAGGAGCAGGGAGGAAGGGAGTACAAACATCTATTTATGCTTCCCTCCTGGGGGGGGGGACTTTTGTAACCTGGAGTGGTATTGGAGCCATATCAGGCACATGCCACAGTACGTCCCCACCCCAGGTTGCTATTGCATAAGTCCATATTGGGAAGGACAAGAAAATGCAAAATAGATGGCTGCTCATGCCACCTGGATGATGATGATGGCAGTCTGTTCTCCCGTCGCCATGAAGCCCTGGATAGCCCCATGCTATACCGTCATTGCCCCTAGTGAGGACTGTAGAATGTGCCTACGTGCACATGAAAGTCTCTCCTCCTGATCCCTGCCATGGAAGGGTACCCCCCCATGAAGGGATATGGTGGGTTGGTTGGGAGGTGACACGGTGAGGGGCAATGGACAGTGACCGGAGGAGCAAGTTGGTGGGGCTTGGCCATGTGAAGGAGTGGGCACCTTCGATGGCCTGGAGGGTAAAAAGCAGAATACAAAAAAAAAAAGGTAGGTTGCAGGATAATCACCTTTACCAGGTGAGTAAATACTATACATCTTCACCCCAATATCCATGCCCCCTCTTCTTCATATGCAACCCATTCTACCAGTATAGTTCATCCCCACACAAAAAGGTGTCCCAATTTCACAAAAATGCAAATCCTCTTTTTTTGCCCAATTTTGAAAACCGTCAATTTCATTGCCCTTTGTCTAACTAGGTCTGTTCATGGCACAGTCACAATCTTTGAACTGATGTACATGCTGTACATCCTCTCTCTAAAGGTCTTCACCCAGCTCCTTTGAATTCTGCCTGATGCCCTCATCTGTCATCTTGCTTGTGACGTGTGCCCATGTGCCTGACCCCTCTAGGGTCTTTACCTGTCCCCACCTTAGAATTTTGCCTGTCTTGCTTCTCAGAAGCTAGACTTGAGGCCTTGGGACACAGATAACCATCTTTTTCTCCTGCTTTTTTATTACTTTCGATCACACAGCTGTTTGAAATCTAGCTTTTGTCTTTTTCAAGGAACTCAAGGCAAAAGCTGTGGAAGAAGAGGACTATACCAGTAGTCAGGAAGGGGATGAAAATGTTCTTGCTGTGGAGAAGCAGGGGACCACTTACCCTGTGACAAAAACTGATGAGCAACTGCAAGTTTTTACAGTCAGCGCCAGGGGATACTTACAACTACAAGAAAAACTAGAGGAAGGAAAACCTACAGTTTTCAGTGACATTGAAGACACAGGTAAGGTACTGAGTGATGCAGTAGACTCAAGGGGTATTTTAGCTTTTTGCCTCTCTCCCTTCGTTACCTCCCTCTTCTATGATGGGGAAGCCACATAGTGGCTCTTACAGGCAGCTCCAGACCCTTCCTCTGAGGGACTTGGTCTCAGGACCAACCTTTCCTGACCCCTGACCCTCCCAGCAATGCCCCACAGGTTACCCCCCATGGCAGTGCTGAGGGGAAAGGTGTCGACTTCCCCACAGACTAACATCTGGACTCTGGGGGGGCTTGGCTCAGGTGCTGTTGATGCTGTCAAGGAGCCTGCCATCTCCAGTATTTTTGCTGGTTTTCTTCCCTGCCCCTTACCGCATTTGCCCGCATGCATGTAGAGGCATGCACATGCAGTGACCTGTGGCACCCTCCCAATTCTTAGTCGTTCACTGACTGCACTACCCCTGGGCCTCCTCCTGGGGGCAGCCCTGCAGTGGGAGCTGTAGGATCCCCACCCGAGAGTGGAGAGCTGCCTGACTGCCTCTCATTCCGTCTCTCAGCCCCCCAACCCCCCACTGACCCCAATGGCTTGGGCTCGTTCTCAGATCACCAGCGTAGCATCCAGTGCCTCAACCCTCAGTGCCATGGGGCCGACAAGGGGTAGGGATTTCAATTTCTTATATTCTGCTGTGATGTCTGATATTTATCAATAAATAAATAAATGTGAGCTGATCTACCAGCATCAAAACTGGGGACATAGTTAATGCCCAAAGAAGTGGAGCTTGAGTCAAGAAAATAACATTTGTATCGTTTTGCAATGCAAGCTGCTACAGATTGTGGAAACTGTTGCAAAAATGTTGGATACTTTGAAAATAGGGCTCCCAGGTTGTGGCACAAATGCGTAGAGGTGTCTTGCATGCTGCAGTACATCTATAATCTTGTCTGCCTGACCTTCTTTACCCACCCTCATTTTCAGGCAGCAAATGCCTGTGCATCTGCTACTGCCTGTTTCAGATATCCTGCTGCAAGTTTTTACTCTTTGTTTTGGCCACTGTATGAGTTGATCCACATCAAAATGGAGATTAAAGGTGAATATTCATGAACTGTATCCATTATATTTTGAAAGCCCATGAAAAGGTCTTTTGAATGAGGTATTGGGCTTACCTGTAGCTGGCAGCAGTCCAGGTAAGCAATAATACCCAACAGGGTGGGCGGTATTGGGCAATACCAGACTGCCTAGGGGTGTAATGAGGCCCAATGCCACAGGTGGAGGGCCTTATAGCCCCTGGAAGGTCCAGTAGTGCCCAATACCACCCACCCTGAAGGGTATTATTGCGCTTAGAAAATGGGCTCAGGATAAACATTTTTTACAGTAGTTGAAGAATATGTACAAAATAAAAAAATCTAAAAAATGCATAAAAGAAGGTTTATGGTAAAGTTGTTCCTGTCTGGCATAGTTGCCTTCCCTGCCTGGCACATTTACCAGTAGTGGGCACTGGTACAGGAGGCTAACAGTTTACCTAAAGTACTTTAAATGTTAAATCTCTGCTGCTTTTCAAACTAGAAAATGTTTAGCTCTCTTTTTATAGCAGCAGTTAGCTACTGTGTCACGTTAAGTGTGTTGTTTATTATTTTTTACACAAATATGAACTCTTGCAATCATGCATCACCCCCCCTCCCTGAAGGACTTTCAGTGACCGGAGACAGAGGGACCTGACTTTCAGTGACCGGAGATGGAGGGACCTGAATTCTGAGGCTGACTGAAATAAAAGTAAGCCTGTGCAATTGTGTGTGGCTTTTCCTGTGCAGTTTTCATCAGGGGTAGTCTTCGATGCTGCTGTGTTTATAGTTAAGGAATTGGGTGAATCGGCCCAAGGAGCGACTGCAGTTCTTTCCTGAGTGTGAGAATGAATAGTAGTGGGAGAGCGGAGAGCTGAGCCGGTGATGAGGAGTTTGTGTTAGCATTGGGAGTAGAAAAATAAAACAAATTTTGTGTGCACAGGTTGAAATCTATTTATTTAAACTGACAATTGTTTGGGAGGGAGCATTACCTTCTATCTTGACTACTCAGTGTTTCCTATAGCAATAGCACATGAGGTGCTAGTGCTATGATTTTAAACAAAAACTGTTCACAGGTGAGAAAATGGTAATTGTTTGGGGGGGATGTAGCACGGGGCAAATAGATCTCAAATGTCTGCTTTTTGTTTCATTAGGTGCAATATGATTCTGAAGTGTGATTCTGGACTGAGACAGGGGACACATTGCTCTTCAGTACTCTGGTGCTCAACTCACAGCGCTGCATATGTGGGTTTTGTCACATCGTACAGTTAGGAATGAGTGAGAACAGATGGCAGCCACATGTTTGAGGTTTGGGAACGGAAAGAAAAACGTACTTTCACTATTAAAAAAAAAAAAAAAAAAAATAAGCAAACCTTTATGGGACTGAGACTGTAGTTTGTCTTTCTGACAAAATCACTCGCTGAGCAACAGAAAAAACAATGGCTGCTATTCATTTCTTAAAATTCTATGGGCACTCTGATTATGGAACGCAATCAGGCTACAGAGACTGGGGCTCGTTATTTCCCGGTCTCTATTGCCTGATACCGGACCAGCTGATTAGTGTCCTTAGCCAATCGGAGCCAAAATTTCTTCTTACCCATTTTCTAATGATATTGATGAGTCTGTTTGCCCCATATTGATTGTATATGGCCACCATTTTTACATTGGCTCGCGCTAGCGCGCCAGTCAACATATTGCAGTAGCAGATTTGGAGGTGCGGTCAATGTGGCCAAATGCAAGGCACGCATCGGTAGGTGCATCCCTCATTCTCCAATAAACCAGCATGCAGGTGCTGACAACAGAAACATGTAAAGTGGTCACCACATCTAGGAAAAGTGCCGCTGCAATGAGAGGCAAGCTCTTCATGCAGCGGCACAATAACACATGCCCTTCCTGCTGAAGTATTCCAATAAACATGGTGGCACTGACTGCCGCTGCCTACCACAATGCCGACTTCAGGGGTGCCATAATCCACTTGTCGGCATGCCCCAACCCAGTTCATGTGCCGATGGGGAGCCACTCCCTGTCGGCATAATGAACCCCTTCCCATTTCAGTTGTGTGCTGAGGGGGGTGCCCAATCCCCCTCGGCATCATGCGCCCCCCCCAACAGTCTTTCTTTGCCAATGGGGGCCCAATGTCCATCAGCTTCAGTCCCCCGGTCCCACTTCAATTTGCCGATGGGGGAGCCCACTCCCCATCGGCATACTGTCATCTGCTCCATTTGTTGTGTGCCAAAGAGGGTGCCCAATCCCCCTCTGCTCTTGCCCCCGGTATGTGCCGATGGAGGTGCCTAATCTCTCATCAGCTACAGCCCCCCAAACACTCAGTGGCATGTTGGGATCCCACCCAGCATGCCAAATGTCCCTGAAAAAAACACTTCCCGATGTTTTCTCTTTTGTTTGTTTGTTTTTTTAAACCTGTAAAACAGAAAATGGTCCCTCGTTAAGTCCGGTGGTCCTTCCCCCAACCTGCACCCATCCTCTGTGCATCCTGCCTCCCCACCCCCAACCCCATACTTACCTCTGGAGCCTGGCGCGACAATCTTCGGTGGACCAGTAACACGTCTGCACTCTTCAAAGCAGACTGAGAACTGAAGAAATGTTGGCAAGCTGTATAATGGCATAAATAGGGTTTTTTCAACTTTGGTGCAAATCTCAGTCAGTTTGGGGAATTCTGCCACCAAATTTTCAACATGGAGTTATTGGGACCCCTCCTCATGCATTCAGGCACTGTCATGGCATTATTCTGTCCAGAAAGGTGATTTCATAGTGGCTGCGCAGAATCACCTTTTGGGACCAACTAACATATTAAATGCCAGCAGATTAGGCCTTATGGTCTATAAAGTCTGCTCGAACCTCAGATCCCCTGTTGGGAACCTAGGACCCCCCCAGTGTTCTGATACCCCTTTCTGTATCTGTCCCACCCTCTCTTGAAGCCCTCCACTTTGGAAATCTGGACCAGCTTGCCAGGCAGCGCGCTCCAAGGATTCACCACCCTCTCTGTGAAAAACCTCCTTCTCTTTTCTCCCCTCATCCTACCTCCTTCCAACTTCAAACCATGCCCTCTGGTGATACCTCCCTCCTTTAGTTTAAAGAACCCCTCCCTGTTTACCCTATTTATTCCCTTGAGGTACTTGAAGACCTCGATCATGTCCCCCTGTCTCTACTCTCCTCTAAAGTAGACAGTCCGAGCTCCTCAAGTCTATCCTCATACGTCAACATCCCAGTCCTTGAATCATCCTGGTAGCCCTCCTCTGTACCATCTCGAGGAGCTGTATGTCCCTCTTTAAGTGTGGTCTCCAGTACTGTACACAGTACTTGAGGTGAGGCCTCACCAGCCCATTGTACAGTAGCAGAATCACATCCCTGCTTTGAGAGGTGATCCCTTTGCAATGCATCCCAACATCCTGTTTGCTTTGTTAGCCGCTCTCCTGCACTGCTCAGTTATTCATAATTCAATTAATTCAATTCAATTAATGAAATGACAGTGCTCCTGTTCATGAGGTGGGCTCTAAAAAAGCCTATGTTACAAATTTGGTGAAAATAATCCAAAAAAATGACTGTTTTACGAACATGGGTTGCCCAGTTTCCACACATTCGCATAACTTCATGAATTTGTAATGTTTTCACTCCAGATTCACAACATTGGCATTGTTCCACACCTCCTTATGAACAGTACAGCTGTCATTTTATATATCCTAGTCAAAATGTGTTTTTGCACTTCTGGTGCAGAATAGCACGGTCGCTGTGGGAAATCAGTTTTAGGAACAGATTAAGAAAACAGTGACACTGTTCATGAACAGAGGTCCTAAAATGCCTGTGTTGAAAATTTGGTGATGAAAGTCCATAAAATGACTGTTACAAGCATGCATTGTGCAGTTTCCATACACCCTTGTAACTTTGCAAATTTGCAATATTTTCATGCAAGATTTTCAACACTGACATTTTTCAGACCTTCTTATGAACAGTACAGCTGGCATTTTTCACATCCTGCCCAAAATGTGTTTTCACACCTGTGGCACAAAATGGCATGGTTGCTGTGGGAAATCCACTTTTGGGACAGATTAAGAAAATCACAGTGCCACTGTTCATGAGGGGAGGTCCCAAAATGCCTATATTGAAAATGTGGTTAAAAAATTCCCAAAAATAATTGGGTTACGGACGTGCTTTGCATAGTTTCTATGCATGCTCATGACTTCAGTTTTTAATATTTTCACTCCAGATTTACAACGATGCCATTTTTTTTACATCTCCTCATGAACAATACAGTTGTCATTTTTCACATCCTGCCGAAAATGTGTTTTCGTATTTTCATACCTGTGGAGCCAAATGGCACAATCGCTGTGCAAAATCACTTCTCGGTTAACAAACTGATAGTGCTGCTCTTCATGAGGTGGGGTGACAAAAAGTCCATGTTGAAAATTTGGAGTGAAAATACCAACACATGCCTACGGTGTTGGGGTTTCCAGCTGTAGCACCCCACCCTGTAGAGCCTGACAGGCATCAGGGGTGTGACTTGGGATCATCGGCTGTAATACCCCCACCCTGCAGCCAGTGACAGGCATCGAGGTGTGCCTTGGAGTGTTCAACCCCAAAGTTCACCCCATTCATCGAGGTGTGCCTTGGAGTGTTCAGCCCCAAAGTTCATCCCATTCTCCTATACTGCACCCATCTCAGCGTATTTCCTTATGGAATGGGGTAAGTACTGTACAAGGCCCAAAGACCACAAAGCACACCACAACACTTGTCAGTGTCTACAAAGTAGGGTGAGGTAAAATGGCTTGAGCGTTCTAGCTGATGACCCAAAGGCACCCCCTAACACCTGTCGGTCTTTGCAGGGTGGGGTTGGCGGCAGTTCAGTTCTTCACTGCCATTCGTATTATGCATCTCTAACTCCTGCAGTGCCAATGCCAGCGAGACAACATTCAGCATTGACAAATGCTTGTTAGAACCTTGTGATGCCAGTGACCATGAAGCTGTGGCTAACTACACCGTAGTAGTAGCTCTGTGCAAACCTCCCAAACTTTGTCCGCATAAATGTTGACCTTTGAACTGCATGGGTTTCACCAGAGTTCTTATGCCAGCACATGGGTTTACTCAATTCAAAGCCTTTGGATTGGCATCAGGAAATGGATGATGAAAGAGATGAGAGGGAAGGGTACTTTGTAGGCATATGACTGCTGGGACTTGTGCGTGCATGCATGCGTGTGTGTGTGGGGGGGTGGTGTTACCCTGGGCATATCCTGGACTCGTTTTAGAATTTTTCATGTGTCAATTGCAAATTGTGGTTCATGGTTTGACTGCTTCACCTAGTCTGCACCATGATGAATCAGACAGTCCAAAAAAGTCCATGTGTTTTCCCTGGTAGTTCATCGTAATCGAAAAGAATAAAACGCACGATGTTTGAGGTGTTTGATGCTTCTGGAGAATCGAACTTGCAGCCTAACATTGTAGTCAAGCACAGTTTGATCATCAGTGACATCACATTGCTCTTAAAACGGTGGCAACATATCATCAGTATGGGCCAGACTTTATCAGCGCTATCTTGGGACTTCCACCAGCTATAGAGGAGCCCAGTACCTCATTTAAAGAGATGTTTTCAGTCAAAGATGGGCATGGTTCATGAATGTTCCCCTTTGAATATAACACTCCTCATTTACAGGTAATAATATAGTTACGCAATAATTCTGTACAAACATGTACTGATTTAACAGGGTCCTCAACCCACTCTGCAGTCCAGAAAATACAGTAGTTCCCTTGGCAAGAAGAATATGTCAGCATACCCTGAGGGCCTATGTTGTCTACATGTCCACTGCCTACACTGGTAGACTGTTGATATAGGTTTGCCACACTCTGGAGGAGATCCTTCCTAATATAACCTTTAAATTTACCACAACTGAGCTAAGAAAGTGTTCCAGGCTCTGTTGGAGGAAATCACACTAAACACTTCTCATAGAGATTTTTATCCTCCAGTCATCCCTGGCACGCCCCCTTCTTCCATCTCCCCTGCCCCATCACCTTGCTTCCCCAGGACTTACCTTCTCACTGATGTCCTGGCTGTCTGTACTGTGGAGGGAACCAGTCACCGGTGCATAGCCTGCAAGGGACAGAGTGTTATCCTGCACCTAGAGGGGTTTTGCCTCTTGTTTAAGTTCCCCCCCGGTGGCATAGTGATGAGTTTCACCTCCACAGAGGCATCCTCAAAACACCTGGGTTGGTCCATCAACGTAACGCACCCAGACATGCACTGCCACCTGGATACTTCCAGGTGGCAGTCAACAGTGGGTCACATAAACCCCCCTGCTGGTGGAAGGAGAGCGGTTTTCTGGATACTCTATCCTCCCTCCCATGGCCTGTTGCCGAGTGACCTTCATTCCTGAACCCGGATATGTATTGTGGCAGGAGGTAAGGTGTTGATTGCCTCAGCCCCCTATGCTAGTGGGCCAGAGCCCACATCAAATGTCTCTGCCTTATCTGGTCAGTTCCTTTTGAGTCTGAAGAATACTGAGATCATGACCCCTCTCAGTCTGTCTCAAACCTAAACATATTAAGGACCTCCAGGCTCTCCTCATATTTTTTGCCTTCAGTATCCCCTATTATTTTAGCAACCCTGTCTTACGTCATCTTAACTGCTTTAATGTCCTTTTCGTATTGGGGCTCAGAGAGCTCTGAGCAGCACTCCAGGAGAAACCCAACCTGGAATCTGTAAAGAGACAGAATAACTTACCTTGACCTACTAGCCCACCATTTCTGATGCACATAGTGTACCTCTGGCCCCCTTGACAGCTGTTGCACACTTTTCTTCTATACTACGTCTGCACATGGAGTCTGAGTCCAGTCTGCAAAATGTGGCACTGCTGATGTGTACACGGTATTGCTATGTCTATATCCCTGTACACCAAGAAGTGGCAGAAAATAGAACAAACTACCCAGTTCACCTCCTGGTGACACAAATAAATAAATAAATACATTCGTCTTTCTCTTGTCTGTTATGACTCCCCTCTAGATCCCTTTCCTCCTCCCCTGCAGCAAAATGAATCTCCACATATTATGTAGGTTCTACCTCAGTTTTTCCTTCCTATTTGGAGAACCTTTAATTTGACTAATTTCAGTTGCCCAGCTTGTTCATGTCTTCCTGGAGTTTGTTCATCTCTTTAATGGAGTCCACAACTCTGGCCAGCTTGGTGTTATCAGCAAGTTTAAGCAGAGACTCCAGCTTTCAGATGATTGATTATTGAATGGCTTTAGCCCTGGCACCAATCCCAGATATAGCCACTGAGCCCCGTCTCGACTCAGGATAGTGCCCATCATCTCCAATTCACTGCTTCCTGCTGCCACTTCAGCTAGTAGTGCACCTTGCGTAGGCCTCATCTGTACTGCCTTAGTATACTTTTCCCAGTAGCTAATGCTTTAAACACCTTGCTGAAGTCTGGCTCTGCTATTCTCCAAGCAAAGGTGATAGGTTAATTTCACAATTGGACTGTCAACCAGCCATACTGTGAGGGAATCAGTACCTTAAAGATCAATGGCAATGCTACAGTCATTCATATAAATAAAATGCTTTGCCATGACATGGTTTAATAAAGAAGTCGGATCCATTTCCTATTGATGTCTTGTTTGATTCCTTTCTTTCATTAATAATTTTCAAAGTTCCATATGTGCAGTCTCTACTGAATTGTAGTGCTGACATTTTTCCAGTCTTCGTGCAGAGCAGGCTATCATTGACGACATTCAAGGAGTGACATCAATGACAACCATGCATGCAACACTGGTACAACTGATGGCTCAACACATTCAGCATGGATTTCGCGGCTTAAAAAAAAATCCCAAGCTGACTACTTGTTTTTAGTATTATAAACTTTGTCACCCACAAGAGATCAAAATCAGTGTAGCTTACATTGCTTAGGTCTAACCAGACTGTTCTCCCTCACTCGCCGATTTTGAACACTGCTGCTCATATGAGTGCTGCTCTGAAAATGAGAGATGCAAGAAGTGCTATTATTTCCAAGCTTATTTATCACATTGCTGTTGGGTAAAATATGCAACCATAGATAAATTCCAACATTTACTGCTTATGCAGCTGAGCGTGTCTGATTGAGATGTGCTTGTGAGATGGCTGAAATGCTGTAAAACACTGCGCACTGGTAGCATTAATATAGCACAAGTGGTGACAGTATCTTGTTAATTTTATTTTATGCAGCTCAGGAAGTGACAGGTGTACAATGAGTCATGAAATCTGGTCACTCATTCATCAGATCAAATTTTATTTTTAAAAGGCGCTATTCTAGAGTTTAGTGAACCTGTACAATAAAACACAGATTACATATAAATACAATATTACAATAGTACAATAATTCAGATTCCACAGACTGGTCCAACTTTATTGAAAATATTAAAGACTTGGAATTAGTCGTTATATATTATTATTATTATTATTATTATTATTATTATTAAGACCAATTCAATAGTTGTCTCGGTGCAGAAAAGCCAGATCAAATAAATGTGTTTTCAGGGCAATCTTGTAGCACTAGATGGTCAGGCACTCTTACCTAATGAGGTAGAGTTCCACAGGGTCAGGGCTCCAGAAGCAAATAAGCATACCCCTGAGGTCTTAGGTTGAACTCTGGGAACCTTTAGCAATCCCTTGTCTGTGGAGCAGAGGGGTTGAAGGGGGCTGTATGAACAAAGGAGAGCTTGCAAGTACCAAGGTCCATGACTGTGTAGGGCCTTATAGGTCAGTTACCCAAACTTGAAGGTGATCCACCACCCACTGAACTGGCAGCCAGTGCAGTTCATGGAGCACAGACATGATGTAGCAAGATCTTGGTAAAGCTGATCAACAACCTAGATGGCTTATTCTGCACCAGCTGCAAGTGGTGGATATCAACCCTTGAGAGCCCTAGTTAAAGGGTATTGCAGTAGTCACGGCAGGATGTCATCAAGGCATGGACCAGAGCTGGAAGATCACCAAGTGGAACCAGATGTTTTATCTGGGTGATATTCTTCAGATGATAAACAGAGGTCTTGACAACAGCCTACATATGAGACTTCAGCATCAAGCCGGTGTCAAAAATACTGCCCAAACTCCATACTGGGTCAGAGGTTGGCAGCTGGACACTCCCAAGCCAATGCCCAGAGGATTGTCCTACTGGTGATTCCCTGCCCAGACAAACTGGTTCCACCACCAACACTGCAGTCTTCTCTGGATTCAACTGCAACCAGTTGGCATACATGCAGTCTTGGATCTAGGTTGCAGAGAACAACAAGAGGAAGGAGGTGCTGTTAGAACTACACTACTCTACTGGACTAAAGAACTAGAATTCTGTTACTGGGAACTTCAATGTAGGGCAAAAACAAACAAAAACAAAAAAAGTGTTTGACTGGGTTGGGTGAAGGCATTATCTGTACATTTAACTAGGTGAAGAAGAAAACTGTGAATTAGGGTGAAGGAATTATCTGTGCAGTTAGCTAGATGAAGAAACAAACTGTTAATTAGGGAGGAATGGCTTGGAGATAAGGAAGCCAGGTGTTTGCATTTAGAAACTGACCTAGGTAGCCTGTAGCAGAGAACAGCAAGAGGAAGGAGGTGCTGTTAGAACTATACTACTCTACTGGGACTATATTGCCCTCCATTACTCCCCTCCACCCCCTCACCCTTAGATGGTTCTACCTTTATAGGCACAGGATTTGACTAATAGGAACTTCCTGTTTGGGAGCAGGAAGGGAGTGATCACAGAGGCACAAAAGTATCAACATCCTAGAAGAAAAAGAGTAGCTCTTCATCACTCCCTAGCTGCTGGAGGTCTGACTCTGTGCAAGTAAGAAGGAGACTAGTGAGGAATACAGGAACTTACTCTCCAAGAACAGGAAGATCAGGAGCTTTAAGGGCATGGAGGCAGTAGGAAAGTAGGGAAAAAATATACTATATAAAAAAAATTTAACAGAGGAAAGAATAAGTATACAAAACAGTTAAGGGACCACAAATAAAGAGATGATGGAAGTGGTGCAGTGGCTGTGGAGCAGCAGTCTTCTGGGAGACATTCTAGAGGATGCGGTGTTGTCTTATCTGAAGGCACATCGCTGGGCCGAGGGAGGAGGTTGCTCATCTCCAAGCTGAGTTGGCCAGGATTCAGGGAAACCTTCTTTCTCACCCAGAGACCACCAGGGATGCCACTGCTGTCTCAGAAGTTGCCAAGAAATAGGAGCAGTTGGACCACAGTGGGCTCAGGGAGGGTGAGGGTGGTGGAATAGAGATGCATCCCTCCAACTGTACCTCTCAACAATTCATATGCCATTTTGGCAGAGTGTGGTTCCTCTATGGAGGCACCCACAGTGGAGATCAAAGAGGATGCTGGGAGCCTCCACAAAGGAGACCCACAGGAGGGTGGTATGGGAACCCACAGGGAAGGAAACAGCTCCTGGTGGGGAACCTCATTATTAGAAGGGTAGAACTGAGGGAGGAAGGGGAGAGGGAGGTATGGTGCCTGCCTGGCGCCATGGCTTGGAGAGACGGGGAGTGAATCCTCACGATCACGTTGCATCTGCACGGGGGAGGGAGCTGGATGTCATTGTACACCTAGGGACAAATGACCTGTCTGGAAAAGGGATTGGAGCAGTGTAGAAGGAATTTGTGGAGTTGGGGAGGGGCGTTAAACGAGTATCATGCATGGTAACCTTGTTGGAGGTGCTGTCTGTCTATGGTACAGGTGAGGCTATGGTACTCCACACCTTGGGATTCAATCAGTGGTTGAAAAACTGGTGCAGAGCACAGGGTTTTGGCTTCATTGGGGACTGGGGCTCCACCTGGAGGGATACAGGCCTATACTGGTGCTATGGTCTGCATCTGTCCAGGAGGTGAACAAGGATCCTAGGTGATATGTTTAAATGCTTCATTGGCAAGCATTTAAGCTAGCCAGGGGGAGGCACTGAAAAGAAGGGAAATCTAGCTCCCCCAAAACAAATCAAGGTAGTTAGTGAGGAAGATACTAAGATAAAGCCGTCTGTAGGGAGAAGGGCATGAGTAAATGGAGAAAAAAGACAGGTAGTAAGGACAGGGATGGGGCAAAAAGGGATGAGGCCTTCAAAAAATGGAGGGTAATGAGTATAAATGCCCGTAGTCTAGGTAGCAAGCTCCCTGAACTGGTGGCCTTGATGGAAGAGGGGTGCCTGGATAGCGTGGCAGTCACAGAAACATGGTACACAGAAAACCATGACTAGGATGTCTACATACCAGGATACACAATCTGCAGGAGGGACAGGGAAGATAAACATGGAGGAGGGGTAGCTTTCTGTGTAAGGGAAGGGATCAAAGCAATGGAACTAAAGGGTAAACAGGGAGGACAGGAGGCACTATGGGTCACTCTGGAGACTAGAAATTGCGCTATAATCCACAAAGGGGATGTATACAGACCCCTGTCTCAGGGGAGGAAATGGACAAGGAAATGATAGAAGGCATTCTTAGGATCAAATCAAATCAAACTTTATTTTTAAAAAGGCGCTTTTCTCAAAACCAAAGCGCCTGTACAATTTCATAAAACAATAAATAAACAGAATCTAAAACTATTATAAATCAATAAAAGCTATATTAAAAAGGTGAGTCTTCAAGGCTCCTTTAAAACTCAGGACAGTCGGACTATTTCGTACCTGACGAGGTAGAGAATTCCACAGGGTCGGGACCATAAAACTAAATGATCTAGCCCCTGAAGTCTTCAAATGGACCCTGGGAATCTCCAGCAATCCCTTGTCAGTGGATCGGAGGGGGCAGGAGGGACAGTAGGGGCAAAGGAGCTCTTTCAGGTAAGTAGGTCCCTGGTCATGTAGGGCTTTATAGGTCAGCAAACCAACCTTGAAGGTGATTCGCCAAAATACTGGCAGCCAGTGCAGTTCGCGGAGCACAGGCATTATATGGCTGGATCTAGAAGAACCAGTCAATAACCTGGCTGCCTCATTCTGCTCTAGCTGCAGATGGTGAAGCTCAACCCCCGATAGCCCTAGGTACAGGAAGTTGCAATAGTCAAGGCGGGAGGTAACGAAGGCGTGGATCAATGTTGGAAGATCTTCTGGAGGAATCAGGTGCTTCACCCTGGCGATATTCCTCAGATAGAAAAAGGAAGTTTTTACCACCGCTGACACCTGAGCTTTAAGCGTCAAGTGGTCGTCAATTATTATGCCAAGATTCCGCACCTGATCTGAGGTAGTCAGCGGAACGCCTACAAGCCATAAGCCTGAGTGCGATCCAGCCAGCAAACCCACCTCACAGCGACCTTTGTCCACAACCAACACCTCAGTTTTCTACGGGTTTAACCTCAACCAACTCCCATTCATCCAATCTTGGATTTCTGCAAGGCAGTTATTAAATACCGACAAGGCAGCATCCTGGCCGGGCACAAAAGACATATACAGCTGGGTATCATCGGCATAGCAATGGAAACCCAGACCGTATCATCTTATAATCGCTCCCAATGACAGCATATACACCGCAAATAACATAGGCACTAGAATAGAGCCCTGTGGTACCCCACAAGATAGGGAGACTGATGCTGAGGAAAAAATTCTCGACACCACCCTCTGAGTCCTACCTTCGAGGTAAGATCTAAATCACCTGAGGACCATACCAGATAATCCACAGATGGACCGCAGATGCTCTAACAGCACACCATGATCAACAGTGTCAAATGCTGCTGAGAGATCAAGAAGTACCAAGATAGAACGGGTCGTACAATCTCTCGCTATTAGGAGGTCATTTAGTACCCGAACAAGTGCTGTCTCGGTACTATGCCTCTTCCTAAATCCAGATTGGAGAGAATCATAGATATTGTTGGTCAGATGATCCTCCAGTTGCCCTGCGACCACCTTCCCAATAACCTTACCCACAAAGGGTAGGTTAGAGACTGGTCTGTAATTTGCTAGACAATCTGGGTCTAAGGAGGACTTCTTTAAAAAAAGCTTAACTATAGCCTCTTTAAGGGGATCTGGAAAGATCCCCCTCTCCAAAGACTTCCAGACTATCAAAGCGAGGACTAGGCCGATTTTATCCACACAATCCACTAAGAGGCATGTGGGGCCAGGGTCCAAATCACAGCTGGTTGGTCGCAATGCTCTGATGACCATCACAATATCATCGATTTTGGGGCGGCTAAAGTCAGACTATACCAACTGGGTGTTCGACATCTCCAGCCAACCATCACTGCTCGCATTGGAGAGGGAAGAACGGACGTCTGATCTGATTTTGGCAACCTTATCTGCAAAGAAGAGAGCAAACTCCTCACACCATTCTGTAGAAAAGGCCCTTCCAGGCTGAAGATAGACTGGATTGCACAGTCTGTCCACAGTCCAAAAGAGCTGAGCTGGTCTATTCTGTGCAGCCGCTATCTCCCTGGACAGGAACTCTGCCTTCTTACGAGAGATTGCGGATTGATAAACCATATAATGGTACATCAAACTAAGTCTGTCATCATCCAGACCAGACTTCTGCCAACACCTCTCCAGCCTTCGTCCAACCCTCCTCAACTCCCTCATGGTCTCATCAAACCATGGAGACCTGGGGCGAAGAGTGAGAGGATGAACACGAACAGGTGCGATAGAATCCAGGGCCCCCATAACCGCCCTATTATAGGCCTGTACTAGGTCACCTGGATCCAAGCAATCTATCGGAAGGTCCGATAGGTCCAGCACCGCCATCAGGTCATCCGGGGACACACCCCTTAATGGGCGGTACCGGACCATCTCCGAAGGGGCTGACATAATGGGGTGGCTTCAAAACTGAACCTAATGGAGTGATGGTCAGACCATCCGAGTGGTTCCACCACCAAATCAGATATCCCCATCCCCGGAAGGAACACTAGATCCAATGAGTGCCCACCAATATGGGTCAAGGAGGAAACTACCTGTGTGAAGCCCAGTGATGACATCAACTGGAGGATGGCAGAGAAGAAAAAATTACTCTCCTTAGTAATTGCTGTGCACCAACTCGAACCTTGACCTTATCAGGTCCATCTTGTAAATGAGCCTTGCTCAATGATGATCGCTTGAATAAATAAAGATTTGATTGATTGATTGATTGATTGATTGATTGTTTCTTCTAATGGAGTCTTGCTGTATTCTGTTCTGACAATATGCAGTTAGTCCCAGCACTTGAACTGCTCCGGATGTGAAAGAGCTAACCCTATGCCAAGAGCATAGAACGTTGAGCTCGTACTTAGTTCAAACCTCTGTCTTCTGCACTTTCAAGTGTAACCATCAGATTCTTATGAGCCAACTCTAAGTACACCCATAGTGTGGAAATTATAAAAAAAAAAAAAAACACTAGCCATAAGGGCAACCAAAAGTTTTGGAATCCCAAAAGACTCAAGTCGAGAACCCGAAAACAAAAAACTCAAGTAGTGAACTTAACATAACTTTAAAATGACAACAATGAAGATCCAAAATGCCCAGCTCCTCAAAAGGGAGAGGGCACCAATACACCTCTGGGGTGCAGCACTGTACCTACCAGCCCAGTTCCCAAAAAACAGATTCTGAGAGGGGAGGCAGAGGTCAGAATATAGCAAGACTCCATTAGAAGAAACATAATTACTAAGGTGAGTAATTTTTTCTTCAAACAACATGAAGTCTTGCTGTATTCTGACAATATGCAGACTACCAAGCAGTACCTCCCAGGAGGAGGGTACAGAACCTATTTAGGAAATAGGCTCTGCAGCACTGCTATACCAAACCTAGCATCACTCCTAGCCTGAATGTCCAGGGAGTAATGCTTGGTTAAAGTATGAACCGTTTTCCAGGTGGCTGCTTTACAGATCTCCAAAAGTGGAATATCTCTGGCTGCAGCCAGAGAAGCCACTGTACCTCTAGTCGAATAAGCCCTCAGGCCTGAGGGGGGTACCTTGCCCATCTTTTCATAGCAGAATTGTATGCAAGAGACAATACACCTGGCAATAGTCCTTTTAGTAGTTGGTTTTCCCTTTCCCACTTCACCAAGAGTGAGAAATAACTGAGAACAGTCAAACCTAAGTGCCTTAGTGCGCTCAATGTAATAGCTAAGGGACCTTTCATCATCCAAACTGTGTAATCTTCTCTCTCCTGAAGAAGAATGATCGGTGAAAAACACAGGAAGGGGCAAAGATTGGTTCAGATGAAAATCTGAAACTACCTTGGGTAAGAACCTCCGGTTGGTTCTAAGGACCACCTTATCTCTATGAAAAGAAATAAAATCAGGCTCCACTGACAGAGCTTGTAATTCACAGATACGCCTGGCAGAGGTAATGGCTACCAGGAACACAGTTTTCCAAGTCAAGTACTTAAGTTCTGCTGAGGCCAAAGGCTCAAAGGCTAGTTGCATGAGCTGAGCAATGCAAACATTAAGATACCAAACAGGGGTAGGATCCTTAAAAGGGGGATTAGTAAGAAGTAATCCCTTGAAAAATGTACAGAACACAGGGTAGGAAGCCAAAGAAGAAGGCTTCCCTACTGACAAAAATGTAGAAACAGCCATTAGATGCACCTTGAGGGTAGCTGGTCTGAGGCCTAAACCATTGAGATGAACCCTATAGTCCAGAACTGCAGACAAGTCAGCAGAGTCTGGTGATATCTGTTTACTAGAACACCAAATACCAAACCTTTTCCATTTGGAGTTGTAGGTTTTTCTAGTGGCAGGCTTACTAGAATCCTTGAATATCCAGAATCCCTTGAGACAGATTCATATATACATATTCTAGCTCTTCAAGAGCCAAGCTTTGAGATTGAAGATTGGGATACCAAATTCTCCCTTGAGAGGAAGTTAACAGATTGTGTGTTTTGGGCAGAGCCCATGGAAGATGGACTGCCAGAGACAGCAAAAGAGGATACCAAGTCTGCCTGGCCCAGTCTGGCGCAATCAAGATCACCTTGCAAGATTGTGACCTTATCTTGACCAGAGCTCTGAACAATAGAGGAAAGGGGGGGGGAGGCGTAGAGAAATTTCCCAGACCAGTCCAACAGTAGAGCATCCAGGGGGACTGAGCCCAATACTGGGGGTCTGCAACAAAAGAGAGGAAGTTGGTTATTGCCTGGGGCTGCAAAGAGGTCTAGCTGAGGAGTGCCCCATCTGAAAAAATATCACTTTTAGCACTTGGGGGGGGGGGGGAATCGAGGGACCATTTGTGATGGCCCTTAGAAATCCTGCTCAAAGCATCTGCTAACACATTGTCATTCCCTGGAAGATGGACTGCTACCAGGGATGTCTGAAGAGAATAGGCCAGAGACCAGACTTTCATGGCGTCTGTGCGCAACGCCGTTGACCGAGTGCCTCCCTGCTTATTGAGGTACCACATGGTGGTGTTGTCTGTTCTCACCTGAGCCACCTTGTTTTGTACAGCCTTTGTGAAAGCTTGTAAGGCTAAGTATACCACCCTGAGTTCCAGAAGGTTGATATGAAAGAAAGACTCCTGAGGGTACCACACACTTTGTGCTGTGAGGGCTCCCAAATGAGCCCCCCACCCCAGAAGAGAAGTATCTGTGGTCATAACCACAGAATGAGTCTGAGAGACAAATGGGCCTCCTTGTCTGAGGTTGTCCTGGTCCAACCACTACTGTAGAACATGGATCAAGGTCTGAGTCACTAGAATCAGTTTGGTGAGAGAGTCTTTTTTCTAGGACCAAAAAGCCCTCAGGTGGAACTGGATATCCCTCTGAAACCTGGCCCCTGGGATCACTGCAGTGGCTGCTGCCATGTGGCCCAGTAGTTGGAGGAAATGTTTTGCTGGACGAGAGACCCGGAGATGAAAAGAGGCAGCAAGGTCTGTAAGGGCCTTTACCCTTGACAAGGGAAGAAAGGCCTTTTGCCTGGGCAGTGTCCAACTCCACCCTTATGAAGATGAGGAGCTGTACTGGTTCGAGAACTGACTTTTGAAGATTGAGGAGGAATCTCAAGGAATCCCACTTGCTGGATCACTTGTAGATTTGACTTGACTTGGTCTGGAGACTGCCCCACAATGAGCCAGTCGTTGAGATATGGGAAAATGGATATGTTCTGTCTCCTTAAAAAGGCTACTAAGTACTGCTAGGTATTTTGTAAAGACCCTTGGTGCTGATGTTAGCCCTAAGGGCATTGCCCTAAACTGTTAATGGCCTGAGAGCAGTTCAAATCTGAGATACTTTCTGTGGGAGCACCTGATGGGAATGTGAAAGTAGGCATCCTTGAGGTCTAAGGACGCTAGCCAGTCCCCTGGCTGTAGAGAGGGAAGAATTATTCCCAGAGTCACCATTTTGAGCTTTGGCTTCAGTAAATGCTTGTTTAAGTATCTTGGGTCTAGAATGGGCCACCACTTCTCTGTCTTTTTTGGGGTAAGGAAGTATTTGGAGTACAGACCCTTGCCCCTGAAAGATGTAGGAACTCTATCTATGACTCTGAGAGCCAACAGAGAGGAAACTTCTGCCTTTAGGGCAATGGTTTCGAAGATGTTTGCAGGTGGAAAAGACCTGACCCTCCGCTTTGGAAATTCTTTGAATCTGAGGGCCAGTCCCTGGCTTACTACCTCCAGGACCCACTTGTTTGAGGTAACAGACTTCCAGGTCTGGAAGTAGTAAGCCAGTCTGCCTCCTACAGGGATTGGGGAATCAACCTGGGCTGACACATCAGGGTGTCTGCTTGACAGGAGCCTTAGGCTGAGCGAAGGATGCAGCCCTGCTCATCCCTTTCCTGCCTCTCCCTCTAAAGAACCCCCTCTGGGAAAAGGAGAGGAGGCCTGTTCCTGGTAGAAAGGCATGTGAAAAGGCCTACCCGTGCCCCTAGCCTGCTGCTTCTGAGGAGCTGACTGTCTTTTCTTGGCTTGAGCACTCTTGTAGGTGGTCCTGTACTCATCAATCTTTTTCATGTAGTTCTCTGTCTGCTGTCCAACATAGAATTACCTACATCAGGAAAATCCATGGCCTTAGCCTGGGTATCCTGCAAGAGGCTAGTACATCTGAGCCAAGCCGTCCTCCGAAAAGCCACAGACGTAGCCATGACTCATGATGAAACATCATTAGAGTCCACAGTTGCATGAAACTGAATTTTGGAAGCCTCTATCCCATCAGCAGCTACCTCATCCAGCTCCTTGGCTAGCTGGGAGGAAGCCTGCTTGGCTAGATCCAAAATAGACTCCCACTTTGACTTTTGGTATCTAGCTGCATAGGCCATGTAGTTAGCCTGTATGAGTCACAGAGAAGATGCCAGGTACTGCTTCTTAGCTATAGCATCTATCTTCCTGGAGTCCTTATCCAGGGGGTGTGAAACCAGGGGTATGCTAGCCTTGTCACAGGCTGCAGCCTGCACTACCCCAGCATGGCTGCAATGCTGGTACAGGAACTCCATAGCTGAGCTTGACAGCATATGCCTCCTGTCCATTCGTTTGTCCACTGGAGGCAATGAATTTGGAGTTTTTAAAAACTTGAGTCTGTTTCCCCAAAAGATTTCTGTAAGGGAATAGGCAGTCTCTTGGACTCTGGGATGTCCATCATCTCAACAAAATCAGGCTCCTCCTGCTCCTCAACAGCTTCATCCACAGTGAGCTGAAGGTTATCGGCCACTTTCCTATAAAACATAATGTAGGAAGGGGACTCAGAAAGCCTGGGAGGGGAAACTTCTGAAGGCCTGTCTGGGGAGATGTCCAGACCTTCCCCACCATCTTCATCCTCCTCATCATCAAACTTTTCCTCTCCCTCCCATTCCGGCTCATAACATTCTTCTAAAGAATAATTGGAAACCGGGGGAACCGACCAAACCAAGTGCCTACCGAGAGGTGCCGGATCGGTCGGAACCGAATGGAGCGATTCCACAATACTAATCGGCCTGACAATTTCCTCAGTGATTGGATGGTGAGGGTCTGAATTAGAACCGGATGATTTTTTTTTTCCTCCTTCTTTTTTTGCAGGAACTGACCCCTCAGGATCAGCTCTCCTCTTGCCCGAGGAAGTCTGGCCCTGGTCAGAGGGCACCTCCCTCAGGTTCGGTCGGAACTGAACCAGGCTGGCTGTCCGGGTCAGCGGACTTCTCTGCCTCTTTCTCCCTAAGCCTGCCCAACCTTTTTTCTATGATGGCTTTAGGGAAATTCTTGCATGTTTGACAGTCTGAATCAAGGTGGTCAAACACCAGACAATAAACACAGGTGGTGTGGGGATCAGTCTTTGCCAAGGCCTCCCCACAGACACCACAGTGCTGAAACCCAGTGGGTCCGTTTTTTCTTTTGGGCTTCTCAGACATGGCTATGGTTAAATAGAAAAAATGTACTCTGTACATGGCTTCAGGCCAGGTAAGACAACACTTATTGGTTCCTAACCGTGTCACGGGGAAAAAAAAACGCTAAACACGTTTCTTTTTAGAACCGCTAAGCACCGGATCCCCACAGAATCAGTACAGTGATCGGTTCAGCCGAACCGATCGAAATGAAATTTAAGCTTTACAATTTCCACAGAATTAATACAGTCCACTTCCTATATTACTTACTGTACCACAGACAGGGATCTGAACTGAGGAAAAAGTATATTTTTTTTCAGTTTAAACCGATGATTTAGTTGGCACAAACTGAAAGTGACAGGAAAAACTCCAGAGCGACTGTTCAGTTAGGCAGAGTAAAGAATCTGATGGTTACACTTGAAAGTGCAGCAGACAGAGGTTTGAACAGAGCACGAGCTCAACATTCTATGCTGTCAGCATAGAGTTAACTCTTTCATCTTCGGAGCAGTTCAAGTGCTGGGGCTAACTGCATATTGTCAGAATAAAGCAAGACTTCATGTTGTTTGAAAGGGGAGATATTGCTGATGGGGGGACCTGAATAAAAGACAGATGTTAACTGAAGCACCTTTGCTGCAGCCTTGTGTTAGAATAATTTGTTTTTTTATTGAAAGTACTAGTTTTATTTTATTTTTTCCTTCTGTCTTTCTTATAACAGGATTCCAGTTGAATTTTGATCTACAATACCTGATTCTTTTCAAAATCTATAAATGTGCTCCTAAAAAATATAAGGAAAAAGGAATTTAAAGCAAGTTTTGAAAATTATTAGGTTTTGTTCTTTCATTTGAATATATTGGTTTAATCCCTTTTGTTTAGTGTTATATGTAGTATGACACTTTAAATGTTGTAGCTATACGGTCATTAATTTTGAATTAATTCAACATTTATAAGTGCCTTAATGATTGGTTCTGGTACCCCCTTTGAAGACTCATGAGAGCTGAGGTGTTTGGGGTGTTCTTCATTCTTGCAGCAATCACCTTGCACTAGCTGTTCACTGTATACTAATTTGTGAAGACCTTATTAAAGTTTGAGTGTTTTTTCACTACAGAACATTCCTTTTTGGTTTTTGGTCCTCACTTGCATAAGATATTTATCTAGTGCTAGAGGTTCTATTGCGCTCTCTAATTTTGGAGTTTTATTATTTGGGTTTGCTGCCCTTTTTGAGAGCTGCATGGTTATTCATTGGACTGTCTGTTCACAGCGTTTTCACTTGGAGCTCTTACTCTCAAATGGGGATGGAGAGAGGATCTCAGATCTAGAAGTGGGTAGCCATCTGGGAACAAGTGACCACCAAACAGTGTGGATCATGATAAACGCAGCCGCAGAGTCAAGCCATTCAAAAGTGAAGGTACTGGACTTCAGGAGGGCTGATTTTGTCAAAATGTGAGAGTGCCTCAGAAAAAACACTAGCAAACAGGCAAGAAGTAGAGGTGGAGCAACAATGGGGAAATGTCAGAACTGCCATCACAGAGGCAACAAGCCGATGTGTGAAGCAAATAAATCAGAATGAAAGAAACACACATTATGTTTCTCAAAAGAAGTGACAAGGAGGTTAGGGAGACAAGATGGCATTCATGAAGTGTAAGGAAATGCTGGAGGAGCAGGACAGAGAACTGTACCAGTTAAAGCAGAAGGAAGTGGGGAAGGCAGTCAGAATAGCAAAGGCCTAAACCAAGGAAAAGATGGCCAGCTCAGTTAAGAATGGCACTCTGGATAGGGGGGTCGATATCAGTCCTTTCACAGAAGAAAGGGTTCTGAAAGAACTCCAAAAACTGAAGTTGGATAAAGCAATGGGGCCTGATTGGATTCACCCTAGAATTCAAAAAGAACTAAGGGGAGAACTAGTAACACCACTGACTACCCTTTTTAACAAATCATGGGAGGATGGTGTGGTACCTGAGGACTGGAGGAGGGCGGATGTGATTTCCCTTCACAAAAGTGGGAACAAGACAGAGGCAGGAAACTACAGACCTGTCTGTTTGACTTCAGTGGTGGGGGAAATGATGGAATCCCTTCTGAAGGAAAGAATTGTTGGGTACCTAAAGGTCAGTGGGGCACAGGACCCAAGGCAGCATGGGTTCACAGTAGGAATGTCATGTTGGATGAATCTATTTCTTTGACTGGATAATCAAAGTAGCAGACAGCGAGGGGCTGTGGACATGGCCTACTTAGACTTTAGCAAGGCATTTGACACAGTCATCACACAAAAGATTAATGAACAAATTAGTCAGCCTGGAAGTGGATCCCAAGGTGGTAGCCTGGGTAAAAAAATTGGCTGGACAACAGGACACAGAGGGTAATAGTAAGTATAGTCCACAGTGAAGAAAGGGGGTTACTAGTGGGGTACCGCAGGGTTCAGTACTGGGTTTGGTCCTTCCCCCCACCCCAATTCAAAGTTTGTTTTTCAGTACAGAGAAAGGCTCCATAGCATACACATATTCCAAACAATATGTACATAATACTGATAGTACCGTTCTCCCTCCCATCCCTCCCTAACCCTGCCTCCCATCTTCACCCTAGCACAGCGTAATTAGCTATTATAAAATAACTGAGTTAATAAGGCACCATGCCCATCAGTATAAGGAATAAAGAGTATATAAGGGACCCCAAATCTTTGTAAATCTCTTTGACCTATTGTGAAGGCTTGCTATTGCCTTCTCCATTCTAAGATTAGCCAAAAACTCATTTAACCATTCAATATAAGAGAGATCTTCCTGATCTTTTCAGTGTCACCGTACCAATTTTTAAGAGACATTGATATTAAAGCCATATGGTATTTATGACTGAGCACTGAAATCCCCCAAAAGTCCCCTAAGAGGCAAATCTTTGCTGTGAACAGGTCATTCAAACCCAAGGGTGGATCAGCCCTTTGCTTAATGAGTCCATGGGGGGCAGTTTTTGGGCAGGACCAGAAGATATGAAGCAAAGAGCCTTGCTCTAGCATGCATCTTGTACATGTAGAGGAGGACGCCAAACCAAGTTTGGCTAGTCTTTGTGGGGAATACAGGTTGTGCAACATTTAGAACTGCATTAACTGGAGCCTATCTTGGGTAAAGAATGTATGGCAGTTACGCCACAAAGCAGACCAGTTTGTCATGTCTGTAAAATAGGAGGACCAAAAACCAGTGGGACTAAAGCATTCCTGGTAAACCCAGCCATATAGATATCCATACATTTTAGACACTGCATGTGGAAACCCTGCCACTGGACCCAGATCTTTGCTAAAAGAGATCTTTGCGGGCTGTTGGGGGGGGGGGGGCATCCCAAAGAGTTTCAACGGGAAATGTCTCAAGTGAAACATTTTAAAGACCATGAAGTTTGGAACATTGAATTTTCTAATTATTTCTATTGAGGAAAGCCAAGTCCCATCTCCCTTTATAAACTGGGTTACTAAACAACCCTCCAGTTTAGGTAGCCACGGAGGAGAGAGCATTTTACCTTCTATCTTGAAACTGGGGTTGCCAAGCACCGTTTGTGCCGGGTCCCTAGTATGATCATACTTAAGAAATGAACACTGTTGAGAGTGTACCCTTATAGAGATGGCTGTAGGGGAAGAAATTAAATGTGGAGGGAGGGATTTTAGTTTTGCATGCAAAAGAGTGGAAGGAGAGAGGCCATGATGGACTTTTATTTGGGCTAATTTGATTTTAAGCCAGACTGGGTTGAATGGGGGGTAGCTTGAGGGTTCTCTTCTGGAACCCACTTAAGAAACTTGTTTGCATGGCTCACCCAATAGTACAGACCAATATGTGGGAGGCATAAGCCCCCTTTAACCTTTTGGGCAGCTAGTTTGTTATTCTTGGCCTTTTACCTGACCAAATGAAATTTATAGCAAGACTGTGAGTTTTCTTAAACTGGGAGAGGGGAAGCCAAATGTTTAGTAGATTGAAAGGGTAAAAGAGGTGGGGAAAGACGTTCATCTTGATCAAGCTGATTTTTCACCAGAGGGAAAGTGGAAGATGGGACCATCATTTCAGATCCTGGGTAACAGTGTGTATAAGAAAGTCTAAATTTAGCTTTTGAAGGTGCATTGTTTTTTTTTTTTTTTACAAGCTCTATTGGTCAGGTCCTTTTTAATATCTAAGTGACATTGCAGAAGAACTAGAAGGAAGAGTATGTCTCTTTGCAGATGACACAAAGATCTGCAACAGGGTTGATAGACAAGGGGTGGAAAGGACGAGCAGGGACTTAGCAAGGTTGGAGGAATGGCTGATGTATGGCAACTTAGATTCAATGTAAAGAAGTGAAGTAATGCACTTGAAACAAAAACCAGGGAAGAGTACAATGGGGGGGAGATACTGACAACAAAATGGACCTGGGGTACTTATATCAGATGACCTAAAGGTGGGCAAGTAACGGAGAAGGCAGTAAGGAGGGCTGTGGGGATACTGGGATGCATAGGGAGGGGCATCACCGGTGAAAACAGGAAGTTGTTATCCCTCTGTACAGACAAACAACATCTGGAGTACTGCATGCAGTTCTGGAGACTCCATCTACACAAAGACATAGACAGGGTGGAATCTGTCCAGAGGAGGGCAGCCAAAATGGTGCAGTGTCTTCACCAGAAAACAGATGAAGAAAGACTAAAGGAGCTTAATACATATATAGTCTTGAGGAAAGGTGAGAGAGGAGGAACATCATAAAAATGTTCAATTACCTCAAGGGAATCGACAAAGTCCAAGAGGGTACCATCTTTCAGAAAGAGATGTGCAAGAACAAGGTGGCACAATTTGAAGATGGAGGGGGGCAGCTCAGAGGTAATGTGAGGAAGTATTTTTTCATGGAGAGGGTTGTAGATGCATGGAACAGCCTTCCTGAGGAGGTTGTGGAGTCAAAAACAGTGGGGGAATTCAAGAATGCTTGGGGCATACATTAGGCAATTCTAGTGGAGGAGGAGGAGGAAGTAGGCTGTTGATTAACTTGGAACTGCAGCTTATCCATTAGGTAGGGAAATGGGTAGACTGGGTGGGCCAAGTGGGCCTTATCTGCCATCAAATTCAGTGTTTCTAGGTGAGGAAGTTCTTATACATTGAGATAACCCCATTTTGTTCAGGCATAAAGGACATGTATAGCAGAGTATCATCTGCATAGCAGTGAAAACCCGGCCCATACCACCTAATATTGTCTCCCAATGGCAGCATATACACTGCAAACAACATGGGTGATGAGATGGAGCCCTGCAGCACCCCTCATGATAGGACAGGGGCCTAGGAATCAATCCTCAACACCATTCTCTGCATTCTACCCCACGAGAAAAGATTGAAATCAGCTGAGGACTATCCCTTACAGTCCACAGACTTAGCCACAGGTGCTGCAACAACACATCATGGTCCACGGTATCAAATGCTGCAGAGAGATCAAGGGGGACTAAGACTGAATGAGTCCTCCAATCTCTCGTTGTTAGGAGATCAAAAAGTACCTGAACAAGTGCCGTCTTGGTACTATGCCGTTTCCTAAATTTGGACCGAAGCGGATTATAGGCATGGATGGTTAAGTGATCCTTCAGCTGCAACACAACCACTGTCTCAGTAACATTATCCTCAAAGGGCAGGTTAGAGATAGGTCTGTAGTTAGCCAGATGCTCAATCCTCCTCCCATCCAGCTGGCTCCTGATAACCCTGAGTTTGCGCTGTGAAGGAGAGCATTGCTGGATGCTCAATCCTCCTCCCATCCAGCTGGCTCCTGATAACCCTGAGTTTGTTCTGCGAAGGAGAGCAGTGCTGGATGCTTGATCCTCCTCCCTGCTGGCTGGCTCCTGAGACACTGGGTTTGTACCTGAGGAGGAGAGCATTGCTGGATGTTAATCTTTCTCTCACCCGGCTAGGTCCTGATACCCAGAGTTTGTTTCTGAGGAGGAGAGCATTGCTTGATGCTTGACCCCGCCCCCCCGGCTGGTCCCTAATGCCCTGAATTTGTTCCTGTGGAGGAGAGCAGTACTGGTTGCTTGATCTTCATCTCACCTGGCTGGCTTCTGATACCCAGAGTTTGTTTCTGAGGCGGAGAGCATTGCTAGAGTCTAGATTCTTCTCCCCTCCCAAGCTGGGCCCAAATGCCCTGAATTTGTTCCAGAGAAGAAGCATATTGCTGAATGCTCGAACCTTCTCTCCCCCCCCCCCCCGATGGGCTTCTGGTACTCCAAGATGATTCCTCAGAAAGATAGAATTTCTGGATACTTGATCCTCTCTCACCCCAACCCCCTCAGTCTGGCATCTGATATCCTGCATCTGTTCTTGAGGAGGACATTGTTGGAAGCTTGATCCTCCTCCCTTCGGGCTGGCCCTTGGTACCTCAAGCTTGTTCCTGAACCCAGGTCACCATTGTCATGAATGACAACCCTGGAAATTGGCAGACAGATGAGCTTAGAGAGGAAAATGTTTGACAAACTTAATAGTGCTATCAGAGCTGGCCCAGTGGCACTGAGGGCTGAGGCATCTGCCTTACCACGCGCCATGCCAGCAACATGGGTTCAGGAGTGACCCCGGGGAGCCGGTGATTAGCAGGGAAGGAGAGGACTGAGCATCCAGAGGACTGCTTTTCTCTCCTGGGGAGGGTGGGCTGAGGAATTCCCATCATGTAGCAGCTCCCAGTGGAGACTGACAGTGTTACACTCTGTGGGGATATGTGCTGGGGTAAAGCTGATGGTAGACATCTGCAAGTGGGTGTGGGAGAATGCCCATCAAGTGCTGATGTCATTGCATGTTCCCTCCTTTGGAGGAAAAACTCTGGCCTCAGGGAGGAGGATGATGATGGACCCTATAGCCCTTCCCCCACACCCATTGCCAGACCCTGCCTGCACCAGAACCTCCAATTCCTCTTCCACTCTGACCACCAACTAGATTGTGAGAAAGGGCACTGAAGAGGACTGACAGCCCCACCTCAGTGGGGGTATGCTAGCCAGTGGGGGGGGGGGGTGGCTGGCCAGAGATGGGAAGGAGCTCTGGAGGAGGGGTCTGGTGTATGGAGAATCTCTGGTGGGTGGGAGAAACTATTGACTTCCCTGAGGATCATGTCTGAGGGAGATCCAAGTGTGGCCAATGACTGGAGGGAAATAGAATTGAAAAGAAAAATAGTGCTATCAGTCCTCTAAATAGTGTCCCTTTAATCTTAAAGTATAGAATATTGCTGGCCCATCAGCATTGCAGTTGGATTTCTGCTTGCGATGCCAATAACACAGGCTCAGGAACGGACCCAGGTCATCGGAGGGCCGGCCGGGGGAAAAGAATGGAGCATCCTTAGGACTGCTCTCCTTCTCTGGGGAGGTGGGGTAAGTGTCTGGTGCTTGGTGGACCTCTGGTGGAGGCTGGGGGTACAGCAGTGACCGGCATTTAAGAACTCTGGGGGGGCAGATGCAGGACATCTTTGCACATCCCTGCCCACAAGAAAAATACTTGCTGCTTGCTGCCCTGGATGAGGCCCACCTCGGCTTCCTCCAGACCGGTCCTCCGACCTAGTCCCCATCATTGTGGCACTGTTGGGGGTCAGTGCCACAAACCCCACCCTGGGGGGGGTGCAAACCGGGGGTATCAGAAGGGTCACAGTCCAAATGGGGAATAGGAAGCCAAGGTCCGTGACTGGGCTAAGGTGCTGGGCAGACAGCAGTGGGAGGAAAAAAGCATGGTAAATAAAAAAAAATAAATAAATAAAGCTATACAATTTAGATGGAACTGCATAGTAAGTTATGAGATCTGTAGTCCATCTATTAAGCTTGCTACTACCCCTGTTCTGAAAGCTGTATACTTGATTTAAAGTAAATATAATACAAAAAGGAAACCTTCCATAACATCAAGCATACACTGAATCATTTTCACGGAACTCTGGTGCAGCAGCATATGCTCCTTGAGGCCAAGATCTGTTTTAGCCCAAGTGAATCATCACTGTCCCAAACTCCAGTACCTATTGCTCATTGACCATTAACCTCACTGTTTGTGTCTGTTAGAAATCCCTGCTGTGAAACGGCTCGCATGTCAGATTGCATTAAGCCAGAGAGTCAAAACTGCAGAAAAAGTTATCCGAAGTGTAGCAGCATTAACCAGCCATGTGGTCACAGAGTTGACAAATCAGAAGGAACAGGTAAATCTCTACTTTGTGTGTGTTAGGAGTTGACTGTGACATGAGCATGTAGAGAATGCTGAATATTTAAAGTGTGATGCTTGGAGAAATGGGATTAATCTAGCAATTGGAATGGGTTTGTTTCACTTTTTATGATTTTGCCACCTAAAAGGATCTCATTATTATTTAGAACTTGACCATATTCACTTCTTGATGTGTATCCAAATCTGGACCAGAAGTTATTGAAGCTACACAGAGATTTCCTTATTGTTCTGCTTTCCCTGCTGTTGATTTATAAATCACTTTACTAGAATCTTGCTGCAGTTAATTTAAAGCAGGAGGATGTTCCAGAGCTATCAGAGGCTGATTGAGTGTGGATTGAGGAGCAATGCGTCATATTCTGATCCCAACTCTAGGCGTACCAGTTCTCTAACTGAATTTCTAATTTAGGGCCTTGTGATGTGCTAATATTGTTTCAGTATTTATAATTTCATTCCTAACATGTTCCCCAAAAAAGTATATTGGCCATATGTTGGTCGTTTAATGGCCTTGTAAATTAGGAGAAAAGGATGCCGTGTAATTAATCAAATCAGAAAATATAGATTTGATTCTACAACTTCTTGTACCACTTCAGATATAGGCGTTTCTTCTAAAAATGTTGATAAATTTCCTAATGTTAATTCATTTCTTACCTTTGTTTTTTTTTTTTCTGGGCTCTGCATCCGCTAGCCATCAGTCCCCGGCATGCTCCGCAACCTTTGCCATGAGACAGACCTGACCCCTGAACACCCCTGGTTTTACCTCTTGTTATTGACCTGAGAATTGGCTCCTACTATTAATCTGTGGGGGAGAGCAAAGTGTAATGTTTTTCTACCTTTTAGAAGATAATTTGCTGTAATCTCACTACTGTCCCTCTCTACTACCAAACAACCTGGTAGAGATATATTTTGATCAATATTATTAACAGTTAGTAGTAATGTAAATGGCGGTGTTCCTCCATTCTTCCTATGATTTTCCACATTCTGTTTTCTAAGGGGGTGACTTTTTTTTTTTATTTTTTTAAATCTAGCAAACCGCCCCTGCTTAGCTTTACAGATGTCTCCCATGTGAGGTATGTTAGTATCTGTCAGTTGTTGGATCATTTATGTCATCAGGATTTGGGATTCAGGTTAAACTTTGTATTTCCCTTTTACTTTTGACTTTAGTTTTATACCCCTCCTTATTTTGCTCTTTATACCCATTTCCCTTTTTAGTTATAATATCCTGATTTGGGAGGTCCACATCAACCTGAATATTATCCTAAAGATTTCACAGTAAAATGGTTTAAAATGGGAATCGCACTATGCAATTCAAAATGACCAATAATTCAACCTGCAAAGGTCTGTTCCGAATCTTCAGGGACTGAAGTCTTTTACTGTAAAACCTTTAAAAGTTCCTCTTCAAACTTTTCTATGTGTATAAATCCAATGTATAAAGAAGAGTGGCATAATGTCCCAACTGGATTCAAGTCCCTATTTATAGTAGTCTGCAATTTCATCTTTCGCTACTGTGACCTTTGTGCAGATGGCAAAGGCAAGTGAATGTTTCATTAGTCGATTGTCACCAGCAGCCAAAATCGATCAGAGCATCAAATAAGTGCAAATGTCTGTCAGTATTAATGACCTTTGACAGGTATCCTCAGGAGATGTTTTTCCCTCCAGCACAGCTCAATCAGAATTAAAGATTTTTAAATAAAGTACAAGTATAATCATTATAAAAAGTCATGCATTGTGTGCATATCCTAAAACTTCAATGTAAAGAAAGTAAAACAACTGCACCGTGCTTAATAAACTGCTGATAGAACAAGGCTAAAAATAAAGTAAAAAAAAAAAAAACCTGACATGCATTTGTGTGTAACACTTACATAAAGAGGTGTCCTGTACTTAATATAAAAGTAAAAATAAAATTAACAATGCAAACTTTAACAAACATATTGCACTTGATCCAATTTAGTACACAGATATCCAGCACTGAAGACCCAAACGCTTTGGAAATACTGCCAGCAAGCATGTAATATTAGCCAAAAAGCTCAGTGAGGAAACTTATCAAATCTGTCAAGCTAGAACAAACTGACATGGCAGTCTACTACACAAATCTTGCTGATATATGAATAGACATAGAGTGCATACCACCCACACTTTCACTTGGGTCACTCCTCTAAGCACACTGTGGTAACAAAAGTCAACACCCCAAGAGGGCATTCCATGCTAAATTGAGAAGGAGATACTCAAGTACATCACAGTGATTGCTTGACAACCAAGCAGAATTTTTGTTTTAATTTAAATACATAATTTAAATAAGGTGCAGTAAAAATTAAAACATAAAAAAAAATACGAAACAGTTAGTAATGAGATTGGCATGTAAGATAATATAAAAGGCATAATATAGGTCGAAGCCCAACACCTGACCTCAAAAATGTATCTGATACTACAAAACTTACAGAAATCCTGACCAACTAGAATTAACTGGAATAGCTTGGGTGTGGTTATTTAAGAAATATACACAAATATAGGGGGCGGTGCACCACAGTGGGTACAGTAGACATGAGAGGTGCGTACCTGACCTGAGCAGCTCTAGATCCATGGACAAGCACACAGTGGAAGGCATGCACAAATGCGGGGCACTGCTGGGCACCTGTCTATGGCTCTGTCCCCCCACCGTTGCATGGGGGATGATTAGAGGACACAGGTGGGCATACAGTCGGATGCCCATTTATGGTCCTATAGGGAATCCCCTGCTCCACATGGAGCAGCTCATCATGGGTCAGCACGGGACGTGAAATTTCCAGATCAATGGGTAGGTGCCCAAATGGGTATCCTTGCCCTCCCTTCCTGTCCAGAGGACTGTGGTAGCATGGTGGGCGAGGGAGTCCTTCGTCTCGCTGCAGCCAGCATGTGTAATTTGGGGGGGGGGGCACACGGTATATATGATAGGGTCTCTGCTGCCATATTCTGCATCACCCTCACTAGATATTCCATGCCTTTAAGAATGTCATGGAGTGCAGGCATACACCCAGACACACCCCGGGACTGTATGCACATGTAGCTGTGTGAACGGCCAGGGGATCCAGTGTGGAAAGTTGCATGTGCCCCTTCTGTGAATGCCACTGGATCTTCACAGGACCAGCAGTGTGTGGTATTCTAACTTATGGTTGCCTATGTGCCAGAAATGCGCAGCATGTAGGCAATCTGCACCTTAATACATAGGCCCCATAGAGGGTAAAATCCAAGCCTGAGGTCTGGAATACTCTGTCAATAATGATGTTAAATCAGCAGTTTTCTCCTCCACTCTTTTCCACAAGTCAATCTAAGCTCAACATATTCAGCACATATGGCTGGGACATTCAAACAGCAAGTCAATTTTTAATCACACAACAGTCAGACCATATAATCTTTCTCCATTTTCTCTCTCTTCATCTCTCCAAATCTTAATTCCTTGTTCTCTATCCTATCTGTTCTAGTGGCACTCCTCCAACAGTTTGACTCTGGTCACTGGATCCCAGGCAGCTCTTTGTCTCCTTCAATTCCTAGACTATCTGAAAAACAGGAAATTATTTTGAGGTATGCAGACCATAGACCAAAGTCACTAAAGCATACCCTTACAACCAAGCAGGCAATGATGGTATGCCTTTAAATACTACAGTCAAGCAACAATCTCCTTACTGCAGAGTGATCCTCCTTGCCACTTCAGCGCAGGGTAGCCTTTTTTTTTTTTTTTTTTGCAGGTAGGGTAAAGACGGAGGAGAGAAAAAATCGAGAAAAAAATCCATAGAAGCTATTATAATTCAAATAACTGTTACATACAGTATATTCATGGAACTATAACTATCTGGACTTTTCCGCACATGTTAATGCAATCCTTAAAAACCTGCACCCCAAGCTTGGTGCCTTGTATAGACATAAGAACTGCATTCATCCTCCAGCCCGATGTGCTATTGTGCAGAAAATTACCCTTCACTCCTTTGACTATGCAGACAAAATCTACAGTGCCACCCCTAAAAACACTCTAGCAAGACTGGACACCATTTTCAATTCCTTTTGCTGCTTCATTTTATCTTGCCCTCCTTGTACTCACCACTGTGGTGTCTACATTGCCACATCCCTCCCATCTCTGGAGTCCAGACACCTGTCTCATACTACTACTTTCATGGTCAAATACTGGACTTGGGTCTCTTATCTCCTGCCTTTCTTCCATTCTGTCTGCTTCCTCTCTCTCCGCTCTTATTCGCTATGGAACTCTGACTCCTATTTGTTTGCCATCCATTACCGATCCACCTCTGTCAACAAGCATGCCTTCTCCTACTGCTGACCTAAACAGTGAGATACCCTCCCTGCCTTTGTTCATTATGCGCCTTTGCCCAAGTCTCTCTCTCTCTCTTCCCGCCTGAGGGAATACACCTCCCACTTCTGCTCTTGCTAAATGTCCTGTCCCCCCAGAGCAGTGCCACCTATAACCATTGCCCTAATTCCAAACCAGGAATATAGCCCTATCACCAATCCCACCCCCAGTTGTAGTTGGTTTATACAACATTGTAATTAACTTACTTGCCAAACTGTTCCTCGTGTCAAAACCTTAGTACTTTCCTATGTTCCCTGGGTTACACGTGATCCTTGTTGCTCTGCTACTGTAATCTTTTGTTCCTTTGACTTGTATATATCTGACTGTAACTATCCATTACTGCTCAGGTGTCTTCCTGGTGAAACACTTAAATAAATAAAATGTAATAACTGACTTGCATTTTTTCCCATGGAAGGAGCAGGTTATGATTTGCCATTATAACCTGCAAGTTATAATAGTGAGCATGTCCCACTTGTTCCTTTTGTTGCCTCGTGCTGTACCGTGTGCATTAAACAGTCAAAAACAGTCAATAAATCACCTCAAAAAGCTGCGTTGTGGGTGTAAAGGTAGCACAAAACAATTTTTTGAGTAAAAAAGAAACCGTTGTCACTAGCCGCACCAGACATTTTAAACTACTTACTGACATGTCAGGCAGATCAGTAACTCTCTCTCTTTCCTATCTCTGTAGAAATGGCAAGGACACCTCATGTTGCCCGACTAATTAGCATATCTCTGAGGCAAGCTGAAGGAAAAAAATCAGAATAAAGCCTTTTAAAACTTTAGAAAATGGACTTATTCTACAGGCTGTTAATATCAAAACTACAACTTTCTCAAGTTTTCATAACTTTTACTGTGATCTCTGAAAATAACTTTCATGGCTGACACATGTACACATTTTGTTTTCTCCATGAGGTGAAAAAATGCAAGCCAGCAATTTATATAAAACAATGTATAGGAGTGAGTGTATAAACAAGAATTTAATGCCCACCCTCCATGTGGGATGCTTAATAAATCCCTCTGGCTTCACCTTCAGGGTTTATATAGCATCCTACACCTCAGGTGGGTATTAAATTCTCATTATACTCTGACCCCCATACATTATTGTGTGTATATATAATTAATTGGTTTCGATTTCTACCATAGAGAAACCCATTGCATGAGTTGCCATTATAAAGGAGCGCTTATAACGGAAAACACACACTGGGTTTCCCTTGCTCTGTGCATGCGCCCACAGTAGCTCTCTGTGATCTTTGCTGTTGCCACACTCACTACCCTTCCTTCTCAGCACTGCACTGCCACTCTAAATGGATGGTAAAGTACTTCTTTTTTCTAAATACTGCAGCGGCTCTTGCCTTTTCACAAAACCAACTACGAACAGAAAAAGAAGAAAAAAACTGTAAGCGAGCAACCAACCAGACCACATTAACAACCATGTGGACCTGCAACCACATGGCAGTGTCTTTTTATTTTATATAATTGCTGTGGCCAGAAAGCGAAACCCAGCCTCTCAGGTTGGATGCCTAAATAAACCCCTCGAGCTTTGCTTTCAGGATTTCTGTGGCATCCAGCCCTTCAGGTGTGTGTAAAATTCTTGTTACACGTACCACCCCGTACTTTATTCTATTTGTTATATTATATAAATATCATCGCTCTGACATCAGCCTCTGCAGTCTCCCTTCTTGGCACCATCTCTTCTGGGTGTTTGGCCATGGTCTGTGCCAACTAGTGCATTACCTTGGTTATCTTGTTATAGCTAATGTTAAGTCTATTCTATAAATGTGTGACTTGTCTAGCAACTTTATTTTGATAGTTTTCTGTATTAGTTATCATTTATATTAGTCAAGTTTTGCTGTATACCATTTCCCATACACCCCAGGATACATCTGGAAATGAGTTATTGTCAGCTCAGTATATCTTTCCTGTTAAAATGTTTGAAAAACATAAATAAAAAAAAACAAAATTGATGTATGTGCACGCTTGTCTGATGGTAGTGGATAAGGGCCATGCTGCAGATTTACTCTACTGATTTTAGCAAGGCTTTTAGCTAAGTGCCTCTTGGAAGGTTACAAATGAAGCTAGAGGATCTGTGTGCAGCGAAGAATGTAGTTTAATGGGTGAAAAACTGGTTGGAAAGGAGACAGCAGATGGTTGTGGTTGAGTCAAATTAAAAGAGATGGAAGTCACCAGTGGGGTGCTACGAGGATTGGCCCTGGGTCCAGTCCTTTTCAATATGATCATCAGTATATAGGAGAAGGAATCCAGAGCAATGAGCAAGATGTCTCTCTGCAGATTATACTAAGCTCTGTGGCAGGATAGACAGCAAAGAGGGAGTTGGGGAAATGCAGAGACTTGCAAATGCTAGAGATGGGGTCAAAGCTTTGGCAGCTGAAATTAAGTGCCAAAGAGCAAATGGTGATGGACATAGGGAACAAGAACACCAGGACAGAGTAGTGGGGGGAGTTGTGCACAGCCTCTGAGGAAAGAGACCTAAAGGCATCCTCCATCACTCTCTACCAATCAAACCAGTGTAACAAGGCCTAGAGTAAGACAAACAGGATTCTGGGGTGTATAGGAAGTGGTATCAACAGCAGAGGGCAGGAGGTATTACTACCTCTCTATAGATCACTGGTGAAGCCCCAGATGGAGTACTGTGAACAAGCTAGAGACAATGCAATGTAGGGTGACCAAAATGATTTGGGGCCAGCAGGGCAGGTCTTATGAGGATTGGCTCAATGCACTGAACACATACTCGCTAAAGGCCATATAAAAGAGGGGAGATATGATAAGAGACCTTTAAGTTCTTGAAAGGAATGAACAATGTAAACTGCAATGGTCTATTTGGCATAAGTAGCAGATTTAGAACATGTGGGAACAAGTGGAAACTGAAGGAGGAGATTTAAGAGGTAAGAGTTTTATTTCACAGAAAGGGTGGTGGAGCCATGCACAGTCTGCCGGCTGATGCTGTAGATCCAAAACTGTCATTGATTTTAAACATGGCTTGGACAGAGTACAGGGCTTCGTGGCTGCTCAGGGTGGTTGTGGTAGGGCTGGGAGCATGGGAGTGGATAGTGTGGATTTAGAACCCTGCATGGACAACAGGCTCTGGGTTTGTGAGGGGTTATAGGCAGACTGGATGGGACTAATGGTCTTCTTCTGTCATCATTGTCTGTTTCTGAGTTTCTATAACAATCACAGAAAGAATTTTCTAACTTCACTTCATTTTTTCCTGTAGACTGATGATACACACCAGGCATGGGTTCGAAAAGCAATTCAAGACAGCTTTTCATGGATCAGAGGCTCTCTACAGAAGGTGGCAGAGGCATGTGATCATGATGTTATGTGCTGCTTTGAAGGGATTGAAAAAGAATTGAGCATGGGAGTATGGAGAGCAATTTCCAACTGCGAGGATATAGTCAAGGGCTGGGGTTCTACTGTAAGTTCACTGAATTCCTTATAGCTTTGAAATCATTTTTGTTAATTAGAAGTGAATGAAATGCCACCTTGATTTCAGTCAACATTTTTGAATAGTTTTTTAAAATCATGATTCTATTGTAACAGTGTTATCCTAGTTCATAATTTCTGACAGTTTACCACTATATAAGTAAGAAAAGGGACAAGAATGAAGGGATTGTTAGACTTAAGAAAGGTGTGAAGTGGGTGAAGGATAATGGAGGAAAAGCAGAGATACTAAATTAATACTTTTGTTCTGTCTTCACCAGGGAGAAGAATGGACCAGTGCCTTCAGGAGGGAAAAGGGGGGGCACAGACATAGTGATAGAGGAGGATACAGTGAGGAAGGATCTGCTGGCATTGAAAGTGGACAAATCACCAGGCCCGGACAGAGTACATCCAGGGGTGCTAAAGGAACTTGCTGAGGAGCTGGCAGGGCTGCTAGCAGACCTATTTAATAGTTCACTAGAATCAAGCGTGGTACCATAGGACTGGAGAACAGCACATGTAGTGCCCCTTCACAAAAGTGGACCCATGGATGATTCAGGAAATTACAGGCCAGTCAGTCTGACCTCCATTGTGGGCAAGCTGATGGAGACCATACTAAAGGAAAGGTTGGTGGAATATCTAGAGGAACATGGTCTCCAGGATGAGAGGCAGCATGGGTTCATGGGGGGAAGATCATGTCAAACAAATCTGATTGACGACTTTGACTGTGTCACTAAGACAGTAGACAGGGGCCAAGTGGTAGACCTCCTCTATCTTGATTTCAGTAAGGCCTTTGACTCTCTGCCCCACAAAAGGTTGATCAGGAAGTTGGTGGATCTTGGAATTGGGGGGGGGAGAGATGGTCAGATGGGTGGAAAACTGGCTGAGGGACAGAACCCAGAGTGTGGTGGTGGTGGGAGAGTTATCTGGCGCCAGAGAAGTAAACAGTGGGGTCCCACAGGTCTCTGTTCTGGGGCCGGTGTTGTTCAATGTCTTCATTAATGACACTGGGGATGGTATTCAAGGCAAAATGTGCCTATTCGCAGATGACGCCAAGCTCTGTGGGAGAGGTGGACACAGCTGAAGGGATAAGGGATGTATAGGAAGATCTGGAAAAGCTGGGGAGATGGTCCAGGATCTGGCAACTTGGCTTCAATGCCAAGAAATGCAAAGCTATGCGTATTGGAGCCAAGAATCCCAGGACAGAGTATTACCTGGGTGGAGTCCAAGGATCTGCATCAGAGGAGGAGAAGGACCTGAGAGTGATGATCACTAGTGACCTGAAGCACTCCACACAGCGCAAGAAAGCAGCAAAGGCAAACAAGATGCTGGGATGCACAGCTAGGGGGATCAGTAGTAGGAGAGAGGAGGTTATGCCGCCCTTGTACAGGTCACTGCTAAGGCCACATCTAGAGTATGGAGTTCAGTACTGGTGCCCACACCTCAAAAAGGACATTAACCTGCTGGAGAAGGCACAGAGGAGGGCTACAAAGATGATAGCCAGTCAGCAGGGCAAGGCATACAAGGCGAGGTTGAAGGCACTAAACATTTACTCCCTGGAAGACAGGAGAGGGAGAGGGGATATGATTGGGACATTCAAGTACTTGAAAGGGATAAATAAAGTTGATAAGGAGAGTATCTTTAAGCTGAGTGGCAACCATATCACAAGGGGGAACAGTCTTAAGCTGGAGGGTGGAAGGTTTAGGAGGGAGGTCAGGAAGCACTTCATCACAGAGAGGGTGGTGGACACTTGGAATGCTCTGCCAGAAGAGGTCATCTCGCTGAAGACAGTGGGCAGCTTTAAGAGAGGCTGGGATAGGCATAGGGGGAAGGCAAGAATCATGGGTAGGGAGGATGGGAGGAATGGGAAGGGAGGGCAGGGACATTAGCTCAAACTGTGGACCCTGCAATACAAGCAGACTGGATAGACCTAATGGCCTTCTTCTGCTGGCTTCTTCGTATGTTTGTATGATTTTCACAGGTTATCATATTTCATTTTCATTTGCTGAATCTGGACAGTTTTAGAACTGCAAGAGTACTGAGTCACAGAATGATCCGGAGACTTTCTCAATGTCTTAGTGAGTAAATGTGTAGAGTGAATAGGTGACTATACTGAGTAAGTGGCAGACATTGGTGACTGTTCATGGTGTCACTTTTCCATCGGGCTACACCACATGACTGCCTAAGGCCAATCAGATGCTGTCAGCTCAGTCACAAAAAGTCAGATGAAGCTCAGTTTTTTTGTAGCAGGAGTGAGAAAACAGATTGAGACAGTGGAAAGTGGGCATAACCCCAAACTGCACTTACTGTTACTTTTAAATTTGAAACATGCATTTATGATTGACTGTGGGAAAGTGAGGTAGGGAGGAGGGAGGGCATTAGGGAAATTAAGGCTAGAGGGGTTTCAACAAATATTTAATAGACTCCTGGCTATCAAACAAGTAGGCAAATAGGATACTGAGCCAGAAAAAGACAGTACCACCCTGTTTTAAGTCAGTAATTACCAGGAAGGAAAAAAGACACAATAACACCAGAAATATGGAACTGCAAAGAAGTTTTATGCAAAAGTCACCTGGCATATACAGTAGTTGTCAGCCTCTATATAGAAATGCCAGGGCAAAGAAATCTCCAACTGGTTTCACTAAGGCGTCATCGAGGAGTGTAGATGGCAGCCCAGCTGTACCTGTATTTAAACTCTCATGAAAGTATCTGTACCGGTATCTACACTCCCTGATGATGCCTTAGTGAAACCAGTTGGAGTTTCTGTGTTTATCCTGCCTAGTACCGTATTTCTGTGAAGGGGCCCAACACTATACACAGTGTGATTTTGGTATTAAACTTCTTGGCAGAGGCAGTAGGAAAGTAGGGAGAAAAAAAATAAATAAAATAATCAGAGACAGGAAAGAGTAAGTATACAAAACAACAGTTAAGAAGCCACAATGGGAGTGGTGCAGAGCTGTGGCTGTGGAGCAGCAGTCTTCTGGGAGACATTCTGGAGGATGCGGTGTTGTCCCATCTGCAGACACCTCTCTGGGCTGAGGGAGGAGGTTGCTCATCTCCAGGCTGTTAGCCAAGATTTGGAGGACTTCCTTTCCCACCAAGGGACCACCAGGGCCACCGCCACTGCCTCAGAGGTTGCCAAGAAAGAGGAGCAGTTGGACCATAGTGGGCTCAGGGAGGGTGAGGGTGGTGGAACAGAGGCACATCACTCCAGTTGTACCTCTCCACAACTCATATGCCACTCTGGCAAAGTATGATTCCTCTATCGAGGCACCCAGAGTGGAGACCAAGAGGGATGCTGGGAGCCTTGGTCTTCCTTGGTCAATCATCCTACTCCGGCCGTGCTATGCAGTGCCAGGTCCATTAAGAACAAGACTGCTTTAATAGCAGATCTTGTTGGATCATCTGACCTGACTTGCATCACAGAGGCCTGACTGTATGAAAATGCTGGCCCAGTTTTGGCTTCAATTCCAGCTGGGTACTTGGTGATACACCGCCTGTGGATGGATCATAGGGGCAGGGGTGTAGCCATCTGTTTTTAGATTGGAACGGAACCTGGTGAAGGTTCCAGTGGGGATCACAAACTCCTTTGAATCTATCTTGGGTCAAGGTGTAGGGTATAGGGTTCTTCTCATCTACCATCCAGCAGGAGATGAGAAAATTTTCCTGTAGGAAGTCGTGGACTTCAGTGTCAACCTGGCATTAGACTCCCCGAGATGGCTGATCTGGGGGATTTCAATGCCTGGGTCGACTATGAACTTTCGTGGTTTGGTGAAGACTTTCTCCAGCTAATGAGTTTGCTGGGCCTTACACAATTTATTACCTCCTCAACCCACATTAGAGGTCTTTCATTGTACTTGGTGTTCCTCCTGGGGATGGAGATATCTGATTTGGTGGTGGAGCTAGTCGAGTGGTCTGAACGTCACACCATCGGGTCCTGTTTCATGGCTCCCCCTGGTAGGCCTGCCCCCAATGGATCCAGGGGATCTAGTACTTGCCTATGATGAGGCAGTGGTGGTGGCTCTGTTTTCCATTGCACCAGTGCGTGTTCACCCCCTCACACTCTGCAAAAGGTCTCCCTGTTTTGATGAGACCTTGAAGAAACTGAGGAGAGTGGGGCGAAGGTTAGAGTGGAGCTGGTGGAAATTGGGCCTGGAGTGTGACAGACTTAGATTGATGGACCATTATGTGGTCTGCCAATCAGCAATCACCCATAAGAAGGCAGAATTCCTGTCCAGGGAGATTGCTGCTGCACAGAACCGACCAGCTCAGCTCTTCCAGACTGTGGACAGATTGTGCAATCCAATCTGTCTCCAGTCTGGGGAAGCTTTGTCACAAGAACGGAGTGACAAGTTTGCTCGATTCTTTGCAGATAAGGTTGCCACAATCGGGTGCGGTATCTGTCTGGCTCACTCTAATGGAAGTTGTGGTGGTTGGCAACGAGATGTTGGGCCCCAAGTTTACCTGGTTTGACTTTAGCCAACCCACAATCACTGACAAAGTGATGAACATCCAGACGTTGCGGTCAACCAGCTGTAGTTTGGATCCAGGCCCAACACACCTCCTAGTAGGATGCGTAGATCAGACCAGCCCGGTCCTAGCTGAGATAGTCTGGAGGTCATTGGAGAGAGGGATTTTCCCAGATCCCCTGAAGGAGGCGGTTGTCTGGCCCTTCCTTAAAAATGCCCTCCCTTGACCCAGACAGCTTGGTGAACTACAGACCTGTCTCTAACCAACCGTGTGGGTAAGGTTATTGAGAAGGTGGTTGCGTCGCAACTGGATATCATTTGACCAGCCACAATGTCTATGATTCTCTCCAGTCAGGATTTGGGAGGAGACATAGTACTGAGACAGCCCTTGTCAGGGTGCTAAATGACCTCCAAATAGCGAGAGATCAGAAGACCCATTCTTTCTTGGTCCTCCTTGATCTCTCTGCAGCATTTGACACTATAGATCATGGTGTGCTGTTGGAGCACTTGCGGCTCATCTGTGGACTGTCTGGTATGGTCCTCAGATGTTTTCAATCTTTCCTTGAGGGTAGGACTCAGAGTGGTGTCTTGGATTTATTCCTCTGCCCTTCCCCCCCATCCTTGGGGTGTCACAGGGCTCCATCTTGTCACCCATGTTGTTTGCAGTGTATATGCTGCCATTAGGAGAGATTATTATATGGGATGGTCTGAGTTTTCACTGCTATACAGATGACACTCCGCTGTATGTGTCCTTTGCACCTGGTAAGGATGTGTTCCTCAAGTATTTGACAACTGTCTCGCCAAGATCCAGGACTGAATGAGTGTGAGCTGGCTGTAGTTGAACCCAGCTAAAACTGAGGTGCTGGTTGTGGACCCTGATTGTTGGGAGGTGGGTTTGTCGGCAGGTTCACCCTTGGGACTGTCTCAGGAGTGTTGAGCTGACTGCTTCAGACTTGATGCGGAACCTGGGCATCATTGCTGATGATGGCTTGACCCTGAAATCGCAGGTGTCTGCAGTCATTAAGACCTCTCTTTACCATCTGAGGAATATCGCCTGGGTGAAACACCTGGTTCCTCCTGAGGATCTTCCAACGTTGGTCCACAACTTTACCTCTTGCCTTGACTACAGCAGTGCCCTCTGCCTAGGGTTACTGGGGTTGATGTCCGCTGCCTTCAGCTAGTGTAGCATGTGGCAGCCAGGCTGCTGACTGGTACATCTAGAACCAGTCACGTAATGCCTGTGCTCTGCAGACTGAACTGGCTGCCAGTGCAGTGGAGGATCACCTTCAAGGTTGGTTTGCTGACCTATAAAGCTTTACATAACCAGGGACCAAGTTACTTGCAAGATTTCCTTCACCCTTCCTGTCCCCTCTGCCCACTCTGATCCACCACTGAGGGATTGCTAGAGATCCCAGGGTCCGTTTAAAGACCTCTGGGGCCGGGTCTTTCAGCTTTGTGCCCCTGACCCTGTGGAAATCTCTACCTCGCCAGGTGCAAGACTGCCTGACCGTCAAGGAGTTTAAAACCACACTAAACACTTGTTTGTTTGAATTAGCATAGCTGAATGTTTAATGCAGTAATACAACTGTTAGAGTTTTAAATTGTAGGATTTTATTGATTATTGTATTTTGTTTTATTATGTACGAGTGCCTTGGTTGTAAGAAAGGTGCTTTTTATAAAGTATGATATGATTTGATTTAACAAAAGACACAGGAGGGTGGGATGGGACCCCACAGGGGAAGAAAACTCCTCCTGGTGGGGGACTCCATTATTAGGAGGGTAGAAGGTGTTACGGTGCCTGCCTAGCCCATGGCTTGGAGGGACAGGGAGTGAATCCTCAGGATCGCGGGAGCAGCAGCACAGGTGAGGGAGCTAGATGTCATTGTCTACCTAGGGACAAATTACCTGGCTGGGAAAGGTATCAGAGCAGTGCGGTAGGAGTTTGTGGAGTTGGGGCTGGGCCTTCGTCAAATAGCACACATGGTAACCTTCTTGGAGGTGCTGCTTGTCTATGGTATGTGTGAGGCTAGGGTGCTTCACAACATAGGACTCAATCAGTGGTTGAAAACTGGTGCAGCACTCAGGGTTTTGGCTTCATTGGGAACTGGGGGTCCACCTGGAGGGATACAAACCTATACTGGCACAATGGTCTGCATCTGTCCGGAAGGGGAACCAGGATCCTAGATGATGGGTATAAATGCTTCATTGGCAAGCATTTAAACTAGCTGGGGGGGCACTGAAAAGAAGGAAAATCCTAGCTCCTACCCGAAAAGCAGGGTACTTAGTGAGGTATGCACCAAGATAGAGAAGTAGATAGGTAGAAGGGTTAGGGGTAAATGGAAAAAAGACAAAGGCAGTAAGGACAGGGATGGGGCAAAAAGGGATAAGGCCTCCAAAAAATGGAGGTCAATGAGTATCAATGCCTGTCGTCTAGGTTAACAAGCTTCCTGAACTGGTGGTCTTGATGGAAGAGGGATGCCTGGATATCATGGCAGTCACAGAAACATGGTACACAGAGAGCCATAAGTGTATGTGAACATACCAGGATACACAATTTACAGGAGGGACAGGGTGGGTAGAAGAGGAGGAGGAGTTTCTCCCTGTATGTAAGGGAAATGATCAAAGCAACAGAACTAAAGGGTAAACAGGGAGGAGAGGAGGCACTGTGGGTCACCCTGGAGACTGGAAATGGCACTTTAGTCCGCACAGGGGTTATATATAGACCCCCATCTCAGGGGAGGAAATGAACAAGGAAATAATAGAAGGCATCCTTAGGATGGCAGAGAAAGGGGAGATGTTGCTGATGGGGAACTTGAATATGCCAGATGTTAACTGGAACACCTTTGCTGCAGCCACATCCAAGAGCAGAGCCATTCTTGATGCCCTACAGGGGGCATGCTCAGGGTGGAGCAGCCTTAGACCTGGTCCTTTTAAATGGGGACAGAGAGAGGATCTCAGATCTAGGAGTGGGTAGCCATCTGGGAACAAGTGACAACCAAACAGTGTGGTTCACGATAAGCTCAGTTGTAGAGTTAAGCCATACAAACGTGAAGGTACTGGACTTCAGGATGGCTGATTTTGTCAAAATGGCAAAGTGCCTCAGAAAAGCACTAGCAAACAAGCAAGAAGAAGGGGTGGAGCAACAATAGGGAAACATCATAACTGCCATCACAGAGGCAACAAGCCTTTGTGTGAAGCAAATAAACCAAAATAAAAAATAAAAACTATGGTTCTCAAAAGAAGTGGCAGGGAAGGTTGTGGAGAAACAGACAGCATTCAGGAAGTATAAGGAAACACAGAATGAGCAGGACAGAGAACTGTACCAGTTAAAGCAAAAGGAAGCGGGGAAGGCCCAAATTAAGGAAAAGATAGTCAATTCAGTTAAGAGGGATAAAACCTTTTATAGGTACATTGAGGAGTGAAGAAAGAGAAAGGGAGGGATACCGAGGCTGAATAAAGATGAGGGTGGATGGACAGAGGGGCCATGAGAAAGCAGGAATACTGAAAAAATTATTCTGCTCATTATTCACAAAAGAGGGGGAGAGGTACCAAATCCAGTCAGTACAAGCACTCTGGATTGGGGGGGGCTGATATCCGTCCTTTTACAGAAGAAAGGATTCTGAAACTGAAGGGGGACAAAGCAATGGGGCCTGATGGGATTCACCCCAGAATTCCAAAAGAACTAAGGGGAGAACTGGTAACACCACTGACTACCCTTTTTAACAAATCATAGGAGGATGGTGTGGAACATAAGGACTGGAGGAGGGTGGATTTGATTCCCCTTCACAAAAGTGGGAGCAAGGCAGAGGCAAGAAACTACAGACCTGTCAGTTTGACTTCAGTGGTAGGGAAAATAAATGACTCGCTTCCAAAGGAAAGAACTGTTGATTACCTAGAGGCCAGTGAGGCACTGGACCCAAGGCAGCATGGATTCATAGTGGGAAGTCCCTGTCAGATGAATCTAATAGATTTCTTTGACAGGGTAAGCAAAGTAGTAGACCAGGCAGGGGCTGTGAACATGGCCTACCTAGACTTCAGAAAGGCATTTGACACAGTCCTGCACAAAATATTAATAAATTAGCCAGCTTGGGAGTGTCCCAGGGTGGTAGCCTAGGTAAAACATTGGCTGAATAACAGGACACAGAGGGTAGTAGTAAACTGAGTCCACAGTGAAGAAAGGGGGGTTACTAGTAGGGTACTGCAGGGTTCAGTACTGGGTCTGGTCCTTTTTAATGTCTCTAAGTGACATTGCAGAGGGACTGGAAGGAAAAGTTATGTCTCTTTGCAGATGACACACAGATCTGCAACCAGGTTGATGCACAAGGTGGGGTGGAAAGGATAAGAGACTTGGCAAGGTTGGAGGAATGGTCAGATGTATGGCAGCTTAGATTCAATGCAAAGAAGTGCAAAGTAATGCACCTGGGGAACAAAAACTCAGGGGAGGAGTACACAATGGGTGGTGAGATACTAACAACAAAAAAAATGGAAAGGGACCTGGGGCTAGTTATATCGGATGACCTAAAGGTTGGCAAGCAATGTGAGAAGACAGTAAGGAGGGCTGGGAGGATACTGAGATACATAGGGAGAGGCATCCCCAGTGGAAAACAGGAAGTTGTTATCCCTCTGTACAGACAGCTGGTGAGACACCATCTGGAGTCATGTGCAGTTCTGGAGACCCCATATCCACAAAGATATAGACCGGGTGGAGGCTGTCCAGAGGAGGGAAACCAAAATGGTGCAGGGTCTGCAACAGAAGCCATATGAGGAGACTAAAGGAGCTTAATATGTATACTATCGAGGAGAGGGGGGACATAATATAAACTTTCAAGTACCTTAAGGGAATCAACAAAGTCTAAGAGGGTAGCATCTTTCGGAAAAAGATGTGCAAGAACAAGGGGACACAATTTGAAGATAGAGGGGGGAAGGCTCAGAGGGAATGTGAGGAAGTATTTTTTCATGGAGAGGGTTGTGGATGCGTTGAACTGCCTTCCTGAGGAGTTAATGGAGTCAAAAGCAGTGGGGGAGTTCAAGAATGCATGGGACAGACATACAGCAGTTCTAGTGGGGGATAGAAAGAAATAGGCTCTTGGTTAACTAGGATCTGCAGCTTATCCAGTAGGTAAGGAAAGGGCAGACTAGGTGCGCCAAACAGTCCTCATCAACCAACAAATTCTATATTTCTGTTTTCTGTTTCATACTTACTGATGCTGTTTTCTTTTTTCTGACTTTACTGACTTGAAACAGGATGGTGCTGTCTCTTCTTGCCTTGGTGATTGCAGTTTTTGGAAGAGCACACCTTGCACTTGGGCAGACTTATTTGCCTGGACTGCCAAATATGGCATGATGAGTCCACATTAATGGATTTCTGCCTATAGAGGGTAAATATGTGACTAGTAGTGTCCCCTAAGATTTGACCATCAGACAAATCCTATTCCATGTTTGTTAACCTAAATATAGAGGCTGATGTGGTAACTCTCCACAAAAGTGGGAGCAGGGAGGAGGCTGGAAACTGAAAACCTGTAAGTCTGACCTTGGTGGTGGGTAAAATTATGGAATCTTTGTTAAAAGAAATGATAGTAAAGCACCTTGAATCAAATGGAGCACAAGATCCAAGACAACACAGATTCACATCAGGAAAGTCATGTCAAACTAATGTGATTGGTTTCCTTGACTGGGTCACTAGAGAGGTGGATAGGGGTGAGTGGTGGATGTGGCCTTCCTTGCCTTCAGTAAGGCATTCAACATTGTTCCACATAGGAGGCTTGTAAACAATGGTAAGCCTGGGACTGGGACAAAAGGTAGTAAACTTGGTTGGAAATTGGTTGAAGAGTAGAACACAGAGGGTGGAGGCAAACTGAGCTAAATGTGAAGTAAGGAGGGGGTGACCAGCGGGGTGCAACATGATTTAGTTCTTGGACCAGCACTGCTTAATATCTATATCCGTGACATTGCAGAGGGGCTAGGGGAAGGTGTGCCTCTTTGTAGATGACACAAAGATCAGCAGTAGGGTGGAAAGAATGAGGAAGGACCAAGCTAAAATGGAAGAATGGTCCAGGGTGTGGCAACTAGGATTCAATGTGAAGAAGTGCAATATCATGCACTTGGGGCGCAGGAACTCGGAGAAGAGAACTACATGATGAAGGGGGAGATAGTAGTGGCCACAAAACAGGAAAGCAAACTGGGTGTTATCATATTTGATGACCTATAGATGGCCAAACATAGTGTCAAGCACTGGGGAGAGCCAGTGGGATGCTGGGGGTACATAGGGAGGGGTATCACCAACAGAAAAAAGGAAGCCATAATGCCACTATACAGGCCATTGTTGAGACCTCATCTGGAATATTGTGTCCAGTTCTGGAGGCCACATCTCAAGAAGGACATAGACAGGGTGGGATTAGTTCAGAGAAGGGCAACAAAAATGGTGCAGGGTCTGCACCACAGGTCATATAAGTAAAGACTGGAAGAATTTGGTATGTACACCTTGGAGGAGAGGAGGGGAGGGAGAAGGGGATTCATGATGGAAACCTTCAAGTACCTCAAGGGGATTAACAAGGTTCAGGAGGGTAGCATCACTCAGAAGAGAAGCTGTTCTAAGACAACAAGAGTGCATGACATGAGACTGAAAGGGGTAGACTACAGGGCAGCGTGAGGAAGTACTTTTCCATAGAAAGGGAGGTGGATGCTTGGAATGGCCGGCCCCAGGAGGTGGTGGGGGATGTAAACAGGCATGGGATAGACACAAAGAAACCCTAGACTGGGGTTAGGAGAGGCATCAGCCAGGGATTGGTAGGGTCAGCAGCAGTTAATTGAAGGTAGGGTATACAGGCAGACTGGATGGACTTGGAAGTCCTTATCCGCCATCAATTTCTAAGTTTCTAAATAATTGGAGAAATATTCCAGTCACCTAAAATTTGGAGACTAAAAGATACCCATAAGAATATCAAATCAATCCAACTTAACCTCAATACAGTCCATAACTGGGCAGCTACCTGGGTGCTCTGAGGCTGCTATCAGTGTAGAAGTGATGTACAGACCCTGCAGCACATGGGGAAGCCATCATCAGGACTGGAAGTTAAGGGGGATGTGCTGCCAGTTGGTGACTTCAGTCTGCCAAATGTGGAGCTGAGACTGCCAACTGCAGCGTTGATAAGCAGGGCCATCCTTGACTCCCTACACAAGGGGCTTTTCACAGGCAGCTAGTCAAGGAATCTGACTGATTCACTTTCTCTGCAGAAACCTCCAACGTTGCTACTGTCAGCTACTTCCCATCTAAATTTGACATTTGGGACTGACATTCCCCACTTATGCTAACCAGGGTCAAAGGCTATCATCTTCCCCAGATCACTACCGAACTTCTGGCATGTATGCGGGCCAGAGATCAGGTCTAGCAGGCTTACGTACACTCCAGAACTCCCACTCTCCTCCTACCCTACAGACAACTCTAAACCACCCTTCTAAGTTCTGGAAGGTAGTCGGATCTCTATTTTCACCTCCCTCCAGTCCCCCAATCCCTACTCTAGTCCATGGTAATGCAACTACTTCTGATTCTCAAACTGTCACAACTAATTTCAACACTTTCTTCACATCCTGTGTCTTCTCGCTACTCTCCTCTCTTCCCTTTTCCTGTCTCCCCTGTCCCTCTTGTTGTTCCACACTCTCTCACCTGTAAACCATTTTTTTCCCCTCCCATAACCCCAAATGACACACTCAAGGCCATCCTAGCCTTAAACCCTTCCAAAGAAAAGAGCCCAGTTGGCTTCAACCCTAAATTACGTCACCTATCAGCACCTGCTATAGTCCTCTGGCCTCTTCTCAACCTTTCCTTTACCATATCCTCAGTTCCCACCAAATGGAAACATTCTGCAGTTGTTCCCTTCCCCGAAGTTGGTGACCCCACCTCCCCTGGGAATTATCACCCTATCTCCCTACTCCCTATCCTAGCTAAACTCCTGGAGCGCATTGTCCTTGCCCAACTCTCCTCCTACGATGATTCCATCTCATTCTTCACTCTCTTCCAGTCTGGCTTCCACAAGACCCACTCTACCACCACCACCACCACTACCACCATCTCAACCTCCACCTCCCTAATATGCCCCACAGACTCCATTCTCTCCAAAATGGATCTGGATCACTTAGCCATGGCCGTTTCTGTCGATCTGGCAAAAGTCTTTGACATGGTATCCCATGTTCTTCTCCAATCACTTGCTGTGGCTGGTTTAAACCCCACCGCCACAGCTTGGTTAGTTCCTACCTATCAGGCAGAACCCAATCAGTCAAGATAGCCTTCTTCCTCTCCTCACCACTCCCTGTCACCACTGGTGTCACACAAGGCTCTATACTTGGCCATATATTATTCTCCATTTTCCTTAAACTCCCTTCTGTCTGTTCCACTTTCCAAATCCATATGTATGCAGATGATAGTCTTTTTCACAGCTGGCAAATCTCACAGTGATGCCCAGTGTAGACTGCAACAGGATTTCAGTAAGGTTCAGAAATGGCTCCAGTCTAATCAGCTGTTTCTAAATGCTAAAAAGACCATCTCCATGTCCTTCGGCACCAGGCAGAGATTATCTACCCTTACATGCCCCCCACAGCTTTGTACACACTGGATGGTACTCTGATAGTGACCAGAACCCTATATTGATTAAACTTTTCTTTTAGAGGCCTAAGCAGTACTGGGAAGTTTGACCATAAACTAGTTCATGCAGTGAGAGTGCTTGTGACCTAATTTTACATATAAATTGTATGCACTCATTCCAAGGTCAAGGTGAGAGCTGACTTGGTCTGAGGCATTTACTTGGTTTTGCCTTGAGGAAGTGAGAGCACTGATGGACACTATCAGTACTTGGACTGAAGAGATTTAAGTGACTATCTTCTGCTTCCTTATAATATATGCTCTTTTTGTCATAAGCTTTTTATTTCGTTTATAATTTCATGTTTTGTCTTGTGTTTTGATTTTTCTTTTTTGAATGGGTTTTCTTATTAGGAAGGGTTAAGTTATTATAGATTAATTTTGTGGGTTATAATTGTGGGTGTATCTGTTAAATTGAAAGTTATGGTATCGAGGGGTTGAGTGTAGAGTTAGTGTGGTGTGGTTTATTGGATTGTTGAAGTTCTAAATTGGATGTATATGTGTGGTGTATGAGACTATTTGAGTGGATTTGAAGACTGTGGCATGTGTTTGTTTGCTAGGATGTGCTGGGTAGGTACGAAGATGGTCAGGTACCTTTCCCCGACCAGGCTAGGGGATCTCTGTCCCTTCAATTGTTCTCCATTGTCTCCAGAAGCACATAGGGTATGTTGGGCCCTGGGGACAGCTAGGAAGATGAAGAGGTGTGGTGGGGCTGTGCCTGGTGGGGAATTGGGAAGGAGTGGATGAATAGGTGTGCTGGGAACAAGAAGCTGCCCCGAGGTGAAATGGGTCCAGGAGAGGGGTCTTCCCTGTCTTGTTCCCATACCCAAGGGCCCTGCTTGATGCGGACAAGTGACATGGTCTTCCTCGATTGTACATCCTACTTGGGCAGTGTTATGCAATCCCATGTCCATTTAGAACAAGACTGTTTTAATAGCAGATCTTGTTAGGTCAGTGGACCTGACTTGCATCACTAAGACCTGGCTGGATGAAAATGCTGGTCCAGTACTGGTTTCAACTATTCCGTCCGAGTATTCTGTGATGCACCTCCTGAGGATGGATCGAAGGGTTGGGGGTGTAGCCATCTGTTTTAGATCGGAACTGGACCTTATGGAGGTACCAGTAGGGATCACCAACACCTTTGAATGCATCGTTGGTGCAGGATGCTTCTCATCTACCATCTACCAGAAGATGGGAAACATTTCCTGCAGGAAGTCATGGACTTCATCATCGAGATGGTACTGGGATCCCCCAGATGGCTGATTCTGGGGAATTTCAATGCCTGGGTCAACGATGAACTCTTGCAATTTGGTCCGGACTTCCTCTCGTTAATGTGTTCATTGGACCTTACACAGATTTTTCCTCTGTGACTCACATAAATGGTTATTCATTGGACATGGTGTTTCTTTGGGGACTGGGATATCTAACATGGTAGTGGAGCTAGTCAGATGGTCTCGCTATCACCCCGTGGGGTTCAGTTTCATGTCTCCCCCCCAATAGACCTGCCCCTATGGAGATGGTCCTGTGCTGCCCTGTGATAGGTGTTACCCCAGGAGGTCTAATGGTGGTACTGGATCTATCAGGTAATCCAACTGAATACATGGATCCAGGGAATCTAGTACTTACCTATAGAAGGACGATGACAGAGGCCCTGGATGCCACAGCTCCTGTTCGTGTCTGCCCACTCACCCTTCACCCAAGGTCCCCATGGTTTGATGGGACCTTGAAGGAGTTGAGGAGGGCGGGTCGAAGGCCAGAGAGGGGCTGGCAGACATCAGACCTGTAGTGTAACAGACTTGGGTTGATGGATCATTATATGACCTATCAATTGGCAATCACTGGTAAGAAGGCAGAATTCCTGTGTAGGGAGATTGCTGCTGTGCAGAACCAACCTGCTCCACCCTTCTGGACTGTGGACAGATTGTGCAGCCCAGTCTGTCTCCAGCACAGCAGAGCCTTTTCACATGAGAAGTGTGATGAGTTTGCTCGGTTCTTAGATAAGGTTGCCACCATCAGGTCAGGGATCTTTACAGCCCCCTCTAGTGGGTATTGTGGAGGTCGGCATGAGGTGGGAGCACCCAATTTACCTAGTCTGACTTCAGCTAACGGGAAATAGTAGACATTGTGAGGATCATTCAGACTTTGTGGCCAACCAGTTGTAGTTTGGATCTGGACCCTATGCCCCTTCTTGTAGGGTGCGTAGATGAAGTCTGCCTGATCCTAGCTGAAATAGTCTGGAGGTCTTTGGAGTGGGGAATTTTTCTGGATCCCCTAAAGGAGGCGGTTGTTCGACACCTACCTTGACCTAGATTGTCTGGCTAACTACAGACCTGTCTCAAACCTACCCTTTGTGGGAAAGGTTATTGAGTAGGTGGTTGTGCTGCAGCTGGATGACTATTTGTCCAGCCACGATGTCTATGATTCTCTCCAGTCAGAATTTAGAAAGAGGCATAGTACCAAGATGGCCCTTGTCCAGGTGCTAAATGACCTTCTAATAGCGAGGGATCGGAGGACTCATTCCATCTTGGTCCTTCTTGATCTCTCCACAGCGTTTGACACCGTAGACCATGATGTGCTACTGGAGCGCCTGTGGTTCATCTGTGGATTATCTGGCAGGTTCACAGATGGTTTCAAACTTTCCTCAATGGTAGGACCCGGAGAGTGGTGTCTGGGATTTCTTCCTCATCCCCTCTCCCTATCCTGCAGGTACCACAGGGTTCCATTTTGGCACAGATGTTATTTGCATTGTATATGCTGCCACTGGGAAAAATCATTAAGCGGTACAATCTGAGTTTTCACTGCTATGCAGATAATACTCAGCTGTACATGTCCTTTGTGCCAGGACAGGATGTGATTATTGTTATTTAACAACTGTCTGTCTGAGATCCAGGATTGGATGAGTGCCAGCTGGCTGCGTCTGAACCTAGATAAAACTGAGATACTTGTTGTGGACCCAGATTGAAGGGAGGTGGGTATATTGGTTGGACAGCTGTCTGTGCTTTGGTTCAGAGGGTGCACAGCTGACCACCTCAGATAGGGTGCAGAACCTGGGCATTATTTTTGATGATGGCCTGACCCTTAAATCACAGGTGTTGGCCATTGTCAAATTCTCTTTTTACCATCTGATGAATACCACCCAGGTGAAGCATCTGGTTCCTCCAGATGATCTTACAACTCTGGTCCATGCCTTCATAATCTCCCAACCTTTTTTTTGGCTTTCTTTATTACTTCCAGATCCCGGGCATCCTTCAGGAGTGCCCACTCAGAGACTACCTTACTCCCAGCCTGAACCCCCCCACATCTTCCAGGATCTCTCCCTGAACAACCCCCAGGCAGGCCCAATCCCAGTATCGACTCCGGGGCTAGTTCCGCCCTTCTGGTCAACTTTTAAGTGAGAGGTGCCTTACCTGGGGCCGAATGGTTGACTGTGGCAAGATCCGGGCACATCTGGGCTGGCGGTTGGGACGTGGGTGTTCCCCTGGGGCCACCGTCATCTCATCAGTGGTCTAGGAGGCCCTTTCTTGTGTAGCTTGTTCCCCCCCCTCAGCACAAATGTGCAATGGCGTCTGTACGCAGGTGGAGCCCATAGACGCCCGCCATTCTTATCCCCCACTTGTTCCCACACAGGCAGGCAGTACCCCTGGTCTCCACCAGGAGGCCACTATTGTGCCAGGAAGATCCCTGAATCCCTCCCAGGGAGAGGAGAGCTGTCCCACAGATGCTCGATCCATCTCCTTCCCCTGCCGACCCCCAGAGCCCGAACTCGCTCCCGAACCTGGGTCGCTGGCATAGCACGAGGTGTGGCGACCAGCACTTCAACCCTCAGCACCACTGGGCTGGCTATAACCTCCCATCTTGATTGCTGTAATGCCCTTTACCTAGGGCTACTGGGGGTTGATATTCGCCGTTTGCAGCTAGTGCAGAATGCAGCAACCAGGTTGCTTACTGATACCTCTGGGGCCAGTAATATAACACCTGTGCTCAAAGGACTGAACTGGCTGCTAGTACAGTGGTGGGTCACCTTTAAGGTTGGGTTGCTGACCTACAAAGCCCTACACAATCAGGGACCCAGTTTCTTGCAAGATCTTCTTCGCCTCTACCACAATCTCCGTCCTCTTCGATCTTCCAACAAGGGATTGCTAGAGATTCCCAGGGTTGGTTTGAAATCATCAGGGGCCCAGTCTTTTGCATTAGTGGCCCTGACCCTGTGGAATTCTCTACCTTGTCATATTTGAGAGTGACTGACTGTCCAGTTTCAAAATAGTACTGAAAACATATCTGTTTGGCCTAGTCTACCCTGATTCTGATTGAAACTGTTGGCTAGCCCAGTATACTTATATTTATTTCAGCTACCAATTATATTTATTATCTAATGTTTTAATTTTATTTGATGCCTTGTTGGTTTTAAATGATTGTTTTATTTTATTGTACAAGCACCTTGGTTTCAGAAAGATGCTTTTTATAATTAAAGGATCAATCAGTCAATCCTATTACTTCTTTTAGATACCTCAAGGTCTGACTTGACCCCAACTTTAACTTTTCACCACACATGAATGCAATCCACAAGAACCTTCACTCCAAGCTTGGTGCCTTGTATAGAAACAGGGACTGCATTCTTCCATCAGCCCGACACGCTATTGTACGGAAAATGATCCTTCCTACCTTTGATTTTGCAGACATAGTCTACAGTGCCACCACCAAAACTACTCTGGCTAGACTAGACACTCTTTCAATTCCTTCTGCCACTTTATGCTAGCCTGCCCTCTTGCATTCACCACTGCGATCTTTAAATAGCCACGCCCCTCTCTTTGCTGGAGTCTAGGCATTTGGCACACTCTTCTACTTTCATGGCTAAATTCTAGTCTGGGAATCTCCCCTCCTACCTTTTCTGTCTTTTCTCTGAGCTCCTATTCCCTTTGGAACACTGACTCGTTCATTGACCATTCCCCACTGCTCCACTACAGTTGGTCAATCTGCCTTTTCCTTCCATTGTCCTAAAATCTGGAATGTCTTCCCCCTTACATCTGCAATGCACCTTTTCCCAAAGCTCTCTTCCCTCCTGTGCATGTACACATACCACTCCTGCTCATGCCAAACCCCCTGCCCCTTTTCTGTAGTTCTGTACCACTTAAAGCAAGGCTGCACCCTGTTATTGTATCATATCTACTTTGTACCCTGATATTGCAACCAATTATCACTGCTAGACTGTAACTGCTCCTATATCCTCCTGCTCACATGTTTGTGCCCTCTGTAAATTGTACTCTGCACTTTGCTGTTTGTGTGGCACTTAATGTTCCCATTGTATATTTTATTTCTAGGGACGCACATACAGGATGTTGTTAAATCCACACTGTCTGGCAGGTTCCTTGCCACTTTAAATCTTGCTGGAAGGTCTTCAAGCTGGCTCCTCCCACCCACCTGGGTGGTAAAACCTTCAGCTCCGCCCCATGATGCCAGATCTTTCTTACCGCTAGGAAGCTCAGGTTCCCTCCTTAGCGCTCTGCGTTTTAGGCCTGGATCCAAACTCTTCGGGTTTTCCGAAAATTATTTTAAAGTTTTCAAGACTTTGGTCTTCATCTTCCCTCATGGCTGCAATGAACAAATCAACTCTCGACTTCCGTCGGTGCCTGTGTTGGTGGATGATGTCCCGGTCCAATCCGCACTCCACATGTGTTTACTGCCTGGGGCTTGGCTACAATTCGCAGGCTTGCGATCTGTGCAAGTCCTTCTTGGCTTCGTTCTTAGAGGACCGCACTGCTAGACTACAACTTGGGCATCCCGAAAAATGGTATCTGCCGGTGAAGTCAAAGGAGGCCCGTTGGGTGGTGCCTTTGGCAGCGGGCTCCACAGAGCAGCTGGAGCAGTTGATCGCCCTCAAGGAGGAGGCAGCCCAGGCAGCTTCATCTTCCTCCTCGGCCGCGGCATTTATCCTGCTCTCCCTGGGCTCCTTCTACACTGCTTCTTTTAAGGAGCTTTGCCAGTCCCTCTCCACCAAGGGAGATGGGCCATTGGGGTATACCAGTTGGTCCAAGAAAAAAGATCCAAAAGGTAAGTCCCACCATCGATGTTCGTGGGAGCGGGAGAGATCCCCTTCAACGGACCGTCAGTTGTCAACTTCAGTTGAAGTTGCGGCTGCGGCCGCTGGGTTCAAGGTGTCCCCGTTGGGTCAGCCAGCCGAGACACCCGTCGACATGGTCGAGATTTTTCTTGACCTGTCGGACAGTCTGTCGACTGGAGAAGCGAACAACCCTTCTTCACCGGTTCCCCCGTTGGTTACCGAGGACTTGCCTGTGCCTCCTGTGCTGAAGTCCCCAGTCAAGGACCCTGTACCCAGGGATGAGCGGCATTCCCCGGCCCCGTCTTTGACCCACCTTCAGCGACCCCGAAGGTCTCTGTCTCGCTCTCGGTCCTCTTCCAGGTTGATCAGATCCCGCCGATGTCAGCGGTCTCTGTCTCAGCACCATGGAAAGCGGTGGCATCACTCGTCCTCTTCGTCTTCTTCGGAGGATAGGCTCTGACGTAAGTTACGTCAGCACTACGAGGACTTCATGTAGCAGCAACTTTTGTTGACTGGTATCAAGCCGACTCCTTCACCTTCTCCGGCCATTAAGTGGTTGTCATTGGAGTGGCTGAAACAATCCCTCGTAGTAGTCAAGGAGCCCAACCTGGCACTGGTTGTTCGGCCCAAAATCGGCTGCTCCACCCATTGTGGTGGAACCACCGCCTCCTCAACCGAAGACTGGGGCCCCTACCAAGGATTCTCAGTTGGTCAGAGCTTGCCCCACAGGTTGTTGGTCACCCTCACTCACGATTGACCTCTGCAGGTGGAGGGTGGCTCAGGTGCTCGGCAGCTGTTCGCAGACTCCTCGTAGTCTGACGACGACTCCTCCCTGTTTTCCAGGCCACTTGACCTGGAGTCTGCAGGGGTCAGTCGATGGATGAGAGCCCATTCTCATTCTTGGGTATGTTTCAACTCATCTGAGTCTACTGGGATGCAGCTCGAACCCATTCAGAAATGGGACAAGTATCCCCTCATGGAGATACTGGACTGAAGGGGATTCCCCTACAGAGGCCTTTCCGGTGGCCGAAGCCATTGTTGGCCCAGCTCTGGAGTTATGGCAGCAGCCTGCATCTTGTCCCATGCCTTCGGCCAGGATGGCTCGCAAGTACGCAGTTCCCACTGGTTCACTCTCCGGTTTGTCGGAGCACCCCTCTGCGGAGGGGCTGGTGACTGATAGTGTTTTCACGCTTTCCGGGAATGCTAGGGACGTGGACAAACTGCTTGATAAGGACTCCAAAAAGCTGGATTACTCCGGGTGGAAGGTTTATGCTGCATCCTTCCTAGACCTTTATCAGGTTAGCTTGGCTGTACTGATGGCACATTTTTCACATGCCCTCATGGGTTCCCTGGATGAGGTGATTTATTATCTCCCTGCTGACCTTTAGAAGATGGTCAAGCAGGTGTGGGATCAGGGAAGGGCAGTGGCTAAACAGCTCCAAACTTCTTTGGACATTGGTGACTATTGTGCCCAGTCAGTAGCAGCCACAGTAGCCATGTGCCACAGAGCTTGGCTGAGGATATCCACCTTCACGGCAGACACTCAGCACAAGCTGGCAGATGTTCCCTTCCTGGGCACTGACTTGTTCAGGTCAGAGGTGGAAGGCCATCTCCAGAGAATTGAGAGGTCCAATGCCACCTTGGACTTGGTCACGTCTGCCCAGAAAGACAAAGGCCACCAGCAGCAGCGCAAGCCCTTTCACCCTTCTGCTTCTGTGGCATCTCCAGCCCAACAACACCAGCAACAGGCTCACACTTGGCACCCTAAGGCCAAGTCCGCCGTTTCCTTCGGTTGCAAACCTGGATGCAAGAGTCCATGAGGCTCCTCGGTGAGCCTTTCCTCCAAGCCTGCCCAGTGACGGGTTGAGGGGTGTTGCCCCCAGCCTCGTTACTCCTCCCTGGATTCCCCCATGGAGGTACGGCTCCGCTACTTCCTTTCCATCTGGTCCGCTATCACCACAGACTGCTGGGTGCTAGAAGTGGTAGGCAGGGGTCTGCCTCTGGAGTTAAAGCAGTTCCCTCCCTATTGAGCCATCGCTCCTTGGGGGGCAATGGGTTCCGCAGCCTCTGTCGGCTTGTCAAGCTGACATTGCCCTGCTCCTCCAGAAGGAGGTGACCGGCGAGGTGATGGACCCTCCTTCAGACCCAGGGTTGTGTCCAGGTACTTCCTAGTCTCAAAATGGATGGGGGGGCTGGTGCCCCATTCTCAACTTGCACAACCTGACCAAGTTCCTAAGCCTGCGCACCTTCAGGATGGTCACTCTGGCTCAGATCATTTCATCCTTGGAACTAGGTGTGTGGTTCTGTTTTCTGGAACTCCAGTGAAACCACTGGCTACTCTTTTTAATAAATCATGGGAGGACAGTGTGGTACCCAAGGACTGGAGGAAGGTGGATGTGATTCTCCTTCACAAACGTGGGACCAAGACAGAGGCAGGAATCTACAGACCTGTCAGTTTGACCTCTGTGGTAGGGAAAGTGATGGAGTCACTTCTGAAGGAAAGAATAGTTGAGTACCTAGAGGCCAGTGGGGCAGAGGACCCAAAGCAGCATGGGTTCACAGTGGGAAGGTCATGTCAGATGAATCTAATAGATTTCTTTGACTGGGTGACCAAAGTAGTAGACCACGGAGGGGCTGGGGACATGGCCTATCTAGATTTAGCAAGGCATTTGACACAGTCCCACACAAATGATTAATAGTCAAATTAACCAGCCGGGGAGTAGATCTCAGGGTGGGTAGCCTGGGTAAAACATTGGCTGGACAACAGGACACAGAAGGTAATTGTACATGGAATCCACTCTGAAGAAAGAGGGGTTACTAGAGGGGTACCACAGGGTTCAGTATTGGGTCCAGTCCTTTTTAATGTCTTCATAAGTGACGTTGCAGAGGGACTGGAGGAAAAGTATGTCTCTTTGCAGATGACACAAAGATCTGCAACAAGGTTGATACACAAAGAGGCGTGGAAAGGATGAGAAGGGACTTGGCAAGGTTGGAGGAATGGCCAGAAGTATGGCAGCTAGGTTCAATGCAAAGAAGTGCAAAATAATGCACCTGGGAAACAAAAACCAAGGGGAAGAATACACAATGGGGGGAGGTAGTAACAACAAAAAAAAGGAAAGGGACTTGGGGGTAATCATATCAGATGACCTTAAGGTTAGCAAGCAATGTGAGAAGGCAGTAGTGAGGGCTAGTGGTATACTGGGATGCATAGGGAGAGACATCTGCAGCAGAAAACAGGAAGTTGTTATCCATCTGTACAGACAGTTGGTGAGAACCCATCTGGAGTACTGCATGAGTTCTGGAGACCCCATCTCTGCAAGGACATAGACAGGATAGAGGCAGTCCAGAGGAGGGCAACTAAAATGGTGCAGGGTCTACAAGAGAAGCCGTATGAGGAGAGACTAAAGGAGCTTAATATGTATACCCTTGAGGAAAGAAGGGTGGGGGGGGGGACATGATAGAAACTTTTATGTTCCTCAGTAGAATCAACAAAGTCCAAGAGGGAAGCATCTTTCAGAAAGAGACCTGCAAGAACAAGGGGACACAATTTAAAGATACAGGGGGGACGGTTCAGGGGCAATGTAAGGAAGTATTATTTCACAGAGAAACATAGAAACATAGAATTTGATGGCAGATAAGGACCACTTGGCCCACCCAGTCTTCCCATTTCTCTACCTAATGGATAAGCTGCAGATCCTAGTTAACTAGCAGCCTACTTCTTTCTGCCCCCACCCCCTAGAATTGCCTTATGACTGTCCCATGCATGCTTGAATTCCACCACTGTTTTTGACTCCACAAACTCCTCCAGAAGGCCGTTCCATGCATCCACAACCCTCTCTGTGAAAAAATACTTCCTTAAATTACCTCTGAGCCCCCCCTCTATCTTCAAATTGTGCCCCTTGTTCTTGCACACCTCTTGTTTTGAAAGATGCTACCCTCTTGGACTTTGTTGATTCCCTTGAGGTACTTGAAAGTTTCTATCATGTCCCCTTCTCCCTCCTTTCCTCGAGGCTATACATATTAAGCTCCTTAAGTCTCTCTTCATATGTCTTCTGGTGCAGACCCTGCACCATTTTAGTTGCCCTCCTCTGGACAGTTTCCATCCTGTCTGTCTTTGTGGAGATTGGGTCTCCAGAACTGCATGCAATACTCCAGATGGGGTCTGACCTGCTGTCTGTACAGAGGGATAATAACTTCCTGTTTTCTACGGGTAATGCCTCTCCCTATGCATCCCAGTATCCCCCAGCCCTCCTTGCTGCCCTCTCACATTGCTTGCCCACCTTTAGGTCATCTGATATGACTACCCCCAGGTCCCTTTCCATTTTTGTTGTTGTATCTCACCCCCCCCACTGTGTACTCTTCCCCTGGGTTTTTGTTTCCCAGGTGCATTACCTTGCACTTCTTAGCATTGAATCTAAGCTGCCATACATTTGACCATTCCTCTAACCTTGCCAAGTCCCTTTTCATCTCGTCCTTTCCACCCCACCTTGTGCATCAACTCTGTTGCAGATCTTTGTGTCATCTGCAGAGACATACTTTTCCTTCCAGTCCCTCTGCAATGTCGCTTATAAAGACATTGAAGAGGACCGGTCCTAATACTGTCCCTTCGGTACCCCACTAGTAACCCCCCTTTATTCAGAGTGGACTCCATTTACTATTACTCTCTGTGTCCTATTCTCCAGCCAATTCTTTACCCAGGCTGTCATCTTGGGACCCACTCCCAGGCTGACTAACTTGTATATTAATCTTTTGTGTGGGACTGTGTCAAATGCCTTGTTGAAGTCTAGGTAGGCCATGTCCACAGCCCCTCCCTGATCTACTACTTTGGTCACCCAGTCAAAGAAATCTATCAGATTCATCTGGCATGACCTTCCTGCTGTGAATCCATGCTGCCTTGGGTCCTATGCCCCTCTGGCATCTAGATAATCGACAATTCTTTCCTTCAGAAGTGAGTCCATCATTTTCCCTACCACTGAAGTTAAACTAACAGGTCTGTAGATTCCTGCTTCTGCCTTGCTCCCACTTTTGTGAAGGGGAATCACATCTGCCCTCCTCGGGTACCACCCCATCCTCCCATGATTTGTTAAAGAGGGTAGTCAGTGGTGTCACTAGTTCTACCCTTAGTTCTTTTAGAATTCTAGGATGAATCCCATCAGGCCTCATTGCTTTGTCCACCTTCAGTTTTAAGAGTTCTTTCAGAACCCTTTCTTCTGTAAATGGGCTGGTATCAACTTCTGTATCTAGAGTGTTTCTACTGTTTTAGGTACCTCCCTCTTCCTTTGTAAATACTGAGCAAAAATATTTGTTTAGTATCTCTGCCTTTTCACGGTCACCCTCTGCCCACCCTCCCTCCCTTTATTAAGCCTCCCTATCCTCCCTTGGTCTTCCTTTGCTTCCTGATGTACCTATAAAGGTTTTATCCCACTTCTTAACAGAGTTGGCTATCTTTCTTCAGTTTGGGCCTTTGCTGTTCTGACTGCCTTCCAGCTTCCTTTTGCTTTAACTGATACAGTTCTCTGTCCTGCTCCTTCTGTGATTCCTTGTACTTCCTGAAAGCTTTCTTTTTCTCTTGAACCTTCACTGCCACTTCCTTTGAGAACCATAGTGGTTTCTTACATCGTTTCATTTTGTTTAGTTGCTTCACACAAAGGCTTGTTACCTCTGTGATGGCAGTTTTTATTATTCCCCATTGTTCTTACACCCCTTCTTCCTGCCCATTTGCTAGTGCATTCCTTAGGCACTCACCCATTTTGGCAAAGTCAGCCCTCCTAAGGTCCAGTACTTTTGCCTTTGTATGACTTGACTCTATTGCTGTGTTTATTGTGAACCATACTGTTCGATGGTCGCTAGTTCCCAGATGGATATCCACTTCTACATCTGTGACCCTCTCTTCATCTCCATTTGAAAGAACCAGGTCTAAGATTGCTCCCTCTCGCGTGGGCTCCAATACTAGTTGTCTAAGGCACGCCCCCCGTAGGGCATCTAGAATAACCCCACTCTTCGAAGTGGCTGCTGCAACTGCACTCCAGTTAACATCTAGCATATTCAGATCACCCATCAGCAATATCTCCCCTTTATCTGCCATTCTAAATATACTTTCTATCATTTCCTTGTCCATTTCCTCTCCCTGAGAAGGGGGTCTGTATACAACCCATGTGCGGATTGTGGTTCCATTGCCGGTCTCCAAATTTACCCACAGTGCTTCTTCTCCTCGCTGTTTTCCCTTTTGTTCTGTTGCTTTGATTCCTTCCCTTATGTAAAGAGCTACTCCTCCTCTTTTACCCTCCCTGTCCCTCCTGTAGATAGTGTATCCTGGTATGTTTACGTCCCAGTCATGGTTTTGTGTGTACCATGTTTCTGTGACTGCCATTGTTATCCAGATGTTCCTCCTCCATCAAGGCCACTAATTCAGGAAGCTTGTTACTCAGACTATGGGCATTGGTACTCATTGCTCTCCATTTTTTGATGGCTTTACCTTCTGTTGCAGCATCCCCCACTGACCTTTCTACTTAGGTCTTTTTCTCATTTAGTACCCTGTTTTGTAGGGAGAGGCTGGGATTTTCCTGCTGCTTATCAGTGCCTCCTCCCTTGACTAATTTAAAAGCTTGCCAATGAAGCATTTAAACCGATTGCTCAAAAGACTTGTTCCCTTCCTTTACAGATGCAGACCATCCTACCAGTATAGGCTGGTGTCCCTCCAGGTGGAACCCCAGTCCCCAATGAAGCCAAACCCCTGTTCTCCACACCATTTTTTCAACCATTCATTAAACTGCATGGTGCAAAGTACCCTGGCCTCACTCATGCCATTGACAGGCAGCACCTCTGAGAAGGATACTGTGTGTGTGCTACTTGTCTTAGGCCCCTCCCCAATTCTACAAAGTCCTTCTGCACTGCTCTAATCTCATGTTGAGCCAAGTCATTTGTCCCTAGGTGGACAATGACATCCAGCTCAGACTCCCGTACAGCTGTTCTCGTGATCCTGAGGATGCGCTTCCTCTCCCGTCAAGCCATGGCACCAGGCAGGCACCTTACTTCAGTTTTCCCTGCTCCCCTCAGTTCTATCCCCCTAATAATTGAGTCCCCCACCAGGAGCTGCTTCCTTTCCTTGTGGTGACCTCTGCCTCCTTCCTGGGTGCCTCCTTTGTGATAGTTGTCCTCAGCCTCCTTAGTTTCCTCTGCGGGTGCATCCATAGGGGAGCTATGCTCCCCCAGAATGGTGTATGGATTGTGGAGTGGAACAACTGACTGGGTGTGCCTCTGTTCTACCATCCTCACCCTCCCTGAGCCCACTGGTCCAACTGCTGTGCTTTCTTCGCTACCTCTGAGGTAGTAGTGGTGGCTCTGGTGCTCCCTGGATGGGGGAGGTTCCCTTTCCTACCGTCCACTGTGGCCTGGGGGAAGGGTCCTTTACTACCGTCCAGTGTGGCCTGAAGACGGGCAATTTCCTCCCTGAGGGCAGAGTTGTCTGCTAGTAGGGCAGCATCTCAGCCTCCAGAAAGACTCCCGGAAGAGGGTAGTGGATGCATGGAACAGCCTTCCTGAGGAGGCTGTGGGGTCTAAAACTGTGGGAGAATTTGAGTGCATGGGACAGACATAAGGTAATTTTTTTTTTTTTTGGGGGGGTAGGAAGAAATAGGCAGTTGGTTAACTAGGATCTGCGGCCTATCCTGTAGGTAGGGAGATGGGCACACTAGATGGGCCAAGCAGTCCTTATCTGCCATCAAAGTCTATGTTTCACGTCCCAATTCATCTATCTCATCAGCGAATCCTCCACTTTAGAGCAGAGGGATCTCTTTACGAGTCCCAGGCCATGCCCTTCAGCCTCTCTTCAGCTTCCTGGGTCTTCACCAAATGTATGGCAGTGGTGACAGCACTCCTGTGGTGCTGAGGGATCTGGGTGTACCCTTACCTGGACGATTGGTTGATTGCAGCCCCTTCCAAGTTGGAGGTGAAGCGGTCCAGGGATCTGACCCTCCAGATCTGCTCTCAGATTGGCCTTCTCATCAGCAAGGCCAAATCAGAACTCTTGCCATCTTAGGTGATTCAGTTCATTGGGGCAGAGCTCGACTCTCTTCGAGCCAGAGCCCGGCTCCCGGCGGACAGGGCTGAAGTCCCTTCCTCCTTTGCCCAGTCACTTCTGGTTGGGCAACTGTGCCCTGCCCCGGACTTTCTGTGTCTTCTGGGCCTCATGGCAGCCTGCACCAGTGTGGTCCATTGGGCCTGCTGGAATATACATCCCCTTCAGTGGGGGCTGGCCAGCCAGTGGTCACAACACGCCGGTGCTCTGGACCAGCTGGTGGCAGTGACCCAGGAGATGCTGGATGGCCTGCAGTGGTGGCTTGTCCCAACTTATCTGCAGGAGGGTATCCAATTTGTCTGCCCCTAGCCGACGGTCACTTTAATGACTGACTCATCTCTGATGGGTTGGGGTGCCCATCTAGGGGAGCTCAGGGCCCATGGCCTCTGGTCTCCTCAGGAGTCTCGATGCCACATCAACCTGCTGGAGCTTCGAGCGGTGTGACTAGCCCTCACCGCTTTCTCTCCATTTGTATGGGGTCAGGTGGTTCAGGTCCAGATGGACAGTACCACAATCATGTACTACCTCAACCGTCAAGGCGGGACGCACTCCTTGCCTCTGTGCAAGGAGGCTCTCCGCATCTTGTCTCTCGTGAGCAGCCTGGAGGTGGATCTCCTAGCCATCCATGTGGCAGGAGCCTCGAACAGTCTGGCCGATACCCTCAGCCAGATAGGCGTTGCATCTCACAAGTGGTCTGTCCTGCTGGAGGTAGTACAAGATCATTTCTCCCATTGGGACACCCCTCAGATGGACCTGTTTGCCTCCAGGGAGAACGTGAGGCTGAGGCTGTTTCACACCCACACCCCCTCATCAGGGCTCACTGCAGGGGGATGCCTTCTTGAGGCCGTGGACCCTGGGCCTGTTCTACACCTTTCCTCCATTTCCCTTTTTCCACAAGGTGCTTCTCAAGGCCAAGAGGGATGAGGTGCAGGTGGTTCTGGTAGCTCCAGACTGTCCCTGCCAGTTCTGGTATCCAGATCTCCTCAGCTTCAGCTCCAGGCTTCCGAGGCAGCTTTCAGCCCACCTGGACCTGATCTTGGTCGACAAGGGGAAGGTTCTCCATCCGGACCTTCAATCCCTGCACATGACTGCCTGGTTCCTGAGTGGTTAGAGTTCCAGGCCTTGGGTCTTTCCGACGAGGTCCTCAACGTCGTTGAGGTGTCCTGTAAGGAGTGGACCAGAAAATGCTACGCCTTCAAATGGAAGAGATTCTCCATTTGGTGTCAGGACAAGGGGTTGGACCCCTCTTTCTGTCCCTTGGCTAGTATTTTGGACTACCTGTGGTCCCTTTCTCAACCATGGCTTCAGTCAACCCTTGAGGTGCACCTGGCAGCCATCTCTGCTTATCGGGCATGGGCCGGCAGGCAGTCGGTGGTGCAGGAGAAGGTGGTCGGTCACTTTTTCAAAGGCCTTGATCACATATCCTCTCCAGTGCAAGAACCTCCACCTCCATGGGATCTACTGCTGGTATTGGCTAAGCTCATGGACAAGCCATTTGAACTGATGCACAGGTGCGATATCTCCCACCTGTCATGGAAGACTGCCTTCTTGCTGGCTATAATGTCAGCCAACAGAATGGAAGAGCTCAAAGTGCTTTCCATCGAGTCTTCTTATCTGGTCTTCCACAGGGACAAGGTTGTCCTTTGCCCTCACCCGAAATTCCTTCCGAAGGTGGCGTTGGAGTTTCACCTTAACCAGGTGTTGACTCTGCCGGTGTTCTACCCCAATCGCACCTCAGAGGCCGAATATAGGCTCCATACTCTGGATCCTAGAAGAGCGCTCGCTTACTATAAGGAGCGAATGGCTGAAGTTCGGGGAGAGGTTCGCCAGCTGTTTGTCACCTACTCTGAAGCCGCACCTGGCAGACCTGCAGCCAAGTGGACGATAAGCAGGTGGGTCACCTCCTGCATAGATCTCTGCTATAGGTTGGTGGGCATGCAGCCTCCCAAAGGGATAAGAGCTCATTCTACCCGCCATACCGCTGCTTCTGTGCTTGCTTCTAGGGGTGTCCCTATCCAAGAAATCTGCAGGGCTGCTACCTGGAAGTCAGCACACACCTTAATTTCCCACTACCACATTGACCTAGAGTCACGCCAGGATACTGGTTTTGGGACCTCGGTTCTCCAGTCCTTATTCCCTAAGTAGGGGGTCTGTGCCTTGCCTCCCTCCTCCCAGAGAACTGCTAGGAGTCTGCCAGACAGTGTGGATTGAACAAAAATCCATGTTCCTAGAAATACTGGTTACTCACTTGTAACAGGAGTTAAAGGAGTGGCATATGTTGTTGATCCACACAACCCACCTGACCTCCCCAGTTTTGATGCACAACCTGGCTTCCAGCAGGCTAGATCTGGTGTCATGGGGCGGAGCCAAAGGTTTTACCACCTGGGTGGGTGGGGGAACCCAGCTTGAAGACCTTCCAGCAAGATTTAAAGTGGCAAGGAACCTGCCAGACAGTGTGGATGAACATATACCACTCCTAGAACTCCTGTTGCAGGTCAGTAACCTGTATTTTTGTACTGTGTTCCACATTGCAAAAAAAAAACCTAAATTGCATTTTCACTGCTGTACCTGTATCTCCAGTTTCCCCTTACCCCAGTACGTATCTGGAAATGAGCAAGTGTTGCTCAGCATACTTTCCTGGTGAAATGCTTGAAAAAATAAAATAAGTGAAAATGAATCCACTAGGGACTGGGTAGTGTTGGACCTGATGCTTAAAAACTAGGACAGAAACATAGATGTATAATAACATAGAATTTGATGGCAGATAAGGACTGTTTGGACCATCTAGTCTGCCCTTTTCTCCCTACCTACACTATTACCAAAGACCGTGTGCAATCTACAGCTCTTTCTCCTTCCCCTTCCTTTCTGCTGTGATTCCCTTGTGCTTATCCCATGCATTCTTGAACCCCACCACTGTTTTCACCCATCCCATGCTCTAGTAGGCTGTTCCAGGAATCTGCCACTGATTCTGCCAAATACTTCCTCACATCTCTCCTGAATCGAACCCCTCCCCTCGATTCATGGTATGTCTGTCCCCTTGTTTTTGAGCACCTTTTTCTCAAAAAAATACTCCCCTACTGTACCTTATTTACTCCCCATGCAGTATTTAAAGGTCCCTGTCATTCCCCCCCACCCCGTTCCTGGGTGTACATATTGAGGTTCTTTGTTCTCACCTCATAGGGCGTTTGATGTAGATCTACACCCTTTTAATTATCTTCCTCTGGACTGCCTTTGCTCTATGTCCTTCTGCAGATATGGGGCTCGATTTTCAAAGAGCCCTTAGATCACCACAATTTGCAGTGATCTAGGGCTGTGGCAAACCCTGGGTGCATCAGGGACACTGTGCACAATTTTGTAAAATCAGGGACCCTGCGTCAAAGATTCAGGTTTTGCTGCAGCTGCAGGGCTATTTGGGTGCATCTACGGAGTTTGATGGAGGGATCTGTCAACACCCTCTGGTGCAAGCCTACAGAAACTGTGGATGTTGGGGGGGCGGGGCCTGGATGCAAGGTCAGGAATGGGGCTGTATGAACACAGGGGGTGTTATAGGGCATGAGGGGGACATGTCTGCAGGTATAGGGAGCAGAGCAGGCACCTGGCAGGGTGCTGTAGAGCATATAAGACTGCTGATTGGACTGGGTGGGGGGGTTGGCATTACGATCTTATTATGACACGGCCCCTGGTGGAAGTAGCACTGGCACCTGCCCCAGATAACCCACTATCCTGTGTGGCAGGTGCCAGGGCTGCTTCCACCTGGTGCCCCATCATAACAGGATCATGATGTGAACCCCATACTCAGTTCATCTGACTTTCTTGTACGCCCAGTGGCACCTCTGCCAGGTGACTCCTATGCTCCCTATGCCTACTGCCATGCCCCCTGCCATACAGCACTCTCAGTGCCCCTGCAGCCCCTGTTCCCCACATTTTTGGCACCCCAGCTCACTCACTGCTCCTGGCTGGCTTAAGGTGAGCTCTCATTTGCAGCTATGGCGGGGCTTGCAAAATTTCAGGAAAGGGGTTTTTGCAGCTCCACCATGGCAAAAGCCCCTTTGCAAACTGGAACACCCTGATATGGGTCACAAGGCTGGTGCAGTGCCATTTTGGGGCAAAGGCTCACCTTTTCACTGCAGATGGTTTTCAAAAATGGGGATTGCCGCGTCTTTTGACTTAAGATGCCACTTGCATCACTGATGTTTGACGCAGGCACCTTGCATCATCTTTTGGGCTTTGAAAATCGAGCCCATCATCTCCAGAACTGGACACAGAACTCTAGGTGGGTTCTTACAAGCAATCTATACAGAGGCAACCCCACCTCCCTATTTCTGCTGGTGTTACCTCTCCCTATATACCCCAGCATCCCTCTTACCTTCCCTACTGCCTTGTCACACTACTTTGCCACGTTCAAGTCATCCTATAGGATTACCCCTGCATCTCTTTCCTGATTGGTTGTTGTCCAACACCACTTTATCCATTTTTGTCTTATACCCCTGGGATTCTGTGCCCTAAGCACATTATTTAGTACTTCATACTGAAACCCAGCTGCTATACCCTTGACCATTCCTACTTTTCTCAGGTCCCTCCCTGAAGTGTTCAGCCTATTGGAGAGTTTGGTATCACACATGAAAAGCAGACCTTCCCTTCAAACTGCTCTGCAGTCTTGCTCAATGTATAAAGAGGACTAGCCCCCAGCACTGATCCATGAGGCACCATGCTGGTCACCCTCCCTTTGTGAAAAAGAACTCTGTTTATCAACTCACCACCCTCTGTCACCTATCTCTTAACCAATTTCCTATCCAATTTACCACCTTTGGATCCACTCCTAAGCTACCCAGCTTGCTTACTAGCCTCTTATGTGGAATGGTGTTGAACGTCTTAGTGAAATGCAGGTAGGCCACGTCCCCCACTCCACCCTGATCTAGTTCCTTGGTCATGCAGTCAAAGAAATCTATCTGATTAATTTGACATAACCTCCCCTTGTGAAACCATGCTCCCTTGGGTTTTGTAACCCTCTAGATTAAAGAAATTCTGCAATCCTTTGCAGGTCTCATAGTAGGTAGTTACCCAGGTACAATTTTTTTTCTTTTGTTCCTCCCTTCAGCCCCCCTGACCCACCTCTCCTTCAGGCCAGCCTAGGCCCTACTGACACACTCGCCCCATCCCTGCCACCTCATATTACAGCTGCCCCAGGGGTAACCCGGTGTCTCCTTTCACCAGATGGGTCCCTCTCCTCTGAGGGGGAAGGTACCATGGGGACAACCAGAAAACTCTTACTTGCATCCTGTGTGCTAGTGAGGTAGAACTGGAGACTCAGGGTTTCCATGGTGGAGGGGCCTGCAGCTGTCATCCGGCTGGTCGGGAAGCTGTTTTTCCAAATGTTCTCCCTGAGGGCATGGCATGCCACAGACATCCAGGCAAATGCCAATGTCCACCACGCCCCCTGCATTCAGTGGGGCTTGCAGAAATGCTGCATTCCCAGCCTCTGCCAGGAGTCTGCATACACAGAGCCACAACTCCACCCATCCCCCAGAAGAAAAGTCGTCAGATGCTGGAGCATTCTCCCCCCTGCTGGCCCTCCAATGACCATGGTTCATTCATGAACCCAGGTCACCTGTGTTGCAAGCAGAAATCCAACTGCTATGCCGACAGACCAGCAACCCAGGTACTATTGATCACCGTACAGTGTGGTATAACATTAAGATGAGAACAGAGGCTACTCATATGAGGTTCAAGGGTCTTGGAATTTAGGAGGAAGGATTTTAAAGAAATCCAAGACTGGCACAGAAACTGCCTGGTAGCAGGGATTGCCAGGGTGGGGAAAAAAAAGAAGGGCATAATTAAGGCACCCATCCTCTGATTGAATGAAGTGGGTAAAAGCACCAGGAAAGAGAGACCATTATGTTTCTGTAGGAAGTGGCCAAGGTGGTAAAGGAAAAAATGATGCCATTCAGATGTTATAAGGAAATACAGGGGAGGAGGATAGGGTGGCATACTAAGTAAAACAGAGTGAAGAAAGAAAGGCAAGCAAAGATGCTGACTGAGGACAGGCTAGCCAAAGGGGCAGCTAAAGGAAATAAGATTTTCTTCAGGCACATAAGTGAGAAAAGGAAAGCAAGGGGGGAGGGATAAGGAGGGCAGCAGGGGAAGACTGTGGAGATGAGGATCAAGAAAAAGTTGCCATTCTGAACAGGTGGTACTTCAAAGAATATGAACAACTCGTATCAATGTAGGAAAGCAGCAGCAAAAGCCAATAGAATGCTGTGGTGCATTGCTAGAGGAATCACCTCTAGGAGGGAGGAAGTCATTCTGCCACTGTACAGGTCACTGGTGAGGCCACACTTGGAGTACTCTGTACAGTTCTGGAACCCATACTTAAAGAAGGATATCAGGTTACTGGAGGGGGCACAGAGAAGGGTGACTAAAATTATCAGAGGTATGGAGGGGAAGCCTTACGAGGATAGACTGAAGGACCTCAACGTGTACTCATTGGAGGAGAAAATTTATTTTATTTATTTCAAATTGGTGACCGGTAAAGGCACACTGAGCCGAGGCTTGTTTCCAGGTGCGACCCGGGAACAAGGTGCACACTGTTAGAAGGCAGAGAAGTACAAACAATATCTTGTTTCAGATGAATAGTACAGTATGACATTTCATAGTAGTTCGCAGTAAAGTAACAATTGTTACTAGAACAGACGATTAGAACAACATCGGAACATTTCATTTCTAACAATTTGTAATTACAGTATATTACAACTGTATGTGTGTGTGTGTGTGTGTGTGTGTGTGTGTATATATATATATAGATATAGATATATATAGATAGACATATACAGATATATATAGAATATATATATAGATATATATAGATAGATATAGAGATATATATATATATATATAGATATATATAATGTGTGTGTGTGTGTGTGTATATACACATATTTACAGGTATTGGTTGTCCAGAGGCTAGCGCTAGCATGGTGAAAGTACATCAGGTAGGTGGTTATGTGGTTTGGGGCTGGCGTGTGCAATAATATTTACCAGAAAGGGCCACTGAGGGTAGGCTTAGGCCCAAGTTAAGGAGGCTTCAGATGAGCATCTTGGGCAGGGAGGGGGAGGGAGGAGCCTGAGGAGTTGTTTAAAGGCTGATAAGGAGGAGGTCTGGTGGAGGGTGGGTGGGAGGTTGTTCCAAAGGAAAGGGAGCCGGTAGGAAAAGGCAGCTTGCCCAGAGGCAGAGAGGGGGCATGGGAGGTGGAAGGTACATGCAAGTCTATGGTGGAGTGAGTAGTCTGGGGAGATGGCTGGAGAGAGGCAGGAAGAGAGGTGGGGGGAAGGGAGCCAAGCCAATATTTAGCTATGAGGGAGGTGCTGTGGGCAGTCTGCTTCGCGAGAGTGGCATCAGGGGTAGTGTGGAGTATAGGAGGCAGTGATGAGTGAGTGGGGGGGCGGTGGCGAATTGACTGAAAGAATTGAGCAGGATGTCACGTTTCAGAGGGAGGAGGTAGGGGCTGTGCCATAGATGACATCTGCATAGTCCAGAACTGGTAGGATGGTTTTGTGTAAGAGTTCACTCCAGGTGGGAAGGGGAAGGCTGGCTTTGTGGTGATAGAGGATGGCCAGTTTGGGCCGGAGTTTGGTGCAGATGGCATTGACGTGGGTGGAAAAGTTGATGTGGGTATCCAGCCAGAGTACTGACTCAAGGGGAACACTGTCCAAGGTGGAGATCGGTGATGGTGCAGGTAGGAGGCAAGCTTTTTTCTGGTTCTGAATACCATGGTGACTGGTTTTTTTTTTTTTTGGCATTAAGTTTAAGCTGTTTTTTTTCAGGAGCCAGGCTTGTACTCTGTTGAAATCACTTTGGATATTTGGGAGCACACTGTCATGAGAGGGTCCTGAGGCATAGATGATGGTGTTATTGGCATGCAGGTGCACGTTTGAGGAGAGACTGGCAGAGGGGAGGTCATTTTTGAATAGGGAGAAAAAGATGGGGCCAAGGATAGAGCCTTGGTGGATGCCCGAGAGGATGGGGGGGGGCGATGTCACATATAACAGAGTAGATGATCCAGATGGGGTGGGCAGAATGAGAAGAGATCTGGATAAACTAGCAGAATGGTCAGAAGAGTGGCAACTGGGATTTAATGCAAAGAAGTGCAAAATCATGCACATAGGGAAGAGAAACCCTGAAGCCACCTATAGGCTGGGAGGGGAGTTGCTAGCAGTCACAAAGGAAGAAAGAGACTTGGGCATCATCATCACTGATGACCTAAAATCATCCAAGCAGACCTCTAAAGCAGTAGAGTAGGCTAGGGGTGTTAGGGTGTATTAGTAGGGGTATCACAAGTCATAAGAGGGAGGTAATAACCCTCTGTACAAGACATTGGTTAGGCCCCATCTGGAGTACTGCGCAGTATTGGAGGCCACACCTTCACAAGGACATTAACCAAATTGAGGCAGTCCAGAGAAGGGCAACCAAAATGGTGCAGGGACTGCATCAGAAGACATATGAGGACAGATTAACGGAGCTCAATATGTATACCCTTGAGCAAAGGAGGAGAGAGGTGATATGATCGAGGCATTCAAACACCTTAGGGCATAAACAAGGTGAAAGAGTCTAAAATATTTAAATATAAGAAAAATAGCAGGACAAGAGGACACAGCATGAGATTAGAGGGAGGCCGATTAAGGGGGAATGTGAGGAAATTCTTTTTCACAGAAAGGGTAGTGGATGCATGGAATGGCTTACCACAAGAAGTGGTGGCTATGAATACAGTGCAGGGCTTCAAACAGGCATGGGATAGGCATAAGGGAGCAATACAAATGACTATGAATAGATAGGCCACTGACAGAGCAAAGGCCGATGGCACATTTATAAGGTAGAAAAAGAAATGGGCAGACTGGATGGGCCTTGCGGTCCTTATCTGCTGTCAACTTCTATGTTTCTATGTTTCTGTTACTACTGACTGCTTCCTATTCTGAAGGTAGGAGTGGAACCAGTTTGACAGGTTGAGCAAGGCCAATGGATCTTAATTTGCAAAGCAGCAGAGGGTGAGATACAGAATCCAAGGCTTTTGCCAGGTCAGTGAAAATGGTGGTGGTGGTTTGGCCATTGTCCATGGCAGAAAGAATAGTCTGTTACTCGTAACAAGGTGGTGGTAGTGGAGTGAAGTTTTCTGAAACCTCATCGGAAGGGGGAGAGGGAGCTGTTTGAGATGGAGGATTACAATTTGGACAGCATGAGGGATTCTTAGATTTTGGTGAGGGAAGGGAGGAGTGAGATGGGTCTGTAATTTTCTGGTAAGGAGGGGAAACCACCCTTGTGGAGAGGAAGGATTTTGGCTAGCTAGTTTCCTGGCAGAGGGGAATGTGGCTGTGTTGAGAGAGAGAGAGATTTAGTATGTGTCAGAGATGTGACTATGGCTGAGGCAGAGATACTGAGCAGTCTAGGACGCAAGCCATCAGGGCTGGTTTTGAACTGGTTCAGAGAGGTGAATGTAGTGTAGACTTCCAGGAGCGTGAATGAAAGAAAGAGGAAGCCATGGTGGGGGGATTTGTGGAAGCAGGTGGAGGAGGGGGTGAGTCAGGCAAGGCACAGGAGATGAAGAAAGAGTTGAAAAGTTCAGATACAATAGCAGGATCGAAGAACATTTTGCCGTCAATGTTGAGGATTAGACTGGCTTGCTTGGCAGGTGGGTCGATGAGAGAGTTTATCACCTTCCAGAAGGACACCGGGTAGTCTTGGTGAAGGGTAAGTTGAGCCTTAAAGTAGTGGGCCTTAGATTGTCAAATTGCTTTGGTGCATTTGTTTGAGAATTTTGTAGAATAGGAGGTCGCAAGAGGCAAGGAAGGCTTTGTATTGCCTCCAAGCCTTGTCTCTGGTTTGACACAAGGTGATGAGGTCAGCTGTGATCCAGGGGTGATGGTGTTTTTTAACTCTTGCTTTCCTGAGGAGAGCGTGGTGGTCCCATGTGCTTAGGAAAATGTTGCAAAAGTGGGATAGGGCGATGTCAACATCTTGGGTGTTAGACTGAGCACCAGTCCTGCATTTGTTAGGTCACACTGTAGGGCAGGTTCATTGAGGAGATGTTGGGGATGAGATAAGATGAATTTAGGACTGGAGTACGGTGAATGGATTTTGCAGATACAGTAAGTAATACAGTGGTCACTAAGGGCATCAGAGAGGATGCCTGAGGCAGTGATCCTGTGGGGGTGGGTGGTTAAAATCCAGTCCAGAAGGGAGTATTTTTGAGAGTGGTGGTTTAGTCTGGTGGGTTGCTGGATTAGCTGGGAGAGATTTAGGGCTTCTATCCTCAGGGCAGCTGATTTGGTGGAGGAGTAGAGCCAGTCTAGGTTGAAGTTGCCTAGTAGAATGAGTTCACCATTTGAAGTTGTCAAGGAAATGGCAGAGATGGCCTTGATGAGGGAGTCTGGTGAAGGCTTAGGTAAGGGGATACAGAACCCCTATGTAAAGGGGGGTGGACGAGGGAAAGAATAGGTGAGTGACTAAGGATTCATGGGAGGATGGGCATGATTCTTTGAAGGTAATGGTGCACGTAGTGGAGTTCCTAACATACAGCGCCACCCCCCGCCTTGCTTGCCATGGTCTTGCCAGAACAAGATGTAGTTTGGGATGGCAAGAGAGGGGTTGGAGATTTTGGTGGGAGAGCCATGTTTCCGTGATAGAGTATGTCTGGTTGGTACTGGTTTTCCCAGATGGAGAAGGCATCTAGTTTTGGGAGAAAGCTCCTAGCGTTAATGTGAAATATGCAGAGGTCCTTGGGGAGAGAGTTAGTGAAAAACTGTGGGGTGTGGGTGCTCTCTAGGTTTGACTTGGTGCTAAGGGGCCAGGGTTTGGATGTATATCACCTGCCAGGAGTAGCAGGGGTAAGCAGAGGTGGGGGGACTGCTTGTAGCTGCTTTTTTTTGTGCCTTGGGGGTGGAGCTCGGAGGTTTAGGCACCGGGAAAAGGCCTCAAGATTTAGCAGGTGTGAGTGTAGCAGTGAGAGGTGAATGGTTGGGGAAGGTTGGGGGGTAGAGAAGGAAGAGGGTTAGATGAGGGGTTAGGGGAGGGGGAAGGGGAGGAAAGATCAGAGGTTGAAGTATGGCGATGAGCCAGAGAGGGTTAGAAGGGGGTAACTCTAGGAGAAGAGTGGAGAAAGAGTGGAAGGGAGACAAGGGAAATCGAGATGGGGAGTGGTGAAGTAGGAAAGCGAGGGGCAGGAGAGTGGAAATTGAAGTAGCAGGCATAGTTGTAGAGAAAGCAGCAAAGTGAGTGAGAGCAGCATAGTAAAAAAGTTCTGTATTGCAGTAGCAGCCTCTAGTGGTGGGATGGGATAGCTTGCTAATGGAAAATAGGAAAAGGGAAAGGGGTGATTATGATGGAAACCTTCAAGTACTTAAAGGGCATCAACAGGGTTAGTACAGAGGGCATGTTTCGATTAAAGGGAGATGGGATTACCAGTGGGCACAGCCTGAAGTTGGAGAAGGGTAGAGTCAGGAGGGAGGTGTGAAAGCATTACTTTACAGAGTGCAAAGATGAGGGGGTCAAGGGGTGAGTGGAGCAGCAGGAGTCTAACCTCTGTGCTGCATAATCAGACACAATAGACCTTTTGGCCTGTATCTGCTGGCAGTTTTGTATGTTCTGCTCAGTCTTCTCAGTGGAGGGGTGACAATCCTCTAGGGAGCAGCAGGAACAAAGGGGAGAAGTGGACACAAGTCCATTTTCAGAGGAGAGAGTCCTGAAGGGACCTGTAGTTCTAAAAGTGGAAACTAAGGGACTAGACAGTATACACCCAGGGGGACTTCAGGAACTCAGGAAGGTGCTAGCTGCCCCACTGATGGCCTTCTTTAACAGTTCACTGGAAAGCGACATGGTTCCAGAGGTCTGGAGGAGAGCAGATGTGGTCCTTCTACATAAGAGCAGCAGCAGGAAGGAGGCCAACAGCAACAGGCCTGTCAATCTCACTTCAGTGGTGGGGAAATTGATGGAAACCCTGTTTATAGTAAAGTCTGGTATAGTATCTTGAGTCCAGTGGCAGCATGGATTCTTGGGGAGAGGGTGGTCATGCCAGACAGATATGACCGATTTCTTTAGTGACCAGGGAAATAGATCATGGAGGACTGTGGATGTGGCTTTTCTGGACTTTAGCAAGGCCTTCAACACAGTGCTGCACAGGGGACTTAGAAAGTAATTGATTAGCCTAGAGGTGGGATGCAACGTGATGAATTGCATTAGAAACTGGTTAACTGTAGTGGTAAATGGCACTCACTCTAATAGTGGGAGAATGACCTGTGGGGTGCAACAGGGCTCAATATTGGGACCGGTGGTCTTCAATACCTTCATAAGTGAAATTGCACTAGAACTAGAAGGGAAGCTACATTGTTTTTTTGCAGATTATACTGGGAGAGGGTGGAGAGAATGCACAAGCATCTTGGAGAAACTGAGTGGCCGAGAGCATGTTGGTTGTGGTCCTTTGCCGAAGAGTACAAAATTATGGACCTGGGGTGGGGCAAAGGAACCCAGGTGCTTGGTACAGGATTGGGGGAGGTATGGACAGTCACTAAGCAGAAAAGGGATCTGAGGGTTATCATAATTGATGTCTTTAGAGGGGAAGAGCAGTGTGACAAAGCTGTGGGTAAGGCTAGTGGGATGATGGGGTGCATAGGGATGCATGGGAATGGGTGTCTCTAGCAGGAAGCGGGAGGTGGTGTCACTGTTTCACTCACTGGTGAGACTGCACCTGGAATATTGGCAATTTCTGAAGGCTGCACATCAGAAAGGACATAGACAGGGTGGGAGAAAGTCCAGAGGAGGACAAGTAAAATGGTGCACAGATTGTATCATAAGCCTTATGAAGATAGACTGACAGATCTCAACATGTGTACCGTGGAAGAGAGAGCAAGAGGGGCAGGATAGAGACCTAGATATTCTACACAGGGGTGAACAGGGTATGGGAGAGGGGGTCTCTTTCAAATGAGGAGCATCAGGACCAGGGGGTATAGTATGGAACTGGGGGGGCTAAGAGTGATTTAATGAAGTACTGTGTAACCTGTAGGTGGCGCTATCCCAAGAGCTACTACCCCTGCCTATGCAGCTAGTAGCAGGTTAAGGGGCCTGAGTTCTGAAACGGGGTGCCTCCACGCAGAGGTCAGGGTTGGTAGTGGTCAAACTACAGTGTCAGTGGCTCAGTAGGTAGCACACTCTCCTCTGAGGCCAGGAGATCAGAGGGCTGTGGGTTCAGTTCCCACGTCTGGCATTTGGGTTAATATCTCAGTACTGACACTGTAGTGCAGCATGAGAGGGGTGCTGCACTTCTGAGGTGCCGTCTTTCGGATGAGACGTTAAACCGAGGTCCCATCTGCCTGGATTGGTAGTAGTTCAGGTGGATGTTAAAGATCCCATGGTACTTATCGAAAAAAGTAGGGGAATTTTTGTTTTAGTTACACAATTACAAAAAATACAATAAAAAGACTATAATACATCATGAAAATATAGTAAAAGAAATAAAACAAGGATACACAAAATATAAACATATAAAAAACAAAGTAATTCAAAACATACAATTAAACAGCATCCCCCCGTCCCAAGGACATCTTTTAAATAGAAACCCAAAATCTCTTCCATAGAATATCTATTCCATACCCTCAATCCATGGTATAGACAATTATTAAGGAAAATAAATGCAAAGGTGAGGAAGAAAAGAAAAACACCATCATAAGAACAACACAATTATAAGTCAAAAAAGAAAAGTTTTTTTTCCTCTCCTCCTTTCTCCATTTGTCCCAAAAATCCCAGTCTTACCACACAATAATTCCTATCACCTTATTTCCAAGACAATATTTAACATAAAACAAATTTGCAACAGAAACTTTCCTGTTGTGAAGAGGAAAGATGTGTACATTCCATATGTTGGATGTTTTGTAAGTCATTTACAATCATATGTACCAAATTAATGACAGGGATATCTTGTTGCTGCAGAACTAAACGGCACCTGCTAAGCCAGAGCCAATACAAAAAGTGAACATGAATAATTTGCAGTGTACTTGTACAAATCCCTACTGGAATTGTAGGACAAATTCCATAATATAACAATTCCGGTGTTGGGGGGAGTGTTAACCAACTCATATGGAGTGACCATCTATTTTTCAACACATCCCAAAACCTCACCGCATATGGACAGTTAAAATACAAATGATTCATAGTTTCTAGTTTCCCATTACAACTTAATGTAGGACAATATCGTTCAGACAATGCCTTATGTTTCTGGTTAGCTTTGACGTTTACCCTATTATGAATTGCTAACCAAGCAGTATCCCACATATTAACTGGGATCCTACGATTCATAATATAGCGAGAAATCTGCTGTTGATGGAAACAGAAAATTCTGACCAGAGGGTATCGGTAAAGAATGTTTCAGTATCGAAGAATAAAGTGCTTTCGGGATATTTAAAATGCCAAAGTATGTTATATTTCATAGTTTAATTTTATCAAAGACCGAATCCCATAAATCAGATAGTCTGGGTTTACGTTTATTCTTCTGTAAAAAGGAACCCATACGCCATTCTTCTAACACATGTGCAATATTACTAGATCCAATCTGAGTCCACCATTTTGAATCACCTTTGATTAATGGAATTAAATTAACGGAAAAAAATATTGTAAAATAAAACACTATAGGATTTCATGTTCAATCCACCTTCCTTAAGTGATCTATACAAAAGATTCCTCTTAATTGGATTCAATCTACTCCCCCAAACACAAGAAAAAAAAAATCCGCAACACTGAAACCTCCAGTTGTTTCTTTAAAGGAAAAATAGCACTTAAGTACAGAAATAATGGAATCAAAGATGTTTTAGTGTAATATACTCTTTTCTTTTTTGTAGTTTTTCATTGGTTCCATACTTCCACTTTCGTTTTTGCCACTTCTATGGCACGTTCCCAATTAAAGAGGGACAAATCTCCTTTACCCCAGTAAATCCCCAAAATCTTGCAAGGTTGTTGGGCCACCGGAAAACCATCAAAAACAAAAGGATCTAGTACATCCTCATGTAATTGTAAGATTTTAATTTTGGTTAAGTTTAGAGAAGCCCCTGTAAGTTTCCCTATTTCTTGAATAAGGTCTCTAGCCAATACAAAAGAATATTCATTCATCAATAACAAGCAAATGTCATCAGCGTATGCCAATACTTTATAAGTGGAAGCCATAGAAACAGTTAGACCACAAATCAAAAGTGACCTATTCAGAACCCGTAAAAGAGGGTCCAAAACAAATACATATAATAAAGGACTTAAAGGGCAACCTTGCCTTAAGCCTGTGTAAATGAAATGTGGAACACCTATCCAACCATTTTCATATGGAAGTATATATGCCAGAGCGTAACAGAGCTGTAACCACCCTATAAAAACCATTGGTAGCCCAAAAGCCAATAAGACGTCCCATAAAAAAAAATGTAAAACTGTATCAAAAGCCTTGGCCTGATCTAGGCTAACTAAATAACCAGGCATTTCAGCATCTAGTTTCGAAGAAAAAATAATTTCTCTTATAAACAACAATGCATCAGTGATGTTCCTACCTGGGATTGCACAAAAACTGCATGGGGCTAATTAATGAGGGCATAGTTCTGCCAATCTGTTCCCTAAAAGTTTCCCGAAAATCTTAAAATCTACATTTAACAAGGTCAAAGGTCACCAATTCCCTAAATCCTTAGTATCACCGGACTTATATAGGAAAATGAATAATCCTTCATACATTTGTGTAGGTAAAACATTATCCTCAGAAAAAAATTATAAAGACGTAAAATAACCCGGATCACTGACCATATTATTTTATATAATCTTGATGACAAACCATCTGAACCTGGGGCTATATTGTCAGCAAAGAGGGGATAACCTTATCCATTTCTTGTGAAGAGAAAGGAGTATGTAATAAAGAATTCTGAGAACTGGTAGATTGAGGGTGCTGCCATTATTCGTAAAAAGGCGCAGGCAGAGAGAGAGAACAGATCGTGGGAAATTTCAAAGGTATTGTTAACATATTCCTCAACAACCTCATAATACTCGCATTATCCCAATGTTCTACCCCTGCAGAATCTTTAGGCTCAAAAACCCAATTCTTAGTCCTAGATTTACATGCTAAAAACGGGTTAACTTGTTCAGACTTCCCTTGAGTACCAAACAACTGTTCTTTTTGTGAGGACTGCATTCTAGAATATTGGAAGTCGGACATCTGTTGCCTTACATTATCAATATGATCCTTTAAATCAAAGACCCCCAAACTTTGTTGAGATATCAACATACCTAATTCAGCATGAGATGCCAAATATTTATCCCATTTTGTTTGTGCTCTGTATGAACCTGTCACCTTAAAAAATCAGTTATACATAGTTTCAAATCAGACCACCAAAGACCTATATTATCATATAAGACTAAAGTAGATGCTTTATCACTTAAGATCTCTTGTAAGTCATATAAAATGTCTGCATCGGACAGCAGGGTCACATTTAACCGCCAAACCCCACTCCTGGCTGTTCTTCGTGGAGGGTAGTCGAACTGAAAGCCCAACATCCAGTGATCCGAAAGCTCAATAGGGATGAGAGTAGGAGAAGCCACACAGAATTTCTGGTTCACAAAAAGAAAATCAATACATGAAGAAAGGGAACCCTTATAAAAAGTAGGCTTCTTAACCAAAGGGGTACCAAAAAAAACATTTTTTAAATTTGCCTGAGAAATAACTTGGAATAAAAATGTTTTATCACAGTATTACTTCACACCATCTTTTTGCGTTTTGAAATTAATATTAAAATCACCCCCAAAAATCAAGTGATGTTTAGTATACAAGTAAGGCTGCACTTTCCTTAATAAATCAATCCGAATGGCTTTAATCTGAGCATTGTAAATATTTATTAAATGTAAACAATTGCCATTAAACTTAACATCTAACAAAAAGACCCTACCAGGCTCTATTTCAACCATTCTAATAACATTAACGTCATGGGTTCGAAAACAAAAACCCACCCCACTACAAGGTTCTAAACCTGGAGACCAAATTGAGAAACCCCAGCCCCAATCTAAAGTGGACTGTTTTATTTCCATCGTATCCTGTAAACGGATATCTTGTAAGAATAAAATATCATAACTTAGGGAATATAAAATACTAAACATAGTAAACCCACGTTTTTATTTTTATGCTGTTAACATTTAAGCTACAGAAAAATTAACCATTTATGGTGTTTTTTTTTGCTTTCCCACTAGACCTCAGAACTCGCTTGGCGGAAAGGGACACCACCCTCCAACAGACAAATCCATTTTACTCTCTGTCTCTGGGTCATGAATAGAAATGGTCTCTATTCCTTCAGAATCAATAAGCTGAGATTGATCCATTTGATCACTCCAAGAGGGAAGGAAGAAAATCTATTCACAACGAATTGAGGGTAGAGGAATCAGAGTCCTATTTTTCTTGGGCCCTGAATGCTGTACTAACACAAATTAATCATCATTGCCAATAGAATCAGAGGATCCACAATCAGCCACAATTGGACGTAATGCCTGAGAATCCTCTGGTAAACTATCCATAGGCTCACAAATTAAGGGTGACTGAACTGTAGAAGTGGAAATAAGAGGGGTAACAAGGGGGACAGGGTCCTTCATTTGCAGGGTACGATCAAGCACTGGTGTAACAGACTCTAAAATTTCAACACCTTTTTGGACAGTAGTTTGAAAAGGGAGAGAAGTTATAACCAAAACCCTCGCAGCCCCCCTTCCCCTTCATCTCTCAACCGGTGGAATTCCTAAGGGTCATTCAGAAGAAAGGTGCTTAGCTTTGTGTTTAAAAAAAAAAAAAAAAAAGCATGGTCAGAAGCTGCATCCACATCAGTAATATTCCATGGACAGTCATCAAAACCATGTTCCGATTCCCCACATAAATTACACATGGGGGGGGGGGCGTCGCACTCATTTGCCTCATGTCCCAGAACCCCACAGGAAAAACACTTTACAAAATTACAAGCAGTGTTTAAATGATCCAGAGAACTGCATTTATAGCAGCTCTTTGGTTGGCCTGCATAGAAAACAATCCCCCTATCCCTTCCTAAAAAAAAGGAACTAGGTAGATGTTGTATCCCAGAGTCATTTTGATATAGTTGAACCCTAAAAGTCCAACACCCTGTCCAAAACCCATTATCTATTATGGGTTTATGGTTTTCCATTAATTTACAACGTTGCTCCAACCAGTACATTATATTCGCCACATTAACACCCTCATTTCAGAATAGAACAGTCACTATTTTGATGGTGGGTTTGGTGACTGGAATCACTAAAGAGTCTCTCCATACATCTAAGTCTTTTACTTCATAATATCGTTTCCAAGAATTATCAAGTAAATGCATAGAGCAAAAGCTAATGTCATATTGATGATTCCCAGGCGAATGAATAAGAGCATAAATATCGGAAGGCACAAACCCTAAACTGTCAAGTAGGAGAGTTTTCCTACCCAGAGTCTGTCTGGGACAGTAGGAGATTGTCCTTTGTAACAAAACGTATTCAAGAATCTTCGCTTAGCTTCTCGAGGGACTGATAAATAAACCTGCATAAGATTTTTTCCGTTCGTGTGTGGCTGCAGAGAAGGGACATCAGTAACTCGAGTGAGAGGGAAACTCTATTTCCAACCAAAGAAGTAGCAACACCGCGAATGGAAGGTTCAACACTTACTGTATCAGGCAATTTGTTAAGCAAAGGAATGCAGTCTAACACAGCTGCCTGACGAAGTTCTGTCCATGTCAGCCTCACCTTCAGCTGACAGTTATGGCATTGTTGTCAATCTGAGACTCTGAAATTACCAACTGGGGATTGGAAACCACTACAGGGAACGTCCCATAACACAGATTGTGAAGTAGCTGGACTTGAAAAATTCAGGTCAGAATCCACATACCCTCATGCCATAGCCAACCTGCTTTCAGAAGAACGCTTTTAAAGTTAATCTCTGTAGCATCATTGATTGAAGGGAGTATTCCATCTACTGACCCTTCGATACACTGAAGTTTGAAGGTAGTGACAGTTCATCAGGAGGTGCAACAAGAGGTAATCTTTTACTGCCAGTCAAAACAGGGCTTGCAAGTGAACGTTTGCGTTTTTTTCTTCCTCTAAACGCTCTTGGCATAGACCATAGTCTGTTTCCGCTACCTGAATTAAAGCCAGTAACTGTTGTTTTTTTCAATTCCATTTCTTCATGTAAAACAATTTCATTATCAGTGCAGGTAAACTTTCCATCAAAACAGGACCCTCTCGAGGTTCGAAACTCTCCGACTCCTTCTCACTAGCTGTATAAGCATACGAAGGTTGCAGAGCTCCAGAGCTACGTCCGTCCTCCTCCACCACCACTTCCAGACTGAGATCTTCCATCTCTGCGGACTGAGGGACAGTGCCACCTGCCTACAGAGTAGGGGAATTTCCCCGATGTCCTGGCCAAATTTCCTTCATTCACTCAAAATACTACCAACAGCTTAATCTGGTTCAAGGTCAGTTGGCATTCATCTGTATCCCCTTCCCCCGGGTTGTGCCTGAAAATAGGCTGGATTTGTCTAGTGCACTTACCCGTCAACAAAACTAAATAAAAATAAAATAAAATAAATAACTTGGGCATAGCCCTCAGGACACTGCTTACTTTTTTCCCTTCTAGTAGCTAAGCAATGTCATGATAATCACTTGCACGGTATCCGTTGTACACCATACCAGTACCCACACTGTTGGCACTTACCACCAGGGCTGGTTCCTCTGGCTCGACCCTGGGCACCCCCTGTAAAACACGGTTATGCACAGTAAATAGCAACAGTACAGTACTCTTGGCACAAACTGGAACCACAGTCAGGTTAAATGCAGCAACAAAAGTCAGATCTGATTTATTCAGGGGACTTGAACAAGGAAGGGGTGTAATCAGGTTGATTGGCTTAAAGGCTATATTAATCAAACAGTTATGCATGCGCTTTAAATCCCCACACAGTCACACACTCTGTGTACCCAGGTAGGAAAATGGTGGGCTAGCCAGGAACGTTGCAGCTGGTTGGGGCCCTGTGATGGAAGAAAGCAACATGCACAACACACACTACTTGTAATCCAGAGGTGGAGGGCTCAGTTCGTGATAGAAAAAGCAACAAGACAATCAGATGACAACACTTTAGATTTAGCTGTTGTTGCAGGGAGTTATCCTGATGTTTACTCATGAAATCCAATACAGGACACAGGCAGAACGGAATTGAGACTGCAGGTTGTTGAGCCGGAGTGCCAGGAGAAGCAGGGCCCACACAAATCACCGAGGCATTGTTCCTGTTCAAGCATTGAGCAGGGGGCTGATCCACAGGCAGGTCTCTCATTGATGGCTTTCTCCGTGCAATGGGTAGTCTGGCTGGGCCAGTGTGGCAAGGTCCAGGAGAAATGGCAATGAATTCGGATTCAGTCCGTTGGAGCTAGATGCAGCCTCCAGCGAGCAGAACACAGTTCAACACTCAGTGGGTTACCAAATCACGACTCACTAACCACACACAGCATATTTACATGTAAGAAATTCCACTATACCAGGCACATTGCTATCCAGTTGCAACTACAGAGTCTCTGCACAAACCTGGAGTTCAGAGGTGGCTAGAAATCCTGACAGGCTAATTGCATTCAGCAAATCTTCGGTCTTCTTCAGGTTAAAGCCTGGTCACAGTCCAGTGGCTTAAATAGTCCTCACAACTCTGATTCAGTCCGAATAGACTCTATTTTCCCTCTCAGGGACAGCAAACAGACAGGCAGGCCAAAACTAGGCCCTTTCACAGTTCTCTCATGCAAAACTACACAGAACTGCTCAAATCACTTGAGCTGTTACTCATTTCACTTTCCCATTCAGAACTAACTGAAAACTGCAGGCAGTCTGGGAATTTCTCCAAGATCCAAAAGGTTTGGTTGGCTGATCTGTCAGTCACAACAAGGGCTCCCCTCCAGGTGATTTTAGGCACGAAAAGCCCAAAACTACAATTCCTACAAGTTTTGGCCCCACCAAGCCCACCTGTAGCAGGCTCCACCTTAGTCCCAAATGTACTGATTGGCCCATTCTGAGAGTCCCGGACCAAGATGATAAAAACAAACAGAACTGTCCATGATGCAAAGAAGGCAGGTTAGAACAAACAGCAATATTATTACTACTCTAACACATGATCAGCAAACAAGTACATCTTCTAACAGAGCTCCCTTTTATATTAATTATAGCTGCAATCCAGGCAGCTCTTAAAGAGACAGTACACAGAGGCTATACAGGCACTCTCTGGCAATACATTAAACTGCTTAAACACAGGACACTAGCCTGGCAGTGAGCATTTAAGCAAGCTCAAGGAAGACTTTTTGGGAACCCCCATTTGTAGGGGGGTTACAACTGCTTCACTGAAGGAGTGGTAGATGCCTGGAACAGACTGCCAGCAGAAATAGTGGAGATAAAAACAATGGGGGCCTCAAGCACATGTGGGATAGACGGGGGAATGTTAGTAAATGGGAAGGGTGGCCGGACACCAGTTAGGGACTGCATCAGTCCTTCTTTGTATGTATGGACTCTATGCAGTCATTGTCTTTCTTGAGGTGGTGACTCCACAATTACATGCAGGACTCCAGGAGTGGTCTAACAGGGAGATGGAAACATAGAAACCTAGAATTTGACGGCAGATAAGGACCGCTTGGCCCACCCAGTCTGACCATTTCCCCACCTAATGGATAAGCTGCAGATCCTAGTTAACCAGCAGCCTATTACTTCCTACCCCCACCCTCTAGAATTGCCTTGTGACTGTCCCATGCATGCTTGAATTCCACCACTGTTTTTGACTCCACAACCTCCTCCAGAAGGCCGTTCCATGCATCCACAACTCTCTCTGTGAAAAAATATTTCCTTACATTACCTCTGAGCCACCCCCCCATCTTCAAATTGTGCCCCATTGTTCTTGCACACCTCTTTTTCTGAAAGATGCTACCCTCTTGGACTTTGTTGATTCTCTTGAGGTACTTGAAAGTTTTTATCATGTCCCCCCTCTCCCTCCTTTCCACGAGTCTATACATATTAAGCTCCTTAAGTCTTCCTTCATATGTCTTCCGGAGCAGACCCTGTACCATTTTAGTTGCCCTCCTCTGGACAGCTTCCATCCTGTCTGTCTTTGCGGAGATTGGGTCTCCAGAACTGCATGCAGTACTTCAGATGGGGTCTCACCAGCTGTCTGTACAGAGGGATAACAACTTCCTGTTTTCTACTGGTGTTGCCTCTCCCTATGCATCCCAGTATCCCCCCAGCTCTCCTTACTGCCCTCTCACATTGCTTGCCCACCTTTAGGTCACTGGTATGACTACCCCCAGGTCCCTTTCCATTTTTGTTGTTAGTATCTCACCCCCCATTGTGTACTCTTCCCCTGAGTTTTTGTTTCCCAGGTGCATTATCTTGCACTTCTTACCACTGAATCTAAGCTGCCATACATTTGACCATTCCTCTAGCCTTGCCAAGTCCCTTCTCATCCTTTCCACCCCACCTTGTGCATTAACTCTGTTGCAGATCTTTGTCTCATCTGCAAAGAGACATACTTTTCCTTCCAGTCCCTCTGCAATGTCACTAGTAAAGACATTGAAGAGGACCGCCCTAATACTGAACTCGCGGTACCCCCACCAGTAACCCCTTCTTCAGAGTGACTCCCATTTACTATTACCTCTGTGTCCTATTCTCCTGCCAATTTTTTACCCAGGCTATCATCTTGGGACCCACTCCTAGGCTGGCTAACTTGTATGTTAATCTTTGTGTGGGACTGTGTCAAATGCCTTGCTAAAGTCTAGGTAGGCATGTCCACAGCCCTCCCTGGTCTACTACTATGGTCACCCAGTCAAAAATCTGTTAAATTGTCTGACACAACCTTCCCGCTGGAATCCATGCTGCCTTGGGTCCTGTGCCCTCTGGCCTCTAGGTACTTGACAATTCTTTCCTTCAGAAGTGATTCCATCATTTTCCCTATCACTGAGGTTAAACTAATAGGTCTGTAGTTTCCTCGCTTCTGCCCTGCTCCCACTTTTGTGAAGTGGAATCCACATCTGCCCTTCTCCAGTCCTTAGGTACCACCCCATCCTCCCATGATTTGTTAAAGAGTGTAGTCAGTGGTGCCACTAGTTCTACCCTTAGTTCTTTTAGAATTCTGGGATGAATCTCATCAGGCCCCATTGCTTTGTCCACCTTCAGTTTTAAGAGTTCTTTCAGAACCCTTTCTTCTATAAATGGGCTGGTAATAACTTCTATATCCAGAGTGTTTCTGTCGTTTGGTTTAGGTACCTCTCCCTCTTTATTTGTAAATACTGAACAAAAATATTTGTTTAGTATCTCTGCCTTTCAATCACCCTCTGCCCACCCCCCTCCCCTTTATTAAGCCTCACTATCCCTCTCTTGGTCTTTATTTGCTCCCTGATGTACCTATAAAAGGTTTTATCCCCCTTCTTAACTGAGTTGGCTGTCTTTTCCTCGGTTTGGGCCTTTGCTGTTCTGACTGCCTTCCCAGCTTCCTTTTGCTTTAACTGATATAATTCGCTATCCTGCTCCTTCTATGATTCCTTGTACTTCCTGAATGCTTTCTTTTTCTCTTGAACCTTCACTGCCACCTCCTTTGAGAACCATAGTGGTTTCTTACATAGTTTTGTTTTATCTGCTTCACACTAAGGCGTGTTACCTCTGTGAAGGCAGTTTTTATTATTCCCCATCGTTCAAAATATCTGCAGGAAAGATCATTCCTCTGTCAAGTTTTGCCCTACACTGCCACATAACCTATTGTCTACACAGTTTTCTCTGTCACCCTCCTCACACATACAGACATGAACACACAGATACAGACTCAGACGTACACACACACACGCACAAACACACATGGATGCACGCGTACACTGACAAGTGTATACACGGATGTCCGCTGACACAGGACCCACTCATACATGGACACCTGCCCGTCGCCTCATTTTTGATCCACTATTTCTGCTAAACAGCCCCCTGCCTTTACTAGGCAGTCATTACTTGGAACCTGTACAGGGACAACATCACTTCCTTCTTCTACTATTAAATCCCTTTCTTATACATTCCAGCATCCTGTTTGGTAAGATACAGCTGAAGGCAAGGAAGTAAGAGAGTGATCCAGGGAAAACTGGTAACTAGAGCCCTGAGGAACTCTGAGCAATCTGAGGTGCAGTTGGTAGAGCCAGCAGGATGCTGGGTGGTATTATACAAACTTTTACTAGTCAAATTAACAAAAAACTGGGAGCAATTTATAGAACATACGTTGGTCCTCACCTGGATTTTGCCTCACAGGTTCTTGCTCCACACTATAAAGGGGATGTGTTTAGTGTGGAGAAGGTACATTGGAAACTAATCTGTGATCTTGATGTGATGTGCCTTTTTAGTTCTACTTTTTAGAAGGTGCCATGCCAAATAATCAAATGAATGTGTAGCATGCAGTTCTCTGTATTATTTGAAGTGCAAACTTTAACTGATCTTGCACAGCAATATTTTAATTAAGGCAAAATGAACTGCAGAGTGGTTCGTATTTTGTACAACTAAAGTAATTCCCTGCAATGGGCATTTTAGATTCCTGTTGCACCCTATATTAAGTGCTGTTCCATTTTAAAATTGGTACTACTCTCTCTATTAAGTGCTGTATCTCAAATTCTGTGGTGCACTGTAACCTGGGCAAAGCTTCCACCTCCCTGCAATGATTTAAACTCTATCCCCTTTCTTTCCCCTGCTACAATATAAACTCTTTCCCTCTCGTCTCTCAGACAGCAGACCCCCCCCCCGGCTCTACTGTAGTGGCTATAGCTGCAAACTGAGGTTCCCACCCACCAGCAATCAGGACAGGTATGGCTCCACAGCCCAATGGATGGTGTGCTTGGCTATTGTTGCTCCACCCATAGCTTACGCAATGGCTCCCCACCTTTGGTCGTCTATACATTTATAGGGTTCTAAATTCACATGCTCTCGGTAAATTTCCTATCTCCCTAAAATCCCATTAGCTCTTTCCCAACTCCCAACACTAGGTGTCACTAAATACCTATTTCATCTCTGTTAACCACAACTCACTTTCAATCCAATCTCTATTCTTGCCTAAAATGCCCTGTGTAGGTTAAATATCCCAATACATGGACTCCACTGACCCTCCCATTTGTGCCACACCTGTTTCAACCACTAATGCCCCCACTTGATCTATCCCTAGCCTCTGGATATTCACTCTCATAGTGGTCTTGCTGTACCGGAAGGTACTTGTTGCCCCCCTTATTTTATTTATTTTTTTCCCAGTTACAAATTGCATCAACCACCACCCAGACATGCCTTTCCTGCCCTTCTGGCTAACATTAATGTCCTCTTTGCTGCTTGGACTCCTCCACCTATCTGTTTCTCTGGCAGACTCACTACTGCTACCCTGTGCCCATCCTACGCATCACCCTCCTCCCACCCCCAATGATTACTACTTCTCCAGCTTATTGGCAATGTCCAAGAAAACCTCCAATATCTCCGGAATAATATATTACAAAATGAAGTGGTTATCAAGATTAGAGCCGCTCGTGCAGGGACCTGGTTTCTAGTGACATAACGTTCATGTGCAAAAATAGTCACGGAACTCACTTCTCTGTTATTGTCTTGAAGGCTACTACCTCACCCAGCAGAGTGTTCCACTTGTCCACCACTCTTTCTGTGAAAAAGTCATCTCATCTCTCTCCTGAATCTACCCCCCTCCAATTTCAGTTGGTGTCCTCTCGTATCTATCCCCTTTCTCCTCTGGAAAATCCTCTCCATATTAGTCTTGTTTATTCCCTTCAGGTACTTAAAGGTCTCAGTCATATCTCCCCTGTCCATCCTCTCTTCCAGAGCGTACATATTCAACTGCCCCAGCCTTTCCTCATATGGCTTGCTCTCCAATCCTTGGATCATCTTTGTAGGTTCATGCTGTACCCCCTCTGACAAATTGATGTCCTTCAGGAACAGGCACCAGTATTGCATGCAGTACTCCAGGTGGGGCCTGACCAGTGACCTATACAAGGGCAGGGCAAACTCTCTACTTCTGGAGGTGATCCCTCTAGCTATACAGCCCAGCATTGTGTTGGCTTTTGCCACTGCCCTTCTGCATTGAACAGAGTTGTTCATGCTTCCTGTTATGATCACCCCTAGGTCCTTCTCTTATGTGGATCAACCCAACTGAACCTCATTTAAGTGATGATTCCTTCCCTGATTCTGGGCTGTGAAGTGCAGAACCTTGCACTTCTTGGCATTAAACCCCAGCTGCCATTTATCTGCCCACTCCTGCAGCTTATTCAGGCCCTCCTGCAACCCCTCCCCCCCAATGTCCTCTACCACAGCTATCATCTTCGTATCATCTGTAAACAGACTGATTTTGCTCCTGATCCCATTCAAGATTTCTGCAATGAAAATCCCGAACAGTACTGGTCCCAGCACTAATCCTCTGGTACCCTGCTCGCCATCACCTCAGTGATGAGAGATCTCCAACCAACACCCTTTGCTGTCTCCCCTAAGCCAGTTCCTGATCCAGGTCATCATTTTGGTCCTGCCCCTCACATACTCCCGCCTCCCCAGTCTCCCATGTGGCACTGAATTAGAGACCCATTGAAGTCCAAGCACGAGACATTCACAGCATGGCCCTTATCCTGTTCCCATGTCACCCAGTCATAGAACTCTACAAAGTTTGTCTGGCACAATCTGCCCACGGAAAACACATGTTGCTGGTTGTCCTGGATATCATTTGCCTCCAAGAAGCTCACAAACCTCTCCTTTAGGATGGTCTCCATGAGTTTGCCCCTGATCGAGGTGAGGCTCACTGGCCTGTAGTTCCGTGGTTCATCCTGTGGCCCACTTTTATGGATGGGCACCACATGGGCCATCCTCCAGTCCTGTGGTACACATCCTGTGTTCATGGAGGTATTGAGCAGGTCTGCCAGTGGCCCCGCAAGGACCTCTGCCAGCTCCCTCAGTACTCTAGGGTGAATGCTATCCAGCCCAGGTGCTTTGTCCACTCTTAATGCCCTCAACCCCTCCAGCACCCTGCCCTCTGTAATCCCTACATCTGTTGTCCTTTTCCCCCTTACCCAACCCCCACTTGCCAGATGTATTTCCCACCCTTCTCCTGCATGAACACAGTGCAGAAGTACTCATTCAGTGCCTCTGCCTGCTCTTACACTTTCTCCACCCAGCCCATCATTCTTCATCCTCACAAGCTAGTCTGTGCTTCTCCGTTTCCCACCTATGTAATGGAAGAAGTCTTTTCTCCTGTTTTGAACCCCTGCACCATTCTCAACTCTCAACGCTTTGGCCCCCCTGACCAGTCTGGTGATCTCCCTAGTCTTTTCCCTGTATATGTCTTAATCTTCTTCCCTTCCCATTTTCCTATACTATCAAAATGCCAGCCTCTTTGCTCTCACCCCTTCCCTGACCTCTGGTGACAGCAAACTGGGTTTCTTTGCCCTGCGTGTCTTGTTTTGTTCCTAGTATAGTTACCTGTTGCTTCTGCCAGCCTTCCCCTTATTATATTCCACTTCTGATCTGCATCCATGTGTTGTTGGATGTCTGCCAGGTGCTTGCACTGAATTTCCCCCATTATCCTAAAGTCTGCTCCCGCTAAACTCAACCACCCTTGTACCTGTGCCCCCTATGTCCCTCCTCATGTTTAGGATGAACCACACCGAGCAGTGGTCACTCCCAGCAAGCAGTTCTCCCACTATTAGGTTCCTTACAGGTTCCCCATTATCCAGTAAAAGGTTCAAAATCCTTTCCAGCCATGTTAGCCCCTGTACCAGCTTTGTCAAGAAGCTGTCCTGAAAAGCTTCCAACAGGACCCCCTCTCTCACACTCATGGTGGCAGGTGTGCTCCAGTCCACCCCCAGTAAGTTGCAATCCCCCACCACCACCATGCTTCCCTTCCTGCTTACCCTTCAAATTTGATTTGCCAGTTCCTGGTCCAGGTCACTACACTGTTATGTGACCTGTTAACCACCCCCATCCTCGGTGTCCAATTCCTCACATCCTGGAACTACATCCACAGAGCTATTGTCTTCCCCTTCCTCCCTTACGCACTTAATCCCTTCCCTCACATAGATTGTCAACCCTCCTAATTTCCCTTGGCTCTATCTTTTCCGAATAGCCTGTAACCTGGGATCATCATATCCCAGTCCTGCTACTGGGTGGCCCATGTTTCTGTGATGGCTGCTATGTCCTCCAATTCCACCATCAAGAGAGCCTGCAACTTCACCGTTCTGTACCTTAGGCTTCTTGCATGTAGTGAAACCACCTTCCAGACTGTTGCCTCCCCAACCTTGCCATTTCTCTCCTCCCCCCTTTGGTCCTCTCTGTGCCCCTTTCCTCACTGCTTTCACTCTAACTGGGGGGGGCACCCTATGCTCTCTTTCTGGACATTGTTTCTAACAACGGTCAACTCGTCATCCCCATTCCTACTTTAAATCCACCCTTGTTGAGATATACCCCTCTAACCCCTGTTTGAGTACACTCTTCCCCTCTTTGCACAAATGTAACCTGTCCCCTGCATATATGTCGCTGTTGTCCCAGGTCCTGCCTCAGTCTGACACTAGTCCATATTTCGTGGTTCAGCACCAATCCCTCAGCCACCCATTGAAGTCTTCTCCCCCCCTCCCTGTACTTGCACGTGGTACTGGTAGCCTCTCAGAGAATGACACCAATGCTGGGTCATATCAATCTTGATTGGTTCAGTCCCAAGCAGAGCTCCTACGAAATGCTCATTAGCAGAGCCTGCCTCTCCCAAATCATCTCTGATCCAATGGGCTCCTCCCCAAGTGGCTCATCTTCCACCTTGTTAGGCTGGATGCTCACCAACAGTCCCAACATGATTATGGAGTCTGACACGCTACCAGATTCCATCAGCGATCACTCTGCCACTTATTGCCTTTGGAAAGCCCATACACTGAAAATCCCTCCCAAAGTCCTCACCTTTAGGAACCTTGCCAACCTTGATTCCATTACACCTGCAGCTGAGCTCCAGCACATAGACTGGTCCCCCCACCTAGCCACCTCCAATGTAAACACTGCTCTAGAAATCTTCCAATCACACATCTCCGAACTACAAGATAGACTTTTCCCAACTACTAGGAGTAGAGTTCGGGGCTCTCCCGCCCCCTGGCTGCGCAGCAACCTCCTCTCCCTCTGTTAGGAAAGGGATAGACTTTGCCACTCCTACAAGGCATCTTCCAATCCCCAGGATTGGCATAACTGCCATGCCCTGAAAAATCGTTGTAAATGAGACACCTGGCAAGCCAAAAGCTCCTTTTGCAAAGCCAAACTCTCTACCTCTGCCAGCAGTCCTAGCAGATTCAGGGGTCACTTGAAAAGGCTCCTAAGTACTCCTTCTCAATCCTCTGCCTCTGATATGATTGTGAACAACTCACACTACAACAACCCCCTCACTATAGCAAATGCTTTCAGTGCCCACTTCACAGATCTCTCCCTCTTCCCATCTCAATCTCCCCCTTCCAAGACCCTTGCCCCCCACAACCCACCCCCTTTCTACCCGAATGTGGTCTCAAGGTGTAAGGTCCTGCATCTCCTTAAATCCTTACCACCAAATGCTGCACCTGGCCCCAACAGGATTGAGACCATGATTCTAAATGTTGGGGCCCAGCTCCTCACTGTACCTATTACCATATCTATAATCTATCCCTCACCACTGGTGTAGTCCCATCTCTCTGGAAAGTAGCCAGGGTTGTCCCAATTCCCAAAAAAGGTGTCTCAAATAACACATTCTAATATTGTCCCATTGCTCTACTGCCCCTCCTAGGCAAGTTCTTAGAAAAAATAGTTGCCTCCCAACTTACACTGTCTATACTTCTAGAATCTCCTTACCCTTTGCCAACAAGGCTTCCACAGAGGTCACAGCACGTCAGCAGCCTTCATTAAATTCTCCAATGATATCAAAATCACCATGGATTCGGGATCACTCACAGGGGCCATTTTCATAGACCTATCCAAGGCCTTCAACCTCACAGACCAGTCGCTTCTCAGGTATAAGCTGAGTAAGGTCCTGCATCTCCTTAAATCCTTACCACCGAATTCCTGAGCTTATCCCACTATGCCACCTCATGGTTTGCTAACTACTTGACTGAACATAGTCAGTTTGTCAAGTGTAGCATGGCTACCACCCACAAACTGCCCGTCACCTGGGGTGTACCCAGGGGTCTAACCTCAGCCCACTTTTTTCCATTTTCATAAATCTCCCAACCATCTCCACCTCCTCCATCATCATGTATGCAGATGACATAAGCCCTCTACCACAGCGCCTAAAGCACTCAACACACCAACTTTCAGATAAATAGAGAATTCTCCCTAATTCAAAAATGGCTCATGGAAAACAACCTGGTTCTAACACTGCAAAATCCCAAGTGAAGTTATTTGAATCCCAGATCCATTATACTTCCTGCTCTCGATATTAGATGCACTAATGGCTCCCCTCTCCCCTCAGTCAAATAATTTAAATGCCTAGGCAACACCGGTTCCACCATGCCACAGCGACACATAATTTGCTGACTGTCAGCACAGCGATGGCACAACATCTCGAACCTTCCCTTTATAGGAAAGATTATTGAGAAAGTAGTGGCAATCCAGCTGGAGAACCATTTGACCATCCATAATGTATACGAACCTCTTCAATCAGGTTTTCGTAAGAGGCACAGTACTGAGACGACTCTGGTTCAGGTGCTCAATGATCTCCTGATGATGAGAGATCGGAGAAACCGTTCCATTCTGGTACTCCTTGATCTCTCTTCGGCCTTTGACACTGGAGACCATGGAGTCCTGCTTGAGTGCCTGAGGTCCATCTGTGGCCTGTCAAATGCAGTGCTCAGATGGTTTACATCTTTTCTGGCTGGTAGAACACAGAGTAGTGTCAGAGATTTTTTTTTTCTGATCCTATCTCTGTCTTGTGGGGTTCCTCAGGGCTCAGTGTTGTCCCCCATGTTGTTTTCAGTGTATATGCTACCCCTATGAGACATTGTTAGATGGTATGGGCTGAAGTTTCACTGCTATGTTGATGATACCCAGCTCTACCTTTCTTTTGCTCCTGACCAGGCTAGTGCTCTCTCAGTATTTAATAACTGCCTTGATGAAATCCAAGACTGGATGAATTTGAGCTGGTTAAAGTTGAACGCAGGAAAGACTGAGGTTATGTTGTGGACCTGGGCCATAGGATAGAGGGGTTAAGGACCGATCAGCCCTCTGGATTATTTCTGGGGGGCGTTCTGATCCTTACCTCAGAAGGGGTGCGCGACCTTGAAGTGGTGCTTGACGACGGGCTGACCCTCCATTATCAGGTGTCAGCAGTCATTGTCAGCCTTTTATCATCTTAGGAACATTGCTGGGGTCAAACACCTTGTTCCGTCTAACGATTTGCCTGTGTTGGTCAACGCCTTTGTGACCTCTTGCCTTGACTACTGCAATTCCCTTTACTTGGGGCTTCCTGGGGTTGATATCTGCCACTTGCAGCTGGTGCAGAATGCTGCAGCTCGATTGCTGACAGAGGTGTCTAGAAGATTACATATCGCCCCTGTGTTGCGCGATCTGCACTGGCTGCCGATTTAGTGGCGGATCACCTTTAAGGTAGGTTTATTGACCTACAAAGCCCTACATGGACTTGGTCCCAACTACTTGAAAGAGTTTCTGATTCCTTACACCCCTGTGTGACAGCTCTGTTTGGCTGACTGGTTGCTGGAGATCACAAGGGTTATTTTGAAATCTTCTGGGGCCCGTGCTTTTATGTTTGTGGCCCCAACCCTCTGGAGTTCTCTGCCCCGTCAGCTTAGGGAATGTACAACCATGGGGAGCTTTAAGCAGGCACTTAAGACTTTTTTGTGGAGTCAAGCTTTCTATGAATTGTCATGATTTTAATGATCTTATTTTAATAGTTATATTTTTGGGGAATTTGTTCTTAAATACTGTAAAGCACATTGGCAATTGAAAGGCACTCAATAAATAGTTTTATTATTAACAACATCACCAGTTGGTGTGCCATTGCTGGGGGAGCTGTTTTCTGTGGGAGGCTTTTCCCTCACACCCTTCAATGCAGGGGGCTCTACCCCCCACACTTAAATTAACCAACTCCGAGTCAAAGTTAGTTTGGGAAGGGGGTGAACACCCCAGAGGCAATAGTGTCTGGAACCCAGCAGATCATAACAGCAGACTGCCAAAAATGTCGCTGTGATGGTCTTCACTGTATTCCCATCACTGTTGCGATGTGATACCGGCAACACCCTAGACCCTAGCTTAGATTTCCACCTCAATGTCACAAACCAATGTAAAGCTATCAACACTTGGAATAGTTTACCGCCTTAAGCATCTTCTCACACCCCATGCCCAGATGACCATTGCCTAGTGCTTGCTCCTCCCCTGCCTACAATATGGGTCCCTATTGATCTCCGATATCCCCTCAGGTTCCATACACAAGTGGAACATCACTTATAACATTTGCCAATTAGTCCTTTCGCCCACTTGTCTCACTTACCACTGCTCACTCTACAGCTCTCTAGGGTGGCTGTCCCCCTCAGCATTGTGATCTTTCACTCGAGGCTGCTTCATACATAAGCAGTTACAATCCTCTTCTCCTTCCATAGCCATCCCACCCCTTCCTAGCACTAGGGCTGACTACTCCCTTGGATCTCACGATCCCACCCAACATGCCACACCCAGATCTGCTGCCAAAATGTGTCAACAGGCCTTCCCATCCTGCGCTCCTAGACATTGGAACTCTGTTCCTGAGTCAGTATGTGGCTCCACCTCCACCCTGTCGTTCAAATCAGCCCCTAAAGCACACCTCATCCAATCTATGACCTGTAAGTGCTGCCAACCCCCGTGACCACTAGCCTCCCAAACCTGAACTGCCCACACAAATTATTTTCTGCATCCCAATACCCTGATGGGTATGGCTGTTCAGTCACACCATTCCCTTCTGACATAATGGTACTACAGTCCCCAACACTCATGTATGTGCTCTGTCAATGTGTTATTAAGCATTTCAAGGACCACCAATGCTTTCCAAATTGTTACACGGCCTCCAATACTCTGACCTTAATCTAAGTTAACTGCAGCCATAGCACTTATCTATGTATGTTCAATCCTTATTACTGTCCACCCTGAACTATTCAGTTGTATTATTCTGCTATCGCAATGCTGTGCATTTAGAACTGCAATTCTACTCTCATGAAAATGTCTGTGAATTGTTAATTGTTCCTATGTAATGTAATTTTCAGGGTTGTACCTGAAAATAGGCACTCTGATGTCTAGTGTACTTATCTGGTAAATAAAAACCAGATGAATAAGTGCACCCATACAGACTCAATAAATTGAAATTGTTTAGCTTGGAAAGGCGATTTTCTGCATATGTATGATATCTTCGAGTACAGTGTTCTTATGGCCAGTGTACTGTGAACGATCTCAAGCAAGGGAACCAATGTACAAAGGGGAATAATAGGCAACTAAAACAAATGCCACTCAAAATAGAAACAGATGTGTAATGGTTTAGGATACCTCTATCCACTCATGCACTGTATTGAAAAATAAACCAAATAAACCAAATAACAACAACAAAAATGGAAAGGGACCTGGGGGTAGTCATATCAGATGACCTAAAGGTGGGCAAGCAATGTGAGAGGGCAGCAAGGAGGTCTGGGGAATACTGGGATGCACAGGGAGAGGCATCACCAGTAGAAAACAAGAAGTTATTATCCCTCTGTACAGACAGCTGGTGAGACCACATCTGGAGTACTGTGTGCAGTTCTGGAGACCCAATCTCCAGAAAGACATAGACAGGATGGAAGCTGTCCAGAGGAGGGCAACCAAATGGTGCAGGGTCTGCACCGGAAGACATATGAAGAGAGACTTAAGGAGCTTAATATGTATAGCCTCGAGGAAAGGAGGGAGAGGGGGGACATGACAGAAACTTTCAAGTACTTCAAGGGAATCAACAAAGTCCAAGAGGGTAGCATCTTTCAAAAAAAGAGGTGTGCAAGAACAAGGGGGCACAATTTGAAGATAGAAGGAGGGGCGGCTCAGAGGTAATTTAAGGAAGTATTTTTTCACAGAGAGGGTTGTGGATGTATGGAACGGCCTTCCAGAGGAGGTTGTGGAGTCAAAAACAGTGGTGGAATTCAAGCATGCATGGGACAGTCATAAGGCAATTCTAGAGGGTGGGGGTAGGAAGAAGTAGGCTGCTGGTTAACTAGGATCTGCAGCTTATCCATCAGGTAGGGAAATGGGCAGACTGGGTGGGCCAAGCGGTCCTTATCTGCCATCAAATTCTATGTTTCTAGTTTCTTCTCTGGTTCACTTTGTCTTTAATATTTTATATTATCTTGTAATGCTCCCTTTCAGTGTTAACATATGTTTCAGGATTCAGTGTCCCTTAATCAGAACACACTTGGTGCTATAAATCAAACAGAATGAACAATAATCAGTACATGCATCTCTTACATTAACATAGAAATAATAAAGTTGTACATCTTTATTTTTTTTTATATTTTGTTCATGTCATGTGCAGGGGAACATACCTGCTGTTATTTGATTTGCAAGAAAGCGAGTAGTGCTCACAACAGAGGGAGGTGAACCTTACAATTTACAATTGTCTTTGTTTTGAAGCAGATTCCTTAGGAAAGTTAATATTCTTCAGGTGGAGGATACTTCTAACTGAAGGGTGAAATAAGGAACTTAGAATTATCAGAAAAGGCAGTCTTTCAATCAACAGAGGGAGGTGGAGTTTGCTTTACTTTTGTTACAAGTGTTAAGGTTTTCAGTGCAGGAAGAGTTTAAACCCACATAGGCTGAATACTGTTTTCTGTGTCTGCCCTTCTGCACAGCTGACGTGTTTTGGGGCTGACTGTTTTCAGAGCACAAGTCACCAGGTTCTTTTGGGACTGGGGGGGGGGTGGGGTTTACCTGTGTCTGACTTGGATGTTTGGATTTTCTCTGTTTGATTAGCAGGGTATTTTCTCTGTCAAATTGGTTTGAAGCAGTATTAGAAATTGTCGTATGGCATCTTGCTGACAGGAAGGCACCCATCGATCGGTAGGTCGGAGTGTTTAGCTGATTGTCCTGTGGAGGCACAGTTTAGCCCAACCACTTCCCACCCTCACCCCACCCCTGGAAATAGTTCATTTATACCTGGGGTTCTGACATCATTCCTCAAGAAGGCAAGGTACATATCACTGTCATATCCTGTCTAGCACACTGCACTGACAATATAAGCATACATATTATATAAATACATATATTTCTATATAACGCACCAATCTCACACACACACACACACACACACACACACACACACACACAAAAAAAAAAACCTAAACAAGGTAGACAGTTATGTGAGGAGTAGTACAATGTAATGGCTGTGGGGCAGCAGTCTTCCAGGAGTCTTTCTGGAGGCTGAGATGCTGCCCTATTTGCAGACAACTATCTGCCCTGAGGGAGGAAGTTGCCATCTTCAGGCCGCGTTGGACAGTGGCAGGGGAACCTCCCCATCCAGGGAGCACCACAGCCACCACCATTACCTTAGAGGTTGGCAAGAAAAGGCTGCAGTTGGACCACAGTGGGTCAGGAGGGTAAGGGTAGGGAACAGAGGCACACCCAGTCAGTTGTTCCACTTCACAATCCATACACCATTCTGGGGGAGCATAGTTCCCTATGGATGCACCTGCAGAGGAGACTAAGGAGGGTGCAGACAACTGTCACAAGGGAGGCCCACATGAAGGAGGCAGAGGCACCACAGGGAAAGGGAAGCAGCTACTGTGGGGACCCATATTAGGGGATAGAACTGGGGGAGCAGGGAAACTGAAGTAAGGTGCCTGCCTGGTGCCATGGCTTGAGGGACAGGAAGGCATCCTTAGGATCACGAGAACAGTTGCACAGGAGTCTGAGCTTGGACATCATTGTCCACCTAGGACAAATGACTTGGCTCATCTTGAGATTAGAGCAGTGCAGAAGGACTTTGTAGAGTTGGGGAGGGGCTTAAGACAAGTACCACACACAGTATCCTTCTCAGAGGTGCTGCCTGTCAGTGGCATGGGTGAGGCGAGGGTACTTTGCACCATGCAGTTTAACAAATGATTGAAAAAATGGTGTGGAGCACAGGGGTCTGGCTTCATTGGAGACTGGGGTTCCACCTGGAGGGACACCAGCCTATACTGGCAGGATGGTCTGCATCTGTCCAGGAAGGAAACAAGTCTTTTGGGCAATCGGTTTAAATGCTTCATTGGCAAGCCTTTAAACCAGTCAAGGGGAGGCACTGATAAGCAGCAGGAAAATCCCAGCCTCCCTACAAAAACAGGGTATGAAATGAAAAAAGACCAAGGTAGAAAGGTCAGTGGGAAGGCTACAGAAGGTAAAGCCATCAAAAAATGGAGAGCAATGAGTACCAATGCCCGTAGTCTGGGTAACAAGCTTCCTGGAATTAGTGGCCTTGATGGAGGAGGAAGATCTGATATCGTGGCAGTCACAGAAACATGGTACACACAGAACCATGACTGGGACGTAAACATATCAGGAACACTATCTACAGGAGGGAGGGAGGTAAAGAGAAGGAGGAGTAGCTCTCACATAAGAGAAGAAATCAAAGCAACAGAACAAAAGGGTAAACAGGAGGAAGAAGCACTGTGGGTCAATTTGAGGCAGGCAATGGCACCAATAATCCGCACAGGGTTGTATACAACACCTCTCAGGGGAGGAATGGACAAGGAAATGATAGAAGTATACTTAGAATGGCAGATAAAGGGAGATATTGCTGATGGGTGATCTGAATATGCCAGATGTTAACTGGAGTGCAGTTGCAGCAGCCACTCTAAGAGTGGGTTATTCTAGATGCCCTACAGGGGGCATGCCTTAGACAACTAGTATTGGAGCTCACCGAGAGGGAGCAATCTTAGACCTGGTCTCTCTCAAATGGAGATGGAGAGGATCACAGATGTAGTGGGTAGCATCTGGGAACTAGCGACCATCGAACAGTATGGTTCACAATAAACACAGCAATAGAGTCAAGCCATACAAAGGCAAAAGTACTGGATTTTAGGAGGTTGACTTTGCCAAATGGGTGAGTTCAAGGAATGCACTAACAAATGGGCAGGAAGGAGGGTGGAAGAACAATGGGAATAATAAAACTGCCATCACAGAGGTAACAAGCCTTTGTGTAAGCAAATAAACAAAAAGAAACGAGGTAAGAAACCACTATGGTTCTCAAAGGAAGCGGCAGTGAAGGTTCAAGAGAAAAAGAAAGCATTCAGGAAGTACAAGGAATCACAGAAGGAACAGGACAGAGAACTTTATCAGTTAAAGCAAACAGAAGTTGGAAAGGCAGTCAGAACAGCAGAGGCCCAAACCGAGGAAAAGATAGCCAACTCAGTTAAGAAGGGGGATAAAACCTTTTATAGGTACATCACGGAGCGAAGGAAGACCAAGGGAGGGATAGTGAGGCTTAATAAAGGGGAAGGAGGGTGGGAAGAGGGTGACTGTGAAAAGGCAGAGATACTAAACAAATATTTTTACCAGTATTTACAAAGGAAGAGGGGAGGACCTAAAACAAACAGTAGAAACACTCTGGATACAGAAGGATACCAGCCCATTTACAGAAGAAAGGATTCTGAAAGAGCTCTTAAAACTGAAGGTGGACAAAGCAATGGGGCCTGATGGGATTCATCCCAGAATTCTAAAAGAACTAAGGGTAGAACTAGTGACACCACTGACTACCCTCTTAACAAATCATGGGAGGATGGGGTGGTACCTGAGGACTGGAGGAGGGCAGATGTGATTCCCTTCACAAAAGTGGGAGCAAGACAGAAGCAGAAAACTACAGACCTGTTAGTTTAACCTCAGTGGTAGGGAAAATGATGGAATCACTTGAAGGAAAGAATTGTTGCTATCTAGAGGCCAGAGGGCACAGGACCCAAGGCAGCATGGATTCACAGCGGAAGGTCATGCCAGACAAATCTGATAGATTTTTTGACTGGGTGACCAAAGTAGTTGATCAGGAGGGCTGTGGACATGGCCTGCCCAGACTTTAGCAAGGCATTTGACACAGTCCCACACAAAAGATTAATATACAAGTTAGCCAGCCTGGGAGTGGGTCCCAAGATGACAGCCTGGTAAAGAATTGGCTGGAGAATAGGACACAGAGAGTAATAGTAAATGGAGTCCACTGAAAAAAGGGGTTAGTAGTGGGGTACCGCAGGGTTCAGTATTAGACTCATCCTCTCAGTGTCTTTGTAAGCGACATTGCAGAGGGACTGAAGGAAAGTATGTCTCTTTGCAGATGACACAAGATCTGCAACAGAGTTGATGCACAAGGTGGGTGGAAAGGATGAGAAGGACTTGGCAAGGTTACAGGAATGGTCAAATGCACGCAGCTTAGATTCAATGCTAAGAAGTGCAAGGTAATGCACCTGGGAAATAAAAACCCAGGGAAGAGTACACAATGGGGGTAGATACTAACAACAACAAAAATGGAAAGTGACCTGGGGTAGTCATATCAGATGACCTGAGTGGGCAAGCAATGGAGAAGGCAGCAAGGAGGGCTGGGGGGTACTGGGATGCATAGGGAGAGGCATCACCAGTAGAAAACAAGAAGTTATTATCCTCTGTACAGACAGCTGGTGAGACCACATCTGAGTACTGGCAGTTCTGGAGACCCAATCCTCATAAGACATAGACGGATGGAAGTTGTCCAGAGGAGGGCACTAAAATGGTGCAGAGTCTGCAATCGGAAGACATATGAAGAGAGACTTAAGGAACTTAATATGTATAGCCTCGAGGAAAGGAGGGAGAAGGGGACATGATAGAAACTTTCGGCACCTCAAGGAATTAACAAAGTCCAAGAGGGTAGCATCTTTCAAAAAAGAGGTGCGCAAGAACAAGCAAATAATGTGAAGATAGAAGGGGAAGTGCCAGAGGTAATTTCAGGAAGTATTTTTTCACAGAGAGGGCTGTGGATGTATGGGAACGGCCTTCCAGAGGAGGTTGTGGAGTCAACAACAGTGGAATTCAAGCATGCATGGGACAGTCATAAAGGCAATTCTAGGGGTGGGGTAGGAAGAAGTAGGCTGCTGGTTAACTAGGATCTGCAGCTTATCCATCAGGTAGGAATGGGCAGACTGGTGGACCATGGTCCTTATTCGTCGTCAAATTCTATGTTTCTATGTTTCTATTTCTTAATACCCTCATACAACTTCTTGTTCCTTCTTTAGCTGTCTTTTGGAGTTATTTTGGGCAGTTTCTGTTAACAGTGTATTGGGGGGGGGGTGTCTGAAAAACAAATGAGAATAATTTTAGTTGTAATTTTTTTTACAGATATCTTATTGTTAAATATCATTTTGAACAACTCTCATTCATTTTAGAAAGTTATATTTAGAAGGCTTACACTCTTAAGATTTCTCTTTCAGTTTCCCCGTTTACTTTAGATTGTCACTTTCTGTGTAATTCCTATGTGTTATTAAAAAAGGAAACTAAGAACCAAACGTTCTAGTATTCTGTTAGTTTCTTCCATATTTGAAGTCAATTCATTCGATATAGTGATATGGCCCCTATTTCTGTTACCCTTAACATGACCTCATTGACTGCATTTTAGACCCACTTACTCTACTCCGGTTGTTTTAAATGGTTACCACTTTCTTGGTTAAACTGCAAAGGATGGTTTACTCCAAAAGCTGCCGCTGTTAACTAAAATGCCGCTGGTATCTCTAATTTCACCATCTGATACCCAGAGGTGTTTGGCCTCTCCTCAGTTAAGGCAGACAAAGTGACAAATGCTTTACTGAGGATTTTCTCCTGTGTCAGGTTTCTGCAGAGGGTTATCGCTGATTGGGGGGTAACTTCATGACAAGCTACTTGATAACTGGTGGTGGGGCTGTCGCACATTGGTGGTAATAGGTTGCCTTTTGGCTTCTCAAGAGGGTAGGAGGAGGGAATCTGTTTCATTTTAGGGAAGTAACTGTTCATTGCTGATTTTATTGCTTCTTGTTTATTTCACTTGGTTCAGTTGCTCTTTGGCTTCTTTTGGAAAGGTACCTGCTTGGGGGTTGTGTGCAGTTGATTGTTTATTTTTTCACTTATGTAGAATTGTTTCTGGTGGTCCGGAGGGGGTCAACCCATTCTACCCATCCCCACCCACCCTCCCTAGTGCATCACTTCTATATATCCATAGCCTGTGACATCAAATGGTACCACGACTGCATGTGCATACTGTTTGCTATCACATTTTAGTTGCACAATACAGTCACACACCACACCCTGGCATACTGTAAATCTACATACCTTGATGCATCATACCACTAATGATAACTGACGGTACATACAGATAAGTCCACCAGGATGAAGCCCAACTCTCTAGAATTTTGCAATAGTTAATGCAGCAAACAATGTAATTTCAATGGGAGTTAATAGCTTATGTCATGCAGGTAACATGTGACACGGCACTTCATCCTGGCGGGCCTCATTGTAGCTTTACAATAAATGGATAATAAGAAAGAAGGAAAAAAGGGGGCAGATAAGTAAGGAAAATGATGGATGTTGTACAGTACATTGGTTGCAGGGCAGCGGTGTTCAGGAGGCCCTTGTGGGCACTGCGGTGCTGCCCTCTCTACAGCATCTCTCTGTGTTGAAGACAGAGATTACAGGACTAACCTCTCCTCCCCCCCATACAGCTACCACCATGTCTGCCACCACTCCCTCAGAGGATGCCAGTAAGGAGGGATGGATGGACTACCGTGGGCTCAGGGAGGGTGAGGGAGGTGGAACGGAGGCACATCCTCCAGCCAGTGCCACTTCAAAATTCATATGCTATATTGGCAGAGTAGGACAATCATACTGCATCTCCATAAGTAGACACTAAGAGGGATGAGCAAGTCATCCATGATGAAGCCCCAAGGGCAAAAGGAAGAAGAAGGCACAGGAGGAGGAGGAGGAGGAGGAAGCAAATCCTGTTCAGAGACTCCATCATTAGAGGGATAGAGCTGAGAATGGGGATCAGTGGGGGGAGGGAGGTGGTGTGCCTGCCAGGTGGCACAGTTTGAGGGGGCAGGCAGGTGGATCCTAGGGATCGCTATGTTGGTGGCAAGGAGTGGGGAGCCGGACGTCATTGTCCACATGGGGACAGATGACCTGGCAGGTGAGGGGACAGATGTAGGAAAAGTGCAGAAGGAATTGAGGGAACTGGGGTGGTGTTTTGGGAAAGTAGCACTCTATTACTTTCTCAGAAGTTCTGCCTATCCATGGCAAGGGAGAGGGTAAAGACATCCGCACCATGGAATTCAACACATAGCTGTAGAAATGGTGTGGAGAGGATTGGTATGGCTTCACTGGCGACTGATACCTCACCTGGAGGGATGAGACTGTATTCACCAGATGGCCTACATCTTTCCGGGGTAGGGGGCAAAGTATCCTCACTGAAAAGTTCAAATGCTTCCACCACAAGCATTTAAACTAGCCAAGGAGGAGGTAAACGTGGTGGGGGGCACAGGTACCCCCCCCACCTAACAAATTTGAGATAAGAATCCAGTTATTACAAGGGCACTATCCAACACAATAAAAAATTAGATACAATTGTGGGAAGGACAGAAGATAGAACCCAAAAATATTACAGGGCCGTAAAAAGGGAAAAGGAGGGTGGGCACACAAGCTGGAAAGTAATGTGCACAAATGCCTTCAGTCCAGGGAACAAAATCCCAGACCTAATGGCATTAATGGAAGATGCAGACCTGGACAGAGTTGCTATTACAGAAACATGGTACACAAGGAACTATGACTGCGATATAGCCATACCAGGATACACACTTTTTAGGAAGGATAGGGGCGGGGGAAGGGTCTGTGAAGGAAAACAAAAAAAAAAATACTGTTAACACTTTGGAAAGACCAAGAGAGACCCCTGCTTGCATGGAGATGGAGACTGACCTAAAACAAACAAGCATTTGTCAATGCCGAACGTTCGCTTGCAGGTATTTGCAGTGGTGTTTGGCACGTATGGTGCTTTACCCTAATGCCCTGTGCGATTGCTGGTATTTGCACAATAAACTTTCAGCATGACCTTTTTGTTACCCCCATTGTGCGCTACATAGGTGGAAACACGTTTTGGGCAGGATGTGAAAAATGACAGCTGTACTGCTCATAAGCAGGTGTGGTAAAATGGCAATGTTGAAAATCTGGAGTGGAAATATTGAAAATTCGCAAACCTATGAGCGTGTGTGGGAACTGTGCAATGCACGCTTGTAAAACAGTCATTGTTCGGAATTAGTTCACCAAATTTTCAACATTAGCATTTTAAAACCTCTGCTAATGAACAGTGTCACTGTGATTTTCTTAATGTGCCCCATACATTGATTTTGCACACCGACTGCGCCATTGTGCGCTAAATGGGTGGAAACACATTTTGGGTGAGATGTGAAAAATGACAGCTGTACTACTCATAAGGAGGTGTGGTAAAATGGCAATGTTGAAAATCTGGAGTGAAATATGTGAAATTAGTACTTACGAGCCTGCATAGGAACTTCACGCAATGCGCTCGTAAAACAGTCATTTTAGGAATGTTTGCACCAAATTTTCAACATAGGGTTTTGGGACCCTCTCATGACTGATGATCACTGTCATGGTGTTTTCAGGCCTGAAGGGTGATTTCACGCAGTGATGCGTAAATCACCCTTCGGCCCTAATAACACCATGACAGTGACATATTTCATGAGAAGGGTCCCAAAACCCCATGTTGAAAATTTGGTAAAAGTCCCCAAAATGCCTGAGATATGCAATAAAGTTGAAATCCCTCATCTAGCCCATTATACAGCTTACCGCATTTCCTTAGTTCGCGGTCGGCTTTGAAGAGTGCAGACGTGTTCCCGGTCCAGCGATGATCATCGCACTGAGCTCTGGAGTAAGTATGGGGGAGGGAGGTGTGGGGTGTGTGGGAGGTGCAAGTGGGTAGGTGCGGTTGGGAGGCGGGCTGGAGACTACGGGGACCATTTTGCTTTTCAGGTTGAAAAAAAAAGACAACGTGGGACATTTGCCATGCTGGGGTGGGCCTCAGCATGGCACCAAAGCTTGGGGGGCCTTTGGGAGGATTTGAGCTGACGGGGATTGGCACCTGGCCGGCAGAGGACCCAGGACTTTGCTACGCTGCACCAAAGCTTTGGGGAGGGGCCTGAGGTCTACCAGTGCTGTATATGACAGCGGTGGTTTTCTTTGAAGCGAAGACCACCGCTGTCATACACAGCTCCCGCACCCATTGGTGCAGGACCGCCACGCCTGCTCAACGGAGCAGTGGATCGAAAGGAAGAGGCACACCTCCAAAGTGTGCTACTCTCCCAAAACGTTCCTTGCGCAAGCGAACGTAAAAATTAAGGACTAGCCAATCACAATGCCAAGTTTCAGACTGCAGAAATTGCTATCAAAACCCTCCTCAACAGAGACGGAGCATTTTTAGCCAGATTATTTGCAGAACTCATTTATTTTCTGGACTCTGATTCTCTACAGAAAAGGAAGGAATTATCCAGTTAATTCAGTAGTTCGTTTGTATGTTTTTTCCAACATTTTTTGTAGTTATCCTGTAACCACATTTCTAAATCTTTTATCTCTATTTTTATATGATAATTATTTTAAAAAAATCAGTAAAAGTACTTGCTTTTATTGTTAAGTTATTACTGCCTGTGAGTGGTTTGTTGTGTATGAAAGCTTTTGGAAAGTTTTATTCAATCTGTTTCACACCAATTTAATGCTAAAGTGCCACTTGCTGCCAAAGACTAGGATCCTGAAAGGGAATCTGGGGGCGTAAAGTTGGGAAAGTATGCATGGTCTCTGGAGGGGTCAGTGGGGCTTCAACCAAGTTCTTGCACTACCTGTGGGAGAAGACACAATCAGGTTTACTAGGACTGCCCCAAGAGCTTGCAACATCTGGGATCTCACCCCAGCACAGCAACCAAGGAGGGTTCTCACATGGCTACAGACTCAAGAATGTATTTTACCCTTACCCAGCTAAAGGGAGCCCTGAGCCCTCATAGCGAGTGTTCAGTTGTGTACTCAGTGAGCACTCTAAAAGGATGCAAGGAGGGTATTTCCTGACTCCCTGTCCTGGGTTACACGTAGGGTAGGGCACAGTGAGGTCAGTGGACCCAGCCCCCAGGAGTGGGTTCATGACACCCACCACATCTCTAATCTATCCTTATGAGATGTTACCAGTTTGTGACTTGCCTCCATGTTTCCACTTTGTCCAGCTCCAGGCCTGAAGCAGCAGGGGTCTCCTAAAGAAGGGGCCAGCCCAGATAACATGCTTGACTTCAGCATACCCTTCTTGAAAAGTTAGTTAACAATGGGGCTGAGATACTGGAGACCCAAGAGCATGTGCCTGTGTATCTGGAGGTGATGATGAATCATTGCCACTATGGTTACCTCTGTCCTGCACCACTGTGCATCTCTTGGTCCATTTGAGGTGTGGGGTTATGGTATAATTCAGGGTTCATGTCTTCATGTAGTTGGTTGGGGTCCTGGTGCAGCTGAGGGTCTCCTTGTGTAATAGAGAGTCTCTTGGTGCAGCTTAGGGTCTCCTGGTACATCTGAGAAATCTCTTGGTGCAACAAAGCGTCTTCTGTTGAACCTAAGCATATCCTGGTACAGTCAAAAGTTCTTCCAGTGCAACTGGCTATTAAGCGCTCTTTCCTAATATTTGAAGCTCTTTGTCTTTCTCTGTCTCTTTCTCTCTGCTCTGTATTGCCACCTTCAAACCCCGGTGGGTAAGATGTTCTCCAGAATTTTATTGGCAGCATTCTTCAAAGCCTGCTTTATAAGACAGCTGCAGGCTTCACTGGGTATCAGCCCTCAGTCTCTACTCAGTAGGGAGAGTGCTGGACTAGAGATGTTCTGATAATATGTATGTCTGCCTGTCTAGCTATCTGAGGAGATAGTAGATATATACCTATCTTATCATATTCAGAATTTAGATCCAAGGCTGTATTTAGTGGGATGCAAGGTCAGATGTCTGCCCCAGATCCCAAAAGTCATATTGGATAGCTGGTATCTAATCAGATCCCGGGTGACAGGATCTGTTAATGTATGTAATGCCATTCAGTAGCTGAATGGAATCTGGCAGTATGATTCTGTGGGATGCTAGTCAAGCATCACTATTCTAGACACCATGAACAGCATCCCTCAGGCTTGCTTTATAGGGAAATCTCTGGGCAATCATGATTTGTATCCCTCAAACACCTCTGCCATAAATGGTGACATCCCTCAACCCCCAACTTTTGTGGAGAACTGTGGGCCATGACAGGTTGCATTCATCAAATTTTGCTAGGTGGGAAGAACTTCAATCCACGACTCGCAGCATTTGTCCAACCCAATGCAGTTAGGAAAGCTGTGGTCAAAAAGAGACGTAGCTAACATTAGGCCATGAGAGCAAACCAGTTGGCTCTCTTGAGGTCGGTATAATGTTGGGATGTCTCTGCATTCTCCCAAATGTGGCATGAATGGGACCCTTCAGCATCCCCATGGATCTGCAAGATCCTCAGAAAGTAACCTTTTGGAATTTAACAGCCGTATAGCTTTTACATATATGTTTAATGACAAATGACTCCAGTTGTCCCCTTTTTGTCCTTTACCAGTTGCTCACGCTGGAACGTTAATAGGGTACTTTAAAGGATTTGCAATACTTTGTATAGCTTTTGCTTCTTTAAACTCTTAACATAACTGTAATTCCTGTACTTTACACAAGCTACAAACTCTCTCAGAATATTTTCTAAAAGAGAGTTTATTTTTCTTCTAGAGTAAATCACCAGGCAAATACCCTCAGAGCACCTACAGAGCTGTCTGTGCCCGCCAGGGTGTATATACATCACGGATCTATAAACATATTGACTTCAATCAAGAACTGTCAGATCCTCTATCCACAGCCATCACTGTTACCTGGTGCCAGGTCTTCAGGTAAATGAACATTGTTTCTGGATATTTGTTTTTGTTCGTGAGAAAACATGTAAATGTGTACCATCCTGATATATTTAAAACTGTAGCGATGATCAATGCTATCGGATAAAACCTTTGACCTACTTTTATGACTTAGAATTACGGTTTATGACATGCAGTGATTAGCATATTAACACCACACCTGTGAAAATAAATGGTTATACATTAGTAGTGCTATTCTGGCTGTTGTTGAACATGGAGTAACAGTTTTATTTATTTTTTTTATTTTAAACCTTTGTTTACCAGGTAAGTACAATGAGCCAAGGCCCGTTTTCATGTATGACCCAGGACCATAAATATACAGTCAAGATGTTACAAAAAAATTATTAAACATACAATCCAACATTGCATTACTAACAATTAATTAACATACAACATTACATTACAACAATTATTGATATACAATACACATGAAAACACTCCTTCAAAAACATTGACAGTGCAATTTGCTAAGAAAATAATTCTTTAGCTTAATTTTAAAAGTTTGATGGGTAAAATTCCCATATAGTAAAATAGGAAGCTCATTCCAATTTTTAGCTGCAGAACAAGAAAAAGAACCATCTCACATTTTGGTCTTGGTTTTGGAAACATTTAATTTTATCTGATAATTTGACTGAAGTTCCCTTGAATTCCTCTTAATTGATAACAATGAATACAACGGAGAATGTAATCCATCTTCTCCACATTTACGTTGGCATACCTCTGTTTTTGTTGATTGTGCCACACAATCTATACTGACATAATCTGAACAATTTGAAGAAGCATTTAAGTCTATTTTGCCTCCTAGAAATTTGCCCATCTGTCTCTGGGCACTGACCAGTGGGGATCTACTCTGTCGTGCTGGCAGCTTGGGTTTGCTCCCCAGGTTGGAAACATTGGGAGAAGAGGACAAGAGGCAGGGGAGAATGACAGTCCACTCCCTTCCTGAGGGAGACATATGATGGGCACTGTTATGAACATGGCACCTGCAGAAGCATGGGGCCTTTGCTGGCATGAGTGACCATGTGTTATCAGGTCTCACCCTCAGAATGCGGAGGTGAGGTGGTAGAGGAACGGCAGACCTGATGGACCTTTGGTCTACTTCTGCTGTCAAATTGTATGTTTCTAAAATGTTGTGGATCCTGGTCCTGTGGTCCACATTTCTGTGATGAGATGAATGCTGTCCACAGCAGTGTGTGACAACACATGGGACAAAGTGCAGCAGAGGGCATGATACAGCTCAGGCACTCCCTTTGTAGACCAATCTGACTGGGGACTTCATACTTTGTTGTAGCCTTTTTGCATTAGCTGTAAGAAACCAGGTTTACTCACAAATGAAAAGGGTATCAGATCCATATCTAGCATTTCTTCATCAGTGACATTCAGCTGCATGGTCACTGGGTTGTTCCAGATGTACTTGGAGTACCTGCTTAGGGCCTTTAAATGTTTAGTTGCCTAAGTATACTTCGCTGCTTCCTGCCAGTAGCAGTGACTTTTGTGGCAGTGACTTTGATTGCCTGACCTGTTCTTGTATAATAGTAAAAACAGCAATAGCAGGCGAGGGCATGCAAATTAGGAAAAACTGCTAGGTGTTTCTGCTTGCTGTGGAACTGAGACTATAGATAAGGCTATTCTTCGCTGCCTCCACAGTTTCATCTCTTTGCAGAACCAAACAAAAGAAATCCATAAACTACCACTGCTTACTGCATGCTGCTGCCAATTAATTACATGCTTACTTTGCACAAAGGTGTGTTTTCCTTTTGTATCTATGAAGGATCCTGGTTTAACCCTTTGATGTGCAGGTCTGGCAAATAGTAATTCTCTCATCTGCCCCTAGACTACAGAATATCCCACCCAATAGGCTTCCCCATTAGGTGGAGTTTCTTAGAAAGGGGAGGTGCATGGGGTAGGGCAGCCTGGTTCATCATGTTGATGGACTGCTCACCCTGGTTATCATCAGCATCTCCTTTTGCCTGCAGGCTCTCTTACTTTCATTGATGAGTCTGGTTGGAGATTAAAGGTACTGGGAGGGAAAGTTGTTTTGCTGGGTTCTGGGGTGGATGGTCATAGCACTTAAACTGCTATGCATTTTTGCAGAGTGCTGTGAATTCCACACCCAAATGTTCCTTTATTCAACAAAGATATAAAGAAGCTACCCATAATATTATAGGTATTAACAGGTTCAAAAATGATTATAAATGTATGCTTGCTGTGCATTCTGGCCATTTGGAATGCATTTGAAAGGCCAGAGCTATGAATTTTAATGTTGAGAGATTAAGGGGTATGAAAATAACTGAGGTTGTGAATTAGTCATCAGCTGTCTCCTCACTTGCATGATCACCGTCATCTATCTTGTCTGATTTCACAGCGTATCTAATTCTGTACTCCAGCTGTCTGTCCTCCCTAACCATTACTGTTGGGGGGGGGGGGGCTACTGTCTCCTCCCGATAGTCTGTCTCAGTATAATGCCAACACCACCTCTCTCCTCATTATTAGCTTCAACAGAACTGTAATAGATGCAGAATCCACATAAAGAATGCTCTCTGCCTCTATGGTTGTGTTAGTGGCATGGTCAGTCTCTTCTGCAAACACCAGGCAGCTCCTGTAAGCTCTACAACTGTAACATTAGTGCAGGCTCATCCCCCAGAGATTTGGATACCTTCAGCTCATGCTGAGACTGGACATAACTTGGTTTTGCTTTACCATGTTCTGACCCCCCCCCCCCCAAGAATAGCAATGTCAATATCAGTTGTTGTAGAACCCAAACAGTTAAGTTCCAGAATGCCCACTTCCCTGTCTTGGGAATCAAAGTCTAAGGAAGGAAGAGACTACATCCATGCAGACCAGTCCAAGCAAGATAATGTGGACAAGTGGATACACATACATAGGCTTCTGAAGACAGACACTCTCAGCTTAGTATTCATTTACATGATATTAGCAAACATGCAGTGCCTGTTACTTATTAATGCTACAGGAGTCCTTTGAGAGCTCAGAAAAGCTGCGCAACTAACAAAGATGTAATCGTGGTATATATGTGTCATGCATATGCAAACGATTAACAAAAATCGACAATCGCCATATTTTCTGATGAAGTGACTTTTGCCACAATATATTGCGGCATAAATATAGTGGATGTAAATACATTTTAAAGTGTATGTCTGTCTCTCTATCTATCTATCTTTTGCCTACCGCATGAGGTGCACTAGACAAACGGCTGGCTATTTTCAGACACGACCCAGGAGAAGTGCAGACAATGTTTACAATGAAATACAAACCAACAGTAACAGTCTAGAATTTACAAGCATACAGTAACCAAGAAGGCAGGTCAGGACATGGGATGGATAAGAATATGCAGGAGCTCATTCCACAAATTATGTAGTGGTATGCAGGTACACAATATTAAGGTCAAAGTACAGTAGCCAGCATATTTATAACTATAGGAGGCAAGTTTGAGCGGGTACCCTCAGAAACAGCTTCAATTTGTCACGCAGATTATAGTATAGTGTAATCGGTGAGACAAAAAGTGTCTGACAGAATAGCTGCAGGGATAGTGTAGAGCAAGTTAGTTACCACTACTCCTGTAGCAGTCATCACTTGGGAGGAAGAGGACAATATGCTAGCTGTGTTCCACTTTGCTGAGCAGCTGCCATGGTGCAGAGGTTAGGGCCACGAGCAGCTAGGGTGGTGGAATGTCCCGGAGATCAGGATTCTATTCCCAGGCTCCAATATTTTATGGTTTTCTTCTCTCTACCCTTCTGAGTTTTATTTTTCATTTGTTCTCCCCCTCCCCCAAGTTCCTCCCAGTCCCAAAGGGGGACACTCAATACAGCTGTTTATTTTTAGCAATGCTAGCGGTCGGTGTTTTTCCTGAGTGCTACCATCAGCTTTGCAGTTTTTCAGGGGTGATTTTTGACTGTGCCACCATTGTTTTCGGTGTTATGAGCTAGTGCCATTTCTGAAAGGTACGGACATAGTACATTGCCTAATGTTGGGGGGCAGGCTTGTTCCACCATTTTCAGGGTGGGTGTAGCAAAGCCTGTTCTGAATTTGGTTTTAACCACAGGGGTGGTGAGAAAGTCCAGGTCTGTAGACCTGAGAACCTAGGCAGTTCTGTATGGCACTAAGAGGGAAGAGAGAGGAGAAGAGGAGGAGTGGTTGTTTAGGACAGCTAGTGCAAAGCGACTGTTGTTGTTGTTGTAGTTGTTGTAGTTGTTGTAGTTGTTGTTGTAGTTGTAGTTGTAGTTGTAAGCCATGTCCCATTTACAGAGATTGTTGGAGGTATTTGAGAAGATGGGAAGGCTGTTGGATAGCAAAAGGGGTGAGGTTCCTACTAATTTAGTATGCCATTAAGGAACTGAGCCTTCATTTTCTAGTTTGAGCTGCTACAGAATCTCCTTTTGCTAGCATCAGTATTACCACCTCTGCCAAATGATGTAGTCATCATGGCTCCCACATTACCACAACCACCATGCCCATGAGTCCCATTTTCTGCATACTATCACCTACCATCATGCCAAAGAACAAGCATTTGTCAGCGCTGAATGTTGGCTTGCTGGTTTAGGCAGTGCAGGATTTAGAAATGCAAAATAGGAATGGCAGTGAAGCATTGAATTAACGACAACCACCCCCCCCCCCACAGAGACTGCAAGGCATTGGGAGTGTAGCTTTGGGTCAGCCATAACACTGACACCATTCCACCTCACTCCACCCTGCGGAGAGCGACTGGTGTCGGAGTGTGCATTAGGGCCTTCAGCCTTTGTGCACATCCCATTCCATAAGGAAATAAGCTGAGATGGGTGCAATATGGGAGAGTGGGGTGAATGTTAGGGTGACAGACCCTAAGGCACACCTCAATGCCTGTCAGAAGCTGTAGGGTGGGGGGTAGAATTCTGTGAATATTACGGTTGATGAACCCAAGTTGCATCTCCGACGCCTGTCAGTCTTTACAGGATGGGTGTATGATTGGAAACCTTAATGCCCCAGGGGTGTGTGTTGGTATTTTCGCTCCAAAATTTCAACAGTGACTTTTTGGGACTCCACCTCATGAACAGTGGTGCTATCATTTTGTTACTGAATCCTGAAAGTTGATTTCACACAGCAGCTGTGGCATTGGGAGCTACAGGTGCAGAAATACATTTCGGGCTGGATGCAAAAAATTACAGCTGTACTGCTCATGAGGAGGTAAAAAAAATGGCAATGTTGAAAATCTGGAGAGAAAATATGAAACATTTGCAAGCTTATGAGCTTTCTTAGATACTGCACAATGCATGGCCATAATGTGGTCATTTTTGGGATTTGTTTTTACCAAATTTTCAACATGGACATTTTTGGAGTTCTCCTGATGAACAGTGGCACTGTGATTTTGTTACTCTCTCCCAAAAGTTGATTTTTCGCAGATGCGACTGTGCCCATTGTTCGCCACAGGTGCGAAAACATGCATCAGGCAGGATGTGAAATATGACTCCTGTAATCTTTATAAGGAGGAGTGAAAAAATGGCAATGTTGAAAATATGGAGTGAAAATATAAAAAATGCTCTAAATTATGAGTGTGCGTGGAAACTGCAATACACACTCATAAGTCATTTTTTAGAATTTTGTTCACCAGATTTGCAGCATAGGCTTTATGGGAGCCCACCTCATGAACAGTGGCACTTTTTTTATTTTAATCAGTCTCGAAAGGTGATTCTGTGCAGTGACCTTGAAGTCACCTTTTGGGACCGAATAATGAAATGACAGTGACTGATTTCATGAGGTGGGGTCCCAAAAACCCCATGTTGAAAATTTGGAGCCAAAAGTAAAAAAAAAATAGTTGAGAGATCCACCTAAGTTAAAAACCTCCCATTTATGCTATTATACAGCCTACTGGCATTTCTTCAGTTTGCGGTCGGCTTTGAAGAGTGCAGACGCGTTCCCACTCCACCGAAGATCACGGCGACAACTTCCAGAGGTAAGTATGGGGTAAAGGGGTGTGTGTGGGGAAGTGGGGCGTGTAGAGGGTGGGTGCGGGTTGGGGGAGGTGGTGCCACAGACAACAAGGGATCGTTTCCTTGTTTTGCAGGGGAAAAAAAACTTCAGGGGTAGGTTTTTTGTTTTTACAGGTAACACTAAGACATTTGGCACACTGGGGTGGCCCCATTGTGCCACCTGGTTTTTGTTTTGGGGGACTGGAGCCGATGGGGATTGGGCACCATGTCAGCAAGTAAAGCCTGTCTGTTTTGGGGGGGGTCCTGATGCTGAGGGGGATTGGGCACCCCCATCAGCAGACAAATAAAACTCGCGGGGGGGTCATTATGCTCAGAGGGATGGGCACCCCCATTGGCAAACAAATTATACTGGGGAGGGGCATGCCAACAGGGGGATTGGGCACTCCTGAAGTTGGCTACCTAGGGATTGCGAAAGGCAGACGACGAGAGCCACACCATGTTTATTGAAATGTTTCACCAGGAATGGCACATAATGGAGGTGAGTCAGCTCTGTCGTTGCAATGATAAGCCTGTCTCTCATTGCAGCAGTGGATTTCTTTCAGGTTGGTGGCATTCTCTGAAACTGCTGTCATTGGCAGTATGCTCACTGGTTGACATCTGAGGGACACACCAGCTAAAGCATTCCCTGGATTTGCCAGAACACTGACACACTGACAAACCTACTGCAAAATGTTGCTTGCACATACGCACAAGCCAACATAAAGATGTATGAAAACATAAGTCACAAAAAAAGAGATAATTTTGTAGCTGAAAAAAACAACATAAAGCAGCAGGAAGATGACAAACCACTTGCACTAAAAAGAATTGCCTTAAAGAACTTTAACTGTCAATTTCCAATCACCAACTATGTCAGCACAGTAGATCTGTCCTTTAAAAGAAAGCTGACGCCATTAGGGTAACTGTAACTAAACATGTTATTTGGACACAGTTCAGTTTGTATTACAGTTTACTTCTACTGTATACTGTGTATCTTATCCCCATGTTTTATTATTGAGGCCTTTTGCATGAAAATGGGATCTTCGCTCCTTCTGAGTTCATCTCTTTCTATTGCTTTCTCCCTACGTGAGGTCATAATGCTCTACTTGTGACATCACAATTACTCCCATAGTACCAGATTGTGATGGCACAGCAGAGGATAATGACAAGAAGTAGGGAGTAAGCAAAAAAGGCAGAAGAACTCTAAAGGATACTGATCATATTTTCATGCAAATTTCTCAGTAATAAGTAATGGGGAGGCGGCGTCTATTGAATACATATGGAATGCATGCTGAACTGTACCTAAATATTATGTTTTTCTTTTTTCTTTGAGGTGTCAGCAGCTGTTTAGCACACTCATTAAAACTGCACAGAACAGTAGAAGAAGCAGTCACTTGAGACAGAGATGGGGAGCATGATAGTTGCCATAGCAACTAACCATTCACACTTGCATTCCTGTCTAGAAAAGGAATAACATATGGCCACATTGCTCTCTCACCAATACATTCAAGACTAATATGTAACTGCATTGTTTGGAATATCTTAGGTTGGAGAAGCAGTCACTTGACAGAGAGAGACCGAGAGAGACGGTTGCTAAATGACCCTTTCATTCAAACCTAGAATACCATTATGTGGCTGCGTTGCTAACAGAGTAATTTATAGAATTTTTGGAGTAATTTGATGGCAATAGAGGATATTTGGGAAATTCAAGTGTAACCCCTAGGTGGTGCTATCCTAAGGGCTACTACCCCTGCCACCGTGCCTAGTTGCAGGTTAAGGGGCCTGGGTATGGAAATGTGTGCCTCCACCCAGAGCACAGGGTTGTTATTAACAAGGCTAACCTGGGTACAGCCCTCCGGGACACTGTAAACCCCCCTTTCCACTCTAGTGGCCTAGACAATATGCAGCAAACACTTACACATTAGCCCCTATTCAGCATACAAATCCCACACTGTTTGCACCTACCACCAGGGCTGGTTCCACCAGTTTGACCCTGGAGACGCACCTGTAAAACAAGGTTAGGCACAGCAAACAGTGCAGTACTTTTGCTACAAACTGGAACCACTGTCAGATTAAATGCAAAGAGTGTTAGATCTGATTTATTCAGGGAAATTGAACAAGGGATGGGTGTAATCAGGTTGATTAATTCAAAAACTGATCTAGTCAGGCAATTATGTATGCACTTTTAGTCCCTACACAGTCACACGCTTTGAGTACCCAGTTGGAAGTAAGGTGGGCTAGCCTGGAACATTGCCCGGGGTAGGCCGGCGTTACAGCTGGTTGGGGCCCTGTGATGAAAAGAAAAGGCATACACAACCACACACAATTTGTAATCCAGAGTCTGAAGGCTCAGTTCATGAAAGGAAAAACAACAATGCAATCAGATGACAACACTTGAGATTTAGCTGTTGTTGCAGGGAGCTGCCCTGATTGTTACTCATGCTACCCAATGCAAGACACAGGAGGGACAAAATGGAGATTGCAGGTTGACAATTGGTATGCCAGGAGAAGCAGGGCCCACACGAATCACCAAGGTGTCATTCCTGTTCAAGATACTGAGCAGAGGGCTGATCCCTGGGCAAGTCTCTCGTCAGTGGTGTTCTCTGTGCCTAAAGTAGCTGGCTGGGCCAGAGTGGCAGGGTCCAAGCCAGGTAAAACAGTTCAGAAATCAGTCCGGGAAGGCTGGATGCAGCTTCCAGCAAGCGTAGCACAATTAAACAGTGGGGAACCAAATCGCGACATACTAACAGCACACAGCACATTTTGTGGTAATGCAATCACCATACCACAAAGTGGATAGCAGTCTGGCAGCAATATCAGCATCTCTGAGCAAAACTGGAAGTTCAATGGTGAATGGGTGTCCTGACAGGCCGATCGCATACAGCAAATCTTCGGTTTTCTTCTGATTTACGCCTGGTCACACTTCAGTGGCTTTTCTCTCACTCGGTTCGGATACAGTTAGGATTATTAAGCCTTTCAAAGGATTCTCTCTCGAGGGACTGCAGGCAGACAGGCCAGACTCGGCTTTTCCACAAATCTCCCACGTGAACTACACAGGAGCTGCCACTTGAATCACTCAAGCTGTTTACTCTGCAAACTCTAGCTCCAGACTGACTGACTGCAGCAGGCAGCTTGGGAATTTCCCATTTGGTCCAGAAGCTTCTGGTCAGTTGATTAATCTGTCTGTCAAAGCAAGGGTTCCCTCTCCAGGTCTGTTTTGGCACCAAAATGTAAAAACTACAATTCCTACAAAAATTTGCTCCCACAAGACCCCTGGGGACAGACTCCATTTTAGAGTCCCCAAAGGTACTAATTGATGCCGACTGGCAGTCTAAAAACCAAAATGGTGGTGCAATACAGAAAGTTCATGCTGCAAAGAAGGCAGGTTAGACAAACTACAGTACTATTACTTTTCTAATAGATACTCAGCAAATAAGTACAGCTTCTAACAGAGTTCCTTCTGCTCAAATAGTGATGGCAGAACGGAGCGATTATCTGGCAGCCTGGGTAGGACTCGAGCATAGAAACATTCAGCCCTCTCCCAGATTAAATAAGCACCACAATATTGGCAGCTCTTAAAGAGATGGAGCACAGAGGCATTAAGGCACTTTTGCACACTTTTAAAGCACTAAGACACTGGATAACAGCCTGGCAGTGGGCATTTAGGCTCACCCAATGAAGACTTTTGGGAACCTCCATTTGTAGGGGGGTTACGCCCTTCCCTGCCTGGAAAAACTTGGCTTCTGCATCAAGTCTACACTATCACAATATTAAAAAATCAATATATACAAGACACATGTGACATGAGCATACTATGGAAATACTATCTGATGCAACAGTTAACGTAAACTAATCACACTACTATACATTTCACTATACCATATCTTCACTGACAATGTTTCATACACTCTATACTGATTCTATTATGATTAACATGCATGTGACTTCACTTTATAACTTCTTGTACAGTAAACAATGTAGAATGGGTTCCTTTCCCAATCAGCTACCTTGGGGCTAGAGGGGACAGGGACACCACATTCTGAAGGAAGAACAATAAATCTGGAGGTGGCAGTCAAGCTCATTGGGCAGTGATCTCTTGGAAATGTAAACACCTTTATGGACCACACTGAGAGGCAAGTTCGCAGGCCTCCTAGGGGAATCATAATTAAAACGTAGCACTGGCTTAACAGGTCGCCCAGATTTTCTGGGAGGAACAGACACAGGCTCTGGGCGGTCAGTACTGGCACTGATTTCTTCTTCTGTAGTGAGAGATGCCTCTGCACTGGTTGAAATGTCCAGATTGGGAACACTACCAGCTCCTAGCTCTGCAGACTCGGTTTCCACAATACTTTGCTCAATATTATCTTCTGAAGAGGGCTCGGGTTGCTCATTCTGAAGAGACTGTGGCACTGAAGGGGTGCTGTCAATGCTTTCATATTGTTCTTCAAGTTCTGGTATGTCACCAGGGAGACTCAGACCATCAGCCCCTTCTTCGGGCAAGTCAAACAGTTCTAAAAGACACAGAGTCCGCAACCTCAGACATGATACATTGCACCTCACTTTTAGGGGGCACTGGGTTCAGGGAAGAAGCTGGGGGTTAGGCAGTTCTGAAGGCCCAGCTTCATCCTTGTACACCGGCAGATCATCCAATTTACCAACCACTACATGAGGAAGATGGTGCCGTCTATCAGCAATTTTGTGTTTTCCATGTAGTCCCAAATTGCGTAGTTGTACCCTATCTCCAGGCAACAACTCTTGGGCTTTTACTCATCGATCATGTCTTTCTTTGTTAGCAAGATTTCGATTAGCAGCCATAGTTTGAGCTAGTTGATAAGCATGATTCAACTAATCTTTCAATTTCTGTATGTACTGCAAGCAGTTTTTGGCTCAGACTCCATCTGGAGAGACCCCAAAGCAGACATCAACTGGCAGTCGGGCCTCCCTCCCGAACATGAGACAGTAGGGGGAGAACCCAGTAGTATCACTTTTGGTGCAGTTGTACGCATGTACCAATGTGCTGATCTGCTGGCTCCACTTATGCTTGTCTTTTGAATGGAAGGTGTCCAGCATGTCTAGAAGGGTGCAGTTAAAGCGTTCTGGTTGAGGGTCCCCCTGTGGGTGATGGGGGGTGGTTCTTGACTTCTGCACCTCCCACAGCAAGAGCATTTTTTTGATTAGCCTAATTTCAAAGTCTCTGCCTTGGTCAGAATGGATCTGCTGGAGGGCACTATAGTGGATGAAGAATTTTTCCACTAGCAGCTTGGCCACAGTAGAGGCCTTTTGATCTTTAGTTAGGAAGGTTTGTGCATACCGTGTAAAATGATCACTAACTACCGACACATTGCCAATGTTCTTTTGGTTCGGTTCTAAGCACAAGAAGTCTACGTAGACCAGTTCCATGGGTGCACTAGTAGTGATGTTGACAAGTGGGGCTGCTTTCTGGGCCAAAGCTTTCCACTGGAGGCAGCGATTGCAAGTTTTGACATGATTCTCAACGTCTGCCCCATCTTTGGCCAGTAGAATCGGGATTGTACCAGGTCGAGAGTTCTGTCAATACCGAGGTGCCCCATGTGATTGTGGAGGGACCTTGGTACCAACTGCTTAAAGGCCATTGGTAGGACCAACTGTTGCTTGTCTACTTGACCACGATGATCCACTGTCTCTCTATATGACAACTGATCATGCAACTTTAACCTGGGGCCTTCCTTGAACAATAGAGTAGTTCGCAAATCAGGGGAATTCAACTTGGACACATCTTTCCCCGCACACAGGGCGTCAAGGGCTGGTTGAATCATGGGATCTTGGGATTTAGCCCACTGAATACTGTCATTATTGAACTGAGGTAGTGCACTAATATCTAAAGCAAAGAAATGGCAATAGGCAGCCGGTATGCAGGTATCAGGAGGGCCCAAGCAATCTACTAGACAGTCCATCGTGTTCGCAGACATTTGTTCATCTTTATCAAACTTTTGGCATAATGCTTTGAAGTCAGGTTCAGACAATCTGACCCAATTGTTCTTGACAGCTGGCCTTCGTGACGGGGCATCGGCATCAATGTGGTTTATTCCCGGACTGTATTCAACAGCATAATCATACGTTGATAAGACAGAAAGCCAACGGTGCCCAGTGGCGTCCAGTTTAGCTGAAGTCTGCACATAGGTCAGTAGGTTATTGTCAGTCTTCACTAATATCTTTGCCCCATAGAGGTACTCATGAAACTGGTCAATTATGGCCATTTTAGGGTGATAAATTCCAACTTGTGGACCAGGTAGTTCTGCTCTGATGGGGTCAAGCTCCTACTGGCGAAAGCTACAGGTCTCAAACCATCTTCGTAGTCTTGATATAGCACAGCCCCAAGGATCTGCAAAGTAGCATCCATATGCAGAACATACAGCTTGGTAGGATCAGCATAGGCAAAGACTGGGACGTGGGTGAGCTGGTACATAACTTCAAAGAAAGCTGCCTCACATTCGGCTGTCCACTGAGTCCCAAAAGACTCACCTGTTCGAAAATACATTTTCTCTTGGTCTTTGATAGCCCACTTTTTTGTATTTGCGGTTGGTAGGGGGGTAGCCTTGGGTAAGGTTAAGGAGCGGTCAAATCACCTTTGAATAGTCTTTGATGAACCTGCTGTAGTAGCCACAGAACCCCAGGAAATGCAGTAGCTCTTTTAGGTTATTGGGCTGGGGCCAGGTGGTCAAAGCTTCAACTTTACTGGGATATGTCTGTATCCCTTCCACAGACACCGTGTCACACACATTTCACAGATGTTTAAAAAAACTAGCACTTGTCTATGGATAATTTGAGGCCGAATTCTTCCAAACGATTGAGGACTTTGAACAGTCTGGTCTCATGTTCCTCTAGCGTGCGACCAAAAACAATAACATCATCCAAGTACACTAAACATTCCAGCAAGTTCATGTCTCCCACTGCACGTTCCATCGATCTCTGGAAGGTGGCAGAGGTATCCAAAATCCCCTGTGGCATCCTCAGAAATTCATAGAACCCCAAAGGACAGATGAAGGCTGTTTTTTTCATGGTCCTCTGGGGCCATCAGAATCTAATATTCACTGCGGAGATCCAGTACTGAGAACCACTGACCCCCATTCGGGCAATGCAGGGCATCCTGTATGTGTGGCATGGTGTATTGATATGGGATAGTCTGTCGGTTGAGGTTCCTATAGTCCACATACATTCTCATGGATCTGTTCTTTTTATGCACCACTACGATGGGGCATGCATATGAACTTCTTGATTCTTGAATAATGCCAGCAACGAGCATTTCCTGTAGGTGCCTCTTAACATTGTCTGTCAGCTGGGGCAAAGAGTTGGGATCTCTCTCTAAATGGCCGGTCATCATGCAGGCGTATGTTATGCTTGGCACCATGGACACACCCCACATCCCACTTTTTTAGTGAGAACACTTGGTCTGTCTGAACAAGTTTCCTGCTAATTTGGGTTTTCCATTCAGCGGACAAAAGGGAATCACCAAAGTCAAATAAGTCTGGAGTTACTTACTCTTTTTCGCCAGAGTACTTGTTACTGGGTAATACTGCAGTGTCTGAGCAGTGTACTGTAGCCAGCGTACATCCCCGGTTCACACGAAAGTCCCTGTCCGACATGTTTCTCACTTGCACAGGCATGGGCACGTGCAGGTAGTATACTGGGCTTAACCATCAACCCCTCTGGCAGCTTCCCTTCACCAAGGGCATCTATCATCTATATTTTGTTCTTTACACCTCTCCTTAGGCGGACTTCTCCATGGATCGTACACTGTGCGTTGGGGGCCAACATCAGAGTCAGGATCCTTTTTCCACACTATCCCCACTGGCTCATCTCGGTCCACTTCATTAGGTTTCTGTTGCAAGTCATAAGCCCTTTTGATTAATGCTGGAATTCTTAGGGCCTGTCCAGTTCATTGACCTTGTTTCTCATGGCAGAGTTGTGCCAGTCTCCCAAATATGTGGGCATTTGTTTCAGTTAACAGGGGACCCCATCATACAGTCTGGTAGGAGGACACACCAGGGCTAGTGTCTCTACTTGTTCATCTACACCAGTTAGTCACAGGAAAAGACACCCAGAACTGGACATATCCTAGGTAGGGATAAGATTTGTCACACAGGCCCCACACATGTAGGCCTTCTAAAGATTGTAATGGCACATCAGATCAGTGTTTGTCATACCAGTCCTGGAATACAATGGTCACTTGCGACCCACTGTCAAGCATAGCCCGAACATGGATACCATTGACTGTCACAGTAGTCTCCATCGAAGGGCTGACCAATTTGGAATAGTCTGGAGGGATGGTAGCAGGGACCTGGACAGACGATTTAGCCACAAAGAAGTTTGAGTTAGTATTTCTTGAGCCCTCACTACAGTCATTTTGGGCACCCCTGGGCCGTTGATTTGCTTTTCGGAGCTCCTCTTGGAATCTGTTTACTGCTTTTTCTCAGTCTTTCTGAGACCGGCATTCTCTCTTCATATGGCCATCCTTTCCACGTTGTGACAAATGATAGACTCCTGGGTCATTCTTGGAGAGAACATTGCATGAGGGACTGAAGCAGTAGCAAGAGATCAGGGTCCAATATCTGCTTGCAGTGGTGAGAGTGGTACACGTGTCTTAACAGTTCCTTTAGGGTGGCAGTCAATTCTTTGTTTTGAGCCTGGGAGCCACCCTCAGTAGAGGATGCCTGAGGGTGCACCCCCACCCTCATGGCAGTCACATCCTGAGAGGGACCAAAATCTTGTTCCATGGGGGGATCCCTTGCAAAGGTGCCCACCTTCAGCTGTTGGACTTTAGTAGCTCATCTTTCCAAAACTGGGCCCAGGCCAGAAAGTACTTTGCAGTCTGGGCGCTTGTTAGGTGCTGACTTTTGCCCCTGAACCTCACTTGGCTGATTACTCTCTGTCACTTGTGCATTAGCAGCAGATATTGCTGCAGTTCCACCATGGGGTCGCCTTTGCTCTACCTCCTGAATTTCTTACATTAGCTCGTCACAGGAGGGGGGCGATTCCAGTCAGGTGGCGAGGCGCAACTGAAGCAGTAACAATTCTGAAAATTGAGCAGACTTAAGGATCCAGTCCAGTCTAGTTCGATCTAATTCATTTGATACCAAACTACCCTTTCTGAGGCACTCTTGTAGCACCTTTTTCAAGTCGAAGTACATACACAGACAATGGCTCCCGTGGGTACTGTTGAGTGTTTCTTACTATCCACCACTGGGCCTCATCTGAATCCGGTCTCCCATACACATGCTCCAATGCATCAAGATAGTCCTGTACAGTTGCTTTGAGGTTATTGGCCTGCTAGGCATGGATGGTAGCCAGGGCAGGACCTCGGAGGCTCTCACTCAATCTCTTTAGTTTCTCTGCTTCTGAGCTTTGCCATTCAGGTACTAGAGGGGCAACATAGTCTATCCAGGTCACCCAGTCATCCTCCCTCTGGGGGGTGCCTGAGAAGATTCTCAGCCTTTGGTAGTGGTCATGACTAATAGCAGGTACAGATATCGGGGCCAGCATTGGCATGGGCACAGAAGGCAGGGCAGTAACAGGTGCTGGAGTGGGAAGGGGTGTTGGGGAAGGAGCACCCCCAGGTGGCAGGAATAATTTCTTGAAGTCCTCTACAGTTTATCCTTCCTCCAGCAACAACTTGGAAAATTTCTCCTCAAAAGTCTCAGATAATGGTGGGGGCTCATCCTCCCTGGGGACTTTACCATCTTTTGTTATCACTCTCCAGGCAGCTGGGACCCCTTCTGAGGCAATAGTCTGTGGCACTTTAGAGCTGTCCATGGGGTCAGTACACTACCAAGGCTATGAAAGTTTGGGTGATCAGATCAGCCTGTTGACCCACCACCACAGCATATTTTAAACATTCAACTTTGGACAGTGCTCCCTCTGCAGTGTCCTTACTGGTACCCAGAGGGATATCCAGTATAAGCAGAGCATTTTGGAGGTCAATCTCCTGCCCTGTACACCACCCCACTAACTGGTGTACAGCCATTTCTACTGGAGTAGCCATTAATCTTTAACAATAATTTTTGATTTTGACCTCTCAGAGCACTAATCCCAGCAGTAGCCTCCAAGATATAACCCCTAGGTGGTGCTATCCCAAGGGCTACTACCCCTGCCTGCATGGCTAGTTGCAGGATAAGGGGCCTGGGTACGAAAACTGGTACCTCCACCTGGAGGACAGGGTTGTTAGTAACAAGGCTAACCTGGGTACAGCCCTCTGGAACAATGTAACCCCCTTTTTCCCCTCTAGTGGCCTAGACAGTATGCAGCAAACACTTTCACAGTAGCCCCTATTTAGCATACAAATCCCCACACTGTTTGCACTTACCACCAGGGCTGTTCTACCAGTTCAAACCTGAAGACTCCCTGTAAAACAAGGTTAGGCACATCAAATAACAGTACAGTGCTTTTGGTACAAACTGGAACCACAGTCAGATTAACTGCAAAGAGAGTTGGATCTAATTTATTCATGGGAATTGAACAAGGGAGGGGCGTAATCAGATATATTGATTCAAAAACTGATCTAGTCAGGTAATTATGCATGCATGTTTAGTCCCTACACAGTCACATGCTCTGGGTACCCAGCTGGAAGTAAGGTAGGCTAGCCTGGAGTGTTGCCCGGGGTAGGCTAGCATCGTGGCTAGTTGAGGCCCTGTGATGAAAAGAAAAGGCATGCACAACCACACACAATTTGTAATCTAGAGCCTGAAGGCTCAGTTCATGAAAGGAAAAACAATGCAATCAAATGACTCTTGAGATTTAGCTGTTATTGCAGGGAGCTAGTCTGATTGTTACTCATGCTACCCAATGCAAGACACAGGAGGGACGAAATGGAGACTGTAGGTTGACAACTGGTATGCCAGGAGAAGCAGGGCCCACATGAATCACAGAGGTGTCATTCCTGTTCTAGATGTTGAGCAGGGGGCTGATCATTGGGTGAATCTCTTGCCGATGGTGTTCTCTGCGCCTGAAGTACTGTAGCTGGCTGGGCCAGTGTGGCAGGGCCTAGGCCAAGTAAAACAGTTTGGAAATCAGTCCAGGAAGGCTTGATGCAGCTTCCAGCAAGCGTAGCACAATTACAGTGGGGAACCAAATCGTGACCCACTAACAGCACACAGAACATTTATAGTAAAGCAATCACCATACCACAAAGCAGATAGCAGCTCGGCAGCAATATCAACGTCTCTGAGAAAAACTGGGAGTTCAATGGTGAATGGGTGTCCTGACAGGCCAATCGCATACAGCAAATCTTCAGTCTCCTTCAGGTTTAAGCCTGGTCACACTTCAGTGGCTTTTCTCTCACTCAGTTCAGATACAGTCTGGATTATTAAGCCTTGTAAAGGAATCCCTCTCGAGGGACTACAGGCAGACAGGCCAGACTCTGCCTTTCCACCAGTCTCCCGCGCGAACTACGTAGGAGCTGCTGCTTGAATCACTCAAGCTGTTTACTCTGCAAACTCTAATTCCAGACTGACTGACTGCAGCAGGCAGCTTGGGAGTCTCCCTTTAGTCCAAAAGGTTCTGGTCAGTTGATTAATCTGTCTGTCAAAGCAAGGGCTCCCTCTCCAGGTCTGTTTTGGCACCAAAATGTAAAAACTACAATTCCTACAAAAATTTGCTCCCACAAGACCCCTGGAGACAGGCTCCATGTTAGAGTCCCCAAAGGTACTGATTGGTGCTGACTGGCAGTCCAAAAACCGAAATGGTGGTGCAATACAGAAAGTTCATGCTGCAAAGAAGGCAGGTTAGACAAACTACAATACTGTTGCTATTCTAATAGATACTCAGCAAATAAGTATAGCTTCCAACAGAGTTCCCTCTGCTCAAATAGCGATGGCAGAACGGAGCGATTATCTGGCAGCCCTGGTGGGACTCGAGCATAGAAACACTCAGGCCCCTCCCAGATTAAATAAGCACCACAATATTAGCAGCTCTTAAAGAGACAGCGCACAGAGGCATTAAGACACTCTCACACAAACACTTCAAGCACCAAGACACAGGATACCAGCCTGGCAGTGGGCATTTAGGCTTACTCAAGGAAGACTTTCGGGAACCCCCATTTATAGGAGGGTTACACAAGGTTAAAAGGGAACTGTCAGCACTGAGTAGGGCTGTGTGAGTCGACGAATTTGGCCCAACAGGCCAGTTTCGAGCTAGGCTGAACAAAACTTGAATTGGCCTGAGTTGACAAAAATGGAAGGGTTTTGAGTGTCAAAATACATTTTACTTTAAATGGCTTATTACGTTCTATTAAAATATGCTGTTGAAATGCATGAAAAGCTATGAACAATAACTTTAACAAGAACCTTCATAATGAGGGTGGCAGTGTACCTTACCAAGAGGCTGAGTCAGGCAAACATCTTCTTTGTCTACTACTCCAACCCTGGACCCACCCAGTCCTGCTCCCCTAAGTATACTCTCCATGAAAGCACCGACGGTGGGGTCAGCAGTCAGAAAAAAAAAAATGAGAGCGCCATGCTGCTGCTGCATTGGTGAGACTGAGAAAACCTGAGGAAAATGCATATTGTAGCTGGCTAGGCTACGGAGGACACCAGAGCAGAGCAGCATACCCAGGGGCAACATACAACTTACTCCCCGCTGTTCCAACCCACCCACCCCACTCCTCTAGGGTAGTACTCACCATGGCAGCACTGATGTTTTGGGAATGATGATGATAGCAAAAGAGCTTGGTAAAAGGAAAATAAATAGCGGTCAGAAAAATGAGAGAAGGAAAAGCCGCCTCACTGGCCAGGTGTGCACAGAAGAATAATGAAAATGAAAAAAGTCAAAACTCCAGCACTACCCACCGAAGCAGATTACGAGCAAACACCAAAGAGGTGATTTCACTGCTCTTTACTTTTTTCATGCATTCCTTCCTGGGGGTGCCTATACACCATTCCCAGTTGATTCACCTTTTTGTTTCCTTTGATCTACGCTGTTTCCAATATCTGGTTGATGTTTCGTTTATCTTTATAGAGTTGCATCTATGCCATGTGTATATGTACAGCATAAGTATATGATAAGCATTACCTGTTCACTAGTGTCTTACATATAGACTGTACACATAGTATATCTGCTCATTGTTTCTCCAGTCTTGTAGTACTGTTAAGTACTGTACCTGCTCCTTCGTATGTCTCAACGTCAACCTTACTGTACCTTGTACTTTAAACCACTGTACTTATTGCCTCCACCTTCCCTTTCCCCTAGGACACATCTGGAAATGAGCTATATGGCTCAGATGCCTTTCTGGTGAAATGTTTGAATAAACTAAAATAGTGTATTATTTACAGTTGCACTAATTTATTAGGTTTTAGACGAAAATGTTGTATGAAACATCACTGTGTAGCTGTTCTGGTCTTTTTCTGTTGTAGTTTTATTATATTTTTAGTGGGTCATAGCTATATATTTGTGTTTTTATTTTGTTAGTGGGTCACTTTAAGTGTGGGGTTTAAATGAGGTGTAACAGCAGCTGGTGAACACTACCTTATGACTGAAGTGAAACCGGAAGTAGGCTTGTGGTCCCCATTGTGTTGGTGCTGAATGGGGTCTTTGCACATTTTGGTATGTTTATGTTGAATTGTTTCTCTTGCCTTATTAAAGAGCAGGGGAATCATGTCTTTGGTGTTTGCTTATAATCTGTTACAGTGGGTTGTGCCGATTTCTTTTTCCTTTTAAATAATCCCATATACTGTACTTGTTTAAGTACACACAGTAAATGAAGAAAGGCAAAAGGGAGAGTTCATGTACTTGCAACACACACTAAGGCACTGATTTTAGAATTGTAGGATAATGTACAGGTATTATACGTGTAATTAAGTTGAGGCAGATTTATTTTCAGAAATGTTAACTGTGTAGGCCCAAACTACACGAGAGCAGAGTATGCAACATCACCAGCAGTACTAAAGATGCGCTCTGATGGCACACTCGTAGGTGAACATACAAGATATTCGCAACTTCAGCCATGGCTTGCCAAACCGAGCGCTTGCTTTCCCAGTATATGAGGGTCACATTTTGGGTTGGTCTCTAAAGGCTCCATTAGGTTAGTATTCAGCACTCTTTGTGTGTGTGTGTGTGTGTGTGTGTGTGTGTGTGTGTGTGTGCGCTGAGTTCTAGAGATCAGAGACAGCATATTATAGTAGAACTCTAATTCTCTGGCCAGTGGCCATAAAGCAAAGCAAGCAGCTTCAGGCTGTTTATTTCACTGGCTTTAAAAAACAGTCTTGTCAGATCCACCATTGCTGCATAATGAAGTTTATGAAGAAAATGGGCAGACTAGGATGGGCCCAGTGGTCCTTACCTAGTGTCAGATTATACGTTTATGAGGGTAATGTAGTCAGTTGCTTTGGAAAATATGGAATGTTAATACAGCAAGAGCTATCTTTTCTGTGTCAAATTGCCAATTCTGATGGTAAATTCTGTTTAAATTACAGCAAGACTAGATGTAATTAAATATATTGTTACAAAACAAGGGCACTTAACATCACCTGCTGAAAGCCAGGAGATTAGCTGGGGATAAATAATGGTGTGCTAAAGACTCATATTTAGTCCACTGTGTGATTCCTAACATTGTACTGCTCAAGGACAAAGAGTCAAACTATGAAAGTGGAAAGGGGGGAAGCTCAGAGGAAATGTAAGGAAGTTCTTCTATACAGAGAGGGTGGTGGATGCATGGAACAGCCTCCCGGCGGAGGTAGTGGAGGTTAAAATGGGTATAGGATTCATGAATGCATGGGATAAATACAAGGGGATCTTGGAAGTAAGGCAGGGGGGAGAGACCGAAGACTGAGTAGGGACTGTGATGTCGCTGTAGATATGGAAAAATAGGGCAGACTAGATGGGCCATGAGGTGCTTATCTGCCAACATCTTCTGTGTTTCAATGTAACACTCTGGACCCTATTTGGTCACTGATATCCCTCACTCCTCCCTTACCTCGACCCATTTGCCTATCCCACACATTCTTGAAGCTCCCCACTGTCTTTTCCCCCAGCACCACTTCAGGCAGGTCACACCAGGTGTCAACCACCCTTCCTGTGCAGAATTATTTCCTTACATCCCTCTTAACCCCCGCCCCCAGCTTCATAACATGCCCTTGTGTTCTGGTGCTCCACCTATACCAGGCTCTGTAGGGTGTTCTAGATGCTCTAGAACCGACCTATTAACTTCTGTAGTAGTAAACGTGGATGGGACAGATAATGCATGGTGTATTTTTTTTCAATGGCATATGGGATCTTACTTTAAAGGTTATGGGGGGAGAGTGTGTGTGTTGATGCCAGTCATTCTGCCCTTTGATTTACAAAACCAGTGAACCTCATCTTTTTTTGTCAAAACATAGCTACACTATCTTTTTAGGTCTGGAAGTCAATAATTTAACCAAATGCCACCCAATGCAACCATTAAGTCATTAGTTTGGAAGTCCAGTGTCTTAAGAGTGTCAAAAAAAATACTTAACCCTTTCTATGATTTCTTTCTGGTACTGATGAGCTTTCCCATGCAGAAGGCAGTTATCCAAATGGTCTCTCTCTCTCTCTCTCTCCCCCCTTTTTGGAGCCTTGACCCTGTATAAGTAATTCTCGGACAACTTGCAGTGCAACCCAAGTGTAAAAGCATACAGTCATGAATCTGGAGACCCAACAAACCAGGGATGGACTCAAAGCCACTGCATGTATGCTGTGACCATGAGCAAATCACGGCCCTCCACGCCTTGGACCCAGCACCAACTCAGTGTGCATTACCTGGCCAAATATTCAGAATAAAACATTGCTTAAATACTCTGGCTGCAGTGAACAAACAGGGTTCTACAGGGTTAAAATTAAACCTCCCAATACATTTCACTGGAGTGCCAAACTCAGGCCTTGGGACAGAAATACAAAGTTAAGGGCAGCAACCCAGTGGCAAGCAAGTTGCCCACCAGTTCTTAACCTCCTGCCTTGTCAATCAGAGACAGGGCTTAAACAAAAAAAGGGGTCACATGACCAAAATCAGGGCCAAATCTCACAACAATGGTAGTATCAGCTGGACAATACTCCTATAATGTATGGCTTAACATGAAAAGCATTTCCAGATGGAGAAGTAGACTGCAACACTAATGTCTGGCATTATTTTATGCTTCAAATCCCTATTCTTCATTGCCAGAAATGTCAGTTTTCTAAGGGCCAGAGGAAATTCTTGAGGCAAAAATCAGGGCCACTTGAGTCGAAGTATGCCCCGCAGCAGTGCAAGCTACAGCAGGACCCCTGCCTGTGTGTAAATGTGGGGTCATGCTCTTTATTAACTCGGGACAGATTTGGCACCGAGTGGATTCCCCCTCCCTTGCCAAGTTTGTCTCCCAACAGCTGCTGCCAGACCATTGTATCAGTGATCATCTCTTCCCCCCCTCCAGTTGCATGACCAGATGGCACAGCACAAAAAAATTGATCAGCTGATCCCCCACCACTGACAAGCAGAGTGTAAACACATCTCTGTTAGGGCAGCAGCGCCAACTCACTGACTGCGGGAACTAACACAGTGCAGGAAGGAGGACAGGCTGCCGCTGTCCACCTTTCTGTTCCCCTCACTCCCCGCTTCATGTCTTCCCACCACCGTGAGCCGAGGCCATCAGTTACCTTTCACGGTGTCTTGAGGGCTGCCGCTTGTAAAGATGCGGAGGCAGTACCATCTCGAGGTTAGAGCAGTGAGCTGTGAATGAGCCTGGTACACCCAGCAGCCCAGGGTTTGAGTCCCACAGCCTCAGTTTGCATTCTTGTGACCGAGCAAGTCATTTAACCTCCACATTTCTCCTGGGTTGCCCCTGACAGCAGGCATTGTACCTAGTGGGATTTTTAAACAGGCAGGAGGGGAGGGGAGGGAGGAAGAAGGCAGAAAAAGAGTACTACAGGGAGAGAATGAGATCCTGTATCTAAATGGAATTAGTGAAAATTGAAGCCCCTTGTTTAAGGAACAGACATGATACATGGGCGCAGTTTGCTTCACAGTGAGCGTATGTCTCGTACGGTGCATGTTGATTTTTCAGCAGCAGGCATGATAGGGGCAGATCGTCGCTTCAGCTCAGACAGTGAGTGGGTGAAATGTACAAAAAAAAAACGCCCACTGTGGTGTAGTGCAGTGCTGCAGTCCATAGGGACAACATGAGAGGATTGCTTCTCGGGGGAGGGTCAGGTGGAGGAAAAACAGTTCCATGGACGGAAAACATGATGTCTGCCGTTTTCTACATGCAAAACATCTGCAGAGCTCCACCCATGCAGCCGTTAAAAAAAAGAAAGAAACTTTTTAGTTTTGAAGACTAATTCATATTAGTATGGGACTGGGCTGTAGGCAGTGGGCAGATTTGAATGGGTCTTTCTGACTTCTTAGAGATCTGAGATGCTGTAGCATATAGTACACTTGACACTAATTCTGTGGCTGCAAAGCAGCTTCAGGCTTTTTTTTTTTTTTTTTGGATCGCTGGCTTAAAAAAAAAAAAAAAAAATTTAAGAGAGCAGCAAACAGAATAAAGCAGTCTCTTTTGTAGGTGCAGGGCTTATGGAACATGGGGGGCTGCCTGATCGCAAAGGCAAATAAAATAAATAAATAAAATACACTGTTTTGCGTGCTATAGGAGGTGATACTGGACTGTGGGCAGGGAGATTTGTGTGTCTGACAGAGCAGTAGAGCACATGTTTTCATTTTCTTCATGACTGCACTACTAATTCTCCTTTTGGCCAGGCAGGAGAAACCACCTCAGGCTTCTTTTTGTTTATCACTGGCTTTAAAAAATGAATAAAGTTTAAGAGAGTAGCAAACAGAACAAAGCAGTCTCTTTGTAGGTGCAGGGCTACCAAATGTGGGGGGGGGGGGGCTGCCTGATTGCAAAGGCAAATAAAAAAAATAAAATAAACTGCTTTATGGGCTATAGAAGGGGGTACTGGGCTGTGGGCAGGCAGATTTGTGTGCGTCTAACAGAGCAGTAGAGCACGCATTTTCATTTTTTCTTGATTGTGCTACTAATTCTCCTTTTAGCCAATCAGGAAAAGCAACTTCAGGTGTTTTTTTTGTTTTTTTTTATCACTGGCTTTATAAAATAAATAGTTTAAGAAAGCAGCAACTAGAAACAGTCTCTTCTGAAGTGCAAGGCTAACAGATCATGGGGAAGGGGCTTCTTGATCTCAGAGGCAAACATAAAAAGTGACATAAGATTTTTTCCTTCAAGTAATAACATATTTAATAATGCAGAACAGTGGACTCAGAAAAGTAGGCCACCCCCCAACAATACATCTAGCTCCGAGGAAAGTGGCGGCACAATGTCTTCAGCTAATGTAACCCAAACAAGATTTGTTGCACAGTTACACAAGAGGCTGTTTACACCTGTTAAAAACAATACATTATCGCAATTTAAAATAATAGTTAATGCAAAAAGGATAATAGCCTCACAGCAGGAACTACCCAAAATACTGCAGTAACAGAAATGGAGGAGGAGGAGCTTGCAGTTAAATGTGAATCTAATGTGGAAGTAGATGCTGTTAAGTGACCTTGCAGTCTTTGGTGGTGGTGGTGGTGGTGGTGGTGGTGGTAGTGGTGAGGAGGAGGATATCATCTTCCCAGGCAGTTCTTCTTCTCTCTTCCCCCCCCATTCTGTCATGGAGGTGAATGATCATAATAATAACCAGGCATCATCCTCCACTCCTTCTGTCTCAATAAATAAAAATACAACTTTCTTGTGTAATACCACCAGCCCACCACCACGGTCTTTTGTAGAGAATACATAGCCACATACTGCTGCTGCTGGTGTCACTACAAATCAACATGCAACTTGTAGCATTGAGAGATATTTTCTAGCATTGTCTTACAACTTCACAGGCACAGCCAGTATCTGAGTCAGCACCAAAGAAAAGAGGCAGGAAAAGTTCTTCTGTAGTATGGAATCATTTCTCTCTATGCTGAAATTATTCCTTTAACTCATTGAGTCCTGGTGGCCATTTTGGGTCAGATTCTGTAATGGATGGTTCTGACGGACCCAATAAGTTGCAGTATGCATTCATTGCAGAACTAGATATAGTAGGGGGAAGTCTGCACGTAATCTCAGTATGACTGCACTAATTAGACCTCTCCAGCGCCAGCATCCAACAGTGATGAAAAAGAATATGAATCTTGATGGTGGTGGTGGCTTGGATGATGATGATGACGATGATGACAGGTACTTAGGCAGTACTCCCACACAGCTTGCAGCGCCAGATAACGAATCAGTTATTTCACACTGTACAGAAGATGATTCACCACAGTCCGCAGGAAAAAATGCTGCAAGATCCCACCATGTCCCTCAGAAAAGAAATGCTAATTTTCAAACTCCACATCCATTGCACCCTGAGTTAGTCAGAAAAAAAGATATCTTTAAACCAAATTTCAACTAGGTTATCAAACTGCTGTAATAATTGACCGCTTAATTGCAGAGAAGATGGCACTTGATTTATAGCCATATGCCAAAGTAGAACACGTTGGTTTTCAGTGACTGTTACAGGAATTACAGCCTAGGTATTGAATGCTTTCACAATGCACTTTTTAAAATCCTATCATTCCACAAATATATGATGTAGTGAGAAATGCAGTTTCCAGTCACTTGACAGAGGCGGGGGATTTGCTCACTTTAAAACAGACATTTGGGCAAGCATTGCACCACATGCTCACTTATCTCTCACAGTTCACTAGGTCATGTTTAAAGAGTCTGCAGCATCATCAGTAGTACAGTACTAAACATCAGTCAGTCTAGTTGTTTGCTTCTTGATGAATACAGGGGAAGGCACTACTGAGTGTGTCTGGACACTGAGTATACTGCAGTTAATATAAGGGCAGTTCTGGAGAAACTGTGGCAAGAATGGATTCTGTCCTGGGGCCTTACCATTGGTATGACGGTGACGGATAATAGTGCAAATATTATCAAAACTCTCTGGGTCTGTGGTAATGAGCAGAGAGTTAATGTCTTTTTTTGCTTTGCACACACACTGTTTGTGTGCCATGCATCACCAGGTTGGATGTATGCAACCTGGTTCACATTGCACGTAAAATGTGTGGCCACTTTCACAGATCTGTAAAAGCCACATCCATTCTTAGGCAGTACCCAAGTGACTACAGTGTACCTTCTAACAATCTCATCCAAGATGTAGCTACTTGGTGGAATTCCACCTATTTTATATTGGAGTGTGTACTGCAGCAGAAGTTGGCAGCACATAATATGGCCTTAGTCCATGACATTGGGGGCATGATCATATAATGGAAGTTGTTGGAAGAAGTTGTTCAAACACTGACACCATTTGAAAATGCAACAAAGGTACTTGGTAGTAACAGTACGTCCATTAGTCAGGTCATACCAATGGTACGCATTCTTTTCAAAGAGACGGCTGATGCCATGGAAAATAATGGAGAGGAAGGAAAATCCCAAGAGATTATAGAACTTGCTACCTTTTTAAAAGCAGAGCTGCACAGGAGATTTGATTCTATTCTTACAGACAAAAGATATGTAATAGCTACCATACTAGATCCTCATTTCAAGGACATCATTTTGGTGCAAGACAGTTTGCCAATAAGAGATATCAAGGCACAACTCATTGAAGAGATTCAGGAGGTCCAAGGCAGAATGGATGGCCAGCAACCACTATCACCAAGGCAGTCACAGCAGGACTCGACAACTACTAGTTCTCCTGCATCATCTCAGCAAACAAACTTTTCTTCTCTTTCCATTTCAAACCCCAGGAAATCTTACTGTATTTTGACAAGTGCAGTATGATCTCACCATAGGACTACCCCAGAGCCGAAATGGTTAATAAAACCTATGCTAATAGTGGAACGTTAGGCTCAAGCTCAGTTTTCAAATCACTGTCCCTGGTTGCACTTGCTGCAACCATCAGATTCTTTACTCCGCTTACCTCAGTAAGACTTCTCCAGAGAGCTCTCCTTCACTTTGACTAAAGAACATTATTTTTCTTGGTTTATTTGAAAGTCTGTTTGATTTATTTGATTTTTGAAGTGCTCTCCTTGGTCACTGGTAGAATTAGTCTAGATTTAGAGTTAGTTTGGTAAGTTTTTTCGGTTCCTCCTAGGTTCTTTCAACCGGGAAGGAACCAATATTTCTTACTCTTCTCTGTTTAAATAAATATACTTTGGACCATCTGGTAAGGCAGTTTGCTTAATTACTAAATTGTTGGATTTGTTTACTGATGTAATTCTCAGTTTGTTTTGGTTCTAACCAACCGATAAATGTCACAGGCCAAGAAACAAATGGGACCCACTGGTTTCCAACATTGTACAGAGTTTGAGGAACCATTCGCAAAGGCAGGTCCTCATCTTATTTGTGTATTTTGCCTGGGGTTTAGCCACCTCAAGGAGGACTGTGAGATTTGTAAAAACTTCCCTTTGTCGATGCTTGACAGACGATTTAAGCGACTACAGGAGAAGATGTCTGAAAAAGCCGCTGAACTGGCATCGGATAAAACGACTGTGGGCTATAAGGACTGGAGGATCAGCCCTCTGACAAGGAAGATAGTTCCTCCAGAACCAGCTACTAACCTGGCAACTGCAGGGAAATGAAATAAGAAAGACAAACACTCTGGAGTTAAACTGCAACCAAAGGCATTGGTTCCAACAGGTGAAGACATAGCAAACTTGATTCACATTATTCAGTCGCCTCAGCCTGTTAACCTTAGTCTGGTTGAAAAGCGACCAGCGTTTGACTACCTCAGGCTCTACGTTGGTTGCTTGGAACCCAAAATAGAGACCTTTGAGAAATTTTACGAGGATGCTGATGATGGTGAGGATGAAGACTATGGGGAACCAACTGAACCGGATATTTCCCCTGATCGTCATCGTCCTGACTCCCCTGATAAGGGAACTGAGGACTTTACCTCACATTTCCAATTCATTAAGCAAGTAGCCCAGTCCCTGGACCTCCCTACCCAGGAATCAACTGATGAGGAGGAGAAGGAGGAACAGGACTATAGGGAAATGATGGATGCACCAGCCTCTAAAAGGGTTTTGTTGCCCATCCATAAATCCTTAAAGAACCAGGTTTTGAAAGTCCTGCATACCACTACTTCTATACCACCAGTGGATAGGAAAGTTGATGAGAAGTATTGGGTGGCTAAGGGTGGAGGGAAATTTTTGTTTGGACACCCTTGCCATGAGGAGGTGGTGCAGACTGTAGCCTGTGATAATTCAGTCATTCCTTTGGCATCACATCCTCCAGACAAGGATTCCAGGAAATTGGATTCCATTGCCAGGAAGCAGTACTTGGGTTCCTCTCTGGCTATCAGGCAGGCCTCTTATATGGCCTATATGGCCAGATACCAGAAAACCCTATGGAACACTGTGATGGAGATCATTAAGTCGGTTCCAGCTCCTATGGCAGCAGACCTGGAGGAGGCCACAAAAAGGAGCATAGAGGCTTCTAAGGTCCAGTTTCGAATGGCAATGGACAACGACACTGCAGCCAGATAATTGGTCTTTTCAGTGTCATTAAGATTTGCTTGGCTCAGGACTACTAATCTGACCCAAGATACTCGGTCAAAGGCCATGGATTTCCCATGTGAGTCTCTGTCTCTATTTGGTGAGCAGACAGAGGCTTATATGAAGAAAATGGATGAATGCAAGACCACATACTAGAATGCTGCTGCAAAGGATAAGACTCCTATACCCTTATAGACTATTCTTCCAGCCCCAAGCTTACCCACAGTACCAACAGCAAAGGGGCTACTTCAGAGGCAGGTGCAGGAGAGATGGTAACTGAATGACCCCCAGCACTCAGTCAGCAACCCAACCCATGCAGACACCCTGAGAGGTCTGCTTGGGTCACCTCCCCAGTCCAGGTTGGGGGCAGACTGGCCCACTATGTCCAGGAGTGGCAATCCATCACCACAGACAGGTGGGTCCTGGAGGTAATGTGCCAAGGCCTGGCTCTCGGCTTCAAACTCAGACCAAAGATGAAGTCAAGGGTCTTTTGACCCCCTTCCCCATCAGAAACACTGCTGTTAGAAAAGGAAGTGTTAAACCTCCTATCTTTGGGAGCAGTAGAGCCAGTTCCTCTGCTATTTATTTATTTAGCTTTTGTTTACCGGGTAAGTATACTAGACAAGTATTATGCCTATTTTCAGGAATGACCCGGGGAGGAAAGGGTCTCTATTCAAGTTAATTCCTCACAACCAAGAAAACAGGGGAGTGGCAAACCACATTGTATCTCGGGCACCTAAACAGGCATTTGCTGAAACCAAAATTCAAAGATGGTCACTTTGACTACAATTCTGCCAGGCAAGGGGACTGGTTGGCATTCCTAGATTTAAAGGATCCATACTTCCACATTCCAATAAGATAGTCACACAGAACGTTCCTTAGATTCAGACTGCCATCAGGCCACTACCAATTCAGGGCAATGCCTTTCGGACTTGCTTCTGCTCCCAGGGTGTTAACAGAATTATTGGTTGTGGTTGTGGCACACCTAAGGAGACAGGGAGTGGCAGTTTTTCCTTGTCTGGACGACTGGCTAGTCATGGGACATTCCCTCCAACAGGTCATGCAGTCTCTGGGGTTAAAACAGGAATTTTTGCAGTCCCTAGGATTCTTGATAAATCTGAAAAAGTCAGTTTTACAAGCAGTTCAGCTCCTGGAGTTCATAGGGGCCGAACTGAGTTCACTGGAATCCCGCAAGAAAGGGCAAACACTCTGGTACAGCTGGCAGGCTCTTTCAAGCTTCACAGCCTCAGGCCAGTCAGGCACTTTTAGTTGTTGGGCCACATGGCAGCTTCAACAGTTAGTGTCAGGAGCAAGGTTTCAGATAAGGGATATTAAATATTACCTCAGGCAATACTGGCATCAGAAAAAAGATTCATTATCAAAGCTGGTTCCAGTTACTCAAACCTTTCTGCAAGCTCTTCAATGGTGGTTGGACATGGAAAATCTTGGGCAGGGAATTCCATTCCTCCAGGAGCTACCCTCTGTGGTGCTTACCACAGATGCATCCCTCCTAGGCTGGGGGGCACACCTAGGGGAGCATACTGTTCATGATACGTGGTCCGGACAGGAGTCTCTTATTCACATTAATCTGCTGGAGCTCAGAGCAGTCTTCCTGGTACTGCACAGATTTTCCAGCAAGATTCAGGGAAAGGTGGTCCAGGTTAGAGCAGACAACACAACCACAATGTACTACGTCAACAAATGGAGGCACAAGGTCCACACCCCTGTATACAGAGGCCATGAAAATATGGAGTTTGGTCTATTCTCTGGACATTCTTCTGTCAGCAGTTCATCTACCAGGAAAGGACAGTGTGCTGACAGATGCACTCAGCAGGATAAATCAGAACCATCACAAATGGTCCCTGAACCAACAGGTACTGAAGGTAGTGTTCAACATGTGGGGCACCCAAGAGATTTCTTTGCTTCCCCAGACAACTACCAGCTCCCAAAGTACTGCTGCAGACCCCCTATGAGAGGTTCAGTACCACTGGATGCTCTGATTCTGGACTGAACAGGGAAATGCCTTCTCTCTCTCCCCCCCCATTTCCCTTGTTACTCAGAGTCCTGATCAAGCTCAGATCCCAGCTGGACACATTGATACTCATTGCCTCAGACTGGGCTAGGCAGCCACGGTACTCCCTGGTTCTGGCACCATCAGTAGACGAGCCAATCAGACTCCCCAGGAGGTACAACTTGCTGACTTCATCTCAGGGCAGGACCCTATACTGAAACCTCCAGTCTCGCAGGCTAAAGGTTTGGTTCTTGAGGACCTAGAGTATGCCAACTTGCATCTTTCAGAAGGTGTTATGGAGGTCCTTAGGGGTTCTAGAAAACCATCTACCAATAAGAGTTACATTTCCAAATGGAAGAGATTTTCTATTTGGTGTCAGAATAAGAACTTGGACTATAACCAGGCAGGATTGCCTGTGGTCTTGGATTACCTAGCCCATCTTCATTCTCTGGGCCTAAGGCCCTCAACAGTAAAAGTGCACCTAGCTGTGGTCTCTGCTTACCTGTCTGCAGGTGAGGCATCATCTCTGGCCTCCAGTTCAGTGTATAGACAGTTCTTTAAAGGACTGCTACATTTGCACCCTCCTCATAGAACTCCTAATCCAGTGTGGGATTTGAACATTTGCATAGCACATCTTATGCAACCTCCTTTTGAGCCCATGCCATCAGCTGATCTAAAGTATATAACTTGGAAGACTGTGTTCCTAGTTGCCATTACCTCTGCCAGAAGGATCAGTGAGATTCTTGCCTTGTCCATGGAGGCTGACTGTGGCTTTTCATAGGGGCAAGGTGACTCTTAGAACCAATAGTAAATTCCTTCCTAAAGTGATTTCTGACTTTCACATTAATCAGTCCACAACACTACCAGTTTTTTTTCTGACCATTCCTCCTCCTCATGTGAGCATAGACTGCATAGCTTGGATGTTAAAAGAGCTATCAGCTACTACCTAGAGCATACAAAAAGTCACAGAGGGGACAGGACCCAACTTTTTCCTGACTTATGGAGAAGTGGAGCTGCCATTGAGATCCATAGCAAGGTGGAGTGTGGCATGTATCCAATTCTGTTATGGTAAACTGGGCAAACAGCCCCCTCAGGGGCTTGGGGCCCACTCCACCAGAGGGACAGCTGCATCAATAGCAGCTTAAAGAGACATCCCTTTGTTGGAAATCTGTAAAGCAGCTACCTGGAAAACAGTTCACACATTTACCAATCATTACTGCTTGGATACCCAGGCCAGGAGTGATCTCTGGTTTGGCACAGCAGTTTTGCAGAGCGTGTTTCCTAAATAGGTCCTCTGCTCACCACCAAAGGCACTGCTTGTGTAGTCTGCACTTGTCAGAATACAGTAAGATTTCCTGGGGTTTGAAGAAAAATTACTTACCATAGTAATCTTGTTTCTTCAAAGGGAATCTTACTGTATTCTGAGCTCCGACCCTTCCTCCCCTGCTGGGACCTACAGGGCACTGCACACTTTCTGTACAACTGATTTTGGAAACCTGTGGGTACCTATTAGTCTCTTGGGCATCTGTTAACTTGAGTCATAGAGATGCCCTCATTATTTGTGGATTTGTTACCCTAAGTAAGGGTATTTATGGTTAGTCAAGCTTAGATTAGTTAATTGATATTATTAGCTTCTGCATGCTTTGTAAGAATCTAACGGTTACAGAGAGTGCAACCAGGGACAGTGATCTGAAAACTGAGCTTGTCTAACATTCCACTATTAGCATAAGTTCTATTAACCATTTTGGCTCTGGGGCAGTCCTATGATGAGACCATATTGCACTTGTCAGAATACAATAAGATTCCCTTAGAAGAAACAAGATTACTATGGTAAGTAATGTTTTCTTTTCTTCCACTTCACATTAAAGTTAACAAAGCTGATGATATTTGGAATAAGCTAAATGCCCTTTACTGCTCAAGGCCAATATCAGAACATTATCACACTAATTCTGTTGACTTGTAAGTTGACATTTTTTAATCAAAAATCCCAGAATCCCTTGCTACTGACAACCGAGGAGGGCTGAGAAAGATACAAATTAAATATAAAGGGGGCTAAATTACAGTTAACTGTTAAACTACAAACCTGTTAGTTTGACCTCAGTGGTAGGAAAAATGATGGAATCACTTCTGAAAGAAAGAAGTGTTGAGTACCTAGAGGCCAGTGAGGCACAAGACCCAAGGCAGCATGGATTCACAGTGGGAAGGTCATGTCAAACAAATCTAATAGATTTCTTTGACTAGGTGACCAAAGTATTAGACCAGAGGGGCTGTGGATATGGCCTACCTAGTTTTTAGCAAAGTATTTGACACAGTCCCACACAAAAGATTAATAAACAAGTTAGCCAGCCTGGGAGTGGGTCATAGGGTGGTAGCCCCGGTAACAAATTGGCTGGACAACAGGATGCAAAGGGTAATAGTAAATGGAGTACATTCTGAAGGAAGGGTGGGTTACTAGTGGGGGGGGGTACCCACAGGGTTCAGTGCTGGGACTGGTCCTCTTTAATGTCTTTGTAGGAGACCTTGCGGAGGGGCTGGAAGGAAAAGTATGCCTCTTTGCAGAAGACACACAGATCTGCAACAGGTTTGATACACAAGGGGGTGGAAAGGGTGAGAAGGGACTTGACAAGGTTGGAGGAATGGTCAAAAGTATGGCAGCTTAGATTCAATGCAAAGAAGTGCAAAGTAATGCACCTGGGAAACCAAAACCCAGGGAAGAGTACACGGGGGGGCTATTAACAAGAAGAAGAGGAATGGAAAGGGACCTGGAGGATAGTCATATCAGATGACCTTAAGGTAGGCAAGCAATGTGAGATGGCAGTAAGGAGGGCTGGGGGGATATTGAGATGCATAGGGCAGGCATCACCAGTAGAAAACAAGAAGTTATCCCTCCATACAGACAGTTGGTGAGACCCTATCTGGAGTCCTGCATGCAGTTCTGGAGACCCCATCTCTGTAAGGACATAGACAAGATGGAGCCAGTCCAGAGGAGGGCAACTAAAATGGTGCAAAGTCTTTAGCAGTGTCAGTGGCTCTGTAGGTAGCACACTCGCCTCTGAGGCTGGGAGATCAGAGGGCTGTGGGTACAGTTCCCACATCTGGCACGTGAGTTAATATCCCAGTACTGACACTGTAGTGCAACATGAGAGGGGTGCTGCACTTCTGAGGGGCCGTCTTTCGGATGAGATGTTAAACCGAGGTCCCTTCTGCCTGGATTGGTGGTAGTTCAGGTGGATTTTAAAGAGCCCATGGCACTTATTGAAAAGAGTAGGGGAATTTTTATTGAAATCACATCAAGAAATAAAGTTTCAAATACAGAAATCAAAGTAAAACAACAGTGTTAAAGTCACACATAATGATGCTGGAATAGAAACAAAAAAAATTATAATCAACTGAGGAAAATAAAAATAAACAAAAACAACCTTTTTTTTTTTTTTTAAAAAAATCACAGGTTTAACTCAAAATCAATTAGAAAACTTCTGATTCTTATTTAAATTTAATAAAACAAGAAAAACCCTTCCACCAACTTGTGACTTTTTTAGATGTATGAGTGACTAAATCTGAGCTATGTACTTTTCCCATAGCTACCTGTATTAGATTTCCCACCGTCTCATAAGGCATCCATCTCTGATAAAGGACCCATTGGCATCTAGCTTGCCAAAACTACCAATGTATCCGTGGAATAGGAAGTTCCTAAATTGTGAAAGTGTCCCAAAACTAGGCTATCATAATTCATATTTTTTTAACCATGCCATCTTCCATTTTGCAGCAAGGTAACTCCTAAGGGAGTGAGCATACGAACAATGAAATAAAAAATGTTCAGTGGTCTCTTCTTGATTAATACGAGCCTCATATGGGCAGTTTCTTTCAGACTTTGCCTTATATTTGGCATTGCCTCTGACATTAATTCTACCATCGACCATTAACCACAAAAATTCCCACATGTGGGATGGTATTCTGGGGTTATTAAGCTGTGTCAGGATTTTATGATTTTGAGAAGATGGACAATTTTTAAAACAAGGTTCAGTGGGATGCACAAAGGACATAACTATAATATATAACTGAGGACCTGTGTTGGTAATGATCATTTGTGGTGTTACCCGCCATTTATATAATCGTTTTGCAGCAGGAAGAAACCAGGAGGGAATAGATATGGTACTAGTTAATTTAGGCAGGATGTTTGCCATTTGAAAATATACCCTGCTAAATTTAGCTTACTCCAATAAAAGTACAATGCCTCCTCTGTTATTAAGCTACATTTAACGGAGTGTATAAGAAATAATGCAGAAAAGAAAATCACCGGATCTATCATACCTAAACCCCCTTTTTCTTTGGTGAGATATGTATAATGGCGCTTAACTGGATTCAGTCTATTTCCCCACAGCATTTGAAAAAATATATTGTATAATCGTGTCTCCAAATTCTGTGGTGGTGGTAAAATCATGGCAATATATAAAACCATAGGGATAAGAAATTGTTTTATAAGCTGAATTCGTTTAAGTTTGGCTGTTCTCCAATGTCTCCATTTTTGTACCTCAGCATCAAAATTAGTCAATACTAAATACCAATTAAGAGGGAAGATTTTGTGTACCAAAAAAGATACCTAAAATTTTAAGATGTTCAGTGGAAATCAAGATCTCCTGTAGACAAACTTGACTCGGGCAGTTAATTCCAATAAATAGCCCTTTACATTTTGATATATTTAATTTGGAATTGGAAAAAGATGAATAATTAACCATACACTTCAAAAAAATAGGAATTTGAATGTAATCTGAAAACAAAATTACACAGATATCATCTGCATAGGCTGGCATTTGAAAAGCCTTCCTTCTGTCTGGTCCTACAATACCAGGCCATTGAGGAGTGTTAGTCAACAGACGCAGCAATAGGTCCAAAGTAAAAATATAAAGGAAAGGGCTAAGAGGACAGCCCTGTCGTACACCTGTTTGTAATGGGATTCCTGCCTTAATGTGGTGTCTAATTATAGGATAGACCTCTGCTCCATAATATAATGATCTGAGCCACTGCAATAATTGAGGTGGAATGCCATATGCTTCCAGAGTTAGAAAAAGAAAGGGATGAGAGACCCTATCTAAGGCCTTATACTGGTCAACTGAGAGAAGGCATCACTGACTGTGGTGTAATTCCACATAATCAATTACATCCCTTGTAATCATTAGGGCCTGTTGAATTGTACGGTCAGGTAGACCACAAAATTGCCAAGGAGATAACCCTTTTTTAGCATAGTTTCTTATTCTGTTATTTAGAATGATAGCAAACATTTTGTAATCTGTATTTAAAAGTGTAATTGGTCTCCATTTATTAATTGAAAGTTTGTCTCCAGATTTAAACTGTAAAATCAGTAAACCTTCTGTGAACCAAGGAGGTATAGCATGGGTAATAAAAAAAATTAAACACTATTACTAAACACTGGGCTAAAAGACCTGAAAAAGATTAATAAAATTCATTGGTCAAACTATCTAACCCGGGCAAGGTGCCATTTTTTAAAGTCCTAATGGCCTACTGAATTTCCAAATCGTAATAGGTTGTATCAGTTGTTTTGTGTCATTTGGAGCCGTAGGGATCACTATTGAGGCCAGCAATTGTCTAATATTAGCTTCTGCTGTAGCAGATGAAGATGGTATAGAGACGGCTTGAGTAGGGACATGGCATAACATAAAATCTTTAATGACATCACGTATCCCTGTTAAGGAGGACACATCACCTGCTTTATTTCTTAGAGTCTAGAAAAATATAATTTTTACAAGTTCAGAAAGCTTCAAAGGGGTCCTCTTGGGGTAATTTTAATACTCTATATTATAGTAAGTTTTTCATGGTCTGGGCCCTGTCATACTGGTATTGTAGTAGATCTTCCTTAAGTACTTTGATCTGATCAGTATAATCAAATCGAGAAGTATTGGCTGAGGAATATAAATTTTGAAGCTGCTGTCTGATTTGTAAGTATTTTAGAAATTTTTTTTTTTCCCTAGTTTTCCCCATTTTCAAAAAATAAAGTTTAAAATCCAATTTTGAGTCCGCCCACCACTCATCTGTTTTGTCATACAAAAAGCAGACAGATAATCTGACTGCTAAAATGTTGACTATGTGTAGTTTCACTTCCTGATCATTCAGGGTAGAGGAATTAAACTTCCATCTTGGCCTGACGTTGAAAGGGCATACACTAATAGTAAAAGAACCTACTAATAGCAGATGATCTGAAAAGGTGGTAACTATAGTTTGAAACTGTACATTGGGAAGAGATTTGGAAAAAATATATAGTCAATGGTGGAAGTGTATTTGTTCCTTTTAAAAGTAAATTTAGGCCCAGACGTTTGAAGGGAATTACAGTTCAAGAGATCTGTAGTATCAATCAGTTTCTGTAAAGCGTTGGAGTCTCAGTATATTTTCTTCCCTTGTGGGACTGCTGTAGCAGATGAAGATGGTATAGTGCAATTAAAATCTCCACAAAGGAAGACCTTATAAGTAGTAAGCAAATATGGTTTCAAGCTGTTGAAAAGGGCTACTCATTCAGATTTAACTAGTGAGCCATAAATGTTTATAAATCAACAATGTAATTGTTTCCATATACCATCCAAAATTAGAGCCCTCCCTGGGACTAAATCAATGAGTTTGATTAAAGTAAAATTAAATGAGTGAAATAAAAAACCCACACCATCTGCAGAGGCAGTACCAAAAGACCAAAAAGAAGGCCCCCACACCCATTCTCTTTGGAAAAACCTTGCTTGATCACTGGTATACATCCATGTCTTTTGTAAACAAACAGATATCGAGATTATGATCATGAATATACTGATAAACTGTCATCCTTTTTTTATAGTTCAATAAACTATGGACATTTAATGAACCAACATGAAAAGAAGTCGTACAGAAGGTTTATTAGTGAATTCAAGACTTTTTTTCCTTTCCTTCTTTTTTTTCCCTTTATAGTCAGATCTAGGCAGGGACAAGGTACTAGCTTCTGTTTTAGTTGATTGAGAGCCTGAGGCTCCCAAATCCATTTCATTGTCTCCCCATTGGGAGGGTAAAATAGAAACGGGATTTTTCAACTCTAGATCTACTGGTGGTGGGGCCTGTCCCCCTTTCAAATTCCTGGCCGATCTGTGTACCGGAACAGTAATGAAAGGTGATGGGTTAGCAGTACCAGTTACACCATCTGCATAATGTACTGCAAGAGAAGTATCCAGTGGCAGGACTGCAGAAGAGTGGGAAGGGGGGAGTTCCACAACTACCTGTGCAAGAGGGTCAGGGGGAGGAGAGGACAAAGAGGGGGGAGATTCTTTAGGAGGAGGCTTAGTCAGGGCCTCTGATACTAAAGATTTGGTAGGCTTAGAAGGAACTGAATTCTGGGCATTCTGGATAAGAAGGTCCAGGCTTAAGCAAGAGGCTTTATTTTTGGCAGCCCAGGGGCATTCCCAAAGACATGTCCTGTTTCCTCACAGAGGTCACATTTAGTGAGATAAGCACACTGGAAAGCTATATACCAAATCTCTCCACAGTTATCACACCGGGGCCTATCACAAGAGCTTGAGAGATGTGTTTTAGAGCCACATTTATAGCAAGCCCAAGGCTGACCTGCATAAAAACAAACTCCTCTATGCCTGCCTAGTAAAAAGGAATTCGAAATATGTTCCACACCAGCTTCAGTTTGTCTAAGCTTGATTTTATAATGCCAACCTCCTGTCCAGAACAGCTCAGTGTCCAAAATAGCCTCAGGGGGACTCAGCACATCACATTTCTGACTAAGCCAGTAAGTAATATCTTCTACATGGACCCCCTCATTTCGGAACATTACAGTAACGTATTTTATTAAAGGCTTAGTCAAAGGAATGACCAAAAAGGGGGCCCATTTAGGAGAGAACTTGACCTGGTTGTACTTTTCCCGAAACATGTCTAAACCATAAGCAGTTCTGAAGTTGATGTCAAAATTATCTTCACCAGAAATATTGATAAAGGCAAAGACATCTTTTGGGGGAAAACTTCAGAGTCTTAACAACGATTTGCCAACATAATGCCTATCAGGTCGAATTTCTAAACCCCCTTTATATTGTATGCGAACTGCATTACATCTAAGGGTGGCTTCTTTTTTATTTTTGAAAAAAAGGTCAGAAAGAAGAGGTTTGGTTGGTTCAGCAGAGGCCAAAGGATCTTAAGAAACTGGTATGGGCACCTCAGCATTGGAAAAATCTGGTAATGTCTGATCTGCAGAGTTTGTGTTATGTAATGGCACCACAGGGAGAGAAATCACTGCAGCATGCGCAATAGTCCTGTCGGGTAGTCCCACTGGAGAAGGAGACTCAGAAACGTTAGGGTGCCATGCAGAAGAATTTTGTGTGAAGTTAAGTGCGGAATCCCAATCTGGGGTAGGAATCCAAATCCCTTTAGAAGTTCTCATCCACCCTGCTTCACTTAAGGCTTTTTGGGGAGACCAGCCATCATCCGCGGTGTTAATAGATTGTAGAACTTCAAAGTCCCGATTTGTAGCCCCAGAAGAAGTCTCAATAATGGGAGGATTAATCCTGGTTTGGTCCAACACAGAAGAGGTGGAAGAAATCAGTTGTGCTTCAGGTAAATTAGAAACAGTATGCTCAGGTACATAGTCTACTCGGGACCCATGCTGTGGAGCTGATTTTTAAAACGAGAAGACAGTCAATCCATCCTGCTTAGTAGGAGAAGTCTGGTAAATGATTCCAGTGTCTTGTGCAAGTGAGGGCTCTGCAGGTAGTGTAGCACGAAACACAAACCCTGCAGTTTGAGAAAGAGTAGGGTGGAAAAGTTCTCCTAGATTCACCTGACTGTCAGGCAACACAGGCTTTGCCAAGCAAGCTGTAATTACAGTACCCTCAGAGACAGAAGTCTCTACTTGCACCGAAGATTTGCAAGGCAAAACAGCAGGTTGCTCCAGCTTTCGGCATGGGTTATCAACAACCCCTTTTCTGCCAGCTGGAGAAACTAAAGTTTCAGAGTTTACACAAGCAGGTCCAGTAGAAAAAGAATTATCAGTCTTACCTCACACTGCAAGGTGTGCTTCAGCTGCTACATCATCCTGGAATGCAGGCTCAGCAGTAATCGAGCCTGGTGTCTTGACAGCAAACTCAGGAGTTTGAAAGCGGGTTAGTTTTGTGACTAAGCACTCAGTTTCATAGTAATGTGTCTCTGTCTCTGCGTGAAGCAGCTTTTTAAGGGTTTCCTCATCCATTTCAGTATCAGGCATAATCTGTATCAAAGATTTAGTGTTGGTCTGGTGCACACTTAAAACGGTGTTAACGGGTGATGGCACTGCATTTTCAACTTGTTGAAAATCCGACAATACATCCATAAATACCTCAGATTCTTCCAAAATAATGTCTTCAGAAGCAAATCTTTCCCCTGCAGTTGGGACGTCCTGCTCTCCTGGTGTTTCACTCAAAGTGGCCATGTCTCACAGACAGCAAGTCCCCCTACGCCAGCAATGCAGTAGGGAAATTTCCCCGGTGTCCTGGCCAAATTTACGTCATTCACTAAAAATACCACCAACAGCTTAATCTGGTTCATAGAAACATAGACTTTGACGGCAGATAAGGACTGCTTGGCCCATCTAGTCTGCCCATTTCCCTACCTACAGGATAGGCAGCAGATCCTAGTTAACCAACAGCCTATTTCTTCCAACCCCCCCACAAGAATTGCCTTATGTCTGTCCCATGCATTCTTGAATTCTCCCACAGTTTTAGACCCCACAACCTCTTCAGGAAGGCTGTTCCATGCATCCACTACCCTCTCTGTGAAATAATACTTCCTCACATTGCCCCTGAACCACCCCCCCATCTCAAATTGTGTCCCCTTGTTCTTGCACGTCTCTTTTTCTGAAAGATGCTACCCTCTTGGACTTTGTTGATTCCACTGAGGTACTTGATAGAAACTTTTATGTCCCCCCTTTCCCTTCTTTCCTCAAGGGTATACATATTAAGCTCCTTTAGTCTCTCCTCATACGGCTTCTCTTGCAGACCCTGCACCATCTTAGTTGCCCTCCTCTGGACTGCCTCTATCCTGTCTATGTCCTTGCGGAGATGGGGTCACCAGAACTGGACACAGTACTCCAGATGGGGTCTTACCAACTGTCTGTACAGAGAGATAACAACTTCCTGTTTTCTGCTGTTGATGCCTCTCCCTATGCATCCCAGTATACCCCCAACCCTCCCTACTGCCTTCTCACATTGCTTGCTAACCTTAAGGTCATCTGATATGATTACCCCCAGGTCTCTTTCCTTTTTTATTGTTGTTACTACCTCCCCACATTGTGTATTCTTCCGCTGGGTTCTTGTTTCCCAGGTGCATTATTTTGCACTTCTTTGCATTGAATCCTAGCTGCCATACTTCTGACCATTCCTCCAACCTTGCCAAGTCCTTCATCCTTTCCACACCTTCTTGTGTATCAACCCTGTTGCAGATCTTTTGTTATCTGCAAAGAGGCATACTTTTCCTTCCAGTCCCTCTGCAATGTCACTTATGAAGACATTAAAAGGACTGGACCCAATACTAAACCCTCAAGTTACCCCACTAGTAACCCTCTTTTCTGTGAGTGGACTCCATTTACAATTACCTTCTGTGTCCTGTTGTCCAACCAATGTTTTACAGGCTACCACCCTGGGACCCACTCCCAGGCTGGTTAATTTGACTATTAATCTTTTGTGTGGGACTGTGTCAAATGCCTTGCTGAATTCTAGGTAGGCCATGTCCATAGCCCCTCTCTGGTCTACTACTTTGGTCACCCAGTCAAAGAAATCTATTAAATTCATCTGACATGACCTTCCCGCTGTGAACCCATGCTGCCTTGGGTCCTGTGCCCCACTGGCCTCTAGGTACTCAACTATTCTTTCCTTCAGAAGTGACTCCATCACTTTCCCTACCACAGAGGTCAAACTGACAGGTCTGTAGTTTTCTGCCTCTTTCTTGGTCCCACTTTTGTGAAGGGGAATCACATCCACCTTCCTTCCTCCAGTCCTAGGGTACCACACCATCCTCCCATGATTTATTAAAAAGAGTTGCCAGTGGTTTCACTAGTTCCTCCCTTAATTCTTTTAGAATTCTGGGGTGAATTCCATCAGGCCCCATTGCTTTGTCCACCTTCAGTTTTAGGAGTTCTTGCAGAACCCTTTCTTCTGTGAAAGGACTGGGATCGACCCCTATCAAGAGTGCTTCTGTTAATTGGATTAAGCACTTCCCCCTCCTCTTTTGTGAATACTGAGCAGAAATATTCGTTCAGTATCCCTGCTTTTTCACTGTCCCCTTCTGCCCACCCACCGTTCATTCTATTCAGCCTCACTATCCCTCCCTTTGTCTTTCTACGCTCGCTGATGTACCTATAAAAGGTTTTATCCCCCTTCTTAACTGAGTTGGCTATCTTTTCCTCAGTTTGGGCCTTTGCTATTCTGACTTCCCTCCCTGCTTCCTTCTGCCCTAACTGGTACAGCTGTCTGTCCTGCTCTTTCTGTGTTTCCTTATACTTCCAGAATGCTATCTTTTTCTTCCTGACTTTCACAGCCACCTCTTTTGTGAACCATAGTGGCTTTTTCTTTCATTTTGATTTGTTTATTTGCTTCACACAAAGGCTCATTGTCTCTGTGATGGCAGTTTTGATGATTCCCCATTGTTGCTCCACACCTCCTTCTAGCCTGTTTGCTAGTGCTTTTCTGAGGCACTTTCCCATCTTGCCAAAGTCAGCCCTCCTGAAGTCCAGTACCCTCACTTTTGTATGGCTTAACTCTGTAGCTGAGTTTAATGTGAACCCCACTGTTTGATGGTCACTTGTTCCCAGAAGGCAACCCACTTCTAGATCTGAGATCCTCTCACTGCCTTCGTTTGAGAGTACGAGGTCTAAGATTGCTCCCTCATGAGTGGGTTCCGAAACTAGCTGTCTGAGGCCAGCCACTTGTAGGGCATCAAGAATGGCTCTGCTCTTGGATGTGGCTGCAGCAAATGTGCTCCAGTTAACATCTGGCATATTCAGGTCTCCCTCAACAGTATCTCCCCTTTCTCTGCCATTCTAAGAATGCCTTCTATCATATCCTTGTCCATTCCCTCCCCCTGACATGGGGATCTGTACACAATCCCTGTGTGGATTGTGGTGCCCTTTCCAGTCTCCAAGGTGACCCACAGTGCCCCCTCTCCTCCCTGTTGACTCTTTTGTTCAGTTGCTTTTATCCCTTCCTTTACATAGAGCTACTCCAGTTTCAAGGTCTGTTGGCATTCATCTGTATCCACCTCCCCCATGTCGTGTTTGAAAATAGGCAGGATTTGTCTAATGCACTTACCCAGTCCACAAAAACTAATAATAAATAATAAACAGAAGCCATATGAAGAGAGACTAAATGCGTAATATGTATACCCTTGAGGAAAGGAGGGAGAGGAGGGACATGATAGATACTTTCAAGTCCCTCAAGGGAATCCACAAAGTCTCAAGAGGGTAGCATCTTTCAGAAAAAGAGATGTGCAAGAACAAAGGGGCACAATTTGAAGATGGGGGAAGGGGAGAGACCGCTCAGGGGCAACATGAGAAAGTATTTTTTCATGAACAGGGTGATGGATGCATGGAATCACCTTCCTGAGGAGCTTGTGGGGTCAAAAACAGTGAGAATTCAAGAATGCATGGGACACCGTTTCCACTCCCACCCACACTTGATGCCAACTCCGGATGCCCTGGGAGTGATGCATGGGTGACTGGGATGGTCTGCGGGGCCTGCGGCTCAAACAATTGCATTGCAAGTGCTGTGCTGCATTATGGGTCAAGGCCACGTCAAGGCGCCTGGTTCTGCTAGACATCTCTGACTCTGGCATGGTGAAACAACTAAAGAACTTTAACTTTGATGTAGTTTATAGCTAGAACCCTGGATTTGTCCAAAAGACCTGTTGGCCTAACGTTGATTGATTAACTTTTTGAGAGTTTGGTTCAAATATGTTATTTTTTGAGGGGGTCTTGGCCCACAAGTCTTATAGCTTACTCCAAATCAGGTTCCCCTTTATTGAAGAGAAATTTGGATGGATGTGTGATGCTGGAAAACCTGTACTAAGCATTTCAAGGGGGATGCTGACCCTGCTATCTCAGAGCTGGGGGTTGCACCCTCTGAGGGGGACTGGTGGGAGTCAATCTAGTAGGACTACAGAGTGGTCCTAGGCCTCTTTGGGGGGTGTCGGGGAGTGCTCCCACGGTCGTGGGGGGGGAGATAACTTCCTGTCCCTGTTGGTGAGACTTGATTAGATTAGATAGGATTGAGGGCATACATTTCTATGTGTGATTAAGGGTGCATGCGAAGAGCCGAAAGCTCAATCCACGAAAAGTAGAGGGAGATTTACCCAAGCAAGTTGGATATTGGGGGAAGAGAAATGCTGCATTTTATTCCATTGTTTCTGTGTCTTCAGCAGCTGGGGGGGGGTTCAAGAGGTGATTTTTCTCAGGATTTATGCTGTGTATATGTGGTTCTGTTGGTTGTGGACAGAAGGGGTGGTTTGGGGTTGGGGTTTGTGTGCCACTGTTTTGTGTTTTGGAAGTTCATTTTGAGGGAGTGTTGTGTGTGGGGGGGTTCTACCACCAAAGGAATTGTTTGTTCAAGAGGACTGCTTACAAAAACACTGTGCAGAGCGATTTATTCCTTAAAAAAACATACTTGGTTCAGATAGCAGGGGTGATAGATATAGTTAACAACAACTGGAGCTAAATGGCTAACTTAAGTGTGGTGACCTGGAATGTCGGTGGGCTCAGAACGGTTGTGAAGAGGAAGAGAGTCTGGACCCAAATTAAGAAAATGAAGGGGGATATTGTTTTGCTGTAGGAGATGCACTCCACTGGGGAGGAGTGGGGGGTCTGTCTTCTGGTAGCACCCTTTACCTCTAAAGCCTGGAGGGTAGCGATATGAATTAGACCTAATTTCCCTCATAATGTCCTATCAGTCCAATCGGATCCTCAGGGGTGCTTTGTGATTGCGGAAGTAGATTGGGCAGGAACTAGGCTCACTTTGGTCTTGGTTTATGGGCCTAATTTTGATTCTTCTGATTTTCTTTTATTATTTATTTATTTATTTATAGTATCAGAATTACAACCCTTTGAGTCAGGTACTCATTTACAAAGGCTCATTGTTGTACACAGAGTAGTACAGGGAGGGTAAAAACATACATTGTGTGGGGAACAGACAGTGGTGTAGGAACAGAAGCATGGCAGAAATATATACAGTTACACATTGTACAGTTAAGGACAGGTGGAAGGTCAATAAAAGTAGGAGAGAAAAAATATGCCCCTTCCTGCATGAGACAGGCCTATACATGATGGTAGCTAAGCAAGAAGGAGTGGTCATTGGCATATATACATTGGGTACAGTAGTGGTAGTCTGTCAGATCGTGGTGTTGAGCTCAGGATTGCAGGTGAGGTTTATACGTGGTTGTGACTTGGCATTCGTGGGAGCTGTACACTGGTAGAAGAGCCGGGTGGGTGGTGTGGGATTAGGTAGCAGTAGTGGAGCAGTTATTTACAATTGCAATGATGGAAGCTTAGAAGGTGGCTATGCAATGCTGACTTGAAAGGTCCAATTCTGGGCTCAGATGAGGTATCAGGAGGGTGCCCTGTAGGGAAAGGATTTCTGAGCGCATGTCGACCTAACCCTGGGGACTAGTAGCAGGGTCTTAGTGGAGCTACGAGTGTGGACAGAAGGGGTGGCCGTGCTGATTAGCGTAGTCAGTCCAGGGGGGATTAATCCGACACAGATTTTTTGGGTGAGCAGGTAGGTCTGGTAGAGTAGTCGCTCTTCAAGAGAGAGGATGTTAGACACTGCGTAAAGTGTGCAGGTATGTGTTTTCCTGTCAGCCCCAGTGAGTAGCCGACAGGCCTTGTTGATTGACAGCTTGACTTTGTCCAGAGCAGTGTTGTCTGCTGCACCATATATTAGGAGTCCATAGTCCACTAGGGACAGGACAGATGAGTCAATGGCGAGTCTTAGTGCTTCTGGGGGGAGACGGGCTCTGTACCGATAAAGCAGGCCTATGCGGGAATTTATGGCAGAGCAGTGTGTGTGGCTGTGTTCATGGAAGGTGAGAGAGGAATAGAGGATGATACCTAGGTATTTGTATGAGGTAACCTGTTCAATAAGTTGGTGGGAGAGGGATTGAATGGACAGTGCAGAGCCCTTGAGTTTGTTCTGATTGTGGGTGAACAGCAGCGTTTTAGTTTTTTTTCAAATTGATCACAAGCCTGTGGTCAAGGAACCGCAGCTCAGTCTGGGCAAAAGCAGATTGTAGCGCAAGTTGGAGTTAGGCTGGGTCAGGGTGGGATGTGAAGAGGACCTCATCATCTGCGTAAAGCAGAATGTTTTCTGATGAGACATTGAGTAGCGTGTTTAGGTATAAGCTAAAGAGTATTGGCCCCAGGATGGAGCCTTGGGGAACCCCAGAGCGGACCTGACGTGCTAGAGAGGATATTATTTATTTTTACTCACTGGGTACGGGTAGCGAGGTAATTTACAACCCATTTTACAGGACTCGAGGTGAAACCAAGCTGAGCGAGGGTGTTTGTAAGAAGAGGGTGGCAGACCGTGTTGAAGGCCTTCGACAAATCAATGAAGACTGCCCTGGCAGGATGCCCTTTGTCCAAGGCAGAGTGAATGAAAGTGGAGAACTCAATGAGGGCAGTTGTGGTACTGAAGCCATGGCGAAAACCGTGTTGTTCATTGCAGAGTAGGTTATACTTAGTAAGGTAATCTGTTATTTGGTCAGCCACGATCTTTTCTAGGGCTTTGGAAAGAGGGGGATGGTGATTGGCATGTAGTTGCCCGGGGTCATTTTATCACCGCACTTGTGTATGGGGGTGATGATAGCTCTTTTCCATGCTTGTGGGAATTGGCCAAGTCAGAGGGAGAGGTTGAGAAGGTCAGTGAGGGGGGTGAGAACAACGTCTAGGGTAGAGTAGAGGAGACTGGCATCGAGTGAGTCACTACTGTGCCTGGAGCCCTTTAGGGCTTTGATCAGATAGGGTTTGGCAGCAGATGAGGAGAGGGCTCGGAAATAGAAGGGTGGGTAATGGAGAGTGGTGGTGGGGGATCAGGCGCTGGATCAAAAATGTTGGTAGGTAGTGTAGAGGAGAGATCTGAGAAGGCATCATTCAGTCCATTAGCAATACCGCATGTGTCAGTGGTGATGGTGCCATCGATATTGAGCTGGGATGGGGGGACTGGGTTTTTCCATTAAGTTCCTTTAGGTTGTCCAAGAATTTGCTTAAGGAGCCCCAGGTGGATGCAAGGGTATTCCTGTAGTATGCTGCCTTTGCACTACGGACAGCCCAGGTGCATTTGTTGTACTCAGTTCTATAGGCTTGCCTATCAGCAGGCTTCCTGGACTCTAGGGCTCTGTGCCAAAGATCATCCCTGAGACGCATTTGCTTTGACAGTGGGGGGTGCTCCAGGGAGAGTTGTGATTCCTTCGCATGGTTTTGGAGATGGGTGCATAAGCATCGCAGGCCCTGTTAAAGTGGTATATAAAGTAGTGTAGGGCAGCATCAATATCGGGGGCCAGTTTTACTGGGGACCAATCACGGCTGGCAAGGTGCCGATGGAGTAAGGCAAGGTTATCCACAGATGTGCACCTCCTGGAGATGAGAACAGGCTTAGGCTTATCAAGGTTACATGAGCAGAAGAAAACAACTGGACAGTGGTCACTGAGGGCATTTGGTAGTAGTATCAAATAAGTGATCTTATGAGGCCTGTTTGTGAGTACCAGGTCCAGTATCATGGCACTACCAGTAGTGGGGCGGGTGGGGGCAGAGACAATTTGGGTGATGCTGAGTGCAGCAAAGGCATCTTTGGCATTGTTCCCAGTATTGGCGAGCCAGTTAAAATTTAGGTCCCCCACCATAATTTGTTCCATCTTACTGGGTTGTTAAGTGATGATGTCTAGTAGGGGTTGCAGGTCATGGTTCTTGTGGCACAGGGGAATATAGGTGGCTGTGATGATGAGGAGGGCTCTTGTGGGGCCCAGGGTGACTTTTAGGGAGATAGCCTGGGCACCACGCTCCAGCAGAGGTTTTTCAAGGTGTTGGCATAGGAAGGAGTCCCATATGTAGATGGCACAGCCCCCCCTCACTTCCCAACTCTATCCTCCCTGTACAGTGAGTAACCCAGGAGGGAAATGAAGGAGTCAGGTGTTGTCTTTGGTAACCATGTTTTGACTAGTGTCAGTACATCTGGTTGATGCTGGGTGACCCAAACCTGCAGGCCAGAAATTTTTTTTAGTAGGCTGCAGACGTTAATGGAAGCAATTTTGAGTCCTGAGATTGTTGATGGATGAGGCTGATTGCCGGTGAGTGGGCCTGGGTTTGGGTGAACATTACCAGATAGGAGTAGTAGTAGAGTAATCAGCATAAGAGGAGTGCTGATGTGCCTGTGATGTCTGGAGACAGTACCCTTGATGGGCGTGAAGGAGAGAGAGACTGGGATGGGAAGGGATCAGAGAGAGGGAATGGCAAGGAATAGTTGGGGCCAGTTTGCCATCTGCCCTGTGGGAGGGGAGGGCAGAAGGAAGGAAGCTCCTGGGACCCAGTTGTTTAGTGGGCATGAGTGAGGCAGCCATAAGGGGGAGGTGGCATGATGTGATGGAGGCTGTGCTTCGGGGTAGAGAGCTGGGGGGTTTGGCTGAGGTAGGGGACAGGTGGAGGGTGGAAGGGAGATTAGGGGTGTTAGCAGGACAGTAATGACAGATACCAGGGTAGCATATTGCTGGTAGAAAAAACATTAGTAGGAAAAATTGCTAGGGCGGCCACTGGTGGTGAGGTGATATAATGTGCAGATGGGAAAGTTGGCTGATTGATTGTATCCTGCACGTGATACAGCCTATATAGTACTCAACTCACCAAGGGTGGTGGTGGGGTGGTGGAGCACCTGGTGTGAAAGCGCCGGCGGGGCCTTATACACCCACTACCAAAATCACTTCCTGAGACTCCCTCAATGGCTTTGCAGCATACCTGCTTGAGTTTTGCTGGTGGGGGTCTGTCCTGGGGGAGGGTGGGGAGCATGGAACCCTCACGACCACCTATGATGCTGTGGGGAGAAAGGAGAGGAACAGCAGATAAATATCAGGTAAGTTGGAGGAGGAGTCGAAAAAAACGCCAAAATCAAATTGGCTGCACTGTTATCTACATTGTTATTTTACCCATCTTGCTGTCACACTGGCCTCTTATCCAAATAAACTGATTATAGGAAGGGATTTTAATACATACTTGGACCCAACGCTAGATTATTCAGGCTGTAGAACAAGATATCTCCCATGGAGTGTGTCTGCTTTGAGAGGACTGATGGAGGATGGGCTTTACTAGAGGCCTGAAGACATTGCCACCCACAAAATGGGGAATACTTACCCATAAAGTATATACCAGACTTGATTACTTATTTATGCCCCTCCACCTTGTTGGGGGGAGATAAGAGGCAAGGTATGGCCCTTTGGTCACTTCTGACCATGTCCCACTCATTGTAACAATTCTCCTCCCAGGGGAACCCCCACGTTGCCCAAATGGAGAATGGACCCAGCACTCATATTGGATAAGCAGTTCATATCCCAGGTCTGTGAGTATCCGGGAATTCATTGCCCACAATAATCCGGAGGACACTAGTGTCAACATGTGGGATGCGCTAAAGGCTTTTGTGAGGGGGGAGGCTATTTCCTATTCCACGTTTATCAGGAAGAGCCTCACAAGAGAGGAGGCTGTTCTGGAACAAAAAATCCAGCAGTTGGAGGAAAATATGATGGTTACAGTGTGCCCACACAAAATCAATGAGCTTAAAATTCTAAAAGGCAAGTATCACCAGTTAACAAACAGGTCTGTAGAGAGAAACCTCCTCCTTGCAAAAGCCAACACATACTTTGATGTGGATAAGGCAAGGAAATGGTTGACGGGGTTGGTGAAAGGGAAAAAAGCAGAAAGAACCATTCTATGAATGGAGAACCCTAGGGGGGGGAATCTCACATATGATCAACAAGAGATTAAAGACACCTTTAAATAATTTTACTCAGATTCGTATACCTCAGAATTTCCAGTGGGGCTGACCCAGAAGATTTTCTGAGAAATATACAACTGGTCATCAGGGAGAGGAAAGGGAGGGAGTTGGAGTCCCCAATCTCAGAGGAAGAACTCAAGAGAACTGTTTGGAAGATGAGGAAGGGGAAAGCCCCGGGCCCTGATGGTATCCCGGACAAATTTTACAAACAGACCTGTGAGGTTTTGGGTCCTCTTATGCTGTAGATGATCTCAGGGTCCCTGTAGCAAGAATATCTGCCACTCTCCATATATCTGGCTACCATCACCGTACTCCCCAAGCCTGGCAAAGGCCCTGCTAAATGTGGGTCTTATAGACCCATTTCATTATTAAACTCAGATTACAAGACCGTGGCAAAGCTGTTGGTGACCAGGGTGGAGAGGGTTCTGTCTAACCTGGTACATTTGGACCAGGGGAGTTGTTAAGGGGAGGCAGGCCAAACATAATATCAGGAGAACAGTAAATGTAATGTGTATAAATGGTGGTCACAGGGGAGAGAGCGGGAGCCTACTTGCACTAGATGCAGAAAAGGTATTCGATTAGGTGGAATGGTCCTTTATGTATGGAGTTTTTTTTTTTTTTAAGTTTGGTTTTGAGGATAGATTGAGGAGCTGGATAAGGTCCCTCTATAAAAATCCATGAGCCCAGATCCTATCTAATACACTGTCTGGCACCTTTCAACTCTTCTGAGGTACAAGGCAGGGATGCCTCCTCTCTCTACTTCTCTATGTCCTCACCATTGAAGCCCTGCCAGAGACAAATAGGTCTCATAGAGATATCCTAGGCTTTGAGTGTGGGGGATGACGACAATCATGTTATCTCCCTCTTTGCAGATGATATTCTTCTATATCTAAAGGATCCAGGAAGCTCCCTGCCAGACCTGACACACATTTGATGTTTATGATCCCCTTCTGAGTCATAAGATTAACTGGGGCAAGTGTGGGTGGCTCCCATTGTGCATGGAAGAAACGATCGATTATGATCTCAAACTATACTGTACATCCCTCCACAATTGTTAAATACCTAGGAATTAATTTACCCTATAGGATCTCCCAATTGGCGGAAGCTAACCTCCGATAGGTGGTTCAGAAAGTTAAGGAGGACTGCTTCAGTTGGAGAGTTCTGCCCCTGACTCTATTAGGGAGGGTAAACTTAATTAAGATGTGTATTCTTCCCCAATTTCTCTACATTTTTCAAACAGTGCCCATAAATATACCAAATAAATTTATAAAAGCACTGGAAGGGGCCATCTCTCAATTACTCTGGCAGGGCAAGAGACCAAATATAAAAAAAACTGTACTTTGGCAGCCAGTTAAATTAGGAGGCATAGGTTTGTCATGTGTTAAATTCTACTATTGCTGCACAGTTGGCCCATATACAAGACCTCCTAAGGGAAGGGGAAGTGTGCCCTGCATAGGTAGATATGGAAAATGCCTCCACTACTTCTATATATTACACAACCTTAGTGACTTCACTGGGGGGACTCTGCAGTTGGGTCACTTCATCCCTGTATCAGATCTCTTTGGAAAGCATGGAAAATAGCTCATACCACACTTAAGTACAGACCCCACATCTCCCTGGACACTCCACTGTTTGCCTTTTATAGGGGAGCTTCTCTTGCAGACCCTGCACTATTTTAGTCGCCATAGACAGGATGGAGGCAGTCCAGGGAAGGGCAACTATAATAGTGCAGGGTTTGCAAGTGAAGCCATATGAGGAGAGACTAAAGGAGCTTAATATGTATACCCTTGAGGAAAGGAGGGAGAGGGGGACATGATAGAAACTTTCAAGTACCTCAGTGGAAAAGTTCAGGAGGGTAGCATCTTTCAGAAAGAGATGTGCAAGAACAAGGGGACACAATTTGAAGATGGGGGGATGGCTCAGGGGCAATGTGAGAAAGTATTTTTTCATGCAGAGGGTGGTGGACGAATGGAACAGCCTTCCTGGGGAGGTTATGGGGTCTAAAACTGTGGGAGAATTCAAGAATGCATGGGACAGACATAAGGCAATTCTTGTGGGAGTAAGAAGAAATAGGCTGTTAGTTAACTAGGCTCTGCAGCTTATCCTGTAGGTAGGGAAATGGGCAGACTAGATGGGCCAAGCGGTCCTCATCTGCCGTCAGTCTGTTTCTATGAGTGGGAGGACCATCCTCTGGGAATATGGGGAGGAGAGGGGATGGAAACAGAGGCATTTTTCTGCTGCAGCACATAATGGAAGATGGGCTGGTTCTGCCCTTTCGTGAATTGACCCACAGATATGGCCCGGGAGCCACACACTTTTTTACCTATCTAAAAATAAGTGGGAATTGAGGTAAGATTAAAAGAGAAAAGGGATGTGTCCCTAAGGAGGTCGCCACTGGAGGAGTTACTCATAGGGAGGTACTCGGACCCCTCCTTCAAACCATTAAGAGGTTGCTATAGACTATTATTAGGTGCCTTCCTGGATCCCCTGGAGGGACTGACGAGCAAGTGGGAGATTGACCTCTACCCACATAGTTTGACAGGAGGAGACTGGGCATACTTCTTAAAAAATGCCTTAAATTGCTCAGTTAACAATAGGCTCAGGTCCATCCAATATAATATCTTAATGAGAGCTTACTTTACCCCAGTGTTAGCTCACAAAATTGACCCAGAGTCCTGTAACCTGTGCCCAAAATGCCAAATATACAAAGGTACATTTTTCCAGATAATCTGGGATTGCTATAACGTCAGACTGTTCTAGGGAAGTGTACCAGGTATATTGGCTTCTGCCTTGTGTAGGCCTATGAGGCTGGACCTAGTGGAGGTACTGCTGGGACTGCCGGAGGGAGAAAGTGGAAGACCCAAGATGAATTTTAGGCTTCATCAATGAGGGGTAGTAATAGGTCTATGGTTATTGGCGATGTACTGGAGACTTCCCGAAACCCCCTCCACTGCAGCATGGGTTAAAGACCTATTGAAATGTTTGAAATTGGAAAAAACTTTATGTACTGTAAGGGAGCAGCTGGATAAATATATGGAGAGCTGGGGTCCAATTGAGAGGGCAGTACAGTCCGATTGGTTCCCAGCCTTCTAAAAGTGGGACCTGGAGTTGGATGCTATTCTCCTGCCCCTTGCACACTTGAGGGCATCACCCTTATTTAACATACAGTGCTTGCTCCTTTTAAGGTCAAATTAATCTTACTGTTTTAAGCTTCCTATTATGCTTGGCTCTGAAGCCCTAAGGCTCGGGTATAGCAATATTGCCTGTACAGCTTACTTAACCTTTTTATGCAACTGCCTCTATATTAAGTTGTATTGTATTATGTCTTGCATTTGTTTTGCACACATTTGTGAAACTGTATTAAGCTCTGCTCTGCAAAATAATGTTTACAAAAAAACAATGAGAAATTGCAAAATCAGATAAACAATTTTTTATGCAGGAGACATTTAGGGTATCACTAAAACTCTGTCACTGGAAGTGATATTGAATAAATTTCATAGATACTTATTAAAGACTTCCAATATATGCCCCAAATAACATTTTGCAAGCAGTACTGGACCAGAACACTATTGAAAACATGGCTATTAAAACATTATGAACATATGAAATTTGCCAGCAGATAAAGGCCTAGAGGTCTATCATGTCTGCTCGAATGTGCATCTAGTACCCCTTATTTTACATTGATTGATATTCATTATTACCAGTGGGGGTAGATTAGATGAGCAAATTTAAGAGGGCTTTGGACAACTACATGGGGCTAAATAAAGGTATAAATGGCATGGAATAAAGGGGGTAAGATAAACCCGACAGGGAAAGGGTATTGGGCAGACTACATGGGCCAAAGGTTTATTTTCTGCCAGCAAAGTTCTATGTTTCTATGTCTCATTATGGGCCTAACTAATTAATGCCAGAAGATAGACTATGCAAAGCATGTTTTGAGGAACAAATACTATTAAAGCTGTGAGAATATAAAATTCCACCTGTGGAATGTACGCGGAATGACAATTCTGATTCAGTGGAATTCATTCAGTGGAATTTCACAAAACTTTAAATTGCAGTTATTTCACTATAATTTTAAAAGTACATGGCTAATTAACACCAAATTTGGAACTTAAGCTATACCCCATGCTGTCAAAAAAGTACCAAATTTCAGAGTTGTAGATTGAAAGGGGAGGAGTAATGGGTGGTCAAACGTTTAATCAAAATGTAATTTTCAGCTATTTTGTGATCATTTTAAAATTTCTTATCCAAATTTCTCTACAATACCCAGATTTAGACAGGCACATAGAATGCATAGGAGTAGAGATATAGGTAGCCAAATAATCTGCCAAAATTTGGATTTCTGTAATTTTGGTATAACTTTGATAGTATTCATTAAAATATTACAAATAAATGCCAGGTATACAGGTTATCACTACATTTGTATATGAATCTCTATAGGTCTCCAAGGGCTTACATACGAGCCAATGGGGCTCTATCCACTTCGTTCCATTTGAGTAGGGGTATGCGGCAGGGTTGCCCCCTGTCTCCCCATCTCTTTGCAATATACCTTGAGCCCCTGACCTCTGTCTTGAGATCTTCATCCCAGATAGAGGGTATACCCATAGGTCAACAGGAATGCAAAATTAATATGTTTGCTGATGATGTATTACTAACATTATTGCCCCCTAATACTTCAATTCCTTCAGTCTGGAACGTTTTGACCTGGTTTGAGAAAATAGCTGGATTCAAACTAAATATGTCTAAAATGGAAATTTTGACATTCAATTTTAAACCTTCTCAGCAACTTAAGAAGGCCTTTCCCTTTAAATGGCATTCCATTAAAATTAAATACCTGGGCCTTCATATACCTAGGGACCCAGCTGTCATGGAAATGGTAAATTATGAACCCATCTCATTACAAATCCAGTCGGATCTGGATAGGTGGATTTCTGGTATATTTTCTTTCAATCAGCGAATTGAAATTATTCGTATAAATATTCTTCCTCGTCTCCTGTACTTGATCCAAAATGTCCCCTTCTTTCCCTCGACTTTTTACCTTAAACCATGGAATAGAATGATAGCAGGTTTTATATGGGGTAAGGGACGCCCAAGAATAAGGTTATCCATCCTTAAGTTATTATTGGCCCAGGGAGGTTTTAATTTGCCAGACTTTAACCTACACTCAAGGGCAGCATTTCTAAGAATTTTGATACTGTGGCTGGTGGGATCATATGTCTTGCCTTGGAAAACTATCAAATTTCACTTAAATGATCTATTTGATATTACTAGAATATTATTTTCCCCTGACGAGAGATTGGTGTCAGCCTCTGCCCTCACGAAGGTTGCCTCTCCGGTTTTTAGACTGTGGAGGCATATGAGAAGGTCCCAACCAATTCATACCATTTATGAGTACTGCAAGTTAATTTCTCAGGATGAAACTTTTGCCCCTATTCATATGATAACGCCTTTTCCACTTGGAGACAGATGGGATTATCACATGTCTTTCAGTTTCTTTCGCCCTAAGGGATTCTTCCCTTTGAAAAACTACAATCTCAATATACCCTTTGGACTCAGATTTATTTAGATACTTCCAAGTCCATAACCATATACTGCAAAACAGAGGCCTTCAGGTTAAAATGCCCTCTCCACCTCTCTTCCTGATTTATTGATTTATTAAAACTATTTATTGAAGCTATCAGAGGAAATTGGGGGACTCACATTATAGGACAACTTTACAGGAGGTTGAGGAGTGAGCAGTTAGAATCCACGGCTTCAATCTTACAAGAATGGAATAGAGATTTGTCTCTAGAGGTTTCTCTTGAGGCTTGGCTGGGATCGGCACTACAAGCTATAAAGATTACATCATCTCCTCGTTGGAGGGAATTTGCTTGGAAGTGCCATTCCCGGTTTTTTTTCAGGGCTCCAGCGATTCTCCTAAAGTTTCTACCAGAAAAATATGGGAGATGCTGGAGAGTGCAGGTGCCCTAGGGCCTCATTGGGTCATGTGTTTTATTTAGTTATTTATTAGAACATCAGTTTAACAACCTTTGAGCCAGAGGCTCATTTACAGAGGTACCTCATCACAGTGAGGACAAAACAGTGCAAGAAACAAATATCAAGGCAGACAAAAAATCAGAGTACATTTAGGAATCAGCCAAAAATACAGGCATATGTCAAACACAGTATACAACAGGCTTACATGTGCGCTTTACAGAGTAGACAATATATAGTAGTTACATGGAGGTTGATTCAGTGGGCAGAATAAAGGTAAGGCTGGGTGGAAGACATCAGAAGAGGAGTGTGGGGAAGATAGTAGCAAGTAAAGGTAGAGCTGGACAGAAGGTCAGAGAGCGCTGTGGCCTTTGTTGATTCCCTTTTGGCTGTCTCTTCAGATGGAACTTTCTGGGATATTTTCAGTGAGCCGGTGGAGTTAATGGCCGAACAAATTATGATAGGGATCTTTCCGGACCAGACTCCCCCATGGTACAAGACACTCCTTCCAGTCTGCCTTTTGGCAGCTAAAAAAGCTATAACTCATAAGTAGATGTCAACTCTTATTCCTACGGTCCAAGAATGGAGAATTATCATGTCTGACATATACTGTTCTGAAAGTTTCAATACTAAAATACAAAATAAGGGTCCATCTTACCTGTTGAAATGACAGCGGTGGATTCTTCACCAATCAACGGTGGACCCCACCGTCTGCCCATAATTCTTCCCTTATTGTGGGTTGTCATACCAGAGTTTCTCATCTACTAGGTAATGGGGTGGGAGGGGGGTTAGAGAGGGGTCAAACTGACCTGGATTTCCTCTTATACTTCACCTATATTACGAAGGGAAGGAAATCACAAATACACTCCTTTATAAAAATAAAAGTGGTGACAAAACTGCCCATGATAACTACAGACCTATCTCCCTACTACCCCCACTCTCCAAGGCACTAGAACACAGTCTCGGACCAGCTCACAGAATACCTGGATACGTACAACATCCTGTGCAAGCAACAACACGGGTTCCACAAAGGTCACAGCACCTCCACAGTCCTACTTGAATTCATCGGCACAATCCACAACAGACTTGACTCCAGTGAACTACAAGGCTCAATCTACATTAACTTGACTAAAGCCTTCTACACCATCAGTCACTGCCTCCAGCTTGTCCAGCTTCAGAACACTGGGCTGTCAACTGACTACATTGGCTGGTTTAAGAGCTACCTTGAAGAACGGTCCCAAACAGTAAGAATCGCTGATACACTCTCGGACCCTAGACCGGTCCACTTGAGAGTCCCCCAGGGCTCCATTCTGGGTCCCCTCCTCTTCAGCCTCCTATTAAACTCACTACCGGACAGCTACCCAGAACAAATAATTCTCTACGCCGAGGATGCTGTGATCCTCACCTCGGACCCTGATCCAATCCAATTACAAAATAAACTTCAGCGGACCTTCTCCTCCATCGAACCCTGGTTCCTAAATCATAAACTGCTTCTCAATCAGAAAAAAACAAGTATATGGTCTTCTACAGCCCCCACAACAAAAACAAACAATTCCACCTCTCCATTGCAACTGAACAAGGAGCCATCCTAGAGCAAACACAATCGTTCAAGTACCTCAGCATCACCCTTGATCTCCACCTCTCATACTCTGTCCATATCCGCAATGTTGCAAAGTCTGCCAATTCGAGATTAGGCATATTATTCCGGCACAGGAAACACCTAACCCCAGAAGCACTATCAGTGGCCGTCCAAAGCTCCATCGTCAGCATCATAGACTATGGTCTTATATATGGGTCTGCAACTACCACTGCTCTCAAACGAATTACGACCTCCCTGAATAAGGCTTGTTGTCTCATCACTAGCTCACATCGCTGTACCCACACATGTGACCTTTATTCCCAATCTGGATAGCTTCAACTGGACAAACGCATAAAATACCAAACCTGCATCACAGCCAAGAAAATTATAATGGGGCTTGCCCCACCTGGTGTCTGTGCCCTCCTTAAGCCTAGATATAGGACCATCACTACATGGAGGTCCAATTCCCACCTACTACATATCCCACAATGTCGCACAACCCAAGGACAAAGATCATTCACCTATCTGGCATCCAACTGGCTCAACTCTCTTGGCAGCGACATAGCGACCGCTCCAACACTCTGCCTCTTCACATTCAAGCTGCGCCTCTCACTGCTTGTATCCTGTGATTGCCCATCTTAACATTTCCACCATTCCAGCTGCACATGCCCCAGCACCCAGCACTTACAATCAGTCTTTGCACCCCTAGCACCTTACCTGTCATATTCCCTCAACAAGGCCCCCTGGCTGCACTGTCTCCCACCCTCACCCACTTCCCCACCGTATCTCCACTCCTGCCCTGCCCCAGCCACCTCTCATACTCCCTCTTACTCCCTGCATCTCCCCAATCCTCTCTCTCACTCCCCACCCCTTCCTTGCCGCGCTCATAGCTCAAGTCTTTGTACTGGTTATTACATGTCTGTAAGTCAATGATTAAATGTTTGTAACTAAAAATGATGACTGTTGCACACGCTGATGTGGAACCTTTGTAAAAGAGCCTCGGCTCAAAGGTATTGTAATCCTAGGTTGAAATAAATAAAATAAATAAATACCTTGGTGATTATTTGGATACCTTTTAAAACTATAGATTTAATCCCCTTTCCTTGACATTCTTAATTGGGGTGCAACATGAAGATGGACTACTTATTATATATTACTACCTGGTGTACTGATCACATAGGACACATTTTTTTTACCCTCAGAGATTAATGATTCTGCTGCAAAAATAATGCTACCGTTGTAAACATTTATAAATAAACTGTAACCCTTTACTTACTTTCAATGTATGTAACGAAAACTTTTAATAAAAATAAATAAAAAAAAAAAACTACATTTATATATGCACGTAGTTTGAGTTCTAGCTTTAAATGGGACTGCATTATAGCCTGCCAAACATGTTGCCAAAAGTTAAATGTAGGTTAATTCCTTCTAATTTTAAAACTACATATCCAAATTTAACCAGCTGAAACATTTGAACTACTATACCACATGGTCATTTCTGAAAAAGTTCATATTTTCAGCTTTAAATGGGACTGAATTTAAAGTAGTCAGATGTTTACAACATTTAGAAATTTAATTTTGCAAGAATGTAAACTACAAATTTATAAATCCTCGAGACTTTAAAACTGGAGAATGCAATGCCATTAAATTTAGCAGGTTCTTAGACCTTACAAGGGGACTGTATGCCAATTTTATCAATTGGGTGCTGTGAGAAGTTACAAAATAATATCTGTACATCTTACTTTGAGATACAGCTCTTGCAGCAGTTTACTGCAGGTTACACCATAAGGACTAAAGCAGACAGGCAGCAGGACCCCACAGAAAACTTCTAGCTAGCTATACCCAGCGCGGGACTGCCACCAGCGTCGGCCCCACCCCTGATGTCAGATACATCATAAAAGGGGTGGGCCTCCAGCATACCTCAGTTTTTCCTGCCATCGACTCGCAAGCATTGGCTCCACAGATGCCTTCAGCCTACGAATGAAGCCAGAACTTCATCTTTTCAAGAATTCTGTTGGAAAAAGTTGAAAAATCCTTGCATGTCTTCATCCCCGACCCCTTCAACCAAAGGATACATCTCGAAGTGCACTTGCAGCAAGCAGATCCCTTTTAAGTACAGGCATTCAGCCTGCATGCGGTGCTTAGGCCCAGACTATGATACTAAGGCCTGCACCATCTACCAACAATTTAATAGTTGCATGAGGATCCGCCGTCAGAAAGGCCCCTCAAAATTTCCTTCTCAAAGAAAAATTGAAACAAATGGAGAGAGAGCCTTCCTCCATAGGTCAGGGAACCATAAGGAGAAGAGACGGGCCAGGGATAGAGATAGATCTCCCCCAACCACGCCTCTGACTCCAGGGTGAGCTCCAGCTCCAACCGCTCGGACAGGTCATCTTCCTGGGCTATGTCCCAGCCCCCACCAGTCAAAGTTTGGACCTCGGGTAGGTCAGGTACCATCTTGCTGCAGTCTTTAAAAATTTGACCTAAAGACAGCTGACAGTCTGGTTTGGCCGCCTGGTCTGAGGCTTCAGACTGGCACAAGCTGCTGTCCAATTTAGTTGCCAAGACAGGCTCCAACTCCCAGGACCGGCACTGGGACACCAACCATAGATCGGTCTCCCAATCTCCGAGGGGCTCTGACACTCCTGTGAGATGGACTATGAAGCTGATATCCCTAAAGTGAACGCCGGCTACCAAGCGGATGTCAGACCAGATGACTGCTAGGTGTCCAAAGGACCCAATGCCACCCTCACCTCTCCCACCAGATATCGGACACCAGGGGATGTTGGAGGATGAAGTGGCAGATGGAGCACAACTGGTTACCGACGACAAGACGTCGGGCAACATAAAGGACACCGGGTTACCCCAGGACCTGGTTCCCGACCAAACCACACCTCAAGCACTGGCAACTGATCCGAAGGGTGGGCAGACACTGACACCAGAACAGTCGTCTAGCTTAAACATAGAGGAGGTGAAAGAGCTTTTCACCTTCTGGTGGGACACCATCAGAAAAGACGTCCTCCCCCAACCCCAACAGGATGTCCCCCCGCCTAGGGCACTGTTTCCTAAACTGCACCCTAAGGAGTCTACACTGCCACCCAGGGGTAGGTCTCATGAGAAGAAATCTGAAAACATGAAGCGGCAGCACTCCAGTACCCCTTCATGGTCCCCAAGTGAATATAGGTGCAAGGGACCCAGAAAAAGATCCCACTTTTCTTCTGGTGAAGACTCTCACCCATACTCTTTAGAGTCATCTGTCACGCTCACCATTCAGTATCTCATTGCCAGACCCCAGTGACTTGCCCAGATCACCACCGGATGACCCCTTATTCATGGACATAATGCGGCATGTTCAAAAAAAAATGGGGTGGGATACTGAGTAGCTGGACCCTGAAAGGCAACGCCTGGCTAGGTACTTTCAAAAGATGGACCCGAAGCCTGTGCTGGTTCCACCTTTGGTGGACACATATCCGAACACCACCAAGGTGGCATGGAGGCATCCCTACTCCAGTCCGGTGGTCCCTAAGAAAGCAGATCACCTCTACAGGGCCCTGATGGAGGACATATACTTGAGCCAGCAACCAGTGGCTGATTCTCTTGTGATAACAGCCACCCTTCATGTTCGATCCCAGCGCACGCAACATCTGAGCACCCAACCACCAGACCAGGAATCTAAGCAGTTAGACTGCATGGGGAGGTGCATGTATGTGGCTGCTATGTGCTCCATAAGGTCCTTCAATTACCTTACCCACATGGTGCAATTTCAAAACGCACTGTGGGATCAAGGTCAGGACCACCTTAAAGATTTCCCAGATGGTGGTAAGGAGGAGGAGTTGAAGAACCTACTTAAAACGGGCTTAGATGTTGGGATACAAGTCCTCTGGGCAGCATACGACTCTGCAGATTCTTCAGCCCGAGGTGCCGCTACAGGCGTTTGCCCACAGAGGCACTCTCGGTTCAGGGTCTCTGGTTTTACTGCTTTTGGACATCCCTTACAATGATGGTGAAGAGTCAGAAAAGGTCATCACCAAGCTCCAAGACACTGGGAAGACCAGTAGGACTGTGCGGGCTATGTACAAGCCAAAGCCTGGTCCCTTTGGAGGGGCCAAAATTGTTTTTGTGGCAGACAGGGCAGACAGCAACCCAGGGCCAATTTTGGGTGTAAAAATCGGCCAAGATTTTCCGGAGGCCAGGGTCAATGAAACCAAAAAGCTAACCAGTCTGCCAGACAAAATGCCACCACAGCATGACTCCTTCCAGACCCTGCCCCACCTCTGGATCAAAGGGAAGAAAGGGTCAAGGGCTGCTTTGCCTACCACCTGTCAGGGTGGCAGAGGATAACCTCCAACCAATGGGTTCTGCAACTCATCAGTCGGGTACACACTATTGAGTTCCTTGACCTCCCACCAACAAGGCCTCCTTTTGGGATCCCGTTAATTGGGACAACACGCCTTGCTCATCCAGCAGGCGATCTCTGCAGTCCCGGAGAAGGATGCCATTGAGATCATCCCATGGAACCAGAAAGAAAGGTGATATTATTCCCACTTCTTCCTGGTTCCAAAGAAAACAAGTGACCTACGCCCAATCCTGGATCTCGGTGATCTCAACACTTCGGTGGTGTGCAAGCACTTCTGCATGGTTACCCTTCCGGGCCTTATTCCCATGGTCAGGTGAGGTGCATGGCTAGCACCACTGGTTATGCTGGATGCAGATCTCCATCTCCCCATCACTTGACTGCACCGGAGGTTCCTGCAGTTCGAGTTCCTGGGACACCATTACCAGTTCCGAGCACTCCTGTTTGGCCTGTTCTCAGCGCCATGTATCTTTACCAAATACTTGGTGGTCATGGCAGCATCCCTCAGAAGGCAGGGCCACTATGTATTCTCATATCTGGACAACTGACTTCTCATGGCCTCCTCTTGAGATGCACTGATAAAGGCAATCCAGGATACTCGTTCCCTATTTGGGTCACTGGGTGTCATATTCTGTCAGGAAAAGTCATCCCTCATTCCCTCTCAAAGGTTACAGTTTATTGACGTGGTTCTGGACGCCTGCCAGGGAAAAGCCTTCCTGCCCAATGACAGGGCAGAATGCATCCGGACTGTGATACAGGACATCACATCGAAGAAACAGGTTCCTGCATGAACCATGCTCCGCCTATTAGGACACATGATGGCAGCCATTGTAACAGTTCCCCTGGCCCGCCTCCATATGAGGGTCACTCAGTGGACATTGAGAGCCCAATGGGACCAAGAGCAGGATCATCTAAATCAGGTCATCAGGGTCACAAAGCCAGTCATTCAGGACTTGGAATGGTGGCTCATTCCAGAGCTCCTCACCTGGGGAGTTCCCTTCTTGGCGCCCGCTCCATCTGTAATGCTCACCACAGATGCTTCAGGGTCCTGATGGGGAGCTCATGTGAATGGAACCAGGACTCCTAGAATCTGGTCCACCCTAGAGTCACACCTCCACATCAACATCCTGGAGATGAGCGGTCGTGTGTGCTCTACAGGCCCTGCAGTCGGAGATTCTACCAGGACACATGTTAGTTCAGACGGACACCTCAGTGGTATACTACATCAACAAGCAGGGAGGCACTCACTCCTACCAACTTTTTGGAGAGGCAAAGCGAGTGTGGAATCAGGTTCTGCAGCACAGTGCCACGATCACAGCAGTACATGTTCCCAGTGTCTACAACACGGTTGCAGATCTGTTGAGCCAGTCGCGAGCCAGAGCTCATGAATGGGAAATGCTGCAGGCAGTCGCAGAGGCTCTGTTCCTCAAACGGGGGACACCAGACGTAGACTTGTTTGCATCCCCATACAATGCAAAACTGCCCAATTTCTGCTTGCCAGATACAGGGCCTGATGTTTTCTGGTGAGACGCATTATCCCTCTCCTGGACGGGCAGATTCCTCTATGCCTTCTTGCCCTTCCCTTTGATCCAGAGGGTTCTACTCAAGCTTCAAACAGATGGAGTGATGATGATTTTGGTGGCGCCCTTTTGGCCCAAACAAATCTGGTTTCCGCTCCCACACCAGTTGGCTCTGGAGCCTCCCTTTCATTTGCCAGTCAGCTCTCACTTGCTGTCCCAAGAGGATGGATCTCTGGTTCACCCGAACCTCAAATCCCTGAAACTGCATGCTTAGCTCCTAAGGATGTAGCCATTCTTAGGCATGGAGTGTCTCAGGGTGTCACTGACATACTGGTAGCAGCTAGTAAGCCCTCCACTCATGCTATCTATGCCATTAAATGGCACAGGTTTTGTCTGTGGGCCACCGCTCAGAATCTTGATCCACTCCGCTGCCCCAAGAGGTCAGTTTTAGACTACCTCCTGTCCTTGTTTCATGCAGGAATAGCGTACTCCTCCTTGTAGGTGCACCTCTGTGCCATCTCGGCATATCGTGCACTGGTTGGTCAATGAGCTCTAGCTCAGCTAGATGTGTCACGTGTTTTTTTTTTGTGTGGTATCCTACGTCTGAGACCCCTCAAGGACCCAGTTCCTCCTTGGGATCTTCTTTCTGTCCTGGAGCAGTTTACGCTGCCTCCTTTTGAACCAGCCACAGATTGTGAGCTATGCCTTCTCTCTTGGAAGGCATTATTTTTAATTGCCGTTACCTCCACAAGTAGAATTTTGGAGCTCCAGGCGCTCCATGTGTAAAGAGCCCTATTTGATTTTTCATAAGGACTGGATGTCCTTCAGGACTAATCCGAAGTGTCTTCCCAAGGTGGTCTCAGCATTAACATTGAACCAGGATATCGACCTTCCAGTTAACTATCCTAACTACACCAATAAAGGGAAAGCTTTACTGCACACTTTAGATGTGCACAGGGTTCTCAGGTTTTACCTGACTAGGACTAGACCGCACCGACAGTCTGATCAGCTGTTTTTGTTTTTCGCCCACAGGATGTTAGGAACACCTGTGTCAAAACAGACACTTTCCAAGTGGTTGGTGAGCTGCATAGCGTTCTGCTACCAGAAGTGCAACAAACCCTTACCGGGATCGGTAAAGGGCCATTCTACTAGAGGGGGTGGCTACCTCCTTTGCTGAACTAAAAAACATTTCAGCACCGACCATTTGCACAGCTACTACTTGGAGTACAGTGCACACTTTCATCAGACATTACAGCCTGGATATTGCCTTCAGACGCAGAGCAGGCTTCAGCCTGGCAGTCCTCCAAGGACTTTTGTCCTAAGGGGGTTTCTTTCCTGAATTTCTTCTATCCTCCTCCCAAAGGGTTAGATACCACCCTTTACTGCTTGGGAATCACTCCTTATGGACGGCGTAATGTGCTGCAAGAGCTGTATCTCGAAGTATGATAGTACAGTTATGTAAGAACTTACCGTAACAGTAGATTTTCGAGAAAAGCTCTTGCAGCAGGTAGTTTCCCTCCCACCTTCCCCTCAGGAGGTTTGGTTTGATGCAATGCTGTCTCAAGACACACACACACATTTCTTAGTCTTCCTCTGGAAGCAGATCCTTGGTCTCCCCTTCAGAATCGTATCACTAGGCCGGGAGTCTCCGGTGGGAGAACTGAGGTATGCTGGGGGACCGCCCCTTTTATGATGTATCTGACGTCGGGGCGGGACCAACGTCAGGGGCAGTTCCTCACTGGGTATAGCTAGCTAGAAGTTTACCATGGGGTCCTGCCACTTGCCAGTTTCAGTCCTTATGGTGTAACCTGCTGCAAAAAGCTGTTCTCAGATATCTACTGTTACGGTAAGTTCTTGCATAACTGTACTTTAAAGTCCGATCCCATGAGTCTTTGTGAAAATTGCAGAATTTCATGAAAAAGTCCATAAAACTGGAATTTCTAATTTCACTCAGCCTTATCTGGGGGGTTCAAATTAAAGGATAGGGGTGTAAGAAGCAGGCAGAGCAGCGGGTCACCATATTTTGGAGTTAGATGCACAGTTTCTCAAAATAAATATATTTTATTTTATTTGTAGGAACAGTTGACAAATCTTGTGTAGCAGACATTGGATGGAAAAAAATACATGCTGGCTTTACATAAATGCACATTGTATAATAAGGTCCTATTACTAGATACACAGTTTCACCAAGAAATGGATAGCTAAGCTGGGTAGTACAAGAATAATAGACCCCCAGTTTGGAGCAAAAACGCACAGAATGTGAACAATTCCAACCTGAATACAGGATATTTCAGGATCACATCCAGTAAATTTAGGATCCAAGGAGCCTGGTGTACATGCAAGTCTAGGACTTGGAGGTACTCAAATAGAAGTATTGGGGAAAGTCCATGTTTTTGGGCAGCAGGAAGAAAGAATTCTGGCTATTCCAACAACGTAGGTTGATAGGAAAAGGAGTTAGATGACTCATGTTTTATGGGAGTTTGCAATGTAAAGAACAAAGTGGATACCAGTGGGATCAGTAGGTCGACTGAATCAGTCTGGCTATACAAAAGAGAAGGGGGAGAGGGAGAATAGCTGCCCAGTGAGGAACAGCAGGACTGCAAAAAGCACAGCCCAGCTTATCAAATGACATAGTGATATGTGCATTGTTAATTATAAATTCCACAAATAGAAACCTCGTGGGCTGGCCCACTGGTGCAGAAGATAGATTTCAGCTTGCAACACCATGGACCCAAGTCACTGGAGGGCCGGCAGGGGGGGAGAAGGATAGAGCATAACAAGGACTGCTCTCCTCCTCTGGGGAAGGGGGAGGGAGTGTGTCTAGTGCTTGACAGACCCTTGGCGGAGACCAGGAGTTGTGCAGCTACCAGCCCCTGGCATGTTCAGGAGGTGGGGTGGATGCAGGACATCATTGCATGTCCCCACCCCTCAAGAAAAAAGGAGGTAAAAAAGCAGCTGCTGGCCACCATCTATGAAGCTCGCCACAGCTTCAATTAGCCCCAGGCAGGCCTTCCAACCTACCCCGTTGTCTGCAGCACTGGGGAAGTCTGGCACAGTAAGCCCACTCTGGGAGGCAATCCAGAGGGTATCGGAGGGTCGTGGTCATTGTGGGGGTGGAAGCCTTTGGACCGTGACCAGGGCTGAAGTACTAGGTGGCTGGTGGCAGGAGAAGTAAATAAAGAATAATAATAAAAAAATTAAAAAAAAAAAATTCTGGATGCTTCATCTATAGTGTTGTGCAAAACTGACAAATTTCGCCCAGTGAAATATTTCATGGAATACATGCATTTCACGAAATATTTTGCAGGGAGAAATTTCACCTTCGGAGTGAGCAAAATTTTGACTGTGAACCACTGAAATTCACCATACACAGGTAAAATGTTGCCAACGACGAGTGAAATTCTGCAATTTCATCACCAACATTCCCTGAGTCCCTGGTGTCTAGTGTGGTCCTTCCCCCCGGTTGCTTACTGGTAACAGTTTAAAAAAAAAAAAAAAAAAAATATATATAACACTCTCTCCTAGGTGTCTAGTTGCCCCCAGCTGATCTCTACAAATTGAATAAAGCCCCCCCTCCCCCAGGGTTATCCTCATGTCTCTCCTGAGTCCTTCCGATTCTCCTTTAGTAAAATAAAAAAAATAAAATGTCCTACTCTTTGGTGTCTAGTGGATCCCACTCTGTCAGCAGAGAGTGCTCACGCAGATCCCCCCAGGACCCCAATCAGGCCACCAGCACAGCCCTCCACTCACCTCCACAGCTGGCAGCTTGACTGAGTGCTTCAGTGATTGAGCACTACTTGTACAAGCACACGCTCATTCATTGAAGTGATCAGACGGGTTGCTGGCCATGAATTGAGTGAAGGGCTGTGCCGATGGCCCAATTGGGGTACTGGGGGGGAGTGTGGTGGGTACTAGCTGCTAATGTGGGGGGTCCACTAGACACTAGGGAGTTGGACATTTTATTTTATTACTAAAGGAGAGTTGGGAGGACTCGGGAGGAACATGAGGGTAACTCGGTGGGGGGGTTTATTTAATTTTGGCTGGAGATCAGCTGGACGGGAGGGCAACCACTAGTCACCAGGGAGAGGATATTTTTTTCTAAATTTTGGCCAGTGAGTGGCGGGGGAGAATGGAACAACACCACTAGACACCAGGGAGTGAGACTATCAAGAGGAGATGCCCATTTGCGGGTGAAATTGAGGATTAAATTTTGAGATTTCACTGCAATGTTGCGAACAATTTCATGCAGTGAAATTACCAATTTTGCAGTAACTTCACCAGTAAAATTTTAGTACGCAACATCTCTATTCATCTGCAGAATATTCTATCATAAATATGTGAGAAACGTTTACTAATCATTTTTTTCTTCTGCAAAATTAAAACATTTTAACCAATGTACCCAGTTGTGTTAGACACCAGGATACACGGACTATGGATATGAATGTCAAATGTTAACTCAGTGCATGCAAGAGCAGAGAAGTTACAAACATCCACATTTTTGATAGTTTTCACAAAGTTTTGCAAGTGTTTACATAGTAAAGTTTTGAATCCCTGTAAATTAAAAATCTCATCTAATTCTCTCCATATTTAGATCATTCTATAAGCATTACAGAAAGGTTATCCATACTAATTTACATATGTCTAGTTTCAAAGGTGCATGAGTTATATGCAGATGAAATGTTTTCGTGAAATTTCCTGAAAAAAATAAAATGACATTTTGAGCACATATCATTTTGAGATGATGCATCATATTGTCATGAAATCTGACACATTATTCATAGAATTTCGCACAAACAATACAATTACATTTGAGCACCTACAGTTTTCAAACTATCCTACCAAGTTACATGATATGTGGCATGTTTGTGGTCACTGTCCTAAAAAGTATATATTCTGACTTTCACAGCTCTAACTTTAATGACTGCTGAGCTATAACCAAATTACAAAATTTTAAAAATTCTGTGAAATTTCGATGAAATTACATGAAGTTTTGTCGAAATTCCATGGATTCAGAATTTTACCATTCTGCACAGTTCTAAATACAACATTCAGACGGGGGGGTTAATTTTTTATCTGAAGTTTATAAATGACAAAAAAATGTATCCACAGAAATTAACTAACATTATGACTGATCAATTTCATGTTCCAAGGAAGAAATTAATACAACAAATTAAATATAGATATAGGAAGGTCATGTTGGATTTGGATTTGCAAACAATTCTTGATTCATGACTACATATGTTCTACACATATAATAAAATCTCATTTGGAAGAGAGCTATTTCTGTTAACAATTATAAATAAGAAAGCTAGAAACAGATTCACAAAAATCAGGTTGGAGAATTTCAGTAATAAGCTCTTCATTTACAAGTAGCACAGAGCTGAGACACTGGACTCAATTCTCAAAGGTCAGTGCAAGCTGCACCAGTGGCAGCTTGCACTGATTGCCGGTGTGCCAGGAGGCCTTGTGCCCAATTCTGTATTGGGGTAGGGTCCTGTCGGCAAAGTCTGGCAGCTTACAGCAGCTGTGGCCATGCACCCAACAGAGGGCACATATGTGAGGTTTGCAACAACCTGCAGGGCTTTCCAGTGGCAGCTGCACCCATGGACAGTGACTGATGTCTAGTAGTCCTCTTCCCATGTCTCCCTGTATGCCAAGAGAACAGAACTCCAAGGTGGCTAGCAGCCCCCCCATTCCCTATCCCCTTTTTAGCGGACCCTCCCATCCCTTTTCCCCGATCTGCCTGTATATAATATAACCAATAACTTTCTCTGGTGGCCTAGTGGACCTCCCACCATGGCAGGTAGTGCCTCACCTCTCTGTTTTCCCCCATCTCACCCCTGAGCCGGTGACTGGCACAGCCCTTCACTTTCCACCACTGCTGGCCATTGACTGAGCTGTCAAAGAACACATATTGTATACAGTGCGTGCTCCTTGACAGCTCAGTCAATGGCCAGCTGTGGTGGAGAGTAGAGGGTTGTGTTAGTCACTAACTCAGGGATGGGATGGAGGGAGCGGGGTGGCAGCACACTGTCTGCCGGTGTGTAGCATCCTCTAGACCACCAGGGAAAGTTATCTGTTATATTTTACAGGCAAATTCGGGATAGGAAAGGGCATCTGCTGCACCACCAAGGACAGATTTATGAAAATTTCATGGGGGACATGGGGTCTGCCAACCACCAGGAGCTTGAATTTCTTTAATAAAAAGGGTATCTGGACTGGGAAGAGCCATTAGTTACTAGGGACATGAATTCTTTTTATAAAAAGTGGATCAGGGCTGGGGGACCACTAGGCACCAGGGGCATGAATGCCTTTATTAAAAAGGGGATTAGGGATGGGGGGCTGATAATCACCAGTGATGTATTTTCTTTCTTTAAAAAGGGGATTGTGGCTGGGGGGGGACCACTAACCACCAGGGACATGAATGATTTTATTAAAAAGAGGATGGGGTCCACGGCACATTGGTACAAGTTTCTAACCCATCTCAGAGTATACACTTCTCGTACCCTTAAGCCTAAACCATCTGAGTACACACTTCTAAGTACCCTTTTATTTCTTTTTACAAAAAAATCCATCTTTGACTGATAAAGTGAATCTATATTGTTTATCGCTAAATGTATTTTAAATTAAAATACAAGTGTATAACCAGTAAAATTTAATTTATTTAAAATGTCAACCAGGTAAGATGCATTGGGTCACAAGGCCCTTTAATAGGCATGACCTAGACAATTACAAAAACATACATGTGGAATAAATACTGACAATATAACCATAACCACGAATACATGCAGCAGTGGAGAAGTGCATATACTGACATGACGTTCATTATACATTCAAGCTTTACAAAATATAGCTATAAACAGCAACAAATTATAGCTAAAAAGAGCTTCAAGTTGCTTCGGACTTCCATTAAAGATCAAATACAGTATTTTTTCATATTTTTAAATAAAAGCTTGAATTCATTCATATCCCTTTTGTTATGATTAGTGTTTCCTGAAAATTTCATACGGTTTGGTTTTGTGGTTTTCTTCAAATCCGCATTTAATGTGCTCTGTAGTAACTGAAATTGGTGGAGTTGTTTTTGTTCCTATCAGCGAGCGATGATATCATATTGGTCTAGCCTGCTGCTTCAGCAATTAAGTCCCTGATTGACTGAGAAATTACCTTTTCTGCATGACAGCTATCAGTTCTTTTTAATCAGAACTCTGCTTTGTTTTCTGCCTATATAACACAGGGTTGTTTAATGGATTGAAATCAAAATTTTGCTAATTCATAGTAGTTTGTCTGTGATGTAACCTCCATAAATAGGCTCATGTGGGAACAATTTTTGTTTTATGTCAGATTGACAAACAGGTGTCTGCCAGACTCTATTGCAGGCACATGTACTTTATGAACTCACACATTTCAGTTGAGGGTTTCTGTGTGAAACTACATCATGTAGGTGTATAACTAGAAATACTATATGGCATCTTGATGCCCCTGTCTCCTGCTCTTCAGTTGAGGCTGCTGCACTGTGTCCCCCGCCCACAAAACCATTTTCATGAACCATTAATCATGATGCAGGAACATCAGTTCAAGTGAAAACACCAGGGGGTCCAAGTACAGATTCCTGTGGAACCCTGTACCCAATGTTCCATAGAGCAGATAGAGCCCCATTGACTCTGACCATTTGTTGTCTAACTTTCCAATAATTTTGCTATCCAGTTTGCTACAGGGTCACCCAGACCAGTTTTGCTCAGCCTTAGCTTCAGGAAGGAGTGGTCCACTAGGTCGAATGCCTCGGTCAGGTCCACAAAAACTACCAATTTAGGAAGCTGAATTTCTGTGCTACTGATCTTGTAAACTGTTTAGTACCCTGAGATAAAAACCCACCAGAGTGGTAAATGGAAATATACAATAGGAGTGAGTGGTAAATGAGTGAGCTAAAACAGTGCATCATCCACTGCAGTGTGATATTTTTAGCCTCTGCTCTACTATGATGATATCAGACATTTACACACACAGGTCACAAAAGGTCACTGATATCATCACCCTAGGCAGCTTTCCCCTTAGCATGAAAGAAACACCTGTGCTGTTACCATAGACACAAATGCAGAACTACTTGAGAGGTCTCACTGCTGCCTACAGCTAACTCAGTGAGCATTACAAAACACACCTATCCCCCACCCCCAACTTCCAGCTCATTACTGTGATGCTCTCAACTTGATGCAGCCAGAATTCCAAACAGCACAGCTTCACAGAACAGTTTAAACTACTGCCTGCAGCTAACTCAACTACCACTGAAACACACTCACTTGTTCCTCAAACTCTGATTCTCACCCATTACAATTACTGTGACAATTTCAACTTCACTGCAGCCAGAATCCTAAAGAGCACAATTTCACAGAACACTCTGCACTCTGCCTGCAGCTAACTTAATTACCACTGAAAACAGTATTAGTTTTTCTGACACTCTGCCTCTCAGTTCATTACAATTATTGTGATGCTTTTAACTTCACTGCAGCCAGGCTGCTAAACGAAACAGCTTCACAAAAGTGTGTTTCTCATTCCTATCTAAAACTAACTCATTTAGCATTGCAAAACACACTCATGTGTCTCTCAGAGTTTATAACACTGCCAGCCCACTCAGAAAAGCTCACACACAGAATGAGCAAACACATTAACAGGAACAGAACACAAGACAGCATAACAAAACTTCTGAAACTCTTGGCCCTATTGTATACATCGAATACATGATGGGCAGATCATGTGCTATGGCAAATATTGTCACTTCTACATTGTGAGCTTGGATATCTCACTCTGCAGGAGTGACAGTATTTGCCATATCATACTCATGCCCATCATGTATCCCCTATTTACAGCCTGAATATTAATATCTGTCCCTCTAATGAGAAGTTACTATGAATTGTATTGCGATGTGAAATTATCATAACTAATATAATAATGGGAAGGATGTATATACAGTTTCTGTTGTTGGACCTTCAACATTTTTAAAATGCAGATGAATGTGTCTACTGAGTCATTGTGCTAGCAGGGGGTGTCAGCACCCAGGCTCAAACCCTGCAGTGCCCAATTTACATTTTAGAAGTTGACTGAGGTTTGCCAGAATCTATGCATGTCAATCCCTTTATGTGTGCATTAAAAAGGAACATTCAATACCACTGGATATAGAAAATAGGCACATCTTACAGCAGTATTCATTTCTACATAACAAAATTTGTACGGACTGATTGTAAACAGTGTGAAACATTATATAACACTGTGTTTATTGGAAGTGACAAGCACATGGAAAATCTGCAACAGAGACTCCAATCCGAATCTGACACCATCCAAGAATGGTTCACCTCTAGCCTGCTCTTAATAAACACCAAGAAAACAAAATGTATGGTCCTTGCCTGTCGTAACAAACCCCCTTCCTCACTAGCACTGACTATTACTCCCTATTCTGGAGCCCCCGCCTTGAGCAAGAAGACACTTTTAAATATCTCAGGGTCACCCTTTAGTTGACTTTGTCCTTTGCAGCTCACATTGACATTCTAGTCAAGACAGACTACCCTAGGCTAGGACTTCTCTTCTGACATAGGAACAATTTCCCACCTGAGACCAAGAATCTACTGGTTCGGAGTTATATCACTAGCATTATTGATTATGGGATTACGGTCTGTGGCTTGCAAAAGACTACAAGCTAGCTAGTGTCAGGAAACTCCTTAACAGAGCCTGCTGCTTCATTATCAGTCAGAAGCATGAAACACACATGTGCTGTATAGCAGTCTAAACTGGCTCAATCTTGACTGTAGACTGTGCTATCATACATGGTTACTGGTAGAAAAGCCCTTTGTGGCTTATTCTTCCCTGATCTCCAAACCATGTTCAGCTTTGTTGATTAGACATACTGTATGCCACTAGAGGAGTGGTGTGGCACTCCCTCTGACACCCCTGTAGGAAAACCTCCTTAAGCCAAGCTAGCGTTTCTTTCAGATTTGCTAAACTATGGAATGACCTACCTCTCTCCCAAAAAACTGACTGCTCTATAAGCTTGTTTAGATCCCAGCTCTTCTCCTCCCTCTTCCCATCTGTATCATGCCATTGCCATCACTGAGTTTCCTGTCTTTACTCTAGGACACCAACCTGCATGAATTTTGTACGTTTCCATGATGCCCATGCACCTTGACCACAGCAACACCAATTGTTTAACTGTTGTCTATGCATTTGACTGGCAATTATTTAAGCAATAAGGCATGACAGGGTGTGGTATATCATGGGATATCATCATGCATCGGGTGGCTGGGCACAAGGCTGCAGGCAGAGTGCGTCCAACCGTCCGAGAAGTGACGATATCCCATGATATACCACACCATGGAGTGATTTATTGCAATTTTGAACTGGTTTAAATGTTTTTAGAAGAAACAAAAAACAAAAGTTTTAAAACATTATGATAATACAATGTATGGAGTTGTTGGAGGATTACCTTTTCAGAAAAAAAAGTTCATGGAGGTCTGTGGACAGCAGGTGGCACTGTTGTAATTGGAGAAGCTGTGAACTCTGTCACTGTGCACAGTGTGGTCAAGACCCAATTATTTTAATGTTGTGGTCCATTTTGGGGTTTAAAACGTTGTAACCAGGTGCCTAACACACATAAAATTTACAGTTTTTTAATGCCACTAGAAGGGGTAAAAGTCACAGTCTGAAAGATAGCAGAGAAGTAGGAGGGACACTTGCTTCTTGTCATCTGGTCTTTTGGATACAGAGTAAGTTTCAATGTTTGTATTTAGCTTGTTTCTGGTAGCAGATGTTAAGTACAGGGAAGTAAGTATTGTAATTTTTGTCAGTGCTACTGCGTTTGGGAAACGGGTGACCGAGCGCACACCTCTGAAAAGAGCGAGCAACAGCCTGATGGAGAAGATCGTAAACACACACGCAACAGTGGTTCCTTGAAAAGAAGCTGTTTAAAAAATTGTGATTGAGTTGTGGCAGCAGGGTTACAGGGCTGTGGGGAAATGAAGAGGCGGCATGTATAGCCTCGAGGAAAGGAGGGAGAGGGGGGACATGATAGAAACTTTCAAGTACCTCAAGGGAATCAACAAAGTCCAAGAGGGTAGCATCTTTCAAAAAAAGAGGTGTGCAAGAATAAGGGGGCACAATTTGAAGATAGAGGGGGCGGCTCAGAGGTAATTTAAGGAAGTATTTTTTCACAGAGAGGGTTGTGGATGCATGGAACGGCCTTCCGGAGGAGGTTGTGGAGTCAAAAATAGTGGTGGAATTCAAGCATGCATGGGACAGTCATAAGGCAATTCTAGGGGGTGGAGGTAGGAAGAAGTAGGCTGCTGGTTAACTAGGATCTGCAGCTTATCCATTAGGTAGGGAAATGGGCAGACTGGGTGGGCCAAGCGGTCCTTATCTGCCATCAAATTCTGTGTTTCCATGTTTCTAAGTGGACTTTTTTTTTTTTTTTTTTGAAGACTCACTCGATCATTGTGTTTGGCAGCAGCTTTCGTTGTGCTGCTTTCTCTCATGTGCACAGTTGTAAGGAACACTGCGCTGAGAGCAAGGAGGCTGGTGGCTGGAGCTTTTTTGAAGCCGTGATGATGTAGCCCCATATCATCATGGCTTCAAAGAGCTTTTGGCCAATCAGATTCTTGCATTTACGATCCCCGGTTCATAATATTGCTTTTGGTTGCTTCACTGTACTGTAATGTTTTGCACTGTTTTCTTATTATTCCAAGTTTTATACACATCCCCTGTAGTTGCTGTTTTCTGTTGAAGACTCTAAACCCTTTGTAAATAGGTCAGTTTGCAAGTGAAGAGGTAAATAGGCTCTGCCCAAAGAGTTTTATTGGAATATAGTAAAATTAAAAAGAATGAGTTATGTGATCATAATTTTATAGTCATCAATTTTTGTAAATTGGATTAATATGTCATTTTGTTTTTAATTCTAAAGATGATTAAAAGTCAAACAATAAACTGACTGAACCATGGATTCCACTCCATGAAATTAAAAAGTTTCCTAAAACTATCAGGGAGCAGAATCAGCAATTTCACCCAGCCATATTTCTTTTTCACTATGGCTTGTAATTGCATGCTTGCTATACCCGAGCATCATGTGTGATTTCACAGGTATTTTTATGTTTGCTTGCGCGAATGCACAAGAAACATTATGTGGCAGCTTAGGAGAGAAGCGGGTTGTGGAGGTGCGGCACCGAGGCAGCCAACGCTGGCACTGCATTTGTGGGCTTGGCACTGTTCACCCAAAGCAGGCCCAGTGTCTTCATGACACTGGTACTACAGAAGTGCCACCAACTTGAGATGATTTGGCTGCTGCTGTGAGGGGCCGCCTCATCATTGCAGCATCAGCCATTCTGCTGCAATGAGGGAGCGACCCGTCATTGAAGGGTGGTACCTTGCTTGGTGTAACATTTCCCTAAACATGGTGACAGCATACCTGCCACCTCAGAGTCCCATGAAAGCCGAATGATGGGGGTGCCCAATTCCCCTGTCTGCATGCCCCCGACCCAGTTCATTTGCTGATGGGGAGCCCACTCCCCATTGGCATAATGTTCCCCCCATTTGTTATTTGCAGAGGGGGTGCCCAAACCCCTGCAGCATCATGCACCCCCCCCCCGTTTCTGCACTGACAGGGGGCCCAGTCTCCATTGACTTCGGTCCCTCTCTCCACAAATGCAGGTGGCACTGGGGAGAAGCCCACCCAGTGTACCAAATACACTGTGAAGAAGAAAACCAACTCACATTATCTTTTTTTTTAACCTGCAAAAGCGAGAAAGCAGTCCTCGATGTGTCCGATTGCCCTCCCCAACCTGTGCCCACCCTCAGTGCATTCCCATCCTCCTCACAACCCCCTCACCCCATACTTACCTCTGGAGCCCAGCATGATGATCGTCGGTGGACGGGGAACATGTCTGCACTCTTCAAAGACAACCGCAAACTGAAGAAATGCCGGTAAATTGTATAATGGCATAAATAGGATCTTTTCAACTTTGGTGCATATTTCAGGCAGTTTTGGTAATTATGGCACCAGATTTTCAACATGGGGTTATTGGAACCCCACCTCATAAATTCAGTCACTGTCATGGCGTTATTCAGTTCTGAAAGGTGATTTCGCAGTCACTGCATGCAATCACCTTTCGGGAACATTTAATGAAATGACAGTGCTGCTGTTCTTGAGGTGGACTCTCAGAAAGCCTATGTTGCAAATTTGGTGGACAAAATCCCCAAAATAACTGTTTAATGAGCGTGCATTGCGCATTTTCCATGCAGGCTCGTAACTTCATGAATATGTAATATTTTCACTCCAGATTTTCAACATTGCCATTTTCCCACACCTCCTTATGAACAGTGTAGCTGTCATATTACACATCCTGGTCAAAATGTGTTTTCGCACTTTTGGCACAGAATAGCGCAGTCACTGTGGGAAATCTGTTTCTGGGACAGATTAAGAAAATGACAGTGACACTGTTCATGAGTAGAGGCCCTAAAATGCGTACGTTGAAAATTTGATGAAAATCCATAAAATGACTGTTACAAGCGTGCATTGCCAGTTTCCATGCACCCGTGTAACTTAGTAAATGTGCAATATTTTCACACCAGATTTTCAACAGTGGCATTTTTTCACACCTCCTTATGAACAGTACCACTGCCATTTTTCACATCCTGGCCAAAATGTGTTTTCGCACTTCCGGTGCAAAATAGCACAGTTGCTGTGGGAAATTGGTGTTTAGGACAGATTCAGAACAAGTGAGTGAGAGGGGGGAGTGAGTGAGCTCCATGAAGTGCTGTTGGGACTGCTGCAGATTTCTTTGTGGGCAGAAAAAGGTGCCAACACAGGCAGGAGCCCAGTAGAAAAGGGCAGCCTGCAGCGCCGGGAGAAACAGAATGAGTGAGTGAAGAGGGGAAGTGAGCAAGCTCAATGGAGCTCTGTTGGGACTGCTGCGGATTTCCTTGTGGTCAGAGAAAGGCACCAAAACAGGCAGGAGCCCAGTACAAAAGGGCAGCCTGCAGTGCCGAGAGAAACAGAATGAGTGAGTGAGTAGGTGAAATGAGTGAGCTCAACGAAGCTCTGTCTGGACTGCTGCGGATTTCTTTGTGGGCAGAAAAAGGTGCCAACACATGCAGGAGCCCAGTACAAATGGGCAGACTGCAGCACTGGGAGAAACAGAACAGCCAAGTGAGAGAGCTCAGCTGAGCTATGTCGGGACTTTAGAGTTGCCCACCCTGCCACCCAGGGTCCTGTGTGGTCCTATATTACAGCAGGGTCTCTGGGGTGGAGACAAAGCAATGATTGGATACTTTTAGGATTGCTGTAACAATACAGATTGAGTTGTTTTGTTTATTTCTCTGAGCTGAGTAATACTTGGAGTGCAATACAATTTCTAACTGAGCTAAGTGAAACTATATGAAGGCTGAGAACAAAAAGTATGTTAGCTGAGGGGTGGAAAACTGGCAAGGAGGCTTTAGAGTTGCTGCAGTAATACAGCATCTAACAGATGAGATTTGAGACTGAGTTAACCCGGTTGGCAAGGGGGCAGTAGGGGGACTAGTGTGGGGGAACAGGAGTTTGAGTAACCAGGGGCCTAACAGTTGTAGTAGGATACAGAAACTGGAAGTAAAAGCCAGCAGCATAAGATGGGGGCCAAAATGGGGCAGGTGCTGCATGTCAATAGGGCGGACATCTTTGGAAGGGTGGTAGGGTGTACAGGGTGTGGGTCTGACATGAACCTGGACTGGGCTAATAGGATGGTGGGGGGGTGTATGGTCTGTAGACAACTGGCTAGTTTGAGGGAGGGACTGTGGAGGTTAAGGAGGAGTCTAAGTGGCAGGGCAGATGAGTATGGTAGGCATACTGACTGGGGGAGAGAACAACTAGGGACTGAAACTGACCCCAGTATCAGAGGCACTAGCAGAAAAGAGAGGAAAAGGGAGGGGTGCCTGAGGCAAGGTGGTGGGGCTTCCTGATAGGGAGGAAGAGACCACGAGGAGTACCAGGGGAGTGCAGATGGCTGTGGGTAGGGAGGGACCAGGGGAGGCATGGAGGGGAACAAGTAAGGGGGGAACTGATAGGGGGAAGAGATGTAGGAGGGGTATTGACTAGGAATAGATTAGAGCCTCTGCTATAAGACAGAGAGGGGGAGCAGGAACATACTGAAGGGGGGGTGGACAAGCAGGGCATGAGAGGGATAGCAACAGGTAGGAGAAGAGGTAGCGAGGATGAAAGGGTAGAAGAAGGGCTAGTAAGGAAGGAGGGGGTGACTGGAGGAGAGAAGGCAACGGGAAGGATGGAAGGGGCATCAGTATCAGGGTCGAAGGGAATGGGGGCTCTAAATCGACAACGGGGATAGGAGAGCGGTTGGAAATTGGCAGCTGAGGAGGGTTAGTCAACATGGGAAGCCCAGTAGGAAGTAGTCAGGCTGGTAAGAGGTTCAAGGGGATGAGAGGTAGAAGTAGGGGTTGCAGATACAGAAGTCACAGAGGGTGCAGCTGGCGGGGGTAAGGGGTGGGGAAGAACGAATACTGTAGTGGTAGAAGGGCATTAGAAGGGTAAGGGATGGGGGTACTCATGCTGGTGGATTCTATACTTAAAGGGGTGAGATGGGGCGGAAGGGGGGTAAGTTGAAGCTATCCTTGGGGATGACTGCAGGAGGGGCAGGGCAGGCACTAATCAACTGTGCAGTGAGGGGGAGGTAGAAACGTCATTTACTGTTGCACGTGGGTAGAAATGACATGGTAAAGGAGACTGTGAAAGTAGTGAGGGGAAGGTTCGAGGGGTTGGGCAGGCAGTGTGAGGGGGTGGTGGAGTTGGTGGCATTCTTGGAGGTACTCCCGGTACCATGTGCAAGCATGGGGAGGAAGGGTAAGATTGAAGCATTTGAGTGGCTGAGGGGTTAGTGCCACACCAAAAATTATGGGTTAGTGACTAACTGAGGTAGGGTCTGGGGGAATAGTGACTTGTATGCGGGGGGCAGGCTACACTTGAGAAGGGAGGGGAGTATTAAAAGTGGGATTAGAGGGGTATATCTCTACTAAGGTGGAGTTAAACTAGTGGGGAGGGGTTGGACAAAAGACTGAGGTTGGTAGAAAGGTCCGAACAGGGGAGCCTAATGAGCTCACCCCCTAGATATAGGTAAAGGCGGAGGCGTAGTAACCCTGGAAGGGGGTGGGCAGAGTGGTCTGAGTGTAATACAGAAGGCACCACCACCACCCAGTAAGAATAAGGAGGAGAAAACGTGTGGACTACTGGGAGGAGGGACACAGGCCAAAGAGAAGATTGAGGAGAAGGAGGGGTACAGGTGGAAGGTGGTCTCTTTCAATTCAAGAAGCCTGGGGAACAAAACTGCAGAGCTTCAGGTGCTCCTTGCAGAGGGGAAGGTGGACATTGCTACAGAGACTTAGGTCACAGAGTACCATGATTGGGACTTGGCAATCCCAGGATACAGGATATACAGGAGGGACTGGGGGGTTGGAAAAGGGGGGGTGCATTCTATGTGAGGGAAGGGGTCAAATGCATAAGGGACAAGGGAGAAGAGGAGAGGACAGAGGTGCTTTAGGTGTAGTTCCTGGACTCCAAGGGTAGAGTGCTGAGGCTGGAAGTGGTGTACAGACCACCAGCCCAATCCAGAGAACTGGATGGAGAGTTGGCAGAACAGATAAGTAGGGTGTGTAGAAGGGGGAATATGGTGATAGTGGGGGATTTTAACCTACCAAGGGTTGACTGGAGCACCCCAGCCACTAGCAGTACCAGGGAGCAGGTTTTCTGATGCAATTGGTAAGTGGGCTTACAAGGTTTTGTAGGGTAGCACGTGAGGTGGGCGCCATCCAAAATGGCAACGCGATGTGGGCGAAAGCCTGAAAGGTGAGGGGGCAGGGAGTGCAACCAATGTGGTGGGGTGGGTGACCATTGCGACAGGATGTTGCTATGTGTACACACGCACATGGGGGGGTGAGTACAGCGTGCATGGCCTGGGAGGGGTGGAGGGATGAGGGTGGCACTGTGGTCAGCTGTCGAAGCTGCACCGCAGGCGTCAGGGGTTGGCCTCGGCCATGTGTGCGTGGGGGTTCTGGGTTTGGGTCTGGGTCTTTGTGCTACTGTGCTTTTGTTGCACCTGGACCAAAACTTAACTTTTTGGCTTTGCACCCCTGGAGTTGAGAATCTTAAGTAGGGGAGATATGGTGGCATGGTGAGCAGCCCCACAGAAAGCAAAGCATTTAAATCCCAGCGCGGTCTTCCATGCCGAGAATGTCAGGCTGGCTAAATTGTCTTCGCCGCTTGACATCATGATAATGCAAGTCCCTGTTCAGTGCTCGCGACTATCACATAGAACCCTAGGTAACACTCTGGACCTAATACTGGCAAATGGGGAGGTGGTGAGGGAGGTAAGGGTGGACGACCCACTAGTGGGTAGCGACCACCAGTGTGGCTTGTACTCGCACTGGGCAGGGAGACAGGAGGCAGGGGCACTAAAGTGGTGGACTTTAGCAGGGTGGACTTTGGGAGGATGGGAGCAATACTGCAAGGGAGACTCCAGGATATAAGGCTGTGGATGGACGCAGAACAAAAGTGGGGAGCCATAAAGACTGGGCTAACAGAGGCCACAGTAGCCTGCACTAGTGCCAAGAGTAAAAAGAGCAGAACCAAGAAACCACACTGGCTGAACAAGGAAGTGCTGCAAGGGGTGAGGGCAAAGAGGGCTGCATACCGGAAGTACAGGAGAACATGGAAGGGAGAGGATAAGGAGGCTTACGGGAGCTGGTCAAGGGAGGTGGCCAGGAGGGTCAAAAAAAGCTAAGGCCTCCAGGGAATTAAGGTTAGCACAGGGCATAAAGGGAGGGAAAAAGGACTTTTTAGGTATGTCAGGGAAAAGAGGAAGTGCAAGGAACATATTGTGAGGATAAAATTGGGAGGGGATTGGGCAGAAAAGGGGGAGGAGCAAGCGGAAATTGTAAATGAGTACTTCTGTTCCATTTTCACTAAGGAGAGGGATGGTCCATTACCAGCATGGGCTGGGGGGTGGGGAAAGGTGAGGAGGAGGTGATGGACAAAGTGATCACGTGGAGTAGGGTGCTAGAAGGGCTGAGGGCAGTGAGGGTGGACAAGGCAAGGCACCAGGTCCTGATGGCATCCACCCCAGGGAGATGGCAAAGCTATTGGCTGAGCCACTGGCAGATCTGTTCAACACCTCCCTGGAAATCCAGTGTGAGCCCCAGGACTGGAGGGTGGCCCATGTGGTGCCTACACACAAGAGTGGGCCTGGGGAGAAGCCAGGAAATTATTGGAAGGTCAGTCTCATGTCCATAGTGGGTAAGCTTATGGAGGCAATACTGAAGGAGTGGCTGGTGGCATTCCTAGAGAGAAATGACCTCTAAGATGGGTGGCAACATGGACTTGTCTCAGAGACGTCTTGTCAAACCAACCTAATAGAGTATTATGACTGGGTGACAAGGGAGTTGGACAGGAGCCATGCAGTACCTGTCCTGTACTTGGACTTCAGTAAGGCCTTTGATACAGTTCCTCATGGGAGACTGGGAGGAAGCTCACGGCAGTGGGGGTGGGACAAAAGCTGACTAAATGGATGGAGAACTGGTTACAGGGAAGGGTGCAGAGGGTGGTGGTAGGGGAGAGCTCTTGGCACCCAGAGTAGTGACAAGCAGGGTGCTGCAGGGGTCAGTCCTGGGCCTGGTGTGATTTGGGCTCTTCATCTCTGATATAGCACATGGATTGGGGAGCAGGGTTAATCTGTTCACAGATGATACCAAATTGAGGGTCGTAGTGGATGAAGAGGATGGATGGGAAAAACTGCAGGGGCACCTAACCAAACTACAGATATGGTCAGAGTGGCAGCTAGGAGTCAATGCAAAGAAGTGTAATGTGATGCACTTCTGGGCTAAGAACCAGAAGAGGGACTATTGGTTGACGAGGGTGAAGTTGGGCATCACAGAGGAGAAGGACCTAGGGCTGTTGGAAAGTAGGAGCATGAACAACTTGGCCCACTGCAGAGCAGCAGCAGCAAAGGCAAACAGGATGCTGGGGTGCATCTCAAGGGGGTTCTCATATAGACACAGGGATGTGATCTTACCTCTCTACAGATCATTGGCCAGACCGTACCTGGAGTACTGTTTGCAATGCTGGAGGCCATACCTGAGGAGAGATATAAAGTTACTGGAAGGGGTGCAAAGGAGGGCAACAAAAATGTTACAGGATGGAAGGAAAGGAATATGAAGTTAGGCTGAAGGAGCAGAACATGTACAAACTAGAGGAGAGGAGGGATGAGGGGATACGAGTGAAGTGTTTAAATACCTGAGGGGGGTAAATACATCTAGCACCAAGGGGCGTTTAAACTGAGGGGTGGAAGAGAGACCAGGGGGCATGGACTAAGGTTGGAAGGGGGACATTTCAAGAGGGGAAATGTTGAGGCACTACTTCACCGAGATGGTGGTGTCTAGTTGGAATGCACTGTCAGAGGGGGTGGTAACATGTAGGATAGTCAATAAATTTAAGAAGGAGTGGGATAAAGCAAGAGAAAGAGTCAGGGTGGTTTGGGCTGGGACAAGTGGGGCAGGAGGCTGGGGCACCTGCAATCTAGGCTGCTAGCTGCACGCTCAGGCAGACTTGGATAGATTGATTGGTCTGTTCTGCCAGCAGATTCATATGTTCCTATGTTTGTTCGTATGTAAAATCACAGTGACTCTGTTCGTGAGCAGAGGTCCTAAAATTCCTATGTTGAAAATTTGGTGACAAATGTCCATAAAATGACAGTCTTACAAGCATACATTGTGCAGTTTCCACGCAGCCTTGTAACTTCAGATTTGTAGTATTTTCACTCCAGATTTTCAACATTGGCATTTTTTTCACACCTCCTTATGAACAGTGCAGCTGCCATTTTTCACATCCTGCCGAAATATGCATTTATACATCTGGCACAGGATTGTGTGGTTGCTGTGGTAAATCAATGTTTGGGACAGATTAAGAAAATCTTAGTGACAGTGTTCATGAGCAGAGGTCACAAAATGCCTGTTTTGAAAATTTGGTGAAATAATTCCACTAGATGACTGTTATGCGCAAGGGCGTAGCTACTGATATTCCCAAGTAAGCCATGGCATACCAAGTTTAGTAGCAGGGGGTAGCCAACAAGCTGGCCAGCATTGCTCTGCCCTCTCTAGTCCATCAAGTTTAAATTCCTTTGTTTGGCTTCACAGACTTTTTTCTTTTCTCTTTCAGCTTTGTTTTGGGGGGGGGGTGGCAGAGTGGACTGTGGACTTTGAAGCTGAAGATCTCAATTAGGTCTGCATGGCTAACCTGCGGCATCTGGTAGGGGGGTGGCAAGTCTGGGACAGTGAGTTTAAATGCCCCAGCAAAGTTAGAAGCCATACTATTAGTTCAGTTGTACTGGAAGCGAGAGAAGCAGTAGAAGAACTGAGGAGTAGCAGACAGAAGAATGGACTCAGCCAGCTAAAAGAATGAAGACTTAATGTGGAGTGGCAAGTGGAGCTAATCTGCCTACCTGCAGGGGAGGAATAGAAGAAACTTCTGCCATGGTCTTGGACTCGTGTTGCAGTAAGTGGCGTTTACCAGCGGGCAGTGAGCACCACACTAGCAGCAGACAGACAGCAGGTCGAGTGTGGGAATCAACTGACTGGAGCTAGGAACCTTGAACTCAAGTCATGGGTGGGGGGTGGGGTAGCAGTGTGGCAGGTTGGTGTACAAATCTGAAATGCCTGGCTACACCCCTGCACATGCATTGTGCAGTTTCCATGTATGCTCAGAAGTTTGGGCATTTTTGATATTTTCAATACAGATTTTCAACATTGCCATCTCTTCTCACCTCCCTGTGAATGGTACAGCCGTCATTCTTCACATCCTGTCCGATCTGTGTTTTTGTACATCTGGCGCACAATGGCACGGTGCTGTGGGAACTCAAAGGTCGGGACACATTGACAAAAGCACAGTGCCACTGTTCATGAGAAGAGGTCCCAAATACTTTCATGAAGTGGGGATCACAAAATGGCCATGTTGAAAATTTGTAGTGCAAATACCAACAAATGCCCAGGGCATTATGGTTTCTAACCATAACGTCCCACCCTGTACAGACTGACAGGCATCAGGGGTGTGCCTTTTCAATTGCCGACTGTAATGCTCATGCAGTTCCACCCCCACACCTTGCAGCCAGTGACAGGCATTGAGGTGTGCCTTGAACTCTTCAGCTCCAAAGTTCACCCCATTCTCCTATTTTGCACCCATTGTAGGGAAACAGTGCGACAAGGCAGCACGTAAGGCAAATGGGATACTGGGATGCATAGGCAGGAGTATCACCAGCAGGAAAAGGGAGGTCATAATTCCATTATACAAGACGCTAGTGAGGCCCCACCTGGAGTACAGTGTACAGTTTGGGAGGCCTTACCTACATAAGGACATAGACAGGGTAGAGAAGGTACAGAGGAGGGCAACAAAGATGGTACAGGGATTGCATCACAAGTCCTATGAGGACAGGTTGAAGGACTTGAATACGTACTCCCTGGAGGATAGGAGGAAGAGAGGGGTTATGATACACACACACACACACACACACACACACACGAGTACTTTACAGGGAGGAACAGGGTGCAGGAATACATTATTTTCCAGTGAAAAAGATGTTCCAGGACTAGAGGGCATGGGATGAAGTTGGAGGGAGGGCGATTCTGAGGAAGAATTTCTTCAGAGAATGGATGATTGACAAGTGGAACACCCTGCCAGGGGAAGTAGTGGGGGTTGAAACAATCACAGGATTTAAGAATGTATGGGATAGACATAAAGGAATTCTGGAGGTCAGGAGTAAGAGGCAACAGACTTCTAGGAAAACATAAAGTGAACTTACAAGCTCAAATGGGTAGACTGGATGGGCCATAGGCCCTTATCTGCTGACAGTGTCTATGTATCTATGTACTATTTATCATTCTGATAAATCTATTTAATCATGTAATGCTTCCACAGTTACTCCATCAATGCTATATTCAACCTGTGGATTTCTCTTGCCTATGTGCATAACTTAGCATTTTCTGGTATTTGACATTTTCGTCCTCCACAGGTATCTCATTTTAAAGTTTACTGACTACCAAATCCATCTGCATTTAAAAGGTTTTGTTTCCTTTCAGTAATGATTTGTTCATGTGCCTGGAAAGATTTAAAGACAATGTGAAGAGCAAACTGAAGATTTTATTCAAACACATTAACAGCATACTATCTGAAATGAAAATGAGCACTGAAGAAGCCAGCTACACCGAGAAGAAGCACATGGAATATACAGGAGCAAAGGTACTGTATGCAACTGACTATCCAGAAATAATACAAACATTATTAAACAGCATTCTATTGCATTACATTTATAGGACAAATTCAGGCTTCACTTATTTTATTTATTTAGCTATTTCCTTTTAGTAATTGGGGAAGACCCACTGAGATCAAAGGTCCCTTTTACAGGGGTGGCCCAGAATTAATCACAGATATAGCAGATCATGTACATCATGGAGTTACAATAAAGAGAGGTTTACAAAGTGAACACATGCATATACATACAGGTATAATAACTAATAATAGATAGAAAAGGAGTTACAGTGCAACCTAGTTGTACAAATTAAGGTGGCAAATGAGGCAATGTTGGAATGAGAACTCAAGTTTCCAGTCTAAAATATTACATAGGCAGTAGCATGGAAATCTTAAACTATCAGGAACTCAAAGAAGAATGGAGTATAGAGGGGTCAAGTGACTCCAATAAGTCTATGATTAAACATTAAATTCATTAGTTATTAACACCAACAGCAGAGAAGATTCTAGTATTACAGTAAATTTACCATTTAGAACTTCAGGCTATAGTATTATGGCTAGAAACACCTACCCACATACATCACCCCAAGTAAAAAGGGACGGAAAGCAGAACAGTTCCTTATCCCCATCTATAATCCCTTTCAGGCACTTTCAATGGAGTCTGATAAAAATACCAATTCAGGGGTAGAAACTATAGAGGTAAATGGGCAACATCTCTCAACCAGTGAGGTTAATAATGATATAACCTCATCTTCATTACTTGTAGATCTTGAACCTCCATCTTGCTCAAATGTTACGAAAGCTGTACTTCAAAAAAATAAAAAAAATCTCTAAACAAAAAAAAAACTTGCCCATTAATCAAGCAAGACCTCAGACCTCCTCCATTCAGAATACTAGCATAATGGACACAACAGATGCCACTACTCACAAGGAACCACCCAGATAAGTTTATGTACTGGGAGACTAAATTAAACATATCGATAGGGTGATTTGCAAACCTGACAAAGCAAACCAAACATGCTCAAGCTTCAGGGGTGGCAAAGTATCAAATGTAAGAAATATGGTAAATACTATACTTTCTGACGCAGGACATAATCCTCTAGTTATAATTCATGCTGGGACGAATATCAATTGTACTGATACCATACAACTAATTAAAGATTATGTTCCATTAAACAATTTATTGGTAGAAAAAGGCTGCACTGTATGTTTTTCTGAGATTCTTCCTGTACCAAGAGCCACATTAGCCATCTTGGACAAAATTAAACAAACGACTGGCTGAAGATGTGGTGCTTAAAACAAGATACTGTTTGCATACCTCATTGGAAGAAATTCTATAACAGGGACTCTCTTCTGCTGGGATGGTCTCCACCTCAGCAGAAGAGGGAGTACCCTACTGGGAAAAAATGGTGGCTTCAGTTATTGATACAATTTAAACTAGTGTATAGGGGGCCCCAATTCTCTAAACAAAAGCAATGAACAACAACTTAGTAAACCTTGTAAAATATTATCCTTTAATGCAAGATCACTAAATAACCTGAATATGTCAGAATTACAAGTTAAATGTAGCCTGTTAGATTTAGGAATCATTGCCATAACAGAGACCTGGTGGGACCCCTCTTTGAATTGGTCTAGAGAAATCCCTAACTACAAATTATATCATAAAGATAGAATGAATAGAAATGGTGGAGGTGTGTGTGTTTATTTGTGCGTAATGACATCCCATCTTATGAAGTAAATACTACAGCAAACTTTGAATCTCTTTGGGTTACAATTCAACTTAAGGGTCAACCTAAACTAACTGTTGGTGTTTGTTATAGACATCCTTCATCAGATTTTTCTTACACAACTGATCTAATTAATCTTATTACCAACATGGTTGATAAAGAAGATACTCTTATCCTGGGAGATTTTGACATGCCAGGAATTAAATGGGACTCACTTACTGCTAAAACTGAACAGGAAAGACTACTGACTTCATTATATATAGGCTGTGGCCTTGAACAGTTATCGAGACATCCCACTAGGGGAACTAATATACTTGACCTCATTATTACTAACATTGAAAATAAATTCTTAAACATAAATATCACTGCCTCAATAGGGAATAGTGATAGAAACAGAGAAACATAGAAGTTGATGGCAGATAAGGACCTCAAGGCCCATCCAGTCTGCCCATTTCTTTTTCTGCCTTATGAATGTGCCATTGGCCTTTGCTCTGTCAATGGCCTATCTATTCATACTCATCTGTATTGCTCCCTTATGCCTATCCCATGCCTGTTTGAAGCCCTGTACTGTATTCATATCCACCACTTCCTGAGGTAGGCCATTCCATGCATCCACCACCCTTTCTGTGTAAAAGAACTTCCACACATTACACCTTAATTGGCCTCCTTCTAATCTCATGCTGTGTCCTCTTGTCCTGCTATTTTTCTTATACTGAAAAATGTTACTCTTTCACATCGTTAATGCCCTAAAAATGTTTGAATGTTTCAATCATATCACCTCTCTCTCCCTCCTTTGCACTAGGGTATACATATTGAGCTCAGTTAATCTGTCCTTGTTGGTTTTCTGATGCAGTTCCTGCACCATTTTGGTTGCCCTTCTCTGGACTGCCTCAATTTGGTTAATGTCCTTGTGAAGATGTAGCCTCCAGTACTCCAGATGGGGCCTAACCAGTGTCTTGTAAAGAGGAATTATTACCTCCCTCATTTGACTTGTGATACCTCATAACTCGATTCAGTTTAGTATGATTACTAAAATTCCTAAACTTATTGTAGGTACTACACATAAAAACTATAATAAAGCAAATTTTAATTTGATTAACTTCAAACTTGGTCAAATAAATTGGGATAACAAATTTAAGGATAAATCTATTAACTGTGCATGGAAAAAAATTTAAACAAATTATTCTTGATTTGGAAAATAAATATGTGCCTACCAAAATTAAATGCAACAAAAAAGGTAAAATCCCCATATGATTTACAAAGTATATCCATAAACAAATAAAAATAAAAGAACGCTCATTTAAAAAAAAACTAAGAACAAATCAAAGCACTTGTATTGGGTACAAATATAAATCAGCAGTTTCTTTATTTAAAAAATGATCAAACAAACAAAACCTAAACTGGAATTTTCTTTGGCTCATACTAAATCCAATAATAAATCGCTTTTTTCTTATATGAATAGTAAAAAGAGCAACACTAGGATAATTTGTCCTCTAATTGAGGATGGGACTATTATCAGAAATGATCAAAACTTGGCTAACCTTTTTAATAAATATTTTTGTTCTATCTTTAATAAACTAGTTCACTTCCACCAAATGTATAAAAATGATTCTACCCCACCTAAAATTGAATGTTCAGAGGTTAGAAAGGCCTTAGCATTTCTTAAAAATCCACAAGTTCAGGCCCGGATAATGTTCAATCAAGGTTTTTGATAGAAACATCTGATTCTTTGACTTTACCTCTTACAATACTTTTTAACAATCTTTATCTGAAAATAACATTCCAGATGACTGGTGCAAAGCCAAAGTCATTCCAATTTATAAAAAAGGCAATAAATCTAATACTCAAAATTATAGGCCGATTAGTCTTGCATCCATTATAGGGAAGGTTATGGAGTGACTAGTAAAGTCACAAATTGAGAATTAAATTGTACAGTTAGGTATTCAAGATGTAGTTCAACACAGATTTAAACCTGGATCCTCCTGTGCAACTAACTTAGTCTCTTTTTATAATAACATAAGCAGATATTTGGATAATCACATTCCTTCAGATGTTGTTCTTTTAGATTATAGCAAGGCATTTGACAGTGTCACATGCCCTACTTATAAATAAAATGTACAAGCTTGGATTTTCCCAATATTTAACAAATTGGGTTTCACACTGGTTACATAATGGAACACAGGTGGTGAGAGTAAATGGGTTACTCTCTGATTTAGGCATGGTTACTAGTGGTATACCTCAGGGCTCGGTATTGGGACCCACTCTATTTAACATCTTTATAAGTGACTTGACTATTTCCTCTAATAACCATATTTCAAAATTTGCTGGCAACACCAAACTTGGTGATAGAGTTAATGCAAATTCTAACATCACTACATTTAAACAGGATCTTAAAAATACTGAAATACGGGCCAAAACTAATCGTATGTCCTTTAACACCGAAAAATGTTTAGTTCTTCATTTTGGAACAAAAAATCCTCAAACTAGTTATTACTTAAATAATGTCTAACTCAAACAATCAAATTGTGAAAGGGACTTGGGCATACTGGTTAATAACAAGTTATCATATATTTCACACTGTAATAAAGTGGTCAGATCAGCTAATACTATATTAAATCAATAAAACCTTTATTAACAAATCTGAACAGTGTTTAGTTCCACTATTCAAGGCATATGTAAGACCATATTTGGATTACGGATCTCCTTTTTGGAGCCCATACCTTAGAGGGGACATAAATCGACTGGAACAAGTTCAGAGACGATTGACCAAGATGATACCAAGATTAAAAAACAAACCCTATGATACCCGTCTTAAAGAAACCGGAATTTACTCTCTACACGTAAGAAGACTGGGGGGGGGGATCCTATTTTTGTTTAAAGTATTAAGATCCCATACACAAATGAAGCAATGTGGATTAATATTTTCTAATAAACCATACAGTAGGCAGACTCCATAATAAGCAGTTAACAGTTGAATGGGCTAACACCAATAAGAGAAACACATTTTTCAGTGTAAGGGCATCCAAGCAATGGAATTTATTTCCACATGATCTAATTAATTCAAATAACTTTGATATGTTTAAATCAAGGTTGGATATTTGGTTAAACCAACATAAATAACTAATGATCCACTATTGAGGGAGGAAAATCTCGATGGGCCTTGGCCTTCTTTTGTCCCACATTAATCCAGTAAGTAACCAATAGCAGGTTCAAACCCCTGATGTCACTCAAGTCCATAGTCGTATTACACTTGGGCAGGACGGGGTAAGGAAATAAATCCACTTTTTGACCCTTCTAGGAGTCCTGCTGCAACGGTTGGTCCAAAATGGCTGGGGACCCAAGAGAGCAGAGTCAATCTATGTTCCTAGAACAAAGGAGCTCAATGTAAATTTGGCAGCTTCTTTGTGGAGGATGACAGTCCAGTGGGCTGTGGTGCCAGGGGTCAGCTGGTGGTGGCTCGCTGGGAGACAGAATAGATGTATTCTTGGTGCCACTGGAAGAGGAAGCTGCCAGAAATCATTGGGGAGGGGGAGGTGAATGTGAAGGTGAACAGAAGCACCCTCTCAACCCCTTTAGAAGTCCTGCTGCATTGGTGGGTCTGAAGTGGCTGGGGACCAAAGGGAGCAGAGTCAATTTATGCTCCCAGAACAAAGGCACTCAATTTAAACTTGGCACCTTCTTTGTGGATGTAGGCTTCTCCTCACTGTTTTCTAGGGATATGAGATAGTGGAAAGGTCCGTGGGGCAAGGGCCACACAAAACACAGGAGCATAACTAGGCTTTGCTTACCTGGGTTCTTGCTTGTAGAGAAAGGGAGGGTTCCAGTGTAAGGCAGCTGCGGGGAAGGGGAAGCAATGTTAATCACAGTTTCTGCAGAATAAAATAAATCCATTGTCAAAACTTGGTTAAGAATTCATAAAACAAAGTTCATTTAATCATGAACATGGAAACAACAGTTACTACGTGGAGCATGGGCGTTTTGCTTTTTGTTACAGCAGCATTTAATCCAGGTGCAAGGTACCTCTACAGTGACTAACGTTGGTCGTGAAGACCTCACTGGCAATGTCTGACTGCTGAAACAGGTGGTACAAATAGCTGGTGGCAGCAACATTTCTCCTGGGGCTGAATTAGGCCTTATGCTCTTCCAAGAATTGCTCCCTCATTTATTCAACCTGCTCCTGCACTCTGCTCTACTGGGCTCAGACTCCTTAATGCCTCTGTGTGACTTTGTCTACAACACTTTGGTCAGTGCTACTGGGGCTTGAACCTTTGACCACTGTAATCCTCAGGACAACTGAATGCAGGGCCTCCCACAGCTTCTACGATCTTCGATCTCTGCCACTGAGTCCATGGGCAGATGCCAACAATAGGTACTCTGGCACACACAGCAGGGACATGCCCCTGAGGTGGGCAGCTTGAGTAGGCTTATGCATGGGCTCACCATGCTATGTGGCCATCCCTACCCCAACTGGACCCAACTGTGCAGCCCAAGGGACAGGGAAGGCTGCCATTACTTCTCTGTGAGTTCCAGGGCCAGCTCCCACAACTTGTTGTGGACCTGACTCCCTCTGGAATCAGACTGCACCACCAGAGCTGCTCCTCTTGCAGCCATCATGCTGGACATAACCAAACTGATGATTGCCGTAGGACTCACATGGCCCAGACCGGGGGGGGGCAATTACTCCACCCTGGCCCCACTTCCTCTTCTGTCTCTCAGGACAAACTCTCCAAACCTATCTGCCAAAAAAAAAAACCTTGTATATAGCCTCCTGCACCCCCCAGTGGCCACCTACCTGCAGGCAGCCCAGAGAGATGTCGGGCATTAACCCTAAGGCTGTTGAAAGTCAAAAGGGAGCCTTACATGAAGTATAGCAGTGCAATGGGCTGTTGCGCCAAGGGTCAGCTGGTGGCAGCTCATTGGTAGGTAGAACAGATGTCTCCCCTTGGTGCTGCTGGAAGAGGAGGCTGCTGGGGATCATCGGGGGGGGAGACAAAGGTGGAGGTGAACAGAAGCACCCTTTTGACCCCTTCAGATGTGGCACTGCAGCTGGACTTTTGAGGAAGACTCTTGTGTGCGTCGAAGCGCTGGGTGTTGCTAATTCAGTGTTGGATTGCCTGCTGGTCATTGTGCATCATACACTGCAATAAAATGGTATGAGTAAGCCATTTATTTTTGTTTGACCTTGATTTTGAACTTTTCATCAGGCTGGAGTGCTGTTTTTCTTCAGACTTTGTTTGCGTGTGGGTTAGCTACCCTAAACACAGCACCTTTCAGATTACAGTCAGCCGGTCGCAGCACGTTTGTGTGATTTTTCTGGACTTTTGAAGAGGGTGGGGATGGGAGGGACCAGAGCCAATTTATGCTCCTAGAAAAAAAGAGCTCAAATTATGTTTAAAAGAATCTGGATTTGTGTAGCACTTTCATGTAAATTGTGTCATAAAGCACTTTACAGTCCATGAAAGATAGTGGAGATGGCGTTGTTGCATTGTCATTCACTCAGTGATATTCAAACTGCAAAACACTCCTCTGATGCCCAATACTTTTCTACCCCATGCTGCAAAACATGTTTTTTTGTTAATCCCTTTGCTATTGTGTATCTACTAAATCTCATGAGCAACCTCCCTGTCCCTATATACAGCATCTCCTCACGTTTGCATCTCCCTTAGTCTCTTACTCACTGCTCAGTTCTCCCTCCTTCCCCTGCTCTTAGCTTCTTCCTTTCTTTTGTCCACTGTTCTCTTTGTCCCCTTCTTATGTTTGCTTGTGCGCATGTGCAAGAAACATTATGTGGCAGCTTAGGAAGGCGGGTAGTGGAGGCGTGGCACTGTGCAAGCCACCGGAGGCATTGCATTTGGGGGCTTGGCACTGGTGGACCAATGGAGGCACAGTGTGCGGATGACACTGGCTTCCAAAAGTGCCACCAACTTATAAGGTTTTCACTGCAGCAATCAGGGGCCACCTCATCATTGCAGTGTCAGACATTCTACTGCAATGAGGGAGTGACCCGTCATTGCAGGGCGGTACCTTGCCTAGTGTAATATTGTTTGTGAACACAGTGATAAGCCACTGCCATGTTTACAAACAATATTACCAGCCTCCAGTGCCAAGGAGGTGCCCAATCCCCCTCAGCATCATGTACTCCCCCAAAAAATCCTTTGTTTGCCGATGGGGGCCCCAATACCCGTCGGCTTCAGTCCCTGCCATCCCAGTTTAGTATGCCACTGGGGGAGCCTACTCCCTGTCGCATTATGTTCCCCACCCAAAAACACTTTGATTTGTTCTGAGGGGGTGCCCAATCCCCCCTCGGTTCTTGTCCCCACCAGGTATGTGCCGATGGGTGCCCAATCCCTCATCTGCTTCTGCCCCCCAAAGAAAAACACTAGGGTGGCACGCTGGGAGCCCACCCCAGTGTACCAAAATGTCCCTGTTAAAACATTGCGGGACATTTTATTTTTGTTTGTCTGTTTAACCTGTAAAACAGAAACTGGTCCCTCATCGAGTCTGGTGGCCTCTCTACCAACCCGCGCCTGCCATCTGCGCACCCCGCCTCCCAACACCCCCTCCCCATACTTACCTCCAGAGCCCCGCACGACGATCTTTGGTGGACCGGGGACATGTCTGCTCTCTTCAAAGCCGTACATTTTTTTTATTAAGATTAACATGAATTAAAAATGTTCTATCAGAATTTAACTTATTTTCCAGCATTTTTATTTTTATTATTAACCACTTGAGTTTTACATCATCAACTACACATGCTTCTTGAAAACCTTTTGTTTTGTTACCCTCTCTTTTAAGGTAATACTTCTGTTAGTCTTCCCAGTAACTGGAACAACAAATATCTGAACTGTAAAGGATTTTTTCCCTTTACCTTTTTGTTAACCACAGTTAGTTTTAAAAGTGACGGGCTCTGTTTTTGGATTTATGTACTAGGAGAAAGCATGCATTACTTTAGTACACACACCTAAGCACAGTGTGGAATTAATTTTCAAACTTACATCACTACTGCAGGTTAAGCACAAACAATACAGTTTATAACACCTTTCCATTAACCTTAACAGAAAATTCATTTACTTTTATCTGAGATTGTTGCAGTGAGCACCTCACCATTTGGCACCCTTGAGGGATATTTATCCAGACCTCAAGGCTGGTGATGTCACTTTATTGGGTAAGGGTTTTCCCTTAATTGTGACCACAGAATTATATTGGCTAGGTTTGTATACACACCCAGTTGTTCAAGTGTATCAATCCCAAGGCATGGGAGATATCAAACCTTATATGACATATAGGGTATAGTATACTTTTTCTATTAGGAGTTTCAAGGCAAGTGCCTATTCTTTTCAAATTTTATTTGTGGTGTGGAATATTTGTAACCATTCATTTTAAAACTGGGTAAACCTGTGCACTGCTTGGATAATACAGGACTTTACCTGCTCTGTTGTCTCATATTTTAGCATTACCTCTGGTTTTATTGAGTGGCACCTCTTTTTTCACAGTCCTTAGTGGGTCTGGTACTTAAGAGTTTAATGTTTTTGTCAAAAACAGGACGGCAAGTGCAAATCATATAGACCTATATCTATATTGAATATAGATTATAAGTTATATACAACTCTCCTAGCAAAATGTTTGGAGGAGGTACATCCTAGGCTAATTGATTTTGACCAAACTGGTTTTGCTCCCGATCGACAGACATTTATTTATTTATTTAAGAGTTTTACCAGGAAGGCATACTGAGCGGAGGGCCACTCAATTCCAGATGCGTCCTGGGAAGGGGAAGAAGGGAAATAATACAATAACAATACAATAACTATAAGCAGAGGAACTACAATACAAAAAGGCTATAGAGCTGATATCCCAAAAGGTTACAAGGTACATGGGAGATCAGGGTGAAAGCAGGAGATTAGCATTACAACACTTACGTGAAAATTAAGAGCCATTACATACATTTGGCCCATATACTACATTTTGGAGGAGCATAAGGAGAGCATCAATAAACTGCAGAAGGATGAAGCAGCTAGATGAGCCCAGCTGCAGAGGACCATACCTAGTATACTGCTGAGGGCAGGGCTTGAGCACGCTACCAACAAGATGTGAGAATGCAGCAGGGGACCATATTATCAAGTACTCAGTTGAGGGCAGAGGGCTCTGTGCACGGCTGGTATTAGCTGGGGAACAACACATAGTAAGGGAATGTGGCACCATACATAGTGAGGACACGTGGTAATGGAGGTAAATTGTTTTTAATTAAAAGGAAGCACTACGCTCCTCAAGGGAGCTAGGTGCATGAGCAGGTGGAGAAGTGTTCCTTGAGGAGATAGTTTAGATGCTGGGTGTTGTCTAGGTGCCGAATGTCTGTAGGCAGTGAGTTTCATAATTTAGGCATATGGAATGAGAAAGCAGCTTGGTCTTTAGTAGTGGATATGCATGGTACATGAAGAAGCCTGGAGTCTGTGTTCCTGAGCACATATGCAGAGGTAGGCAGACTGAGAGGGCGGACCCAAGGTAGGAGGGGAGGGACTGTGCCCAGAATTTTGCTGCAACCCTGGCACAGTGAGCCTGTCTCCATTCCTGTAGTGACGGCAGGTCTAGTGATTTGTAAAGGATGCAGTGATGAGTCATGGGTGGACAGTCCAGGGCAAAATGGCAGAAGGAATGGAATAGGGGATCTAGTCTGGTTAAAGTGGACTTGGGGGCTACGTTGCCATAGTCAAGAATTGGGAGGATCATATTCTGTATGATAGCTTTGTGGTCGGACAAAAGGAGGCAGGCTCGGTAGCAATATACAGTGCCCAGTTTGGGATGAAATTTCTTGAGAAGCGTGTCAATGTGGACAGAAAAATTGAGGTGCTGGTCGAGCCAGACCCCTAGGTATCTAAAGGAGGTGCAATCTTCTAAGGAGGACCAATCAGTCATGTGGAAGGTGGGGGCTGCAGATAGCCAGGAGAGTTTTTGCTGCAGTGCCAAAAGTTAGAAAGACAGTTTTCTTGGGATTTAGAAAAAGCTGGTTCAAGGAGAACCAAAGCTGGATGGCAATGAAATCCTCCTGGAGTCTACTGGCCGCTTCAGAGGTGGAGGGCCCTGATACGTACAGAACAGTGTTGTCCACATACCTGTGAATGGATGTGTGTGTGAATGCTGAGGGCAGGTCGTTTAGAAAAATGGAGAACAATAATGGGCCTAGGACCAAGCCCTGGGGGACCCCAGAGGTGACAGGGAGAGGGACAGAAGTGCAAGAGCCTATTCTGACAGTCTGTAACCTGCCTATCAGGTAGGATTGGAATCAGCAGGTGGCTGCATCTGAAAGTCCAGTGCGGGATAGTTTGAACAGCAAAAGGGAGTGGGAAATGGTATCAAAGGCTTTGGCAAGGTCAATAAAGATAGCTGAGGTGGTGTGCCCATGCTCCATCCCATTGAGGATGGCATTGGTGAGTCGTAGAAGGGAGGTGATGGTGGAGTGCGACTTCCTAAATCCAGACTGATAAGGTGTGAAGGAGAAGTCTTCGAGAAAGGAGACAAGTTGGGAGAGCACTAGGTGTTCCTGCAGTTTAGCTAGGATGGGGAGTAAAGATATAGAACGGTAATTGCCCAGTAGGGAGGTTTCACCACCTTTAGGGTGGGTGATGACAGTGGCACGCTTCCACTCAGATGGGATTTTAGCAAGTGAGAAGGATAGGTTGAAGAGCATGGCCAAGGGGGTGGCAATGGCAGGGGCAGATAGGTAACATTTTGGAATCCAGACTCAAGGGGCATTTGCCTTTGGAAGGATTGAGAACCCACAGGGCTTTATGGACTTTGGACGGGGTAACCAAGTGGAAGGTGAAACTGAAAACTGGAGGGTGGGTTGAGAGAGAGAGGGTGGGCTTGTGGGGGTGGGGGAGGGGAGGACTGAGAGAGGATGCACAGCTAGAAAAATATGTTGAAAACTGAAGTCACAGCGCCCGGATCACTGACAATAGAGCCTTCTATGTTAAGGGCTAGGCTGGGGGGCGGCTGGGTGGGGGGAGAAGAGCAATTTGATTGTTTTCCAGAATTTTGCAGGGTGGTTTATGTTTGCGTGGAAAGAAGCCTTGAAGTAGTTGGCTTTGGCCTGCCGTAGAAGCTTAGTACAGGAGTTGCGGATTGACCGGTATAGTTGGAGAGCTGCCATGGTCCAGGTTGACTTGGATGTTTTACAAGCCTGGTCCCTGGCATGGAGTTGGTCTATGATATTGGCTGTGACCCAGGGCAGGTGGTCTCCCCTTACTCTAGTCCTTCTGAGTGGGCCATAATGGTCCCAGATGGCTAGAAATCTGGACTTGAACTCCAGGGCAGAGTCGATGGAGGGTGCCCGGGGGACGCAGGACCAATCAGCATTTGATAGGTCAGTTTAGAGTGCATCAAGGTTTAGTGATTTGTATGACCTGGTGAGCAGCATTCTGGGGGGCTTTGGGCTGGAATATTTTCCAAACCATGCATTTATTTATTGAGAAATCAGAATTACACCCTTTGAGTCAGACTCTTTTGCAAAGGCTCTTTGTCGGTAGACAGAGTACAACATCACAAGTACAGATACAGGAATATCAATCAGTACATATAGTACATTATAAGGTAAAGAACTGAGTAACATACCATAGCAGAGGCCCTAGACAGCTCAGAGTTGTGTGCAAAGCAGCAGATAGTACAACAATACAAGTAGGTACAGTGAATGAGCAGAGTAACATTCTTTAGCAGAGGGCAGAAACAACCCAGCATCGTGTGCAACAACAGCAGCAGAAATTCTGGAAAGCAGGATACAGATTGTAAAGACAGCATGAGGGCTGGACTCCTTCCAGACTCTCTAAGTGACCACCACACAATGTAAATCGTGTGGTGGTCACTTACAAAGTCTGGAAGGAGTCCAGCCCCAAGAATTTGATAGGGGTGGGAAGTAAGGGCCCAGTCTAGCAGTGAGTGGTTCTTTGATTTGTGATTTAAGCATGTGGGTACAGATATTTGTTGGGTCATGTTTAGGGCATTTATCTGACTACGTAGTTTAGAGCTAGCAGTGGAGAGCCAGTTGTGGTTGAAGTCGACTTGAATATGTAGCTGACCCCCAGATGCGAGTGATTTCAGAGTGCCCAGGTGGTCCAGTACAGTGGGCATAGGTATGTCAGGGGCACAATAAGACTCTGCTGTGTATAATGGAATAGAGTGCAGTAGTGAGATTTTGATTAGCAAGGAGTCTGTGGATGGCATTGTCGTGGGGAACTGGACCAGGGTGAACTGGTGCTACGAGGAGATGAACATGGCAATGCCTGTCCCTCTTTTTTTGCCCTGGCAGTCGTGCCGAATGGTGGAGTAGCCTGGGATTGCTATTTCTGCATCCAGGTTGTGGGGCTTGAGCCAGGTTTCAGTTATTATCAAAATATCTGGGCGCAACGTTAGAACACTTGGTTGCAGCATGGTGAGCTTGTTCAAGATGCGTATATTCAGGTGCAGTATCTTAAAACATTTTGGTAATTTGAGAGAAGGGGAGGGGTTGGGGTGGGTTGGTCCTGGCTTAAGTTCGACGTCCCCAGCTAGTAGTAGCAGTAGAGTTAGCAGCTGTTTTGTTTGTTGCATGATTCAGTAGGATTTGCAGCTGGCAGAAAGATGCTTGGAGCGTTGTGGAAATCTGCATGATGGGGAGACTTTTAATGCTGTCAGCCCTGTATGGAAGTATGGAAGCCCCTGTATCCCAGCTGATCAGGAGGGTATCAAGAGAACTCTGACCCTTCTGCACCATGCCACCTGGTCGAGGCCCCCTTCCTACCATTAAGTCTGGATGCGGAGAAGGCCTAGGTCTGACACCTGGAGCATTTGAATTTTCCAGTGCATTTATTAACAAAATTTATCCAAAACCGAAAGCGTATATCAAAATAAATCGGGAAGTCTCAGTACCAATACCGCTACTCCGAGGTACCAAACAGGGATGCCCCCTCTCCCCGCTCTTACTCGTACTATAGCTGGAGCCTTTGGCACAAGATTTGAGGCAAAGAAAAGAAATGGAGGGTTTGCAGGTAAGGGGAGAAAATCATAAATTTTTTTTATGCAGACGATCTTTTGATCTACCTTTAAGAATCCAGAACAGGGATTAATTCCACAATGGGGCACATTAAAGGAATTTGGTCAATTAGCAGTATATAAGGTAAACACCAATAAAACAGAAGTATTGGCGGTTTCATACTTCCCATCTGATAAAATAAGACGTCTTCTCCTTTAAATGGGCTAGAGAATATTTTAAATACCTAGGAGTTTATCTATCCTTGGACAACACCCAGATTTTCCAACTTAATTATGCCCCTATTTTAGGAAAACTAAGAGGAGACTTGGAGAAATGGACTCTTATACCTCTTCCCCCTCTAAAACAGAAAATAGAGGAGGTTAAAATGGTTTTACTCCCTAAGGCCCTGTCTACACTACACCGTTCAGACCCCGTAATGGATAGAAACTGTTACAACCGGGGAGTGGTGCAGTGTGTTCACACTGCTGCGGTGTCCGTTACGGGACCAGCACCACTGGTCCACACTTCAGGAGATGGGCGACCGTTACCGTGGCACCCAATCCCACAATGCAGCTCGTGCTGCGCGAGGGGACTGGTGCCATGAGTCCACACTACACCCAGTAACGTTACTGAGGCATAACTGGTTTCATAACCATTGTTGAAACCACCTCATATGTGGTTTCAACAATGGTTACGAAAACGCCTTCTGTAACATTACAGGTGTAAACGCAAACCGTTGTGGTAACGTTTGGGAACTCTGTAACATTACAGAGGGGTAGTGTGGACAGGGCCTATGTTTCTGTACTTATCACAGACGTTGCCAATACCAATACAAAACACATACTTTAATGGGATAAACAGGGGAATTTCTCATTTTATTTGGGGTCCTCAGAGACCCAGAATTCGTCTCTCTGTGCTACAGATACCAAAGGGAGAAGGAGGACCTTTTCTTCCTAATTTAAAATTGTATCACAGAGCAACACAACTTCATACAGTGTTTTATTGGTTATTCACTGAATACATGGCCAAGTGGAAAACTCTGGAAATAGGTGGTCTCCCGAGCCTGAACAGACTTCTCTTGGCTGAGGGGGAGACTCCCGCCTTACTAAGAAATGGGAATCCATACACGGTATATGCAACTATCTAATTGGCAGGAGATCCTGGATGACAAATCTTTACAGAAATGGAAACCTCTCTTAAAAGCAATAGCATGTGATCAAGCCTTTATTCCAGCCAAATGGGATTCAGGTTTCTGTCGTTGGGAGGAAAAGGGTCTTTTTTTGGTCTGGCACTTTCTGGGGGGAAGGGGGGAGTATGACCATTCCAGGAGTTAGTGGATCAATATGGAATTGCCTGGCATGACAGATTCAGGTATTTTCAGATCAGGGATTATATTCAATTTATTGGGCTCCCCTCCGGGGAAGAGGCCCCCCCAACAAATGTTGCTCCTAATTAAAGCGACACTGGAAAATCGAGCACCACAGAAAGATAATTTCATACTTATATAAGGCTCTTTTCCAGTGGAGGGGAGATACTTCACAGACAATTCGGAGAGCCTGGGTGCAGGATTTGGGTATACCAATACCAGAGATGGTTTAGATCAAGGCCTTAGAGAGGATACACTGGGGAGTAGCAGCTGTAAGCTGGAGACAGTTTTCTTGGAAGGAGTTCTCTAAATATTTTAGGACCCCAGAAATAACAGGGAAATATGGAATATATACCTCTGCCTGTTGGAGGGGATGTGGCTATTGTCTGGTGGCCCTTGTTCACGTTTTGTGGGGGGTATCCCTCTTTAGCCCCCTTTCTCCGAGAGCTTCAAACAGCTTTACATGCTGTCTTTGATCCGAACCTTGATTTGACCCCTACACTTTATTTTTTTTGGACCTCCCGCCAGAATACAGGGATACAGAGACAGCCAAGTTGTTAAAAATCATGTTCCTAGCAGCCCAAAAAACTATTACAAAAAATTGGCTTACTAGCAATATAATCTCCAAGGACCATTGGCATGATCTCATGATAGATCTGTACAGGATGGAGAGTCTTACAGCCACACTTAACAAAAGACAGTCACAGTTTGAACTTCTCTGGAGAAGATTGGTAATCCATTATGTCACAGAGACCTGAATTTATCCCTTAATGGAAGTCCTGCAAGGGAAGTTCTAATAGTCTAACATATTGACTGTTAAAAAATGCTTTGGAAGCCCCAAATAGACATTAATTACAATGTTGGGATTCTACCTGTCTAGAAATTGGAACAACTGTTATTTCATTGCTTTGAGTGATCAGTTTTATTATAATTGCTTTGTATGAAGTCATCCACAAAAGGTATTGATTTCATAATGATGGATTTAGGACAATATATATAAAGCTAAACTAAATAATCGACTCTAGATGAACTCTTGCAATCCTCTTAAGTTGTATTTTAGTTATTTATAAAGAATTGCACTGTCTGTACTAGTTAATGTTTATGTTAAATGTTTGTATGTATACATATTGTCGTGTTGTATAATTGAAAAATCTTACTAAAGTAAAATAAAAACAGGACGGCACTGGGAAAAACAGGACATACTTTCTTTGTGTAGAAAGCAAGGCATCTGTTATAATTACAGATTTATTGCATCTTGTTTTGATACACAAGCCACATAAGTTTTACTTCTCCATTTAACCAATTTTTAAAATTACCAAAGCTAAATACATTAATTACATTTGAACCTACAAAATTTAGTTTAATTATTAAATCATTTTCTTTACGGTAGCATGAATTTCATTGTTTAGAAACTTTACTGACTCTTTCTAAATGGAATAGGCCTCTTTACCTGTGACCACCATTTTTTGGTCATAGTCTAGAATAGGTTTTAATCCTCCTTAGGTCATTTCGTATTAAGAAATCATTACCTGTTTGTAACATACACTAGATGTTTAATCACCACTTTACCAAATCTTAATTTTAACCAAACATTACCTAAGGTCTTTTGAGCTTACTCTCCATAACCTACAATGTGTAAATTGTCAGGAAGTGTTTTCAACTTCTTGGAGTTAACTAAGGCATCAGTCACTTTATCGTACAGACTTTTAGACATGAGACTTACTTTAGCCCCAGAATCAAACAAAGCTTTACGAGTTAGACTGTTTTCAATGTTTATGTCGCAGTAAAATCTTCCTGCTTTTTCTTTGGGAATTAAGTTGCCCAGGCAGAATTTGTCTTTCTTGCCTGCCAACACAGCAGGTTTTTTTTTTTTTTTTTACAATGACATTGTACACTGGCTGATACTAGCGTAGGAACCTTTTGAGAAAGGTTAAGCATAGAGTTAGCATTTTTAACTTCACTTGGTATCTCATTTTTAAATCACACCCCAATCTCTTCATCCTTTTTAACAATAGCAGTTTCTGTAAGCATGTCAGCAATAGTGTGAACGGATCCACAAGTCAAATATTCTTACTAGTCACATCTGTACAAGGTACAGTTGAGGAGGCATTTTTCATAGGCAAATGAAAGTAAAGAGATGACCGAAGAGCTTGGATCAATTTTGAGAACAAGCGTTTTACTCTAAGCTTTTTGGTTGTCTCCTCTACTTCCTTCTGTGAATTATCAATCATTTCCTCTTGTCTTGTACAACTATGTGTAGACTTGTTTTGAGTTGCACTATCATTTTGTTGATTATAGTCAGAATAATGTTGTCCCCTGTGGTCGGTTTTGCTACCAGACTCACAGCCATACCTTGCACCTGGACCTCCCCCCTCTTGAGAAGGACTCCAGTGTTGGTAATGGTTTGAGTCTTGATAAAGTTGCCAAGCCAAAGATGGACCAAGCATGGGCTCAGATAGTTTTTCTTTGTTAGATGTAAATTCTCTCCCTTCTTAGCTGGAGTATTAGAGGTGGTAACCTCCAATACCTTAACTTGAGGTACAGAGGTCTTTCTCCTTTGCCTAATCTTATTTTTTTTTCTTGTATTTCTTGAATGCTTTATGCTCTGAATCAGAATAAGAATTCCCTCTCTGTCTAGGGGAAATTATGTTTTTGCTTGAGACAATTCATTTTCTGAGTCAGATGAGACACTCAATGATATACCAGGATCAGTTAAATAAACTAACCTTTTGAATGCTTCCATTTTTCTTTAACTTGACTTTTTTTTGTAAACTTTTATACTTTTTCCTTAATTTAACCAGATGCTTGTTAACTTGTGTATAAGCATCTGCTAGTTCAACTTTTTCTCTTTTCAGGTTCAGACACTGTTCTTGATATTGTTGTAACTCACTTTGCAAGACAGCATTTTCAAACTTTAGCTTGACTAAGTCACAGTAGTTATTAGAAAGGTAATTTTTGCACTCTTGTAAAACCTTTTCTAAAATGTCTACCTGGCCTGCAAACCTACCACACTCAAAACATTTATCCATCAACATTTGTTCCAGCTGTTGTATCCTTCTATTTTTACTTTCAATAAAAGTTAGCTGTGCTCGGGTGTAAATTACTGTCTCAGTGCTAAGCATATCTGCAGTTACAGCTAATGTTGTCATGGCTATGCACTAGTGCTTACAGTCTTTAACAACAATTATTAAGTATTTTTTTTAAAAACGGATGAAACAGTAATAATGTCTTGCACAACAATTTAAAGTCTTTTTTTTCTTTCTTGAGGCTTTAAAAGTTACTTTTCTTTTTCTTTGCTTTACTGTTAGTAAGTGATTCTATTCTGTTCACTTGAATGCTTTAGATTCCCTTCTCATTTGTTTAAGGTAACTTCAGACTCAGAAAAACAAAACAAAGTATTATTTCTGCAATTTTGAAATATTGCAAATACTAACAATAATATTTATTTTTCATACACTGTAAATGCAGATTGTCATTTACTAACAATTGTATCCCGGACGAGCCTCCAAAGATGTTGGAACAAAGGCTTATAATATCACTTTTTATAATGATGCACTTGCATTCACCTTGGGCCTTACCCAAAAAATTATTTCATAAATTATTAAAAATAATAAATATTTATGTGTGATATTATCCTATGCTCTCCAGATTTAAGTAGAATGGTAAATGACACTGCGTACCCCACTTATAATTATATGAAAAATATTATATTTTATTTACACCTATACAATGGTTCTAAATATTCCTCATTAGCATAAATATCAAGTCTAATCTTGTAAACATTAACAAAATTGTTTCAGATAATCCAGCAACTAATAAATTCTAGCACATATTGTAAAGAAATAAGCAATACTTAGCAAAATAAATGGTAACAGTCATACTATTTTTATCATACTTAGTATTTAACATAACCTTCATGCACAAGAACATATACTTATAAGATCACTATCTTAAATTATTTCTGTGTAAAACTTGTTAAAAGACTTCATTGCATGTAAAAATTATTTTCTATGAGATCTGGCAATAACTCATTACATCAGTGATTTGTACTACTTTTGTAAAACTCAGTTTATCTTTTCAAATTGTGCAAAAACATTTTTTAATTCAAAGCTTTTAAGCTATACACACAGATTCAATAGTTAAAAGTAGATTTCCTCTTACTTTCCCAGATAAGTCAATTTAAATTACCAAGACTATTAATTAAATTAGTGAAAGTAGTTAAAAAAGAATACTTATATTTTTGGTTGTAGAAGTGGTTTTCCTCTTCTCCACTTAGAACTCTGTTTGAGTCTGGCTTTTGATGTAAAGATTTCTTTGTCTGCTAACGTTGACCCTGGAACTTCTTTTAGCATGGATACACTCTGCAAGTTAAACTTTTGCTAAAAATCAGTTCTTGGATTTGTAGAACACAGTTTTAATCTGCACAGTCCATAGCAATACTGGATTCAAAGAACTTTCTTGTGAATAGCAAGTTGTTTTGACAACTGAAACTTCATGACTGTATGTTTTATCTGTTTTAAAACCTTAAGACACTAGACCTTTTTCTCACAATACTATAAAGCTTGTGTGAGTTTAAAAATAAGTCTGTGTCTGGTTAACAGGCAACATTGCTCCAGTCAAGGTTCAGCAGACAAAACACATCTTGCTTTAAACACAGTGAGAATGTCCTTGCATATTTTTCTTGTACTTGGATATCTTCTGGCAGCACTGAGCTCTGGCTCTCCCCTAGGCTGACCCCTGCATTTTAAACAGGTGTGCCCAAAGTTTTTTTTGCCTAGCATCACTGTAAAGCCATAAAATTCTTTGTTAACCGAACATAGGTCCTCCTACTTTGATAGTTAGCTCAGATATAAGGAGTGGTCAGCAGTGATTACTAATATAAAAACTGCTCTGGTGATGTCCTCTCCAGATTTGAATTGATTTGAGTCACTAGGAAGGTAGGGCATCTTAGAAGATAAAAGGTGGCATATAGACATGCCTATTTAAGACAGCAATGAAATGAGCACTCTGAGCAGGAAGTAGTATGCTCGTTTATTTCAAAAAAGACAAATCCAAGACCCCTGCGCTTCAGCTCACACCTTCACAGAGGATATACCCCTTTTGAAGGCATGAGCCAAAGCACAGGGGTCTTGGATTTGTCTTTTTTTGAATAAACGAGCATACTACTTCCCACTTCAAGTACTCCTTTCATTGTATTTATTTAACTTTTGAGGCTTGCACCTCACTTAGTGAGCACCCGCTTGAGCAGTTTGTACAGTCTTCACCTTGTTTTTCTATTTAAGGCAGCCCTTTTTCCTCAATCCTATTTTTGGGTCAAAATTATTTTTTAAAAAAAGTCTTATTTAATGTAATTTGAACATTAAACTTGCATATTCAAGTGTTTTACATTAAGCCACACATTCTTGAGAAATTCTGATATCTGTAGTATGGATACTTTTTTAAATTACACTTAAGGTTATAGCTTAATAATTTTAATAGAACTTTTCAAAACAAAATAGTTTTACTCTTAATAGTCTAAACTACAGAATGATATAAGATTTGTAAGAAGAATCCATTTCTAACGTCCTTAAAACATTACTTTTTGTAGACACACAAGATCCTTTGTTCTTTTCTTAGACATCAATCACTGTCAGGAAAGTTAATTCACTATAAACTTTTAGATGGTCTTTCTATCTATAGCAACAGACTACAGGTTTAATATTCATCTTGTTAGACTTTCTAAGATGTGAACTATCACAGGATAGTAGATTTGTCTAGTTCTCTAATAAGAAAATGGTATTAAATTATATTCATAACGTTTGAATGCTCATTTTGCAACTATAAAACTTAGTAAGCTTATTTATCATACTATTTTCCAATAACTGTCCAATTTTCATAGTGGCAGTACCTTGCATCTTTATGAATAAAACTTCTTATTTCTATACAGGGTAATAGGACTTTCAAAGTCTAAGACTTTTTTATCTCGGTGCTACCAGTCACATGATCTCTTATCTTGATAGTGGTCATGGATACCTAGCTTTAGCTAAGGCTTTTCATATAAATTTACCTATAAATCTGTCATACAAGGCTTGGACATAACAGAGATGGCCCTGGAATGTGGTAGGGCCCTCCTTAGAACAACATTGCACTATATACTTAGCTTGGAAGGTGTCCACTAATATCATGGCTTAAAAACAAAATGGAGTTTCATCTCTGTTTCCTTAGACCTCATCTAGCCTGTGGCAAAGTGCTACTTAGGGAACAAAAAAAATTTTTCCTTTAAAGCTCTAAAGCCAGATACACTGTCTTAAGGTTTAATTAACTAACACTTTTTGTTTTCTCTTAGGAATTTATGCAGATAATAATCTTAACCAGAAATTAGTCCCATATACAAATCAGATAAAATAATAATTAAAAATCAATTTTGAAGATAAAAATGAAATTATTTTTCCTTAAGGGTTTTGTCCCTACACAGCCAGGTTCCCAAATGGTGCCCTTACAACTCAATATGAGACCTAGGTATATTCTTACCTTTTTGCCAGATAGTAACACACCCTTTTGAGCTCTTAACAGCTGTCAGAATTAAACACTGGTTCAGCATTCACATGCATAAGAAAACTGAGAAAACACAGACAGAATTTCAAGGAAAGTATTGTTTACTAAAAAATTGTAAAATAGGCAAAATATCAAACACAAAACATATACATCAATAACTTACAGTCAAAGTAATTGGGGAAATTACAGAACAAAGAAGGACGCCTGCAAAATACTTAACATAGAAACACAGAATTTGACGGCAGATAAGGACCACTTGGCCCACCCAGTCTGCCCATTTCCCTACCTAATGGATAAGCTGCAGATCCTAGTTAACCAGCAGCCTACTTCTTCCTACCCTCACCCCCTAGAATTGCCTTATGACTGTCCCATGCATGCTTGAATTATACCACTGTTTTTGACTCCACAACCTCCTCTGGAAGGCCGTTCCATGCATCCACACCCTCTCTGTGAAAAAATACTTCCTTAAATTACCTCTGAGCGTCCCACCCCATCTTCAGATTGTGTCCCCTTGTTCTTGCACACCTCTTTTTTTTGAAAGATGCTACCTTCTTGGACTTTGTTGATTCCCTTGAGGTACTTGAAAGTTTCTGTCATGTTCAACCTCTCCCCTCCTTTCCTCGAGGCTATACATATTAGGCTCCTTAAGTCTCTCTTCATATGTCTTCTGGTGCAGACCCTGCACCATTTTAGTTGCCCTCCTCTGGACAGCTTCCATCCTGTCTGTCTTTGCAGAGATTGGGTCTCCAGAACTGCATGCGGTACTCCAGATGGGGTCTCACCAGCTGTCTGTACAGAGGGATAATAACTTCTTGTTTTCTACTGGTGATGCCTCTCCCTATGCATCCCAGTATTCCACCCACCCTCCTGCTGCCCTCTCCATTGTTTGCCCACGCTAGCTCATCTGATATGACTACCCCCAGGTCCCTTTCCATTTTGTTGTTGTTAGTATCTCACCCCCATTGTGTACTCTTCCCTGGGTTTTTGTTTTGCAGTGTATTACCTTGCACTTCTTAGCATTGAATCTAAGCTGCCATACATTTGACCATTCCTCAAACCTTGCCAAGTCCCTTCTCATCCTTTCCACCCCACCTTGTGCATCAACTCTGTTGAAGATCTTTGTGTCATCTGCAAAGAGACATACTTTTCCTTCAGTCCCTCTGCAATGTAAACATAAAGACATTGAAGAGGACCGATCTTAATACTGAACCCTCGGTACCTCACTAGTAACCCCCCTTTCTTCAGAGTGGACTCCATTTACTATTACTCTGTGTCCTATTCTCCAGCCAATTCTTTACCCAGGCTGTCATCTTGGGACCCACTCTCAGGCTGGCTAACTTGTATATTAATCTTTTGTGTGGGATTGTGTCAAATGCCTTGCTAAAGTCTAGGTAGGCCATGTCCACAGCCCCTCCCTGATCTACTACTTTGGTCACCCAGTCAAAGAAATCTATCAGATTCATCTGGCATGACCTTCCTGCTGTGAATCCATGCTGCCTTGAGTCCTGTGCCCCTCTGGCCTCTAGATACTCAACAATTATTTCCTTCTTAAAAGTTTTTGCTTAGCTAGTGTTACCAGAAGTGCCTGTTTTAAGTCTCGAGACAAAAGTCTCATCCCTCTCAAGTCCAGGGATAAAAAGCAATATTTCCCTAGATGCCTGACCATTTCAAAATCTATCTCCCCAGCCCCTTGGTCAGGTCACAGTTAGCTCTTCTAACAAACTTAAATCTTTAGTATCAATATCCAAAAGGATGTATGTTACAACTGGAAAAATATGCAGTTAGCAATTTTTTAAAAATATAAGTCTTTCATCAAAACATTTCCTTCGATGTCACCCTGTTGCTTTCCTGTTTTGCAAGAATGGTCTCAGGTTTATGACTTTAACAAGAGTCTGTAACCAAATTGTCTCTCTATGCAGGATCATAAAATTTTGCGATGTCTTATCACCTTGGCATATGGCTGGAAGCCCTTTAAGTCAGGACAGGAAACCTTCGATTAGTTTTCCCCAGCCAGCTTTTATAACAGCCTGCTGCTTCAACACACTGTCACCTCTGAGGTCAAAGGTCAAGTCTCGTACACACTGGCTGACTTGTCTGCGAAGCAGACAGTCAGACACATATGCATTTAAGCAAATATGATGCATATAACAATAAGCAGGTGGCAGAGCACCACAGTTCTTAACTTTGGTAACATCTCTTCTGTATTTAACCACTTTGACCTCCCTGTGTTTCTTTCTCCTCAACATGTCTGTTTGATGTTTCTTGATACCTCTCTTTGCATTTCTCCTTGTCTGAAGGGTCTCTCTGTGCGTCGGTCTAAAAAAATGTCTGACTTTCAGAATCACTCGTTTCGAGGCACTTGTTCCATTAGTCCCACTTACATTTCTGGATGTACTGGTTCCCCTATATGCATTCAGGTTATTTTTCAAAATAGAGGTAGGTTTAAAATGTATCTTTGATTTTTGCCTTTGTTGTTTCTTTGTGAAACTTTCTTTTGGGCCAGCTATGTGTCCTTTTAAATAGTTCTTTATCTTAGACAAACTTGTGCTTCTTAGTGGCATAAATCTTCAGCTTCTGAAATTGAATCTCTTTCTGTAGTTCATTTTTAAATTTCTAAAGTTCCTATCCTGAGAGAAAGTCTGTAAAATATCTTGCTTTTTTTGGAGTTCAGCCTTGATTTCTATCTGGTGCTTTTAAGATTTTTCAACAATCAAGTTCTTCCTTTTTGTCTGTTGCTCCCTTTAAAATCTCTTCATTGGTTTACAAAGTCTGCATCAAGTCCAAATGAGGGTTTTTTCATGATTCTTAGCCCTCGCGGAGCTCTCACCACCTAGAGATGTGCTTCAGTTTATTTAATTTGCAAGTAATGCCTTCTGACCTTTATGGCTGCTCTTTCACATGCAAAACATGTTCCTCTGATGTTACCAATAGTTGTGGCTCTCTATCCCCTTGGCTTTCCCTTCTGTGTTGCTTGTAGTACCCATGTGGTCTCCACTGGTGAATAGATAAGGTTCCTTCAATTTTGAAAATATGCTCTCTGTCTGTCCTATACCTGCTGAATTTCTTTTTTGTCCTTCATTTGTATGTCTGCTCAGACCTGCCATATTCTCTTCTTGCATTTCCCAGCACGTCTAATCCCACAATATTTTAACACCGTAAGTGGTGGCTCTTATTTCTGATTGTGTCATGTGTTGAACATGTGCATTGCTCAAAAACAATGGTGCTATTGCTATTAAGTATTATAACTTATGTCATTGAGCACCCAAAACCTGGTTGCAACTCTGCATCTGCAAATGAAAAAAGAGGACATCAGCACAAAAACAGATTATGCATTTGCAGCAAAAGATCCCATGTTTGCAAAAAAGGATTCCAAAAAGAATCATTTTTTGAATGGAATATCTAAATGGGCACATGCAAAATAATGGGAAATTGAAATTTAGTAACTTTGGGATGGATTAATATTTTTTCAGCAAACCTTCAAAAGGCACATCTGAGACCCAAGACCTTTGTACCCTAAAACTTTCAGACCAAAATTCCACACCATGTTTTGCATAGCAGTGTGACACAATTTTCATCAAAAATTGTAATTTTCACATTTTATGACAATCCATGTGTCTGCACCCACAGATGTGACCAGAACAAAACATGCCACATCAAGAGATATATTATCCCTGATAGTGCGTGCAAAATGTCATGCAAATCAGTTGAAGTTATTAAAGTTCAGAAGTTTGGGTTTAGCCTACAGTAGAAGTGCTTGTTGAACACTAAAATGGGGGGGGCTTCCGCACCATTATATAAATATATATAGGTGCAGTAGCACTACTATATTAGGACTGAGCAGGCATTTTAATGTTAAACCTCATATTTTGCACTTCAATAACTTGGCAACCATTCAACGGATGTGAACAAACTTTTGCATGCACGGTCTCTGGGGTAGATCTCTTGACATGCCAAGTTGCAGGTTGATCGGACTGGTGGATTTCATGCTACGCATAGTGAAAAAAAAACTAAAATTTGCCTGTTTTTATGTCCATGTGCTGGGCCAAATGGTTTGGAATTATGGTGTACAGTTTTTAGGGTAGAAAGTGTTTGCCCCACAGAACATGCCTACATTGATTTGGTGAAAAAATATTAATCTGAACCAAAGTTAAAAATGGGTTCTCAGCATGCTCAGTTCACTCTTTTGGATAGTGGAATTGAATGAAAAAGGATGCTGCTCTGATTAACAAGGATCCTTTACCTTAGAGGCCAATCCTGGTTAGCCAGAAAAAAATCATTTTTTGAGAGCCATCATCTTGTTTTTTATTTTTGTCTCAAATTGTCATAACTGTGCACAAGGATATCTGTTGGACATTAAAGTGTGGATTTTTGCTCATTGGGAGTTAATGAGCTGTGTTTTGTGGTTTCTGATGTTTGTTTGGCCCTTGAACTTTGTTTACATTGTAAATCATTTTACACCATTCGCTAAATTCCTTTTTGGACATTTCCTTTTTTTGTCACGGTGAAAAAGGAAATCGACTAGTGTTCAAGGATTTACACTTTTGATGCCCAGATGGCAAGACTGAAAAATCTTCTTAACAAGCTGATTTAATTTTTTGTCATGACAAAAAAGGATGGCAAAAAAGGATTCCCTGTGGCAAAAAAGGAGTCTGGCCATCTGGTCGTCAAATTTTGCAAGCCAATTTCCATTTTTGCCATGATGAATAGGGATAGCAAATAAGGATTTTGTCAGGGCCATCTGGTCATCAAAACGATAGCCATCTGCTTGGAAAAAGGATCCTTTTTTGCCAGATGGAATCATTTCCTGCCACCACGGAAAAGGATTTCAAATTTCGCCTGGAGGAAAAAATTTCATGTGGCGAAAAAGGCTTTTGCCTGGCAGACAAGAATCCTGTTTTGTGTGGCTTTTTTTTTATGGTGACCCCCTACATGAAGAAAATCCTTGCTGTCTAGTGGCACCCCTCACCCTGTGCATATACATTTAAATGTATTTATTTTTATATTCCCATCGGCTTTTTGGGGGATCGCAATGGTGCCAACTTTTTTCTCTAGTGGCTAGTGTGGTACCCCCCACCTTCCAATGTCCCTATTGTCATTTCACTGTTTCCATACTTTTGATGCTGTGCTAGCTACCCTAACTGATGCATTAGCAATGTTTTATGCAATGAATGTCCCTTCTTTTTGATAAAGTATAATGTAACTGGTAACTGGTATCCCACCTCACTGCCCGCTTTTTATTCCCTGAAATGAAAAAAAAAATCCATTTCTTTTGTTTTTTAACCTGTTAAAAAAAAAATCATTACCGATCACACCCATATCCCCCACCCAACCTCCCACTGTGCACCCTCCTCCCCACATCCCCTGTGATGTCCCCACTAACTATCACTCACCTTTGGAGGTCCCAGGTTTGAGACCTGCTCCACTGATCGAAGACATGTCTTGCTGCTGGAATCAGCAACTGCAATATGAACTAAGGTAAATGTTCTTCAATGTATTTCAGTGGGGGGGGGTGTAAACATTTAGCCATAACTCTGCCATTATTCAGGATATTTGCCCAGATTTTTAAAATGGCTATTTGGGGACCCCACCTTATGAACAATGACTGTCACTGGGCAAATACCGCTGGAAAGGTGATTTCACGGTGGGTCAGTGAAATCACCTTTCTGGTGGGATTTGTGTAATGACAGTCATATTGCTCGTGAGGTGGGGTAATAAGGCTATATTGAAAATTTGTGGTCGCAATTTAAAAAAAAATTGCTGCATTATGAGCATTTATTGTAATCTCGCTATGCATACTTGTAATTTTGGAAATTTTCAATATTTTCACCCCACAGTTTGAACATTGTCTTATTACTCCACCTCATGTATGTCACAGCTGTGAGTTTTCAAATTCTGGAAAATGCTTTTTCGCACCTGTGTTGCAGTTGCGCAGAATTGCATTTTTGCTGGGATTTGAACATTTTTTGCACTGGTTAACTGTGGTGAGGTCACAAGAAGGCTATGTTGACAATTTGGCATCAAAAGTTAAAAATGGCATGGTTATGACTATTTTTCGCAATTTTGCTATGTGTGCTCGGAACTTTGTGAATTTCAAATATTTTTGAGCCCAAGTTTTCAATATAGACTTCTTATTACACCACCTCATATATGTCACAGTTGCCATTTTTCAAATCCTGGCCAGAATGCGTTTTTGCACCTGCACTGTGGATTGGCGGCATGCTTGTGCAGAGTTGCACATCTAATTTTTCCCATAGGATATAATGGAAAACTTCAAAGTATAAGAACTTTTGAACAGATTAATGTTTTTTCACCAAACCTTCAAAAGGCAAGTCTGCAACCCAGATCCCATATACCCTAACAGTTTCAGACCAAAACCCCAAACTCTTTCAAGAGAAATGTGACAAAGGATTTGCGCTTAAATGGTAATTTTCAAATTTGTTGACACTCTGCATCTCTGCAACCACAGATCCAACTGGAACAAAACTTGTCAAATCACGAGATCTATGGCACCTGATGGTGCATACAAAATGGTGTGTGCATCGGTCATGTTGTTTTCGTAAAGTTATTAAAGTGCAAATGTTAGATTTAACATAGGTGACCTTTGAACCCAAATTACAGTGGCAATACATAGGGGTGTGTGTATATGTGTGTGTGTGTGTGTGTGTATGTGTATATATGTATGTATGTATATATATATATATATATATATATATATATATATATAATATGTATATATATATAGAGGCAAAAACTTGCTAATGCATTAGTTAGGTTGTTCCACAGCGACAAAATGAGGAAATTCACTGTTAGGGTTGAAAACCCTAACTCGAAAGTCACCCTCCCAGCACCACACAGACACACACACACACACATGCAAGTATGGGGAGGACCAAGTCAACACAACCAATGACAGACATCCAGCAGCAGGTGACAGAAATAACAAACAATTGTCTAAATGTACTACGAGACATCCCCACCCACCTGACCAGGTACTGCATGCTCAGTGGAGATCAACAGCAAAACTGAGGCCATGTACACCAAACGTACACATCCCTGATTGCAGCTGCACACAACGTACCACACTTAGTAGCTGCATGGCCTTACCTACCGATGCCCCACACCAGACCACACACCACATGTGGTGGGCCACCTGAGCAATAGAGTTCAGCAAAACCAAGGAGTTGTACAGGTATAATATCTCTGATTATAACAAGGGATTGAGAAATGCAGCTTTCTAATTGACTGTAAACATTGTAACAGCCTTATGTTTAGTTTTTATTAACATACATGTAGAGCCTAACCATATGATGAACATGGTTTAATGTTGTTTAAAAAAGTTTTATTATGATAGCAATAAGCCACTCCCAGGTATTATGTTAATGGTCAGTTTATCACTGTCTAGCGACATGTGGCACACAGCTATGCCTCATTCAACATTAAACCCCTACAGGGTGATTAACAGACCATTTAACATAACTGTTGGTCATGCCTTATTGCTTAATTGTCTTTATGAGTAGATACTCTCCCTGTGCTAGGCACTGCAGCAGCTTTGCAAACAGTGTCCCACCCAATTACACCATACACTGTCTAGTTACTGGAGAATGGCTGTGAATATGAACTCATGAAGATGAACAGTGTAACTTGATCATTACAATCACCGAAACCTTAGTGTGATTATAACTGACAAAGTCAGTGATAGAGGATAACCCCTGCTGTCCTAGTACACTTACCCCATTGTGAGTTAAATCAATACTAAAAGACATTCTGTTTATATCTACACCATACCTACTTGATTCATGTTGTACCACAATTAACATAGTTATCACTTTGATAGCATCAGTGACAGAAGTGTGGCAAACCCAAACACTAGGCATACAGCTGAGTATGAAACAACTGTTAAAAAAAATTACACTGTATCCATAAGTGGCATAGATCACTCATTGCAACAATAGTAAATGTATTACTATTTGAATAAGTTAGTCATCACAGATGCAATGAGATTGTCTTTATCAGGTACAACATACTCAGTAAGTGCCTACAGGAAAATCTATCCTATATACATCACCGATACAGGTACGTCATTGTTGGCTCAGTAGTGTTATGATATTTAGAAGTTGCTTGGCCTGATCCATGCAATTACACTGTTTCTTACAAAGAATACTTACTGCATCTTTAGTATTGAAACACACTGAAGGTCTATGTATGTACATCAGCAGTACACCTTCATCAATAAGAATGCATCTGATACTGGCAGTACGAATTTCACAGCGTTGAACAGGCAATGCTTTTCCATACGTTTACATCAGCCTCTCTATCTTGAGTAAACCGTTGCAGTAAATGTACTACTATGTAAATCACCTACTAAATGTAACACTACTTTTATCTTGAGCATGCTAGTGTCTTGTAGTTAATTTATGTACTTCTCTTAATTAATGTATACTCACTAGTGTTAAAACCTTTCTACAACTGTCATCATGCACCTTCAGCATTTATATTGACTAACGGCACAGTACCAGTTGTGGTGTGGTGTGGGGCATTGGTAGGTAAGGCCATGCAACCAAGTGTGGTACGCTGCGTGCAGCTGCAATCAGGGATGTGTACGCTTGGTGTCACGGCCTCAGTTTTGCTGTTGATCTCCACTGAGCATGCAGTACCTGGTCAGGTGGGTGGGGATGTCTCGTAGTACATTTAGACAATTGTTTGTTATTTCTGTCACCTGCTGCTGGATGTCTGTCATTGATTGTGTTGACTTGGTCCTCCCCATACTTGCATATGTGTGTGTGTGTGGTGCTGGGGGGGGTGAATTCGGAGTTAGGGTTTTGAACCCTAACAGCGAATTTCCTCACTTTTGTTGCTGTGGAACAACCCTAACTAATGCATTAAACAGAGTTTTTTGCCTCTAATTTCCCTTCTTTTTGAGAATGATAATGAGAAATAGTGAATGTAATACAGCTGCAGGAACACGGGTCCCAACGCAAACAGAAGCACTAACAGTGGCGCAAATGACAACAGAAAGGGCAATGCACACGGTGGCATAGACGGGAACAGTCGGCCACGTGATGTGTTGTCACATAGTAACATGGTGCCTGCAAACAGAAATGTCAATGGGCATGGTGACGCAAAGTGAAACAGAAAGAGAAACAGTGCTGTAGACACAAATGGCAAAAAATAACAGAAATGCAAGTGCAAATGAAAATGCAAAGGATAATGCACAAGACCCCGCTCCCAACACGTAAATTACGCTTAGCAGGAATGCAGGGCCCAAGGCCACGCACTCCCACCACATGATGTCTTGTGGCATAGTAACAGGAACAGCAATGCAAACAGAAGTGCTAACAGTGGCGCACAAGGTAACGCAAGCATGAATGAAAACAGAAAGAGTAATGAACACGGTGGCATTGAAGGGAACGGTGTGCCACTTGATGTCTTGTCACATAGTAACATGGTGCCTGCAAATGAAAATGTCAATGGGCATGGTGACGCAAAGTGAAACAGATAGAGAAACAGTATGGTAGACACAAATGGCAAAAAATAACAGAAACGCAAGCGCAAATGAAAACGCAAAGGATGACGCACATGGTGGCGTAGACGTCAATGGTAAGTGAAATGGGCATGGAACCACAAGCGGAAAGGGCAATGGTAACAGTAATGTAAGCGCACAGGCTGGTTTTCCCCAAAAGCTGAATAGAGAAAGAAAGTGAGTACAAAGAATGTATGCATAATAATGGGTATCGGAGCAGAAAATGAGGACTTGGAATACTAAATAAGTTATATCTCAGGAACCGTACGACGTAGAAAAAAAATTTAAAAGTCGTATGATTTATGACTGTCCTGGCTAGTTTTATACTTGGCCCCCACGAAGAATTTTCTGACAAAGTCCGTATCTCACACAGTTTCCGAGATACGGGTCCTGAAAGGCGCGGCGAATGCCGTAATGTTATCCTTTGGGGGGAAAAGAGAAGTTTGCAGCGTCATAACTTTGCCTCCCTGTAATATTTTTTCACCAAACCACTGAAAGGCACATCTATGGGCTATTGGCTGTCTTCCCTCCAAATTTCAGGAAAAAAGACCAAACCGTTATTTTGCAGCAGGGATCCAAATGATTTCTGTAATGCGTTGGGCACCGTAATGTTATCCTATGGGAAAAACTGTCAAATTTGGAGTGCTGTAACTTTGCCACCATGTAATATTTTTTCAATACGACACTGAAAGGGATATCTGTGAGATGTCGGCTCCGTTCCTTCCAAATTTCAGCCCAAAACTCCCAACGGTTCTTTTGCAACACAGTGCCAAAGAATCGCTGTCACTTTTCCACAGATGGAAAACTACTGTCGCAATTTGCGAAAGCTTTCGCAAAAAAGTTCGACACTTTTGTGAGCATGAAAGTAATTTGCAAAAGTACTTTTTCCAGAAATTTGAAAAACATATTTCTGGGATGTTTTACCACAAAATAAAGACATGGCAAGCATCCTCAGGGTCCGACTAGGTGAATACAAAAAGAATTAGGTTGCTAGATGGTCCCAAATTTAAATGCCAACCATTTTTCTGATCACCAACTGAAAGCAAAATGGCCGATTTGCGAAAGTAGCAGGCCCATTTGCGAAAGTAAAAATGCATTTGAGACACTGTCGAACTTTTTGTTAACTTTTCCCATTGACTTATAATGGGAAACTGTTTTTTGAATAACTTTTGAACCATTTAATATTTTTTCATGAAATCTTCAAAAGGCACACTGGGGACCCCAGCCGCACATTTCCTGAAGATTTTGGGCTGGTCGTGCAAACCGTACGACCTGTAGGCGCGACTGTAGAATTCCAGAAAAAGCATAAACGCGTGCACAGATCACGCTTAATAACTCCGCAGCCGTATATCCAACCAGTACAAACTTGGTAGATCACAAGGCTTATGGTTCTTGATCGTGTATGCCAAATTTCAACCAAATCCGTGAAACAGTGGCAAAGTTATTAAGTTGCAAAGTTTTGGGGTTTAACATAGAAATGGCTCCTCAACCCTAACTATGGTAGTGCTAACGTGCTACCATTATTCATTACAAAAAAACATTGTTAATGCATCAGTTAGGGTTGATAGCAATGTGACAAAAGAATGGAAATGCGATGCTAGGGTTACCCCCCCACCACACCACCCCTCACATACCAACAGACATCGAGGTGTACCATGGGGTCATCAGGCCCAGCTCTCACCCCATTCCATGTACAAACAAGATGACATGCTACAGTGTAGGAGAATGGGGTTTGAGTTAGGCCTGATGACCTCATGGCACATCCCGATGTCTCTTAATAATACAATAATATTTTTATTTTTAAGACGCCTTTCAAAAACCAAGGCACCGTACAGATTAAAATCAAACAAATCAGAATAAAAACAGTCTTAAAATTAAACAATTCAATCAATCAAACAAAATCAACACCAATTGACCTCTTGGTGGGTGGTGGTGGGTGGTAACCCTAACATCACATTTCCATACTTTTGACGCTGTGCTAGCAACCCTGACTGATGCATTAGCAATGTTTTATGCAATGAATTTCCCTTCTTTTTGGTAAAGTATAATGTAACTGGTAACTGGCATGTGGTTGTGGGAGCACAGGCCCTCAGGACCCTGCGCTCCTTTCATGTTGCCCATTTTTTGCATAATGGTATGCATATATGGGAGCATGGGCCCTCTGGGCCCTGCAATCCCACTTACACATAAGTACATAGCCATACAGCAGCCCCATAGTGCTGAAAAGGAACCCTAGTAACACTTATTTGGCAATATTTCAGTAACCGTAGCAATTATAAAAAAAATAATTCTACTGCAGTTATAATCATGACTTTTTAAAAGCCTTCACACATGCTTAGACTAAGCTGCAGGTAACAAACAATCTGTATCTCAAATCGCTTTCGAGATATGGGTGCCGCAATGTTAGCCTATGGGAAATGTCTCAATTTTGGAGTGCTGTAACTTTGTAACTATTTTAAATGTTGTTAGAAAATGGGCTACATTGTAGGAGCTCTTTGATTGGCTGACACCCACAGCAGGTGGGTACATTATAAGTTTCAATAGATGCCTGCTCCAAAACAAGAGCCAATTCAGGGTGCCATATTACTTGTGTTAACCTTGGGCACCCTGAATTTCAACAGCTGCCATTTTTCTACTTGCTTAGCGGACCAGTTGAAAGCCGAGCAGTTCCTCCATACAGCATGTCCTCCATCCCACCCTCTTCATCGTAGAAAGTTAATTGTTATGTTCTTAACAAAAACAAACTGCATACTGTTTAAAAAATATAAAATTATGCACCTCGTATTTTTTCCATTTTTTCACCCCGTGCCGTGACACCACTATCACTGCTCACATCCCCGATCCCGATTGACATCTGATGTGAAAAACAGAAAGTCCTCATTCAAACAAAAACAAAACCCTGACCTCAAAACAAAAAAAACAAAAAAAGAAAAGAAACCATAGAACACTGTGGCGCTGAATCGAACCTCACATTTTCCACTTCCTGCTTTCACTTCTCCAACCACAAACTAAAGAAAATAAAACATTTGCAGAAACTGTGCTGAAGATTTGCTCAACTATAAACATGATGGCAATATAGTTCTGAGGTAAAATTTAATATCAATGCAATGTCTTCCTCTGCACCATTGGGGGGGTGGGGAGTAGAACAGAATGACTCTTTGAAGGGTGGCAGACCAGAAGTGGAACAGCAATGAGAAACTACTTTACCACATATGTGTTTTTATTCTATTTCTATTCATTTAAAATGCCAGTTCCTCTATTATTTTGACTAATTAAAATTTACATACATGCCCATTTTCTTTTTTTTTTTTACCCTGTGTTTATGTGCCTAAACTTCCTCCTCCCTCCACTGTCTTGGACATCCTCTGTCTGTGGACCCTCCAATCCCCACCGTGATCTGCCCCTAGAGTGCTGTGTCTCCACACACACCCCTGAGGACCCCCGGTATACCCCCCGGGTAGGGGTGGAGAGGGAACCCCCCGTGCTTACCTCTCCAAACCAGCATACTGTGTGTGTACACGTAGAGCCAGCACAGCGGAGTCTGTCCTGATGAGCCTGGAGATGTCCCCAGGGAGATGTCGTCACCTAGGAGTTACCGAGGTGTTTTTCCTGTTTCTTCCTCCCCCTGACATTGGTGTGCAATGAGGGGCTATGGGCTAGGAGGCATGCTGAGATGTATCTCCTGCTCCACCCCTCTGCTGATATCCACCCAATTCCCTTACTGCTCTCCACCTTACTGCGCCATCCACCTGGGCTCCCCTAGGTGGTGGAATTGCAGCAGGAGCCTGCAGTTAACCACCCTGGAGAAGGAGAGCTGCCATTGGGTGGTATATCCTTCTCCACCCTGGCTGACCCTCGGTGACCCGTGCTTGTTCCCCTAATCCGGGTCGCCGGCGTGGTGTGAGGTGTGGCATCCAACACCTCAACCCTCAGTGCCACCAGGCCAGCTTCATGCCCATTTTCTAAGTGCAATAATACTCTCCAGGGTGGGCAGTATGGGCAATACCAGACCTTCCAGGGGCTATAAGGCCCTCCGCCCTCATTGCACCCCTGGGTGGTCCAGTATTGCCCAATTCTTCCCACCCTGTCGAGTATTATTGCTTGCTTACCACACCACCAGAAGGGAGATCAGTGGGTCCATGGCTTGCCACCCTGAAAATTTTAGCCAAAAAGCCCTAACTGTTTAGGTGCAGTGGTGTGGCAAAGAAATGGTATTTTTGGGTGCAGTAGTGTTGCAAAATGCAACAGCACAAATGCGACAGTGTCATGATTTGCGAAAGTGTTACAAATGTACTGTCATGATTTGTGACACTGTGAGGGACCTGATTAAAAAAATAATAAATAAAGAAATAAAAAAGTATTTCTAGGGGTCCTAGAAAAAACAGTAACACAGACTGCATCGTTCCTGAAGATTTCAGACCAGATAGGCAGACAATGTGGGCTGTAGCCTAAAGCAAAAAAATTTGCACTATAGTTAGGGCTGCCCGGCCACTTCTATGTTAAACCCAACATTTTGCGCTTTAATAACTTTGTAACTTTATGATGGATTTGCATGACAATTTGCATGCGTGGAGTGGCACCATCAATATCTGGATTTGTCAAGTTGCATTATAGTTGGATGAGCAGCTGCAGAACACCAAACGATGCATAATAATGGGGGGGGTCGCATTTCTTTCCTCGGGGCTACATCCCATACGATTTGTCCGTCTGGTCTGAAATGTTTAGGGAAGATGCAGTCTGAACCACTGATGTGTCTTTTGAAGATTTGGTGAATAAATATTAATCCGTTCAAAAGTGATTACAATTTTAGTTTTCCCATTATCGCGAATGGGGAAAAAAATGTACCTCTCTAAAGCTGCTGCCAGTACATTTTACTGTCGCAGATGCCCTTTTTACTTCATGCATTGGCCATCTTGTTTTCAGTTAGTGATGCACAAAAATGGCTGTAGTTTAAATTTGGGTGCCCCTAGGTAAACGCAGACAGTTGTATTTACCTACTCTGGGCCTGAGAAACACACTATAGCTGTTATTTTGTGGCGACCCCCCCAGAAATGCCTTTTCTTCTATCATGCCCTCCGTACTGTCACAAATTGCAACATAACATGAACACTTTCGCAAATCGTGAAAGTGTCATTTGTGTTCTTTTGCAAATTTTTGTGAAACTGTCACAATTTGCAATGCTACTGCAGCCAAAAACAACAATTATTTGTCACTGTACTGCACTTGATCTGTTGGGGCTTTTGGGCTGCAATTCACAGGGTGGCAAACCCTGGTTTCACAGATGTACCTTTTGGTGGTAAAATCTACAATGCTTCCATAGTTACAGCATTATGAAGTTGAGAAATATAGTTGCTACGGTTACTGAGATATTGCTGAATAAGTGTTGCGAGGGTTCCTTTTCAGTACTATGGGGCTGCTGTGTGGCTCTGTACTTATGTGTGAGTGCAGGGCCCAGGGGACCCATGCTCCCACATACACATACCATTATACAAAAAATGGGCAATGTGAAGGGAGCGCAGGGCCTGGAGGGCCCGTGCTCTCTCAAACACACACCAGTTACAGTACACTTTCTCAAAAAGAAGGGAAATTCATTGCAAAAAACTTAGTTAATGCATCAGTTAGGGTTGATAGCACAGCAACAAAAGAATGGAAATGTTATGTTAGGGCTACCACCCCACCCCCCTCCAAACATCAACAAGGTGTTCCATGGGGTCATCAGGCCTAACTCTCTCCCCAATCTCCTATACTACAGCATCCCAGCTTGTTTGCACATGGAATGGGGTGAGAATTGGGCCTGACAACCCCATGGAACACCCTGATGTCTGTTGGTGTGTGGAGGGTGGAAGGGGGGTGGGGGTGGGATGGTAGGGGTGGTAATCCAAACATCACATTTCCATACTTCTGTTGCTGTGCTATAAACCCTAACTGATTGGCTTCATTGGTGACTGGGGTTCCACCTGGAGGGACACCAGCCTATACTGGTAGGATGGTCTGCATCTGTCCAGGAAGGGAACAAGTCTTTTGAGCAATCGGTTTAAATGCTTCATTGGCAAGCTTTTAAACTAGTCAAGGGGGGCACTGATAAGCAGCAGGAAAATCCCAGCCTCTCCCTACAAAACAGGGTACTAAATGAGAAAAAAACCAAGGTAGAAAGGTCAGTGGGGGATGCTGCAACAGAAGGTAAAGCCATCAAAAAATGGAAAGCAATGAGTACCAATGCCTGTAGTCTGAGTAACAAGCTTCCTGAATTAGTGGCCTTGATGGAGGAGGAACATCTGATATCGTGGCAGTCACAGAAACATGGTACAACACAAAACCATGACTGGGACGTAAACATACCAGGATACACTATCTACAGGAGGGACAGAGAGGGTAATAGAGGAGGAGGAGTAGCTCTTTACATAAGGGAAGGAATCAAAGCAGCAGAACAAAAGGGAAAACAGGGAGGAGAAGAAGCACTGTGGGTAAATTTGGAGAATGGCAATGGCACCACAATCCACACAGGGGTTGTATACAGACCCCCTTCTCAGGGGGAGGAAATGGACAAGGAAATGATAGAAAGTATACTTAGTAAGGCAGAAAAAGGGGAGATATTGCTGATGGGTGATCTGAATATGCCAGATGTTAACTGGAGTGCAGTTGCAGCAGCCACTTCGAAGAGTGGGATTATTCTAGATGCCCTACAGGAGGCATGCCTTAGACAACTAGTATTGGAGCCCACTCAAGAGGGCACAATCTTAGACCTGGTTCTCTCAAATGGAGATGAAGAGAGGATCACAGATCTAGAAGTGGGTAGCCATCTGGGAACTAGCGACCATCGAACAGTATGGTTCACAATAAACACAGCAGTAGAGTCAAGCCATACAAAGGCAAAGGTACTGGACTTTAGGAGGGCTGACTTTGCCAAAATGAGTGAGTGCCTAAGGAATGCACTAGCAAATGAGCAGGAAGGAGGGGTGGAAGAACAATGGGGAATAATAAAAACTGCCATCACAGAGGTAACTAGCCTTTGTGTGAAGCAAATAAACAAAACTAAATGATGTAAGAAACCACTATGGTTCTCAAAGGAAGTGGCAGTGAAGGTTCAAGAGAAAAAGAAAGCTTTCAGGAAGTACAGGGAATCACGGAAGGAGCAGAACAGAGAACTATATCAGTTAAAGCAAAAGGAAGCTGGGAAGGCAGTCAGAACAGCAAAGGCCCAAACTGAGGAAAAGATAGCCAACTCAGTTAAGAAGGGGGATAAAACCTTTTATAGGTACATCAGGGAGCGAAGGAAGACCAAGGGAGGGATAGTGAGGCTTAATAAAGGGGGGGGGAGGGTAGGCAGAGGTGACTGTGAAAAGGCAGAGATGCTAAACAAATATTTTTGCTCTGTATCTACAAAGGAAGAGGGGGAGGTACCTAAAGCAAACAGTAGAAACACTCTGGATACAGAAGTTGATACCAGCCCATTTACAGAAGAAAGGGTTCTGAAAGAACTCTTAAAACTGAAGGTGGACAAAGCAATGGGGCCTGATGGGATTCATCCCAGAATTTTAAAAGAACTAAGGGTGGAATTAGTGACACCACTGACTACCCTGTTTAACAAATCATGGGAGGATGGGGTGGTACCTGAGGACTGGAGGAGGGCAGATGTGATTCCCCTTCACAAAAGTGGGAGCAAGGCAGAAGCAGGAAACTACAGACCTGTTAGTTTAACCTCAGTGGTAGGGAAAATGATGGAATCACTTCTGAAGGAAAGAATTGTCGAGTATCTAGAGGCCAGAGCAGTGGCATAGTTTTTTTTTTTTTTGGGGGCAAACTAACCAAAAATCCTGATTTTTGTGTACCATGACATGAAGAAGGGTGGGGGTCCTGGGCACTCAGAAACCATGGGTTATAAAATGCATTCTGGTTTGTGCTAGTTCTAATTTAATACCTCACTAGTTATTGCATTTTGATGTACATTTGTCCCAGGTTCAAACAGAAGCACAGGTAAGAAGGTCAATAAGTTCTCACGAAGTACTTTATGTAAGTAAAAGAAACAAGAGACAGTTAATTGTTGGCCTCGTATTTTTATTTTGGTAATTTTCATATTAACTGTCTTAAGAGATCATAATAGTAATTTGTATCGTGCAATGTTTAATATTTTTGAAACATACCAGTTCCTTTATTTGAAAGTGCAAAACACAGTTTAGCAAAACACACCCACAGGACCATCATCACAATTCCTATAATGTTACTATTGAAAGCAGTATTACTAGGCCAATTGCCAGTATAACTAATTACATATTAGTTTAAAAAAAACTTTACATTTCAAAATTGTGGTATTGGATACCCAATTTCAGAAGTTTGTTATTGGATACCCAGTATTCTGATATACTTTTGAGCTTTTTGTTAAGCTAAAATAATTTTGTTGCTTTTGTATTTACCCTGAATCCCCAACTGCTCAGCAGATGCAGTCTGCAGCTCTGTCCTTTCATGGTGCCATATCATTACACGATATAATCAACATTCCAGGTCAATGAGATGAATGGCATGGAATGGTAGTGTGTGATGTAACACAATGTCTTAGACATATGAAAATCAAAAGCAATGACTGGTTTGGAGAGTGGAATTCAATGTAGATCAGAGGGCAGTAGGGCTCCCTAAAGCGACAGTATTTATCAAACATTTAACAAAGCATATCATAATGCATAACCGGCATGGAAAGGAAGATGGAGCTTCCTACAAGAGCTTGCTAAGCTCAGGGTGGACAAGGCAATGGGACCTGATGGCATACATCCCAGGGTACTTAAGGAGCTAAGGGTGGAACTAGAGAGCAATCAGCAGAACTGTTTAGTGAGTCTCTGAGCTCAGGAGAGATCCCAGAAGACTGAAGAAGAGCTCATGTGATCTCGCTCCACAAGAGTGGTAGCAGGGAGGAGGCAGGGAACTACAGGCCAGTCAGTCTTACCTCTGTAGTGGGCAAGAGTATGGAGGCACTCCTTAAGGAAAGGATAATGCAACACCTGGAATCCATAGGGGCACAGGATCCAAGACAGCATGGATTTACAAAAGGTAGATGCTGTCAGACTAATCTCATAGATTTCTTTGACTGAGTAACCAGAGTGGTGGATCAAGGAGGAGCAATTGATGTCACCTACCTTGACTTCAGCAAAGCTTTCAACACTGTTCCACATAGAAGATTGATAAATAAGCTGGGTAGGCTCAGGGTGGGTCAGAAGTTGGTCAACTGGGTGGCAAATTGGTTGACAGGTAGAAAACAGAGTGTGGTGGTCAATGGTATACATTCAGAAGAGATGCAAGTCACAAGTGGGGTACCTCAGGGATCAGTCCTGGGGCCAGTCCTCTTCAATATCTTCATTAGTAACTTTGTAGATGGAGTAGAGTGTAAGGCTTGTCTGTTTGCAGACAACACCAAGATCTGCAACAGGTAGATGATCCACATGGGGTGGGCAGAATGTATAGGAGTTAGATGATATTTGTATATTTAACTTCCCTTCTATCTGCCTTTCCATGCCAGTTATGCATCTTGAATCCTGATATGCTTTGATAATTTTTTGATAAATAAAGTGGCTTTGGGGTGCCATACTGCACTCAGATCTACAATGAATTCCACTCTTTGAACCAGTCATTGCTCTTGATTTTCATACGTCTAAGACATTCTGTGATATCGCAGACTCCCGCTCCATGCCATTCATCTGATTGTTCAAGTAGTATGGAAAGACAGAGATGTAACAGCTGAGCAGAGGGGGATGCAGGGTAGTCACACAACTAAGACAATTAGATTATTACTTTAACACAAAGATCAAAGCAAGGTATATCAGAATACTGTGTATCCAATAAAAGAACTGGAAAGCATCTGTATGTTAAATATCAAGAGGACACTGTGCAAAAGAAAGTTAAGTCATGTCCCCTATTTTATGGGCCTCACCAACATGGCCCTTGGTTAAACTGTGTGTACCTCCTATCCCCCCCATGTTTCAAATCTTAAATGATGATACGCTAAACCTATTTGTCACACACCCTCAATTCCCCTAGGAGGTATCCCACCTAAAGAGAAGGAAATTGAACTCTCCCTCTGAGGATTAAGCCCTACCACATCTATCAGACAGATTGACTTGCTCAATCTTCTGCCATCAACCCAAAACCCTTAAAAGTATGCAACCAGAAGATATGGTGCTCTGAATTAATAAAATGTTTTACTTGCATGAATCAGAGAAATTCCTTGTAGCAGTAAAACATCAAAGTTGCAAGACTCCCAAACATTATCTGGAGGGACCTCTGTACACAAGACTGTAAACTACCAGTGATACACATGCTCTTTTTATAAACCTGAAATGCTAGCCCAGATAACAGAATGAAAATAGTGTAATACAAGTGCATTTATCTTCTGTACTATAGTAAAAGGAGCCATTGCACAGTGTCAGTGCATGAATCACATTGACAAGACAGTAATTCAAGTAATAGCATAAAAAAAATTGTCTTACAACTACATCAGCAAGAGTTGATCATAACAGAACTTCTCTTTAGATTTTTACATTAGTTTTCTGTGGCGTAGGCATATGTGGCAACAGCTTAGGTTACAGGACTTCATTATTGTCCACATTTCATAATAGTGTTATAGGGCAAGAGTGACTATGGTGTTGTGCTTCAAATATCATTAGTGGAAGATACCTGGATGTGTTTTCAACAAAGTGTAGGGCATCAAATGTTATAATATGAATTACGTAAGAAGTCAGCATAACAGTACATCTTCAATCTAGGGGATCTCGGTCACCACCAGGTACCACCATCATAGGAACCAGTACAAATCAATGACAGGTAGGAATAGGTAAGTTTATGGACATGCAGCATCCATGGTTAAGAGTAACATTTTAGGCACCTGCACAAGCAAGGATCTCCTTAATCTTAAGACAGAAGACCTTGTAATGTTAACCTGTTAAAGGACTTTACTATAAGCTTAATACAAAAGTCCTCCTTGCAGCGCAGTCGACTGCAATGCTTTTGATGCTGGATGGATCTCCATAAACTTAAGACAGGAGACTTGTGATGACCGGGCCAAGCAAGGAAGAAAAATCTGCTTAAACTTAAGACAGAAGACCTTGTAAGCTGAATCTGCTAAAGAAATCCATTATAAGCTTAACACAAGAGTCCTCTTTGCAGCACAGACAGATGTGGTGAACAGACTCTGTGAAATGACTCCATTAGCTTAAGACAAGAGCCATTGTAGCACTGGCCTTCAAAAAAGCAGCATGTGCTATTGAGTAAACATCCAGAGTTATGATTTGTTAAACTCTGTGGTGTGTTGATGTTTTACAATGTCAGCCATTTTAATGGTGAAAATTTCTGTGATGATGCCCATTTACAGATTGGTGAAAATTGCTAAGGTGGGTGGTACCTGATGGCCGAGAATACCCCTGAAGATCTATGTTTTGACATCAGTAGCACACTTAATATACTTCAACAAGTGACTGTGCTTGCCGCTATGTTCTTCTCCCTGTATAGTCATGCTGATTGAACAAGTTACCAAGACAACAGGGATACAGTCTTGTGAAGCAGCTATGAAATGGGGAAGAAAAATGATCCTGTTTCTACCCTTATGGACAATGTACAGACAGTATATATCTAGTTGTTGCAGTCAGTTTGTTGAATCCTTTAAGTGAGGTTCAGTAGTATTACAACACTATCGGCTGTTGCACCTCTAATTCAGAATCATTCTTCTGTGTTTTTTTCTTGTCAAACGCATCAATTACTTGATGAAAAGTCAACTTGCTCAGCAATGTCCCTTTCAATGCTTAAAAAGTGCCAATGATGACAGTCTCTTCTGCCATAGTAGATCTTAAATAATTTTTAGAATCACGGAGTTTGCTAAATGTGCGTTCAGCCTTAGCGGTGAGACACTGAAATTGTACCGAAAATACGATACAGTATTCCTAGGTTTGGATATGCATTCTGGAGATCATTATCTTTCACAAAGCATAACATTGAACATACTGTCGATGGTGTTTGACTCGGAGAGCTCTTCATGAAAGCACAAAGCTGTTTATACCTGACTGTGCTGCATCACTGTCTATATTCCTCTGAGTAAGCTGAAATTAGGTTCAGAAGACTTTCGCTATCATTAAAATGACTGGTAACAGACAACCCAAAACATTTAACTGTATTATGAAAGTCATTAAATCTCTCTTGCATTTCTGTTGCGACTCTATCATAGATTGTATAGAATACAGTAGTCCTGAAATGCAATGCAGGATCATGTGTCTGCTCATCTTGTGCTTGTTCACCGGGCATACATTTGCGGCGTCTTTGTCTACTTACTTTGAACTCTGTGTCTACCTCATTGTCTTCTGCAAATTTAGTTGACAAGTTAATCAGATCATTATAATGATCAATTTGTTCTGTTTTGCTCAAATAGTTTCAAACATGAAGCGACCATGGTTGATGCTATGATGACATCCATTGTTTCACTTTGCAAGTACACTGACAGGCTATTAACCGAGTGTAAAATTTCTAGCCATATGTGCAGCATTAGTACAAATTCAAATTTTTGTATGAACTCAAGTAGAGCATGTGCATCACCTACATTTTTAGCTGTCCTTTCCTTTGCCGAATTCTCTCTAATGCTAATATCAAAGCTGGGTAAGTATCTTTCAGTGTCCTGACAGCTTCGTATTTGCAATACCACCTAGTCTCACATAGACGTTGAAGTCGCCTAGGGCCAATGTTCAATTCATGCTGAGCTTTATTAAATATGTCTAGACGAGGCTGACTGGAAGTGATAAAGGTGTATACTTTCTCTATATAGCCAAAGAAGGTAACTGCCTCTGTACACACATTACAGCTATCTGCAAGCACCAGATTAAGCTTGTGTGCATAGCAGTGAACATATAAAGCATGTTTGTTTACTTCTTTTACACGGGTTTGCAAACCAGATACTGCGCCAGACATGTTTGCTGCCCCATCGTATGCCTGTGAGCGAAGGTGGGCCATATCAAGTCTCAAGTCTGTTAAGGTTTTTTTTAATACCTCAAATAGATGCACTGATGATGAATTCTCAATATTTTTAAAAAGTAGGAATCTCTCCTGAATATTAAAGTTATGATCGATGAAGCATACACAGAATGAAAGTTGATCAATATGAGAAATATCAATGGTTGAATCAAGAATGATCCCAAAGTATTTGGAATCACGCACTTCACTGGTAATGTGGTCTAAAACCACACTTGAAAGAGCGGATATAAAATCATTTTGTATATCTGGACTTGGATAACTCTGCTTCCCTTTAGATTCACTCAGGTGTTTTAATGCCTACATCCTTGCCAATAACTTTTGCAAGTTCAAGAAAGTTCCCCTCGTTCTGGGTGTTACTAGAGGACGAGGAATTCAGACATGAATAAGAAGACCTCATGGCCACGGAGAAAGGAAGATTTTGTTTTGCAAGAACTAATGCAATATCCAATAGTCAGGTACAACTTCTCTGTTATGCTGGACCTGAAGTAGAAAGGTTGTAAATGTGGGTTACATAGAATCTGCCACTGTTAAATTGTAACACCTACTGTACATACAAACTTTAAAAAGGTATTATGACTTGTTTGGGTCTAATTTTGGTTGTGTGTATAGGCTATAGGTCAGACAGTTTTTGTTTGATATGACAAGCCAAACTTAACCCAGACCATAAAGATATGACATGACATGATGCACATGACTTTGCTGGCAAGGGAATTGAGTTTCCTTGCAGATGAATAATAGACTGAAAGAGAGTGAGTGACTGTCTGTGAATGGTCAAATTGTGTCACTGTTCTGATAGTCTGTCCCAGCTACAAATGTACTATGTTTGTCCCATAACCCAGCACCCCAATAAGTATGTGTCTTCCTTTTAGGAAGCAATGTATATGGAAAATATTGCTGTACAGAAAAAAAAAGTGCAGTAGTTACAGCTGCTGCAATGTACGACAATGCAGTCTGAGTTAGTGCACAGCACATTACACTAACTTGCTAATAATGCCTTGACTGTAGCCCTCCTCACTCCACAGACATGCAACATGTTACAAAATCGGATGTATGCATGTTTAATGTGCCCTATTGCTGATCTAGGTAAGCTTGCAAACTTTCACGCAGTTAACATCTGTCACTGCCACTTCACCATCACAAGTTAAAATATGGCAATTTTGAGTTTATTTCCAAGTTGCTTCATGGTGAGCAGCGCTAATTATTAGATGTGTAACACTTACTTCTCCCTCCTTCTAGGTTGAAAAAGTGCAATTCGTTGTTCAGAATTACAAACTGGCTACCTTTTTTAATACCATTATACAACAGGGAATGCAAGAGATGTTAAGTAAATGGATATAATTCACAATGGTATATGTTTGAGCTGTTTGTACGAACCATTTTGTAATAGCTCACTTAGCAAGGCATAAGAGTAGATCTTTGAGGGGATCTTATTCCCCATCGGGTACAACCGTGGGAACTTTTTTGTCAGAATGGTAATCCACACAGAAGATTTCCAGCAGTACATCTGTAGTGGAATGGCACAGGAGAAAAATGGAGCAAGGCTTACGCCCCAGATATATGAGGAGAGACAGAGGGACAAACTAAATAAAAAAAAAAAAAAAATCATGAACAGGACCCCCAAGAAAGGGAACAGTTGTAGCGAAAGCGTACCTAATGCCCGAGATCCCCTCAAATATCTACTATAAACGGTAACTTTGAATTCTTACATAGTTGTTCTGTTGTATCTCAGTCATCAGACAGTACAATAGGAATGAGTAGTAAGCAGTGACAGGGCAGGAATCATATTTATCTGACTGTGAGGCTTGCACTATTGTAACTTAACACAAGAGCCTGACATGTAAGCACCTGCTCAGTCAAGGTTCTTCTTAAACTTAAGACAGAAGACCTTGTAAAATGAACTTGAAAGACAAGGACTCCATAAACTTAAGATATGGAGTCCTTGCAGCACAGCAGCACCAAAACAAAGGAGTGGCTGCTGATGCATCCATTAAGACTGGAATATGTGGTGAAAGTGTTGTGTCTTAAATTACGGTGTTGGCTCTGCTGCAATGGGCGGTGTGACTTTCCAGTTACCACAGTTGTGATGCTGAAGATGTTGTTTTGATTATCATACACAGACATTAAAAGATCTTACTTGACGAGAGCACTCTTGCAGGGGAGCAATTACATATTGGACTGATGCGGCGAGTGCTCAGTGTCCCGTAAAGATTTCAGCTAGCAGTCTTTGGCGGTACCGCCCCATGTCAGGTGACCGATGTCATACAGCGTCAGTATAAGGAGGTAGTCCCATGCACGGCCCTGTTCTGCCCAGCCAGACCACGCTCCCGCCATTGCCCTGACTCTGGCAATGGGTCCGCTAAGTTGGACATCGGGTCCTCCAATGCCCGCCCGGACTACGCCAATAAGTCAGATGTTGGGCTGCCTAATGACCATGCGGTGGCCGAGCCGACACAGGACCCTATTGTGTCCACCATTCCCGGCTCCCCGCAGCCTTCACTGTCCTTCGGGGACCCTGGGTCTCCTCAGCCTGATCCCGGGGATTTCTCCCCTCTTTCCCTGGGTGATGCCAAGGATCTTTCTGCACCTCTGTCAGGTCTCCCTCCCTCCACTGGGTGACATCCCTTCATGGATGCCGCCCCCACATCAGGCCTGCCTCCTCTCAGGCCTCTTGTTCCAGGCCTGCCTGCTGGGCACCCTGCCAGATCGTCTGCCCTGGCATACCTCCTGGTTCATGGGTATCAAACCCTGTCATATCCAACGCAGTCATACCCAGGTCCGCAGTACATGGTGCCTCATTACCCGATGCCGGTATCAGTCCAATATGGAATTACCTACTATAAGAACCTCTCTAGAAGATCTACTGTTACGGCAGTTCTTATGTACTGTACTTTTACTGTGGTACCCGATGACTGAAATATCCGTGATAAAAATAAGTTAAGACAAGAGAATTCTAACCACATACCATGACAAGGATCTTCTTAGACTTAAAGACAATACCTTGTAAACTGGTTTGTACCTGTCAAACAAAGGACTCGATTAAGTTTAAGACAGAAGTCCTTACAAGCACATCATGACATTACAATTTCTCTCTATCTAAGCCACCATGAAGAAAACTGCTACTTTTTACTGTCATACCTGTCTACTGAAAGCTTCAACTGCTCTCTGTTAACTGTGCTACCAGTTTTCAGTCTGTATCTGGTCATCAGTAACTCTCTGACTGACTCTTTGTGGACTGTGGCTTGCTCGTGTTGTTAAAGCTTTTGGTTGCTTTTTTCCAGTTTGAAAGCCATAATTTGGATCAGCAAAAGCTGGCTCAAACTCTTTCCGAGAATGTTTTGCAAATAGCCAACAGGGGTAGCAGAATGCACATCGTTTCCTAGGAGAAAATATTAACCACACTCTGTAGTGTTTCATTCCGTTTTTTAAAGTGTTATAATACCATTCACGCTGAAACATTCGTTTGCAATTTTTCTTTCTCAAAGCGGTAACTGTCGCTGCAAACTCTGGCTGGCATGGTCCCTTCTGTAATATGTCTCTAATTACATCAGTACTCATGTGACGGTTTATATAGAGCAGGTTCTGTTGAATATTTGCCTAGCTGATCTACTGAAATGTCACCACCATCATCAAGTGCTTGGTAAGCGGAAGTGGGCTGTGTGGCCTGTGTTTCATCATGGTTGTTAGTCGTCACATTCAATATCAGAATGTGACATAACTTCACAAGGACTTTGTACATCAACATTTGAACAATCGGCATGCTCAGATATGCCATGGACCAAGGTTTCTGGTGCAGATTTCGAGATGACATCATACATCTCAAAGGTTGCTACTGCAGAAGACAAATTACCATTATCGACAGATTCGTTCACTATATCATGTACCATATCACCAGATAGACAACTTATTTTTGATTGTGGTTCCCCGATATCTTCCGCATCACAACTTCCCTGTGAAGAGATGGATTTGTTTGACTGCAACAACATAGATATATCCTGCCAGCCCTTTTCTTTTACTGACTTTCCTGAATGCTTACTGCTAGTATGTGCTCCTAACCTATCTCTTCTGATTGTTATATTACAATATGAGCAAACTGTTTTTTCTTTAGGCCAAGGGGTTCTTTTCAACATCTTGGCTTTGTTTCCAAGTATGATTTCAGTCACAGTTGCAGTGTGATTACTGTACCAAGTGGCTAGCAATGAATCTATCAATTAATAAAAATATTCAGCTGAACACCTACATTACAAACAGAAGTATTACTCCAAAAAACATTTTGAAATACAGAACATTTGTGATACGGAATACTTAGTAGTGGTCAGCAGGATGCAAACTAGAGTCATCACCGATTAACACTGGGCAGTATATAAGTACTGTGTAACCTGCCTAGTTAACAGTGGTCATCATATAAGTCACAAACAAGCAGGATACAGTTATGAAACATCCAGACTGGAGAGTAATGCTTGGGATGTTGGACCTCCATAAACTTAAACAGGAGACTTGCTGTGATGGGATGGCCAGTCAAGGACCTTTTAAATTTAAGACAGAAGGCCTCTGTAAACAGAAACTGTCAAAGGACTCTCTTTAAGCTTAAGACAAGAGGCCTATACAAATAACTAACTAAGTAACACTGGTCGGCCAATGCATGCATATTTTGAACAATTGTACAAAACAAATTAAAATTTTACTTTGGCTGCATCTTATTAGCAGAAATAACATTGCTAATTAAGCAGGTGTCCAACCATGTTATGTACTGAAAGTCTTATTTTGGTGGACACTGGCCTACTTCAAATTTTGATTGACTGTTCTTGGTATTGACCACACTGCATTTTTCTACAACATGACAGGTAATTGTAAATCATGTAAAGTTCGACTTGCGTGAGCCAATCAGATTAAGATGATTTTGGAACATTCAAGTAGGACTGGAAAAACCTCTTCTGTCTTCATAGGTTGATCGCTGAGGTTTTGGTTATTCTGAATTATCAAGGTGACACAGACATCTCCCACGTCAGTCCTTCTCCCGGACCTTCAGATGGACATCTGTGGAGCGAAAAAACATATAGATTAGCATTACATGATACTTATCTCACTAAGTGTACTATTTCTTCGTTCACTTTAATAGATGCCCACCCTTTCGGGTATTATTGCTTCATATAAAACAGTGGCACAGGTAACAGTCCCTAGTGGAATGAACTACCAGAAAGGTGGTATCATGAAATATGTCTTTTGTCAACAGCTTTAAAAGGACATGGGACAAGTGACAGTGGAAAGCACATCATTGGGATACTGACACCCCCACCATAACCAGGCAGAGCGCACAGAGAGAGTGGAAATCGGGGCTCATTGCTCACTGTTGCTGTCTCTCTTTCATGTCCTTATCAGCAGGGGCCAGCCTTAGCTAGGTGCAAACTGTGCTCCTGCGCCTTGGGGGCCCATACTTTTACCTTGAGGAAGCAAAACACATTTAAGAATGCCTAAATTTTGTTACAAATGAAAATGTTTAACAGCTAATCAAAGAGGAAGATAACACTTTTACTGCTTTAAAAGGTGGGATCAGGCTCAGCTCTGCTGCAGTGAAACAGATTAGGTTAAGCAAGTGCTAATGGCTATACGTTACACCTCCCAGGCTAACTGCTTTCACAAACAAAGGGCTATATTGACAAGAGAACTTGTTTATAACCATGACATTCATCTGAAACAATGAAATATATGACAAAATCTGTTTCAAAAGTACATGAGCACTCAAAATCAGGGATCTATCTTAACATTGTTCAGTGCCGACACTGAACTGCAGCTAAAAACATTTCTGACTGAAAAGAGAAAGAAAAAATGAGGAAACATCCCATATGTCAGCTTCGATTTAGACTTTATAGAAACACTAAGTAATTTTGCCATTCTATTTGTCACTGAACCTCTGTTACATCTCACAACAGAAACCAGTAGCACAAATACAGTAACAAACAACCTTATAATAGGCGACCCTAAGTTAATGTACAAGTTCGGGTTCCCGGGGAAGGTACTGAGCATTCCACAGGACACTGTTCTCCTATGGGAGACTACTCATCCCCACTGCTATGCTGCCCACCTGGATGAACATGGGTGGCAGTGCAGCTAAGGACATCAGGGAGGGAGGATGGGATTTGGGTGCAACAGCACACCTAAGCACGCATGCACATCAATAGATCCCCTCTGGGTGCTGATGTCCTCGGGGACAGTGGAAAACAAGGAGAATGGACCCGTGCATCCGAAGATGAAGGGCTGCCATGCAATGCAGGATCCCCCTCCACTGCCTGACCCGCCACTCATACCTCCCAACAAAACTAGAAGCTTGAGGGTAAGCTCCTTCCACTTCATCCCCAGCTGGGGTGAACAGCCAAGGCTCCATGGAAGAAGGAGGTAGTATCCAAGTTACCTGTACCTGTGATTATTGGAAATGACTTTCCAGGATTTACTGAGATAATCAAAGATGGAGTAAATCCTAATGTTTCAGCAGCTGTGTTGACAAGAGCTCAACCAGAAAATCTCAGATGGTGGGGGGGCTCTTCTTTTCATTGATTTTGATTCAGACTTGTTTGAGCACAGCTTTAAGAATTGGAAGTCCAGGAAAGAAAAGACTACCTGAAGAAACAGTGGCAACAAAAAAAACAGATGAACATAAGGGGTTAATATACCAAAATGCTGAAACTAAACTAATAACGGATTGTGATTTTCTTTCAGAGCAAGCTAACAAAGTTTCTTTCCACGGTTATTTTAAGCAGCTGGGGTGAAATTTAAAACAGGGTGATTAGCTATGAGAAAAAGGCAGTCTTTCTGTTTTTGTTATATTTGTCTTGTATAACTCTTAATTTACAAACAGTAATATTTTCAGAACTTCTTGACATTTTTTTACTGATTGTTGTGGTGCAGCAGTGTATAATTTCAGATTGTTTAAAACATTTGGTTATATTACTAAAGGTTTTCAATTTGCTACGCATTACTTGTAGTGTGTATCTGAGTGTGTGTGCGATGCGTGCCAACAAATCAGACACCTTTTATTGTGCCACAGAATAATTGCAGCAGTGTGAACCTGCTATCCACTGCACCTGCATGAATTTGTTTATGCTGCTTTGTGGTATCTTTACTGGTAGTGGACTGGTACTGCCATGCACTACCCTCCCCCCACACTGGCAAAAGGTATTCTTTTCCCCATTTGGATTTGTGACTTGTGAGCACTGGTTAGGTGGTGTTGTGCCTTTGCATCTGCATCTCTTGAGTGCGCAGCACAATCTTACTCTGTCTGTGCATTTGCAGGACACCATTAATTCTGGTAGACTTTGCATTTCTTTGTTATGCTCTCATTTCACTTCAGTCCACATGGGTAATTTTCTGGACACAAGACAGTAGCATTTTGGGGACGCACATTAATTCTTGTGACTGTGTGTGTGTGTGTGGGGCTGCCAATATTGTTGTCACTACGCCTTACTTCGCATTAAGGTGAAATGACAATGTGAAGTAATAATTACAAGGCAAAGTGAGCCTTCTGTATTGGCCACTCCATGTAGCAGAGTGACAATGCGAAGTGCCCACTTTGCAGGCACTTCACTGGCATAATTTAAATCAGCTGCATCTCTAGTAGTGAGGGGTACAGGGAGGTAGGTAGCGACTGAATGGGTAAACTGTAAATATGTATACTGTTGCTTTAATTGTCAAACTGCATAGTGACTGTGTTTCTGCTTGCTGCATAAGAAAAAGCACTAGTTTGGCATCTGGCAGTATAGCCCTAGCCATTACGGGAGCTGGGACTGAGTATTCAGAGCTCAAAGATTTGCCACGACTGACTGCTGCCCACAGAAAGGTGAGACTGTTTGAACCCACATCTCTACATTATCCAGCTAAAATAAATGTAACATATTCTTGTTAACTTGGCTTTAGCTAAAGAAAAATCTTGTCTAAATGGTGTGTTTTGTTTTGTTTGTTTACTTTTCTGAGTGATACTGATGGTTTATGCCAAGCACTGTTCATACCTGCACATTGCTCAGTGAATGTTCCTCTTGAATAACTCTTGCAATGCTTTTCTCAAATTACATTTTGTTCTACAAAAGAAACATGCCTTGTCATAAAACCATTTGACATGAGAACTTAACCCCATGGGCTGGATTTGCAAAAAGGCCTGAATACCGCAAGCCCCCTGATGTGCTGAACATATGGCAAATTGGGCTTGTGGCATTCTCCCAGCTGGCTATAAGGATTTTCTAGCTCATGTGCCAATTGCCACAAGTTGGACCAGCTTTTGTGGTCTAGCTTGTGGCAATTCTGAGAGACCTTTACAGAGCTTGCGTCAGATACTGTATTTGGAGCAAGCTGTCATAAATTGTGGAAACTGTTAAAACTGCATCTGAGATTGTAAAAATAGGCAAACTTGCAGAGAAGAAGTTCAGTGCACCACCAGAATATACATGTCATGGCACAGGGTTTGGTGTAAGCCCTGCACCATGCTTTGAAAATCTAGCTCCATGTATTAAAAATATTTACACATGAACTTTAGTTGCTATAGCAAATTTTAAAACTTTGTGGATGGGAAAAATTACTGTATAGAGTATTCATGGACATAGTAAGGATTTGCAACCATGGCAAATTCTAATGATGCTGCTATAAATTCTAGGCAGGTATTTGTTAGTCCCAAAATACTGTAAATGTGTGTTAAAAATTTGCTGTAGCAACCAAATAGCAGCAGACTCTGTCCATGCAGCTGAAGTGTCACCTCAACAGCCCAATCTGCAGTAGGAGATACTGACATACAGCATGAGGCATCATACTATACACATCTGCAAGGGACTGCCACTAACTGTCCGCAATGGCAAGCTAGTTCCAGACCCTCATGAGAAAACAGGGTTGGAAGCCTTTTCCTGTGCAGTACTAGTGACTTTGCAGCCATGTTGGGAAAGGGATTGGGGGTACAATGCATATGGCCTATAGGGCCATGCACAAAGTAGAGTGTTGCAATGCCCACAGCCTGTAAAACCACAACAGTTGGGTGGTAGAAGGAGCTGAAACACTATGACTGCATTCAGTGGATCTGGCAAGAGACTGCAGTCACCATGGGACTATAATGGCAAAATCTGGCAGAGGGGAATGGGGATAAGGAAGGGGAGGTTCCACTGGATGCCAGGGACTTCTAAGGCCCTAGAGAGTAGGTGGGGGCTACTGGGTCCTGTGATGGAACTGGAAAAGCCATGGAACTTACAATCAAGAAGTGGCTTTATAGGTTAGTAGTGGGCAGGGCATGGGGTCACATTGCCAACAACAAAAAACAGAGAGCAATGAATGCCACACCCAAAAGGGCATGTGCTGCAATAATGTTGGGTACAACACTGACAGGACACAAACAGCACACGTCCATAAAAACAATGGTCTTCCTTGTGTATTTGCAGGGGACATTCCCAGACATGGGGGGCTTTGCCCATTACACCCCCTGGAATTTATATAACAAACTTGGGGGGGGGTGGACTTAGGGGATGGGGAAGAAACTCGGGAGGGGGGAACTTTTTTTTTTTTTTTTTAAAACACCCATAAAAGTAGTAGCATGGGAGAACCTGGTGGAAATAAACCATGGTCCCAGGTCTCCCTGTTCCACCATGTGCTGGTGCCTTAGCCACTCTACCATGGGAGCAGTTCAACCAGGCACCCAGAACACTGCAACTTGATCACACCATATGACAGTGTACAGTGACAGGGGTAGCAGTAATTCCCTACCGCTGTTATACCCTGTTGCTGTAAAGTCAGTTAGCATACACAATGTGGTTAATGCTGCTCTGTCTTACATGTGCGGGATTGACCCAGTACCGTGGGCAGGCATGGTGGAAGACTACTGCAGTAGTGCTGTTTCTCTGGGGCTCAGATCATGGCATAATGCCAGTCAGCTGTCGCTATGTCATGCTCAGACCTCTGACATTCACCTGAGGAATGACACAGTGTATGCTGTGGTGAGATAATGACATACCCCCAGTGGTTTGAAGTATAATTCAATGCTGAGTGCTTTCACCACCCAAGAAGTACCATTATCCCACTACAGTGCACCCCCCTAAAGTACCTTATTATCAATATGGTCAGTTTAAGTATGTGTGGGGAACTGCCTCCAAAGGAGCTGGCAAGGGACTGCAATCATCATGGAACTTTCTCAGCAAAATCCAAGAATGGGGTATTGGGATAAGGTAGTGGGGGACTTCTAATGCCCAGTCGGTTGGTGGGAGCCACTTAGCCACCAATGATTAAGCTGGAAAAGCATACATAAATCATAGGATTTGCAGTTATGAAATGATGATGCCTTCAAAATGGAACACACCACTCCTGGTTTCATGAATGACTGTAAGATTTAAAATATAGAACCAGCTCATTTAATTATGAAATTCCTATTGTAGCTGGACCCTGTAGAAAATGATTCTATAAATCTTTTAGACTTTATGCTATCAGTGATTAATAATGATTGACATTAAAACTAGGAAAAATGTTTGCTTTATTGAGTGATTACTAAGTAATTATTAGCCTATATGTACTTTTTCTCCCCAAAACTGGAATCTGTGGATAATGATTTCTGTTTATTAAGGTACAGTTAAGTATCAGATAATTGTGCTACAACAAAGGGAAATTGTTAATATTCCCAAGAATAAGGAATAGAAATTTGCCTTGCTATTCTGAGGAATATACTCTCTGTTCTTCTATTTATTTATATATGTGCACCATTAGTTCTGACATTTGGGATTCTGCAAAGCAGCCAGCAACATGTTGCAGGCTGCTTGCGCCAAAGTGGACTTACACCACCATTTGCACCAAAACTCCCCCAGCAACACAGCGCAAGGGGGTTTATGGCAGCAGCTGCTCCCTATTCTGTAAGGGTAGCTGCCAAGCCCCTGAGTTTTGTATTCTGGAACAACCCTTGAAGGACATCTGTCAAAGTACATTTATACCAGCAATTAGTTGGTGTAAGTGTACCTTGTGTCCCACTGGGGGCTGTGCCAATGTGCCTGCCAGCCCAACCCCATGTACATGTAGTCCCTTCCAATGCCCTGATCTCCCGATATACAATTTAAAATGCCTCACAGGACAATTGGAGCCTCTCCATGCCCCGATCCCATGAAGCACATTTAAAAATGCCCCACAGGGCTAGGACCCCGTCCATGGCATGATCCCCTGATGTAGACTGAAAACTGCCCTACAAGGCTAGGACCCCCCATGCCCCAATCTCCAGATGTAGATTTAACACTGCCCCGAAGGGCTAGTGGACCCCTCCCAAAGTCCCAATCACTGAACCCAAGTCTGGGTGGTATGTCTAAAATAAAAAATCAGATCACCGTTATCCCTTGCAGTTTAGTGGCCCCCACCAGCAGTGTCAGACACCTCCCCCTTGACCTGTAGCCAGCGGCGACTGACACAATACCTCTCACCACCGTGGCCAGATGCTGACTGAACTCTGTATGAGCACATACTTCTGCAAATAGTATGTGCTCAATGAATGACAGCTCATTCATTGAGCATGTACTATTTACAGAAGTACGTGCTCATATGGAGCTCAGTCTGTGGCTGGCTGCAGTGTTGAAAGGTGGGCTGTGCCAGTCACCAGCTGGGTACGGGTGTGGGGAGCAGGGTGGTCTGGTACTGCCGAGTGGGGTTGGGGGATCACTAGACTACCAGGGATAAATAATGGTGATATGATTTTTTTTATTTTAGATATACCGCCCAGAATTGGGTGGTCTCAGGGATCACTGATCGGGGCTTGGGGGTCTACTAGCCCTGCAGTGCAGTTTTAAATTTACATCAGGGGATCAGGGCATGGGGGGTCCTAGCCCTGCAGGGCAGTTTTTAATTTACATCAGGGGATCGGGGCATGGGGGGTCCTAGCCCTGCAGGGCAGTTTTAAATTTTCATCAGGGGATCAGGGCATGAGAGGTCCTAGCCCTGCAGGGCTTTTTAAATGTACTTCAGGGCATCAGGGCTTGGGGGGAGCACTTGTGCTGAAATTGCCACAGGCTTGTGGCAACCTGTATGGACATGTCCTCCATTTGGCATACTGTTCAGGTTGCCGCAAGTCATGGGACCCTGTCTGATAGAGAATTGGGCACAAGATCCTTGGCGTAAGGGTGTTTTGCACAAGTCGCCTTTGGCATGACTTGCACCACGCCTTCTAGAATCTGGCCCCAATGGAGTTTAGTTATTTATTTTCTTTTTTTGTGGTATTCATAATGGTATTTTTATTCTAAAAGTTTGAGATATATGTCAATAATACTGGACTAATGAATATGTTAGATGCATAATCTATATAGATATGCACAATCTAATAAATAAATATATAAACAAAGAATTTTCAGTCATGATTTGAGATGCAGTGAAATTTAATTTGGGTGGTGAAATTCTGTAAAAATTGTGAATTTCACCACACAAAATATTTCATGAAATTCAAGCATTCCACAAAATATTTTGTGGGTGCGACTTGGAGAATTTTGGCAGCGAAATGTGGGATTTCCCCACCCTCCAATCACCAGCCCCATATTTAACAGTTTCCCTGGTGTCTAGTGGCACTCCACCATCCCCATGATCCCCATCCCTATACTGCCCGTAAAAAAAAGATCCCTTCATAAAAACTAGCCAGTGTGAAAACTATGTGGTACATTTATCTGAGCACTCATTGTTATCTCCATAGAAAAGAAAATACAGTACTGAAGATGTGCAGTAATCTGCTGGAGCTGAACGCTGCCAGGGTCTTTTCTTACCGATGGAAATAGCAACCAGTGCTCAGATAAGTGTACCATATATCAGAGTGTTACATAACCACAGAAGAGGTAAAGCATAACATAGCAGCAGTCTTTGGACAAGACAGGCAGGAGATTATATTTACCAAACCAAACCTCATCTTTTACTGACAATAGCAGTCCTCTTGAACAATACAGTGCAGAAAAAATGCAGACATTAATACAGCAGACCCTCCAACATTTTACAGATGAAAATATGTACGTGTGTTGCACTAGGTGTGGGGGAGCACGCACAGTGCATGCTCCCCCCGCAACACACACGCATTTACTTAACCCCTTTTGCCCATGAGTATTCCTTAGGACCTGTTCAGTTATTTTATTTCTAGACTCTCAGGTGGGACATTGCCTGTAAACATGCAGGTGGGTCAAAAAAGAAAAATCATGGCTCTATCATAGACCATCAGATATATACGGGTAGTGCTGCAGCTGGTCACGTCCGTTATGAAGACTGAATTTTCAGATTTATTGACGTTAACAGTATCTTATCTTAGACTATGCAGCTGCTCTGTTTGTTAGCCAGGCTCAGTGTGCACAGCACTGTAGTGAGGGGATCCAGTCGAGTCTCTCCACAGTCACGGATCTAACCGACATCTCAGAGACTACAGACTTAAAGTTAAGCTAAGTCCGTTTAGCGCTGCAAAATTAAAACAGAGCCATGTTTCACAGTACGGGGTGTATTGAGGACAGATGCTGCGGTTGTCTGGACACAGAAGCACCTGACATGCTGATAAATTAATTAAATTTCTTGGTTCAGTTAGTGACAGCGGACTTCGATCATGAGTCTGACAAGATGCTCCAGCCAAATGGGGAAACATCCAGGCTGCAGCAGCACTACTCAGCTGCTTCCAGGGGTCACAGGCAAGCAGGCACTACCAGCGCATGTCACTAGTGTGGTTACCATGGGGACAGGATGGACACTTCCCTCTCAGACCACCATGCACTCACTCACTTCAACAGACATAGTTGGGAACTACAATAATAAAGTATTTTCTCAGGTGGCTGAAATTCTGTACACACTGAGAACTGGCCTTTATCCGGTATCACTGTAAGAAATTCAGTATTGTACTGGACAAAACGGTACAGTTGGAGGGTCTGAATACAGTTAGTAGATGGTCTAATCTTCATGCCTCAATTGCCTACATCCATCTTCAAACTCTAGTTTAGTGACTAGATTAAGACTAGGTTGAAACTCTTTAAAATAAGCTTCAGTGTCGGTTCTTATGAAGCCGTTTTACCCTAGTGTTCCATAGTTAGCCTGTACTATAAGTTGAGAGATACCCATAGTTCTAATCTGTTATATACTGTATATTTGAATTGATTGTCTCTTCTGTGTGGATAGTACCTGTGACTTGCGGCGGTTGTGGTGAGTGTGTTTGGCGTTTTTGTTTGAAGTTCATATGCGGCATGTCAAATCCCTCCTCAGTCACTCAAAGACTACAGAAAAATTGATGGCTAAGACTGCTCTGCTTCTCCTGCCAGCTCTTGCTAAATCAGTATACTGCTTGGTGAATCATGATAGGCTGCTACACATCACGTGCAGCCAATCAGGAATGGCCATATCGAGCGAATCCGCACAAAGGCATTTTTTGTACACTTTTCCTCTCCCCAGGCTTCAGGTCTTCCTGATCCACGGTCCACACAAGTTGGTAAAACGAAAAAAAAAAATGAAAAAAAATAATAAAACTGAGCATTTAAAAGTCCCGGTGACAGTAATATTTCTCTTGGGGAGGGCAACTTGCCCCCCCTGCCCCCCTGCAATCTATGCCACTGGGCCAGAGGGGCACAGGACCCAAGGCAGCATGGATTCACAGCGGGAAGGTCATGCCAGACAAATCTGATAGATTTCTTTGACTGGGTGACCAAAGTAGTAGATCAGGGAGGGGCTGTGGACATGGCCTACCTAGACTTTAGCAAGGCATTTGACACAGTCCCACACAAAAGATTAATATACAAATTAGCCAGCCTGGGAGTGGGTCCCAAAATGACAGTCTGGGTAAAAAATTGGCTGGAGAATAGGACACAGAGAGTAATAGTAAATGGAGTCCACTCTGAAGAAAGGGAGGTTACTAGTGGGGTACCACAGGGTTCAGTATTAGGACCGGTCCTCTTCAGTGTCTTTAAGTGATATTGCAGAGGGACTGGAAGGAAAAGTATGTCTCTTTGCAGATGACACAAAGATCTGCAACAGAGTTGATGTGCAAGGTGGGGTAGAAAGGATGAAAAGGGACTTGGCAAGGTTAGAGGAATGGTCAAATGTATGGCAGCTTAGATTCAATGCTAAGAAGTGCAAGGTAATGCACCTGGGAAACAAAAACCCAGGAGAAGAGTACACAATGGGGGGTGAGATACTAACAACAACAAAAATGGAAAGGGACCCTGGGGTAGTCATATCAGATGACCTAAAGGTGGGCAAGCAATGTGAGAGGGCAGCAAGGAGGGCTGGGGGGATACTGGGATGCATAGGGAGGCATCACCAGTAGAAAACAGGAAGTTGTTATCCCTCTGTACAGACAGCTGGTCAGACCCCATCTGGAGTACTGTGTGCAGTTCTGGAGACCCAGTCTTCACAAAGACATAGACAGGATGGAAGCTGTCCAGAGGAGGGCAACTAAAATGGTGCAGGGCCTGCACTGGAAGACATATGAAGAGAGACTTAAGGAGCTTAATATGAATAGCCTCGAGGAAAGGAGGGAGAGGGAGACATGATAGAAACTTTCAAGTACCTCAAGGGAATCAACAAAGTCCAAGAGGGTAGCATCTTTCAAAAAAGAGGTGTGCAAGAACAAGGGGCACAATTTGAAGACAGAGGGGGGGGCAGCTCAGAGGTAATTTAAGGAAGTATTTTTTCACATAGAGGGTTGTGGATGCATGGAACAACCTTCTGGAGTAGGTCGTGGAGTCAAAAACAGTGGTGGAATTCAAGCATGCATGGGACAGTCATAAGGCAATTCTAGGGGGTGGGGGTAGAAAGAAGTAGGCTGCTGGTTAACTAGGATCTGCAGCTTATCCAGTAGGCAGGGAAATGGGCAGACTGGGTGGGCCAAGCGGTCCTTATCTGCCGTCAAATTCTATGTTTCTATGATGCATAATGAAGTTTTTTGCAATGAATATATAGATATTGATACAGATACAGATATATGTATTTGTGTGTGTGTGTGTGTGTGTGTGTATATATGTATATATGTATATGTATATATGTATATATATATATATATATATATATATATATATATATATATATATATATATATATATATATATACACACACACAGAAAATACCAACAGAAATAGGTCTCATGGTGTTTCAAGTCTGCTCAGTGTGCAGCTTGTGCCTCTATGTATATAGCTATAGTGAACACCTCAGCTGGCTCGAGATGTTCACTACAGAGATGGAATACTGTATATATATGTGTGTGTGTGTGTGTGTGTATGTATGTATATATATATATATATATATATATATATATATATATATATATATATATATATATATATATATATATATATATATATATATATATATATATATATATATATATATACACACACACATTTGTTTTTGCATTTATGTGTATGTATATGTATATCTAAGTGTGTATGTATGTATGTGTATATCTCTCTCCCTCTCTTTATATATATATATATATATTTATATGTATACTGTATTTTCTTTGCAAAAAAAACTTGCATTAATGCACCATTATGGTTCTAGCATCAAAAGTTGGGAAACTGGATCTTAGGGTTCCCAATCCTAAGACCCAACCCCCACCCTCTACTTCCAACCCTAAGACCCGGCCCTGCATGCAGGAACAGGTGTCTTGGGGTTGTAATGCTCACCCCATTCCAAGAGTAAGAACAGTAAGCTAAGATGGGTATAGAATAACAGAATGGAGTGAGCATTAGAGTTCTCAGCCCCAACACATAACCCTGACAACTGACATGTGTTCCTGCATACTGTGTGGAGGTGGGGTCTTATGGTTGGAAACCCTAAGATCTCATTTCCCAACTTTTGATGCCTGAACCCTAATGGCGCATTAACACAGTATTTTTTTTTCAGGCTAAAGCCACAAAAGTAGGGAAATTTGGCTTTCTTGTTTCCAATCCTAAATTCCCACCCAACCCCTCAAACAAATCAGGGTGCAGGCTTCCTTGAGGTTGTCCACCTTAAAGCTCACCTCATCCTATGCATTCTAGGAACTTGCACACCTAATGGGGTGACTTTTAGGGTTGACAACCCCAAGGAAGACAGAACCCCAATTTGTTTGAGGGTTGGGGGGGAGGATTTTATTGTTGGAAACCCTAAAGCCACATTTCCATACTTTTGTGGCTTTAACCTGAACTCTAAATGTTACATTAGCAAAGTTTTTTTGCAAAGAAGTTCGTTACTTTTTGAGATACTTGGATTGTATCCTTATTTGCCAGTGGGAGCACAGTGCCCTATGGGCCCTGTGCTCCCATCCATTCATACTTCTTGAGATAGTATAATCATATCCGTATTTGCCTGTAGGAGTGCAGGGCACTCTGGGCCCTGTGCTCCAATCCCTCCATAGATGCATATATGTATGTTGCTGTGGAGGCACAGGGCTTGGAGGGTCCTGCACATCCACTTGTAGTACAACAGCAACCAAACTGACATCATACTAAGATTCATACTAGGATTGATAGAGAGCCATGAAGCAGTGAGGCTCATAACTGCTCTCATTTATTAATACTAAGAAAAAGAAGGGTGACACAACATATGAGTCCAACCTGTTTTTAAAAGAAATCTTAGTATTACTAATAATGACATCCATTGGTAATGAATTCCAGGGCTTCATTACCCGCAATGTATAAAAATATTTGCGTGCATTGTGTGTAAAACTTTTATGCTGTAGCTGTAGGGGATGACCTCTAAGATTATACTTATCTTCCTTATATGTTAACCCTAAATTTACCATCAAATCAGGGTCTTTGATAATATTGTACATCATAAGGAGATCACCTCTTAATCTGTGAGTTGATAACAACATCAGGTTTAAAAACTGGAGTCTAAGATCATATGAGACTTCCTTCAACCCCTTAATAAGTTTGGTAAACTCTCTTTGTACTTTTTCCAGCTTAATAATATCTTGTTTTTTTGTATGGGCACCAGAACTGTGATATAAAGTCCAAATGTGGATGAACATAAGCACAATTGAGTGGCATTAGTACATCCTGATCTCCAGATTTGATGTTCCTTCTGATCTCCCAAATAATGCCATTAGCCTTTCTTATTATTGTGTTACTCTGAAGGTAGCACCATGCCAGTGACCTGGGTTCGGGAACGAGCCATGGGCCACCTGGGGGGAAGAGATTAAGCATCCGGAGGACTTCTCTCTCTTCCCGGGGAGGGTGTGGGATGCGCTCGCTCATGGAGCGACCTCTGGTGGTGTCTGGAGGATCGCCGACTGAGAAAGTGCGGCGTATGCCTTGGGTGGGTGGAGCCATTACACTACATCACCTTGCTGGCCGGGCTTCACAGGGGGAGAGGAGGAATGAAAAGAGAGATGAAAAACCCCAATCCTGGGGATAGATAAAGGCACCTCAACCTTTCATAGCCCACACTCCCAACTCCAGGCTATCTCCTCTCCACTGCCCGACTCATGTACTGGGCACTTTGCCCTATAAGATAGAGTGCCCTGGGTGGATAGGATGGCCCTACCTCTGGAGGGTTCAGACCCGGAGGTGGTGCTTGGTGACACGAGCGGAGAGGAGTGGTTACGGAGGGAGGTAGAGGCTGGGAGCCCCCAAGGTTGCTGGAAGGAGTTCTCCAGGGTTGGAAGTAAATAAAGTAAAATAATAAATAAATCTGAAGGTCAGGAAGAAAATTATCAGTTATAACAACCCCCAAATCCTTTTCCAAGTCAGAAACTGTTAGTACTAAATTATCCATGGTATACGGGTATTTAGGGGTTCTTTCCAAAATGCAAAATCTTACAATTAGTATGATTCCATTTTATTCCCCAATTCAAAATCAACACTGTAATTTAATCTAGACTATTCTGTATTATTGTAATTTGATCTTCATTGTTACATGGCCCTCCAATCTTAATGTCATCTGCATACATGGTGATATTCGATATACAATTATTTGAAATGTTTGCTATAAATAACTGAAAAACACAAGGGCCAAGAACAGACCCTTGGGGTACTCCACTTGTGATCGACCCTGGGCAAAAAAGGTGGCCATTGATTAAGACCTGCTGAGTTTGATTGGTTAGCCAACCAGCTATCCATAATACAAGAGTTGGATTAACGTTTAGAGGGTGTAATTTTTTTAATAAGGCCCAATGTGGTAGTAGGTCAAAAGCCTTGCTAACATCCAAATAAATCACATCATATACCTCTCTATTGTCCAAATGAAGGCTAACCTCCTCATAACAATAGAGCATGTTTGTCAAACAACTCCTTCCCTTTTTAAATCCAAGTTGTTCATGATCAATTTCTTGTGATATTGAAGTAAGCAAGTCTTTAATTAGACTTTCCAATATTTTGCACATTAGGCAGGTTAGACTGATTGGTCTATAGTTTTCACCCAGGTTTCTAGGACCATTTTTATAAATTGGAATGACGTATGCTGTATTCCATAATTTAGGCACATAATTCAGATTTAAACAGTTTTCATATAGAAGTTGTAATGGTAAAGCCATTTCATTACCCACCAGATACAATAGGTGGCCAGGTATATTGTCTGGAGATACTTATTTTTCCTTTTAGCCCTAGTAGTTTAGAATATACATCAGTGATTGATATTGGTATATAACTACCCTCTGAATTATAAACATTTGGATCTGTCTGGTCTTTCTGGAGTATATTACAGTAAAATCCATTAAGAAAGATAGCCATCTTGAGAGGGTTGCAAGATAAACACTCATTCACTAGGAGTGGTCCCACCTGACAGGTGTTTTTTTTTTTTAAGAGTTTATATAAGCAAAAAATGATTTGCTATTATTCATACAAGCGTTAGCTGCAAGTTTACACTTCCACTCTTTTTTGATTTTCAAATTCCTTTAATACATTTTTTTTGAGTGCTCAAATATAACTTCCAGTTGTTCTCAGTTTTGTTTTTTAAATAAATGGCATAACACTTTCTTTTTTTCTAATAAGTTTTACTAAGTTTTTAGTCAGCAATTTAGGTGTGAATTTTATTGCATATAACAGTAAAGTATTCTTCTATACCAACTTTATTAATAACAGATTCCCAATTGATATAATCCAGTCCTGCTTTAATGCTATTAATATCTGCTTTGTCATACAGATAAACTTTGGAACTATTTTGGATGGTGACAACAGGTTTACAGATTTTAAAGATAATAGAGCAGTGGTCACTATTACCTATTGGAAGACACACCAAAAGGTGTTTTATACAAACAGACTTACTATAAAGAATCAAATCAAGGAGGTTATTACCCCGAGTTGGTTGATGTACCACCTGGCTTAAATTGCTTTGCTGACAAACATCAATAAATAATTTTGCAGCATTAGATTATCGTATAAATGTTGTCCAGTCTATATCACACAAGTTAAAATCACCTGTAAGAATATCACCAAGAGTACAAGAGGAATTTCTTTCATTAATAATAGACTCCAAATAACCTATAGAGGAACAAAGGGTGCAATAACAAACACCCAAAAACAAATACTCGGTGGTGTTAAACATAACTTTGAGCCATAAGGTTTCGGTATTATCATTATTATTTTTAATTTTGTCTGAAATATCTCGGACCTGAATAGAATTTTTTACAAATATGGCAACCCCTCCTCCTTTCCTAGATTGTCTATTGACTTTAAATGATGTATAACCTTATAATATTAGGTCCCGGCAAGATTTAGCATCCCCCCAAGTTTATATAATAAGCACAATGTCTATATTATCACTAATGACAGTAACCTTTAACTCGTCCAATTTATTTGTAAGGCTTCTAGCATTAAAGTAAAGACATTTAATGTTATTTAGAGATATTTTATTTCTTTTATTAATTTGTTTACTTTATTGGGAACCTGGTTTTGTTTATTACCTATTCTGGGAAAGAAAAGGGTCTCTCCAAACTCAATCAGTTTAAATGTTGATTGATGTGACATAATAGGTGGTGTCCTAACAGCCTATTCCCCCTATAATTTAAATGGAGACCATCCTTACTGTATAAATCGGGTCTAAAAATGAAGTCTTCCCAATGGTTAATACAACAAAAATTTTGGTGACGGCACCATCCTCACAGCCAATTATTGAACATACGAATGTTATCATTAAACTGTTTTGATGCTCTGGGAACTGGCAGGACTTCAGAAAATGCTATATCACATCCAGTGTCCACTAGAATATTAGTGAGGGCAATAATGTCGTGCTTGATATTCAATACATCACTATACAAAAGTAATTGGTTCCAGCATGAATAATAACTAGGGGATCAATACTACCTTGACTTACAATGCTACGAATCATATGAGTAATGTGAGAGATCCTAGATCCCCTGAAAGAGAAGCAAGTATGATTTTCTTTGTCCGTATTACATATGAGTCTAAGTTTTTTGCCATAGAATCTCCAATAACAAATATCTGCATTTTGGTATCCACATGAACTGTGGGGATCTCCATAGGAGTACTGTCCGAGGCAGAGTTTGAATTTGCTACAGGCGGAATAACTACTATGGGTAAAATAGAAATATTTGAAGGTAGCGGACAAGGACACCGAGGTACTGAGCTACACATAGCTTCATTTGAAATGGCTATATCATTCTGTGAATTGCATTCTTGTACACCTATGGTGACTGACTGGATTAGCTGAAATGCTAGAAGGTGGTCTACAGTGAACTACTGAACTATCCTCATCAATTAAATTCAATATGTCATTCAAAGGGTTACTTTCAGGTAATCCTAAATTTGTTTGCTCAACACTTATAGGATTCAAACAGCGAGCTTCACGTTCAGATAATGGGGAAAAGCTATTACTAAGGGGGGTAATATAAACTGGGCGGCTTTTCAACCTTTTTTGTAACTCCTTTTACTTTGCACTTCATACCAAAGGTTGTTGGGGTGTTCAGGGCTTTAAGGTTCTCCAGGGCATTTTTTTTGTGTTGCTACTTCTACTAGATTTGATTAAACCAACTGCTTTAGGATCATGAGTAACATTAAGTGTTGCTGTTAGTGAATTAGTAACCTCAGTTTGCGTAGTTATTAAAGGACACTGATTCAGTGCCACAAACCTAGCCTGCATTTCTTTCTGGCTTACTTCTAATTCAGAGAGTCTGTGATTAAACAGAGCTACTGCTTCTTTTAATGATTTGTTCTCCTCACATTTAAAGCAGATGAACTTATAAACTATATGCTTATCTACTGTAAGCCCAAGCATAAGGCATTCACAGCATTCCACATAGTCTTGTAAATTTAATATGATATTCTCAGACATGATACAAGCTTTTTTGTAGTTATACAACAGGTGTGTTTATCGGACTAATAGTCCTGTGCTGAATACCAGCTGCCCCACTGAACATGCAGAACATGTGTCAATGCAAATATCTCTGTGCATCTCTGCATGCCCTGCCGCTCACCCTGTTTCCGCCGAAAGTGGTGAATTAAATGCACCGAAAAGACCTGATGTGAACCCTAAGGTCAGAAACTACTCGCACAATAAAGTGCTATTTTAAAAGACAAAAATACGTGTATGAAGCAGTGGAACTCTGTAATAGAGAGTTGTACACTCCACAAAAGCCCCAACACAAATATTTAAAACAGTTACAACAGTCTGTAGTTCAGTGGGATCATTCTCCGAACTACAGGCTCTCTCTTCCTGGTGCTAGAGAGCGGACCAGGGCTCACAATTAATTTAAAACATTCTTTTTAGAACACTGTCATGAGTGTTGAGCCTTTGCTATGGTGCCACCATCACTATGCTGATGATTCTATTTGTTGTTTGTTTTTTATTTTACTATAAGATGCCTGAAGACACTAACCAGGCTTCTTATTACCCAACCTCAAGTATGAGGTACTGAAAATGTTCAGATCCCATCAAAAAAATTGATTCTATGCCACTGCAGTGTCATTCCATGCCACAGGTACAGAAAGACAGTTTTGGCAGGATCTGAAAAATGACAGCTGACATGGACATGAGAGGGTATAAAAATTGCCTTGTGTAAAAATTTGGGGTCAGAATATTTAAAATGACCAAATATTTAAAATGGCCAAAGTTACAAGTGAGTGTAGCAATAATTTCAATGAATGCTCATAACTTTACCATTTTTTACATATTTTGACCCCAGATTTTCAACATAGCCTTATGACCCCACTTCATGAACAAGGGTGACATTTTTCAAATCCTGCCCAAAATGTGATTTTGCCAAGTAACTGCAAAATTGTCTTTTGGGAAGGATTTGTGTAATTCCACCACCATTGTTCATGAGGTGGGGTATCAAAAAGGCCATGTTAGAAATTTGGTGTAAAATATGCAAAAATGGCAGAGTAATGCACCAAAGTTGAAAACCCCATTGAAATATATTGAACCTTATTTTCTCATATAGCATTCTTTATCCAATATTAATTGCTCACTTTTGCTCATTCACAAACTGTAAACTGGATTCTAAATGAGGGGTGCTACTGTATATGGTATTCATCAACGAAAGCAAATCAGAGCACACCCTGCCCCCTCTCCAGGACAAATGTACCAATAAACATATTTTTTTCAGCTTGGATTGGCAACTTACTATTTTGATTTCAAAAGGAGTGGGGGGGGGGGTCTCTGATATTCACTTCAGGGACTTGCTGTGAATTCATCCAGCTACCAACATTGAGGTAGACCACCCATCAGCTGGGTCCCTACTCTAAACTGCATCTGCCTCAAATGGCATACCTTTATTGGGTGCATCAGCCTAAAACTGGCTTAATTAAGGTGTGGTCCCTAACTAATGTACAGGTGGTGGTGAGTTAGTTAAATGAAGAAGCCATACTTCTCAATTTACAAATTTTATCCAGTATTAACTGCTCACCATTGCTCATTCACAAACTAAAAATGGGATTCTTAATCAGGGGTGCTACTGTACATAGCATACATGAACAAAAACACATCAGAGCACACCCTGACCCCTCCCAAGACTAATTGTAACAATAAACTTATTTTATAGCAGTCAATGTTCCCAGCAGCAAGATGCATCTTTGATCAGAGAGTTGATCTTCACCCTGGGACGTGTTCAGATGAGAGAGGGTGCGTGGGGCATGGGGGTGGGAGCTGAGTGGAAGAGTGGCATGGGGTGTGGTCTGATCAGCGAGGGACCGTTAAAAAAAAAAAAAAAAAGACATTGAGGATTTTTTTCATTACAGACAGGACAGTGATCAGAGGGTGGGGTGCCACTAGACACCAAGGAAAGATTAAATAATAATGGGGAGATGGATTTATATAAACGTTTTCATAATAACTCCAAAAAGAAAAAGCAGAAGCAAGTTACAAGAAAAAGGATTTAAAATGTTTAAAAAAAAAAAATACTGTTCAAGCCAAGTGATGTGAAGGGCTGATGCATTACTGCCTTACTTCCTGCCTCACCAGCAACCCATGTTTTTTGTGCGAGCGGGTCGTCAGGGATCAGCTGGGGGGAAGAGGATCGAGCATCTGGAGAACAGCTCTCCTTTCTGGGGGGAGGGTGGGGACATGGACCGGCACTTGCCTGACCCCTAGCGGTGGCTGGGTGCCAGCAGGCTAGGTCCCACAACATGGAGGGAAGAGGTTGAACAGCCGCCTGACATATGGCGTTCGGATGCATGCATGTCACTGGCCACATTACATGCTCCCCTCCACATTAAGATCAAAATTGAAATAGTGGTCCCACCGTGCAGAATGACGATGGCTCCCCCCCGCCGCGAGCTGCCCCGAGAGGTCACCTCCCGAGCTGGATCTGTACCGGTGGGTTGTCGCTCTCCACCCCTACCATGAAGGGTAAGTCATGGGGGCAGTAGGGGAAGGGGTTTGATCCTCATGGATGGCAAGGGTAGGGATGTCAGAGATGGCCAGTGGGACCCAGTAGAGAAAAAGCAGCAACAAAAAATTACAGTTCTGGGTAATTTCCCCAACAATAAACTGCAGAATCCACCTAACAGGGTCCCCATGAGCAAGATGGATGTGTTAATCTCTCTGGTGTCACTTATGTGGGTTTTGAAATAAAAAAAGACAAACAAGATGGCAGCAAACAAAAACGGATTTGGCCCCATACAAAAAAAAGCAATTTTTTTGTTTCATACAGCCAGGTTGAAGTGCTTACCGAGCATGCTCAGAACCCAAACATTTTAAATGTAATAACTTTTGAATGGATTGATTATTTTTTCACCAAACTAGCAGAAGGTACATCTGTTGGTCATCCCCTTTCTACCCTGAACATTTCAGACCAAAAATTCTGAAATGTCAGGGGCACTAGGGCTGTAAAGAAAAAAAAAAAAAAAAAAAATTGCAAAAATCTCCCCAAAATTCACTTTTTGCACTGTCCAGATCATGGAATCTACACATCTGACTGGAACAAATGTTGGCACATTCAGAGGTCTGTTCCACGAGACTGCACATGCAAAATGTCATGCAAAATTGTTGAACGGTTATTAAAGTGCAAAAATTGGGGTTTAACATTAAAATATCTACTCAACCCTAAATATAGTGGTGCAGTTGTGCCACTATAGTTAGTGCTAAGTAGGCACTTTAATGTTTGTTTTTTAAAAATGTTATTTTCCAAAAACTTAGACAGTACAGCTTGCTGACCTGTAGGTAGGCTTTGTTACAGTTAATTATACTCGCAGATATTTCTGAGACTACGTCATTATGACAGGAACTAAAATGTCATGTCACAAATCTTGGCACCACACCTGGGGGCATCTGTTGTTGTAGTACTTTGTGCACAACCTAGATTCTGTAAGTAACCGCCACATGTTACCACGAGCAGGGGCAACTTGCTTTTATAGGTTCCACAGCAACATGCACCCTTGATGAACAGTAGGGCATACAGTAGTCCCCCAAAGCCTGCATTGTATATAAAACATTATGGGCAACCCATTCGGTAGCTCACCACTGTCAAAAGTGGTGGTTTGAAGTATTAACCTTAGGTTATAATCTTACTTATAAAATGGCCAAATAAATTTCTGAATGCTGATTGGCTAAAATGCATTTTTAGCTCTTATAGCAGTATATCCAGCCAACCAGCACTGCTTGTGCCAAGCGAGACAGAGAACACTGAAAGATCAATGTTACATGCCACTGCTCTCCTGCTTCTCAGCTAGCATCATGCTGAATGACAGGAGCTGCACTGGGAAAGTGACGGCAAAGTACTGTTAAAACAAACAGCAGTTGTGTGAAAAACAGACCCAGGAAAAAACATGTACCACATACATTTCTTGCAAGCTGCCGATCCATAGTTCTCTTGTTGATTTCTTGGCATTGCAGCACCTTTTCTCAATTCCCAAGTAGATTCACCAGCGTCACCTGCCTCCCCTCTCAACCATCTCTTCAAGTATAACTCGCTTTCCTCAGAGCAGGATTTAAATAACAAAAACTGTCACAAAAGACGCACTTCAAAACCCTTTCCTGCATATAGAAACACTTGATTTACAAGACAGAGGATTTCATACGGAGGCTGAACAGGGACATGTTCACTCTCCATAGAAACATAGACTTTGAAGGCAGATAAGGACCGCTTGGCCCACCTAGTTTGCCCATTTCCCTACCTACTGGATAAGCTACAGATCCTAGTTAACCAACAGCCTATTTCTTTCTACCACCATAAGAATTGCCTTATGTCTGTCCAATGCATTCTTGAATTCTCCCACAGTTTGACCCCACAACCTCCTCAGGAAGGTGGTTCCATGCATTCTCCACCCTCTCTGTGAAAAAATACTTCCTCACATTGCCCCGGAGCCATCCCTATTCTATCTTCAAAATGTGTCCCCTTGTTCTTGCAAGTCTTTTTTTATGAAAGATGTTACCTTCTTGGACCTTGTTGATTCCATTGAGGTGCTTAAAAGTTTCTATCATGTCCCCCCACTCCCTCCTTTCCTCAATGGTATACATATTTAGCTTCTTTAGTCTCTCCTCATATGGCTTCTTTTGCAGACCCTGCGCCATTTTAGTTGTCCTCTTTTGGACTGCTTCCATCCAGTCTATGTCCTTGCAGAGATGGAGTCTCAGCTGGATGCAGTATTCCAGATGGGGCCTCACCAACTGTCTGTACAGAGGGATAACAACTTCCTGTTTTCTACTGGTGATGCCTCTCCCTATACATCCCAGTATCCCCCCAGCCCTCCCTACTGTCTGCTCACATTGTTCGCCAACCTTAAGGTTATCTGATATGATTACCCCCAGGTCCTATTCCATTTTTGTTTTTGTCACTACCTCCCCCCAATTTTGTACTCTTCCCCTGGGTTTTTGTTTCCCAAGTGCATTATTTTGCACTTCTTTGTATTGAATCCAAGCTGCCATATGTCTGACCACTTCTCCAACCTTGCCAAGTCCCTTCTCATCCTTTCCACACCCCCTTGTGTATCAACCCTGTTGCAGATCTTTGTGTCATCTGCAAAGAGGCATACTTTTCCTTTCAGTCTCTCTCTGCAATGTCCCTTATAAAGACATTACAAAGAACTGGACCCAGTACTGAATCCTGAGGTACCCTACTAGTAAACTCCCTTTCTTCAGAGTGGACTCTGTTTACTATTACCTTCTGTGTCCTGTTGTCCAACCAATGTTTTACCCAGACTACCACCCTGGGACCCACTCCCAGGCTGGCTAATTTGTTTATTAATCTTTTGTGTGAGGCTGTGCCAAATGCCTTGATAAAGTCTAGGTAGACCATGTCCACAGCCTCAGCCTGGTCTACTACTTTGATCACCCAGTCAAAGAGATCTATTAGATTCATTTGACATGGCCTTCCCACAGTGAATCCATGCTTCCTTGGGTCCTGTGCCCCACTGGCATCCAGGTACTCATCAATTCTTTCCTTCAGAAGTGAGTCCATCATTTTCCTTACCACAGAGGTCAAACTGACAGGTCTGTAGTTTTCTGCCTCTGTCTTGCTCCCACTTTTGTGAAGGGGAATTGCATCTGCCCTCCTCCAGTCCTCCGGTACCACACCATCCTCCCATGATTTGTTAAAAAGGGTAGTCAGTCGTGTCACTAGTTTTCCCCTTTATTCTTTTAGAATTCTGGAGTGAATCCCGTCAGGCCCCATTGCTTTGTCCACCTTCATTTTTAGGAGTTCTTTCAGAACCCTTTCTTCTGTGAAAGGACTGGAATTGTCCCTCCTATCCAGAGTGCTTCTGTTAATTAGATTAGGTACCTCCCCCTCCTCCTCTTTTGTGAATACTGAGCAGAAGTATTCATTCAGTATCCCTGCTTTTTCACTGTCCCTCTCTGGCCACCCACCATCCATTCTATTTGGCCTCACTATCCCTCCCTTTGTTTTTCTGTGCTCCCTAATGTACTTATAAAAGGTTTTATAATAATAAACTTTATTTGTATGGTGCCTTTAAAATACTAAGGTGCCTTAACAACATTAAAATATCAGACTGGTACCATCCAATTATTAGTCACCAAAAGCTTGATACCATAGGAAAGTTTTTAATGCCTGCTTAAATCTTTCCATGGTCGTGCACTCATGTAGCTGACTGGGTAGAAAATCCCAAAGGGTAGGGGCAGCGTGCATGAATGCTCTAGCCCAGGAAGATTTCAAACACCCCCTTGGGATCTCTAGCACCCCCTCGTCAGCTGAGCAGAGCAATCACCCAGTGCAGTAAGGAACCAGAAGCTCTTTCAGCTAGTCCGGGCCAAGTCTGTGTAGGGCTTTAAAAGTCAGAAGACTGACTTTAAAGGTGTTCTGCTACTGAACTGGCAGCCAGTGCAGTACGCGCAGCACTGACGAAATATGGCAGGACCGAGACGATCCCATCAAAAACTGAGCTGCAACGTTCTGCACTTGCTGCAAGTGACTGATTTTCCCCCTGCCCCAGTAGTCCTAGGCACAGGGAGTTGCAATAATCTAAATGGGAGGTCACAAAGGCGTGGATCAGAGTAGGAAGGTCACCGAATGGAACAAGGTGCTTAATCCTGGAGATATTCCTCAGATGGTAAAATGAGGATTTGAGGATGGCTGGCACCAGTGAATGCAGGGTCAGCCCTTCATCAAAAATTACCCCCAGGTTTCACACCCATTCAGAGGTCAGGAGTGACATGCCCCCAAGAAAGAGTCCAGAGGGCGAACCCACACCCAACCCCCCTATCCGGCAACCTGGATCCACAACTAATACCTCAGTCTTATCAGAGTTCAGTTTCAACCAACTGGCATCCATGTATGCCTGGATTTCAGTGAGGCAGCTATTAAAGATCGAGACAGCTTCATCCTGGTCAAGTGCAAAAGAAAGGTAAAGCTGGTTGTCATCAGCATAGCAGTCAAAACCTTAGCCCATACCTTCTTACAATGTCTCCAAGGGGCAGCATATACACTGCGAACAACATAGGGACAGCACTGAGCCCTGAGGAACCCCACATGATAAACTGGATCCGAGGAATAAACCCCGGACACCACTCTCTGAGATCTTCCCATGAGTAATGATGTAAACCACCCAAGGACCGTACCTGACAGTCCACCGATGAACCTCAGATGATCAAACAGGACCCCGTGGTCCCCAGTGTCAAATGCTGATGAGAGATCTAGGAGAACCAGAATAGAATGGCTCCTCTGATCTCTAGACATCAGGAGATCATTGAGCACCCAAACCAGTGCTGTCTCGGTACTATGCTTCTTTCGAAATCCGGACTAGAGAGGTTCATTGATGTCATGGATGGTCAAATGGTCCTCCAGCTGAGTGGCCACTATTTTCTCAATCACCTTCCTTAAAAAGGAGAGGTTAGAGATTGGTCTGCAGTTTGCAAGGCAGTCTGGGTCCAAAGAAGCTTTCTTCAAGAATGGTGTCACCACTGCCTCTTTCAGTGAGCTTGGAAACTCACCTGTCTCCAAGGAGCACCAGACAATCCGAGCTAGGACCAGACTGATAGAATCAATACAACCCAAGATCAGGGAAGTGGGTCCTGGATCCAAACTACAGCATGCAGGGCTTGCAATCTGGACAATCCGCATGACATCTATGAAAGCCAGCTGGTAAAGAAAACCGAGGGACAGTGCCCCTGCACTGATCCACAGCAACACCTATAGAGTGTGCTGGATGGAGCACCGCTCTGATGTCAGCCACTTTAGTCACAAAAATCGAGCAAGCTTGTCGCACTCTTCTTGCGAAAAAGCTTTCCGAACTCGAAGACTGGTTGGATTGCACAGTCTGTCCACAGTTCAGAACAACTGAGCTGGTCAGCGTTGAGCAGCTGCAATCTCCCCGGACAGGAACTCTGCCTTCTTATGAGTGATTGCAGATTGATAGACTTGATAATGGCCCATCAAGCTAAGGCAGTCGGCATTGAGGCCGGATTTCCACCAGTAATGCTCTAACCTTTGTCCTAGTCGCTGCATCTTCCTCAAAGTCCCATCAAACCATGGGGATTGAAGGCGAAGGGAGAGGACGAACACTGACGAGAGCAATGATATTCAGGGCCACTGCAGTGGATGAATTATAAGCCATCACAAGGGCCTCTGGGTCACTGTTTGCCTCTGAGAGGAATGCGAGATCTAGCACTGCCACTAGGCCTTGAGAACTGGTATCTCACAAAGGACGGTACTTGGTCATCTCCACAGGAGTAGGCCTGTGTAGGAGGGCACTAAAACTAAACCCCACGGTGTAGTGATCAGACCATCCAACTGGTTCCACCCCAAGTTGGAGACCTCAATCACCAGAAGGAAGACTAAGTCAAGAGAGTGACCGTGACTGAGTAGCAGTGGTAACTATCTGTGTAAGGCCCAGAGATGTCATCAACTGGAGGAAGTGCTAACCAAACTGCGTGAGTTTGTCATTGATCCAGGCGTTGAAGTCACCCAGGACCATCAGCCTGGGTAACTCAAACGCCATGTCAACGACTAAGTCCTTGACTTCCTGAAGGAATTGCTTCTCATCTCCTGGTGGACAGTAGATGACATCGATCAGAAAACCTATACCTGCTACTATGGTACACTCTAATGACTCAGTCTCCCCAGCTGGTACATTGATGAGGTTAAGTTTGGTCTTGAAACAGACTGCTACTCCCCACCCCCGCGATCCAATCTCGGGCGGTGTATCACAGAGTACCCAGCTGGAATTGCAGCCTCCAAAATGGGGCCAGAGTTCTCATCCAGCCAGATCTCAGTGATGCAAGCCAGGTCCACCAATTTAACAAGATCTGCAATAATTGCAGTCTTGTTTTTAATGGACCCAGCATTGCATAACACTGCCCGAGTTGAATGAACCTCTCAAGCTGCCCGGATTATCTGCCTGCTACAATTGATAGTGCCCTTAGGTATGGAAACTAGACATGGTGGACCACATTCCAGGTTCCATGTTGCCCCAGGGCATCTTCTGGCTCTCACAACTCCAATGTGGTGGCCCCCCTTATTCATCCTCCACTGTTCACAAGCCCATTCCCTCTTCCTACCTCTATGCACAATACCCAGCACCCTACAGTGCTGGTACATTGTGAACTGAAGTGGGGGAGGAAAAACAGGGTGGAGAGCATGAAGGGCAGAGGATGAATAACACACAACTGTGGGGGCAGGTCTCCAAAACATTTGGTAACCCAAACAGTGCTCCACAGCTATCCAGTTATGTACCACAAAACCAATACCCAAAAAAAGAGAAAATAACATAAAATAACATGCAAAATCTTACTAAAAACACATGGATATCTTTAAACTCACCCCCCAAATAAATAACACAAATACAAATCTCTCTAATATCATGTTCCTAAAATCCAATAATAATTAATAAAATTCTAACACTAAAATAATAACTCAAAAGAAAAAACAAAGTCCTCAAAATATTCACCCCACCCCAAGACCCTCTCACAGCCTCAAGAGTAAGCAAAACAATATAACAAAAAATAAATATGCAAAATAAACAAAAGTGGTATAGACAGACAGGGTTAGCTGACAGTGCATTTAAAACTATCTAGGGAAAAATTCAAATTGTCCAAGTCCCAAAGGTCCTCTCACCACCAGCAGGATTGAATGACCCTCTCCCCTCACACCTCCTGAGCAGACAGATGGAATAGACTTCAAAATTTCACAAAATAAAACCAAAACGTTCCCCAGTCCTCAAAGTACTCTCGCTATTAGAGTCTGGGGAGATACTGTAACGACAGTCTCACTGCCGAAAAAATGAGTAAAATAAACAGTCTGACTGTAACCCAGGATAAAAGGGCGAGGTTCCAGTAGTCCTCTTTGGAACCAGCCAAAACTCTGACACCAGGGAGAGCCCTGACAAAACTGACCTGGCAGCCGGCCTTGGGCTGTAACAGCTACCACGGGACCACCCTGACAGAACACACTGACCGATGGGTCCCCCAGGAGACCCTAGGGATCAAACTCCCACCACCGACTCCCTAGTGGATAGGAGCATATATCCCCATGCTGCCACAGACCACCACACAGCCAACCAGACAGATCAGGGCAGCTCCACCTGGCTCCAAATCAAGTTGCTGATATCCTCAAATCCACCGACTTAAATCCAGCAGCGGTTCCACTACACTCTGATTCCAAGTTCCACAAGTCCGATATCCTTTTGGTCTCGGCATCCAACCCCCTCCCAGTACTCCAGAAAGTCCTCATACATTCGTACAACTGAACCCCTTAATCCATACAAACTAACGGCTTCAGGCGTTCGATAAACCAGTCGGCAGCATGAAGAAGAAGGTCACAATCATGCCCCAGCCCCAAATACGTTCTCCAGCTCACCATGCTCACCGCTATCCTCAACAGGTGCAGAGCAACCAGAGGGTGATAGACAAAACCCTCATTCAACTGTTCAACCCATTCCAGCGAATGCATATCAAACAAGGAGTGAAAACAAAACAAGGAAGTTTAAAGAAAAGACGGTCAAATTCTAACACTCTAACAACTTTAAAATCTTAAACTAAAATGTACAAGACTGCAAAGCAGCTAACAGCACAAACAGTCTGGTGTCTTTAACCGAGTTGGCTGTCTTTTCCTCAGTTTGGGCCTTTGCTATTCTGACTGCCTTCTCTGCTTCCTTCTGCCTTAACTGATAAAGTTCTCTGCCTTGCTCCTTCTGTGTTTCCTTATACTTCCTAAATGCTATCTTTTTCTCCCTTACCTTCCCTGCCACCTCTTTTGAGAACCATAGTGGCTTTTTCTTTCATTTTGATCTGTTTATTTGCTTCACAGAAAGGCTTGTTGCCTCTGTGATGGCAGTTTTGATGTTTCCCCATTGTTGCTCCACCCCTCCTTCTTGCCTGTTTGCTAGTGCTTTTCTAAGGCATGCTCCCATTTTGACAGTCAGCCCTCCTGAAGTTCAGTACCCTCACTTTTGTATGGCTCGACTCTGCAGCTGAGTTTATCATGAACCACACTATTTGGTGGTTACTTGTTCTCAGATGGCTACCCACTTCTAGATCTGAGATCCTCTCACTGTCCTCATTTGAGAGTGCGAGGTCCAGGATTGCTCCCCGCGAATGGGTTCCAACACTAGCTGTCTGAGGCATGCTCCACGCTTGCCTCTGAGGCTGGGAGATCAGAAGGCTGTGGGTCTATCCCCACACCAGGACTGTCCAAGGTAAGGGAACATTATGTCTTGCTGTACTCTAAGATACTCTGGTTATACTTTTGCAACAATGTATATTTGCTGTGTAGATTTTACTTGCATACTTTGTACTCGTGTATTTTATTTACTGTATATTTTGTGTCTTACACTCTAGGTTACTTTTTTTTTGCATGTTTCAATTACATTGTGCTTTTGTCCTGGGTCGCCCCTGAAAGAGGGACTGTATTGTCTTAGTGGGTCTACCTGGTTAACAAAATTCAAATAAATTAATAAATTATTCTGTAGATGTGTAAGACCTCCCTGCAGAGTAATCCTATAACTTTTTCTATGGAAGGTGCTGAGGCAAGTTAATAGGATTCACAAAGCCAGTTCTTTAAAAATGCAAAGAGATTATCACCTCCTGGCACCTTCTTGTAGCCCCATAATACGTGCATGAGTTCCTTGTGCTTAGTTTTCCAAATTGTCAAGGCTTTTCCTGAGGAAAGTGCAGTTACATAAGAATTTACTGTAACAGTAGATCTTAGAGAGAGGCTCTTGTAGTAGGTAATCACCTTGAGTACCTCACCCCCGGCATCAGAACCACACGGAAACTGTTAACTGGCAATGTCTGATGGGGGACCGCTCGCTCGATGTCACGTGACTGACATCAGCATGACCCTATGTATTGAGAGGTCCCCTACAGCCACCTTCTGTTCTCCCACCTGAGACCTCAGTGGAGGAGTGACAGGAGAATGGAAGAGGCCCCTGGGGCCCCAGAATGGGATCATAGAGAAAGAGCAATCAAAAAACAAATTATGGGGATGGAGGGAGGGAAAAAGATTACCTACTGCAACAGCCTCAGATCTGCTGTTAAGGTACATTCTTATGTAACTGTACTATCTTACTTTGAGAGGGCTCTTGCAGTAGGTAATCACCTTGAGGACTGAGTTCCAAGCAGTGTAATCAGAATGAAACTGAAAGCATGGGAAGCAGGAATTGAACTGCTAAAGGCAAACAAATCAGGACAGGAGACCCTGAAGGACTGCTAGACCAAAACCTGCCCAGCACCTAGGGGCAATGTCTAAACTGTAGCGTTTTGTGAAACTGTGGATGGAACTCCAAATAGCCGTGGCACAAATATCAGTGGCTGAAACATTTCGGAAGCAAGCAGTTGAACTAGCCATACCCCTGGTAGAATGCCCCTTAACCTCCCCCAGGAGGGTTTTACCATACTTCTGGGAACAGAAAACAATACAGTTTGCCAACCACTTGGATAAACACTGTTTGGAAACTGCATCACCTTCTCTCTTGGGTGCAAATGAAATGAAAAGTTGGTCCATTTTCCAGACAGACTTGGTCCTGTTAGTATAACAATATAAGATTCTGGAAACATCCAGTATGTGGAGAATCACCTCCCCCCGATTAGAATGCCTGGGGTAGTACACTGGAAGTTGAATCGACTGGTTCAATGTAAATTCTAAAACCACTTTTGGTAGGAACTAAAGATTGATATGAAGAGCCACCTGGTCTCTCTGAAAACTTAAATAAGGCTCCTTACTGAAGCTTGGAAATCATTCAAGCAGAAGTAACTGCCAGTAGAAAAAGTGCTTTCCAGGACAAGTAGTGCATATTGCAGGAACAAGCCAATTCAAAAGGTGGCAGAGTTAATTTTTCCAAAATAAAATTAAAAGGTCCCATGGTGGCACAGGGCTGCGCACTGGGGGGCTTCAGGTGTAGGATTCTTTTGAGGAAGGTCTTGGAGATCTCCAGTTGAGCCACTGTTTTTACCCTCCACCAGAGTGTGGTAGGCAGAAACAGCTGACAAGTGTGAACCGTCTGAGATGAGTAGCTCAGGGTCAGGTCATAGAGGTGCAGAAGAAACTCCATGACATGAGGAACTGGACACAAAAAAGGATCCCAACCCTTGGCCCAAATGGAAAAACATTTCCATTTCATGGCATAGGTGGCCCTTGTAGATGGCTTTCTAGCCTCTACCAGGCCCTGTGCCCCTCTGGGGGAGAGTCCAAATCGGCTATGTCCTGAGGTGCCATGCATGAAGGTGAACTGACTTCAGTCTTGGATGGACCACTGTGTCCCTATCCTGAATCAGGAGATCATGACAGAGAGGCAGGGAAACTGGATGCTTCACTGCCAGCTGCTGTAGAACTGGATGAGACCAGAATGGGGCGATCAGTACCATGTGGCCCCTTCCACTTGAATCTTGAGCAGCACCTTCTGAAGAACTGGAAAGGGAAGGAAGACGTACAAAACTCTGCCTGTCCAGCAAAGAGAAAGCACATTTTACCAAAAAACACCATGCCCGGGCGTGAGCAAGAAAATCCCGGGTAGTTTTGCATTGTATGGGGAGGTGAGCAGATCTAGTTCTGGCTAACTCCACAGGTTGAACCTGTGGTTGACCACCTCTTGTTTGAGCTCCCCCTCATGGGCTGTCACTGTGATGCAGCTGTGACTGTCCACTAGGATGTTTTGCATGCCTGGAATGTAAACTGCTGTGAGGTGAATCCAATGCAGAACTGCCCAGTTCCACATCACATCGCTTCGCCTGAAAAGGGGATATGAACGAGTGCCTCCTTGCTTGTTGAGGTACCAGACAACACACATATTGTCCGACTGGACTAACTGTTCCCTTGTGGAGCAGGCACTGGAAAACCTGAAGGGCATACAATACTGCTCTCATCTCTAACAAGTTGATGTGCAGAGAGAGCTTTTCCTGGGACCATAGACCTTGGGTTTTGTGGTTCCCTAGATGAGCACCCCAACCCATCCCTGATGCATCTGTTGTCAGAGTCAGGGTGGGAGGAGGGGACTGGAAGGGGACCCCCATAGTGAGATTGGTGAGATCTTGGCACAATAAGAGATCCTGCTGTATCAAATCTGAGAACATGACCCAGTGGTCCAGGTAGTCCAACCTCTGATCTCACTGTCCCTTGAGCATCCACTGCGTGATCCACAAGTGGAGCCTAGCTAAAGGAATGGTGGGGATGGCCACTGCCAAAATGCCCAACAATCAAAGGACCAACCTGGCTGAGACCTTTCTGCTGGAGGTTACAAAACAAGCCTGCATCTGCAAGGTTTCCACTCTATCTAAAGGGAGGAAAGCCATACCCTGAAATGTGTCCATCACTGCTCCAATATATTGGAGCCACTGTGAATTAGCAAGTTGGGATTTTGGGAGGTTCACAGTGATCCCAAGCTGCACAAAGATATCCAGGGTAGCCAAAAGGGATGCTCCATTGATGGGGCTGACAGAAGCCAGTCGTTAAGGTACGGAAACAGAGTGGCCCTGATGCCTCAAGGCCACCGCCACTACTGTCAGGCACTTGATAAAGACCCTGGGTGCTGAGGATAGGCCAAAGGTGAGGGCTTTGAACTGAAAATGTTATCCTTGAAAGGGAAAATGAAGGTAGCAGTGATGGGCCTGAACAATTGGAATATGCAAAAAGGCATAATGCATGTCCAGAGTGCAAAGCCACTGTTCCCTATGCAGAAGGGGCAGCAGGCCCGGGAGGGTCAGCATTGAAAACCTCTTGTACTCTTAAGTACAGGTTCAGAACACTGAGGTCCAAAATGGGACACAAGCCTCCCATCTTTTTGGAGACCACAAAGAAGTGGGAGTAATACTCCTTTCCTACCTGGTTGCACAGAACAGGCTCTATTGCTTCTTTTTGTAACAGAGGCTCAATTTCCTCTCTTAACAGAGGAATGTGCACCTTTGGATAATGGGACATAATTGGTGGCCTGTCTGGAGGTTTGTCTAGGAACTCTAGAATGTGGCCTTGTCCTATTAACTGAAGTATCCACAAGTCGGTGGTTACTGCCCGCCAACCTGACAGATGACTGGCAAATCTTCTGCCACTGGCTCCCCTGATGAATGTGGAGGGGCAGACTGCAAGACACACAAGGATGGGGGGTTTGAGAGAGTCATACTTGAGGCTCTCTGGGCCTTTGCAGAAGGGGCAGCCGTTGCTGATGGGGCCTAACATTTGGGCCGACATCAAGCCATCTGTTTCATCTGCTGCTTTGCTTGGTGATGAAAAGGCTTTTTGGGCTGAAACTTGGATGGTACATTGTAGGGCCTGACCCTTATCCTACAGGTTGGTGATTATAGCCTGGGCATCACCCCTGAAAAGGACGGAACCCCTAAAGGGAGCATCCTGAATAGCTCTTTGCATATCTTGTGCTAGGCCCAACACTCGCAGCCACGAGAACTGTTGAAGGCTAATTGCCATGGTGGCACCTGTAGCCAAAGAGTCCACCCATCATAGGTGGCCCTGAGAGAGTGCCCACAAGCCACTTTGACATATCTAAAGTAATCTACCAAAATGGTCTTTGACTCGGCATCTGGGAGTGCCTCAATGGCTGGCTCCAGCTGAGTGAACAAGGATTTTTGATAGATCATGAGGGCTACGTAACTCAGGGCCCACATGGCCAGTGTTGAGGGGTAACATTTCTTCCTGAACTGGTCCAGCTGCCTGGACTCCTTGTCAGGAAGAGAGGTACTCGTATGCCTAGTTTAAAGGAGCGATCATGGGCCACTACTATAACCACAGAATCTACCTTAGGGTGGATGCTGAGGTGGTCCTTCCCCTATGGCATCCATTAAGTCTGGGCGGCCTTCTTGGCTGTTGTCGGGATCAAGGTGGGCATCATCCAGATGGCAGATGCCGGGTCCTCGTGTGGTTCCAATCAAGGTGGGGTAAGGATAGGTGCTGCCTCCTGTATGTCCAGATGTTCAGCCAACCACTGATGTTTTGGGTCTTGATCATCTGATTTCCAGTCATGGACCTCTGTGATTTTTCTGTGTAGGTCTGCAAAAGAAGGGTCCTCTGGGGAGACTTCAAGGACTCCTTTGGCTGAGGCTGTCCAGTTGGGGGAGTCTCAAACCCTGATGCTGCTGATGAGGAGAAGTTAGAGTCCAGGTCCAAGTCAGAGGACCAGGCATCTGGATGCACCAGTTCCCGAGTCTCTGAGGGCAGTCTTTCTAACGTCTGGCAGTCTTCTGTTGGCCGGCATTGATGATCGTGTTGGTGCAGGCCTGGGTGGTTGTACCTCCAGGCTCCTGGGCTTCTCTCTAGGTGGCTGGAAGCTATCCAACTCTGACACTAGTTGGGTCTTAGTTTCTGACCACCAGGACTGGAGTATAGCTCTAAAGTCTGTTGGGGCCTGAGGAGAAGGCAGGGAAGGGTGGTAAACCAGCTGGTAACCTGCAGTGATCCCCGATGTCGGGTAACCTGGCATATGAAAGGAGGAGGATGATGGGTACCTGGAAGGATAAGCTGACGCATACCCCAGCATCTGAAAACATGACCAGGGACAACCCAATGGGTGATGCAACTTGAAATGCGGCATTGGTTATCCAGATGGGGAATAACCTGACTGAGGACCCGATGGGGAATACCCTGACAGAGGGCCTGATGGTAGTGCTGATGGTCCTGATGGAGGCCCCCAGGGTACTCCAGAGCCCATACCTGAGGGACCTGGAAGACCTGGGTCTGAAGTCAGTCTGGCAGGTGGCTGAGCTGGTGTCAGCTGTGGGATCTCTGTTGGGGGAACCGATGGAAGAGATGGAGCATTACTAGGAACCCCCAATATCAAATCCGGTGGTGAACTGGGTAAGATGTCACCTGACAGAAGACCCCTGCCTCCCACCCCTCCTCAATCCAGTGTGTGCTGAGGGAACCTCTTCAATGGAAGGGAGGGGGATTTCTGGTGTGGTGAACCCACCAGGGAAGGCTAAGACAAGTCCAGCATCTCTTCATCATTGGTGTCCCTTGCAGGACCCCAACACCAGATCAATCAGGCAGATGTCAGCAGAGTCAATGCCTGACTTATCGACAATGGAGGTCAGGCAGACATCAGACAAGCCAATGCCTCACTTATCAACAAGAGTCAGGTGGACTTCGGGGTCTCTGGACCCCAACTACACAGCCTGGGATGAGCGTTCATCAGGGGGGTTCCAATGAGTGACTTATTCACCCCGCCTGACACTATAGGCCCTCCAGTGGAAAGGTGTCTAAGCACGGCAAAGACCTCAGATGAAACCGAAGTGTTCATGGTCACCTGAATAAGTGGTGGTGGGAGTGCCAAGGACTGTCTCTGAGGTGGGGCAAACTTGGCCATGGTGGCTGGCTTCTCGGAGGAAGAAGACCGCTGTTCACCTGAGGGGGCCGAGGATGACCATGGGTGAGAAGGGGGACCTGTCCAGGTCCCAGTGTTTCTCCTCCTCCTCCTCCTCCTTATGTCAGAATTTTGGGGGGGGGGTGAGGATGAAGCGCTGCAGAGTTTTTGGAGTTTCTTCTCCATAGAGACCATTTTTTGTTTTAATAAATGAGCCTCGAGGGCCTTCTGGCACCTCTTCTGTGTGGTCAGATTGAAGCTAGAACAGGTCTCCCAGTCCTCGACCTTATCCTCTGAGCTTAGGCAGAAGAAGCAGAGACAATATGAATCTTTGTGTGGCAGTTGTGCGCTGCACAAAGTACAACTGATCTTTCCTTGTCCGTCTTCACCATCCATTACTGCTGTGTGTAAGCTGGTTGTGCGCATCCGCCATGGGAGCTTTTTTTTTTTTTTGGAGGCGTTAGAACCGACTGCACCACCCATGTGTGTGATGCACTACATGGTGTGTGCAGGGTGGCTGTTGGGTGCCGTAGACTCTTCCTCCATCCCAGTTCTGTATCAACCACCATCGAAGCTGCACCAGCTGCGCGAGTTTCAGATAGTGTTTAATATGCCATTAGTCCTTTCTTCTATGCTGAGTTTTTCAATGCGGTTCCTTCATCCTGGTTCTCCATGCTGATGCCGTTGAAGCTGGTAAGACTGTTCCTTATTATTTTTCGATGGCATTGGGATCTTATGCTGTTTATATTGTTATTTTCACATCACGTCCAGTTCAGGGGATAAACGTAAATCTAAAGCGGGCCATGCCACCATGCATTGGTGCCTTTTTAGCCGCTCTTATGGATCAGTATGATGTTTGCCTTCAGTGCTTAGTACTCAACCATGATATGGATCACTGAGATGCCTGTTTTTCCATGGACTGCCATGTAATGGAAATCTGCACATTTAAAGTCAGCAGGGCTCTGCTGACTTTCGGAGGATGACATCACCTGTGGGCTTCCCAGGCCTGAACTTTAGACCTTTCCTCTGGGTCCAGCCTTGCCGAGGAGAAGGCTTCTTCTTCAGTTCTGGAGGAGCAGCGTGATTTATCCTTGAGTCACATCACTGGCACAGCCCCAGCAGTCACCTCCATGGAGGTGCAGGCTCCCCCCAGTGTCTTGGGCCATGGTTGCTGGGCTCAGCACTGGTAGATGTATGGTGCTGTTCTGGATCCTGATGCCATTCACGGTGCCGATGATCAGGGCAGCACCTTGGGTGATGTTGCCCTAGGTCTCAGCACAGTTTGCAGTGCCAGTGACTTGGACGGTGCCATTGGTGGTGCTGCTCTGATTTCCAGAGCTGTTCGTGGTGCCGGTGAGTTGGGCGGTCCCATTGGCAGAGCAGTGTTACGTGACGGTGCTGCTCCCAGGTGCTGTCCTGGGGTTGCTAGTATGGAGGTCCTTCTGGTAGTCTCCTCTCCATAGGAGAATGACTGTGAGTTGGACCCAGACTGGCAGCCTGATTCTTCAGAATCGGAGGGTTCAGTGGAACTATGTCAGGCATCCCTATCCTTGAGGCCCCAGAACAGGTTGCCAGTGAGGTTCCTTTAGCTGGAGGTGGCCTTGGATCTCTCTGTGGTGATGGCTCGGGGATTCAGGAGGGGGGGTGCCCTCTTCTGCGGAGGCCAGAGCAGCTGCCATTTTTGGTGCTGCTGTGGCCCCTTCAGAAGGGGGTGGGGACCTCTGTTTCTGTGGCCTCCTTTGGAGGTCCTGTGGAACAGAGGACCCCTATGCTGGCATCGAGGAAGAGGGCTGCTTCAGAGTCGAATGGGTTGAGAGGCCGGGGCGAGGGGTGGCAGCACTCCCCCACCACCCTGCAGGGGTTGGGGAGGAGTCACAGTGCTCAGCCCTGCCTTTCCCTCGAGGGCTCGAGGGTGCCCTTGGGTGCCAGTGCAGAGGGTTGCCCTTCTGGATACATGCAACCCCAGACATGTCACAAGGGAGACTCCCCTTTTGGGCTCTTCCAAAGTTTGCCTTCTCAGACTACTTCTTTGCAACCCAGCATGATCTCATGGCCCCCAGTCATGGTGGCATCATCCCCTGGATCTCAGAGCCCCAGCAGAAGCTGGACACTTTCACTGAGGTACCCATCGCATATCCCTCTGCAGACATCTCCCTCTCTCCCTGGCCATGTGGGTCCTGTGGGACCCTTAACCTGGGAGACATTCAGTGCTACTGCTGCGACCTTTCCTTCCTACATTAAGGCCTTGGACAAACAAGTCTTCCACCTGTCTCTCCCGCCACAGGAATCCTCTGAACATTCAAGCTCCTTATCTCCTTCTTCTGAGGGAGAGGAATTTTCTGATCACCTGTCCTCTGATGCTGATTTCACTGAATATCAGTGATTCCTTTCGAGGCCGGTTCAGGAGCTCTGTATTCCTTATTTTCACAGGGGTAGTACTGAGTGGCAGACATGTGCTTTCCTCAGTGAATTCAGTGCTTGCCACGTCACAGTGCCATCCTGGCCCATCCCCTTCCAGGAGGTGTCTGTCCTCACCTTGTAGTCTCCAGCTGCCCCTTTTCCAACCCCAGGAGACTGCGGAAGATGGTATTGTGGCCCCTAAGGAGTCTCTAAGTTCACTACCATACCCACCTTCTGGACTGTCATCCCTAGACACTACCTCTGGGCCTTGGCAGCTGGTGCATGACCGACCCCCGGATCCGGATTCTGTACAATTCGACCAGTGGGGATGAAGAGTTTTCTCTTTTACTCGTGCGTTAATGTGTATAAGTTCACATCAGGCACACCACGCTGCCTATAAAAGGCATCTGTGGTTGATTTTAACCCAGGTTCTAGTATTGCTGCCTCATATGGAGCAATCTAGACAGGCCATTGCCCTATCTGCCTAAGGAACTGGCAAGGCACCAAGCAAGGGCATCTTATGATGCCAGTGAGGTGGCTTCCAGACTAGTGGGGACTGTGATCTGCAACAGGTGGATGGCATGGCTTCGTCTATTCAGATTGTCACCTGTTGCCCAGTGTAGGGTGACCTCCTCTGCCTTCTGGGGGACCTGCTTTTTCTTCCAGTAGGGCAAGGAAAATTCTTCAGGGAATCTCTCCATCCCCCCATCATCGGGGAACACCTCCTTGCTCTCCACAGCCTTAGACTTAGTTTAGTATGGCTAGGGTCTCCCCCTCCTGCTTCTCACCAGCAGGAGACTGAGGGAACAGTTCCTCCAGGGCTGTGCTAAGCCCCCTTCAGGGGGCTTGGTACTCACCCAGCAGCAATGAATAGTGAAGATTGACAAGAGAAGATGTGAAAATGACATACCTACCGTAGTTCTTCATTTTCTCTTCTATCTTCACCATTCATTACTGATTCCAACCCACTTTTCCCTCATGGGCCTCAATTCTTGTGAGTCAACTCAGCCCTACTCGCCCTCCCCCTCCTTGAGGCCAGGTGGGGGCTGAGTCCCCCTGGTACATCAGAACTCTCTGTTCCTTCTCTAAAGTCACAGAGCATTCACCCTAGAGGATGGCGAGTAGGGTCTTTGCCCTGAACCCTCTGAGGAAACTTGCCTCTGATTCTCTTAGTGCTAGGGTGTCTCAAATTAGGGGTTGTATCATCCTTTGGATTGTCACCCCATAACTTTCATTTCTATAATACAGATCTAAGAGAGTCTGAAGGAGTTTTCTTCCCTTTCTTTTTCCTTTCGTGATTGTCCCATGCTTCACTCCTTCTGAAGTGGGGACTATGTCAGTACTCCATGAGGGTACTGTAAACATTTTTTATCCACACCTAAGTCAAGACTCACTCCTCTTCTGAGTGGTACTGTGGCAGTTTGTGAGATCCAGGCTCCAGGTTACATAAGTTTTTGGCTGAATGGGTGGGAAGAGAAGTCTGCCTTCTCTAAAATGGTCAAGGTCTGTAGTTTATCCTTGAACTCTTAACCCTTATTTGATGGGATCCTTGCTCCCTTGTCTTTAATCCTTGCTGGGAATTTTTAAGTTTTCATGCCAGTGGTCTTCCAGTTTACCTTAAGAGATGTCCCTTCCTTCCCTCCCCTTTATCCCTTTCTGCTTCTTCCTCTCTGTCGTTTCCTATCCTTACCTTCTTCTTTCCCTTGGAACCACCTGAGGATTGAGGCCATGCTGCCACTTAGAGTAGGGTTCTCTCTTTTTCTGTCACCTGTTCGGCTTATTCCTTTTTCAGTTTATTTCCTTCCCTTTGTCTATCCATCAGCTCTCTTACCTCATTCTCTTTCCATAATCTATTTCTGCCTCTCTGGCTATTTATAAATGGGATGGAGGAGTCGTCTACGTCAGCTAACGGCTGTCCCGCACACACGAGTGGTGCCGTCAGCAGCCAACTTCTCCCTCCAAAATAAAAAAAAAAAAAAGCTCCATGACAGGTGCTCGTATCCTGCTTACACCCATCAGTAATGAATGGTGAAGATACAAGAGATTGAGAACTACAGTAAGCATGTCATTTTCTTTTTTTGTGCTTGTCACTAGACAACGACATGCACGAAAACTACAGATACTGAGAATAATCAAATAAAAAACAGATGCTCAACCAAAAAGTGGTTAAACTGCAGCGTACAATTTCCACACAGCCCGATGTAAACAGGCTGACTGCGGGAAAGAACTGAGGGGTAGGCATGGTGACTGCCCACTATATAGGGTCACGCTGACGTCAGTCACATGACATCGGGTGGGCAGTCCCCCATCAGACACTGCTAGCTAAAAGTTTCCATGTGGCCCTGATGACAGGGGGCATAGTTCGTAAGGTGATTACCTACTGCAAGAGCCCTCTCAAAGTAGGATCATATTTTCTTTTATCAACCCAGTATTAACATTTAAAGCTCTGTCTGTAGTCTGGGCAGCCTGTTCAGTTTTAGCTGTTAAAAGTCCTGTTTTACTGTTCGTGGATTTCATTTGCTGCTGGAACTCATGGACTGTATATCTTTTAACGCGGCGGCATTGGTTGTCTGTGTGGGATCTCCCATGCTTAGTGGAGTACCCATGTTGTTATCAAGCTGTTGTTCTTTAGGTCAGACTCCTTCAGACTCTGCTCCTGTATTCTTGTTAGAACGTCCCATGCTGGCTCCCAGTTCTGAAAAATTAGACAAGTTCAATATCTTCAGACTCTGCTCGATGTCCTCTTTCTTTTTGTTATGCTTGTGCACCAGTAAGGACACTTTTTAGAGTTTTGCCTTTGATGATGGCAGAGCTCCAAAGAGGAGTTCTTTGCTCAGCAGCTGGTCACACCTCTGTCTACTTTAATGTTAAATCCCTGTTTTTGCACTTTAGTAACTTTGCAACCATTCAACCATTTGCTTGACATTTTGCATGCATGGTCTCTTGTGGTAGATCTCCGGATGTGCCAAGTTTCGTTCAGGTCTGATGTGAGCATTCCAATATGTATATAGTCCAAAAAGTGAATTATTGGGGTTGGGGGGAGTTTTCTTTGACTAGCCCTATAGCCCAGATGATTCGGAAGTTTGGTCCAAAATTTTCAGGGTAGAAGGGAGCTGACCCACAGATGTATCTGTTGCTGGTCTGGTGAAAAAATATTAATCCCTTCAACGGTAATCAAATTTTAAATTTTTCCAGTTCTGAGCATGCTTAGTAAGCACTTCAACATAGTTGCATGAAATGGAAAAAAAAAATCCTTTTTCGTGTGGGGAAAATCCATTTTCATTTGCTACCGTCTTGTTTCTGTTTTGTTTCAAAACCTTTTCTAAAAAAAAATTCAAAACATACATAAATTATATCTTGCAGAAAGATCAATGCATTTGTCTTGTTAGATTCTGCAGTTTACTGTTGGAGAAATGACCCTGAAATGTATTTTTGTAAACATTTGAAACCCTTTTTCGTAACTCGCTTCTACTTTTTCTGTTTGGAGTTGGTATGAAAATCCATGTCCCCATTATTATTGAATCTTTCCCTGGTGTCTAGTGGTACCCCACCCTCTGATTACTGTCTTTGGCATTATGTAATTGTCTGCTGGTGTCTAGTGGCACCCTCCTCCCTCCAACCACTATTCCTTTAATTATATTAATATATTCCCAGGTATTTAGTGGCAACCCCAACCAACCGATCATTGTCCCTATTGTTTAATATTTCCCTGATGACCAGTGGCACCCCCCACCCTCTGATCACCATCCCTGTAAGTATTTTACATTTCCCTGGTGTCTGGTGGTGCTCCCCACCTTCTGATTGCCGAACCCATAATGATTAAGTATTTCCATGGTGTCTCATAGCTCCAAAGCTTTAAAAAAAAGAAAAGCCACCCCATGGCAGGGTGTGCTACAGGAGAGAACACAGCAATCAGTACAAACAATTCCAGCACCACACAAGCAGACCACAGACACAAGTGCTGTATTTAAAGCAGTTTATTAAGGCAATAAAAAATAATAGGTGCCAATTTGAACCATGCCGAAGCGCAGACCAGGAAACATAGACAGAGCCTAAATCAACTGCTTTAAATGCAGCATTTGTTTCGATGGTCTACTTATGTGGGGGGTAGTGCTGGATTTGTTTGCACTGTCTAGTTGCCCCCCCACACTTCCATTGCCATTCCTATAATTATTGAATTTCTCCTGGTGTCTAGTGGCACCCTCACCCTCCGATCACCATCCCTCTAATTACTGAATTCTCCCTGGTGTCTAGTGTTGCCCCCCACCCTCTAACTTCCGTCCACATTTAAATTGTTTATTTCACAGGTGTCTAGTGGCGCTCCCCACCCTCTGATTGCTGTCATGTCTGTAATAAAAAAAGAACCCTCAATGTCTTTTTTTTTTTTTACCTATGAAAAAAAGAAAACGGACCCTCGCTGATCTGTCTCCCTTCCCCCCCGACCTCCCACTCTGCACCCCCGCCACATCCCCCATGCACTTATTCACCTGAACTGGTCCAGGGTGAAGATCCACACTCTGGAAACGTAGAATGCTGTAACAGGAAGTAACGTAAGTGCAGTGCAATGCATTTCAGTGGGGTTTTCAACTCTGGTGCATAACTTGGACATTTTTGCATGTTTGTTTTCTTTAACTTTCTTCATCCTCCTCTCTCCGGTGACTGAAGCATCTCTCAGATGGACCCTCTCGAGCTTGCCTCCACTGCATGCCTGAACCCTTCTCCCGGTTGAGGAATCATGTGGCGCCCCTCCCCCCCATCTTCGTTTTGCAGGAGGAGAAAAGGATCTTGAAATTTCCAAAGTTACTGGTGGGCATACGGAAATTGCAGCAAATGGTCATAACATTGGCTTTTTTTTATATTTTAGCCCCACATTTTGAACATAATTTTCTTATGACCCCACCTCATAAACCCCATAGGTGAAAATGTTCAAATCCTTGCCAAAACACTGTTTCAAACCACGGGTGTAAAAACGTGTTTTGGGCAGGATGTAAAAAAATAGCAGCTGTGCTGTTCATGAGGTGGAGAGAAAAAATGGTTATGCTGACAATTTTGAGTCAAAATATTAAAATTTAAAGTTATGAGTGTGCATAGAAACATTTCAACGAATGCTCATAACTCATTTTTTCACCAAATTTTCCAAATGGGCTTTTTGGGACCCTACCTCATGAACACTGGCACAGTCATTTAGTTAATCAGTCCCAAAAGGTGATTTGGCATAGCGAGTTGGGAAATCACCTTCTGGGCTGGATTAACAAAATGACAGTGACAGTGTACATGAGGTGGGGTCCCAAAAAGCCTGTGCTGAAAAGTGAAAAAGTATCTAAAAATGCCAAAGATATGAACATAAATTGAAAACGCAACTGAAATGAATTATATGGCACTGAACTTGATTCCTCAGTTTGTGGTTCGACTTTGAAGAGTAGTCGTGTCCCAGTCCACAGAAGACCACAGCAGATGACCTCCAGAGGTAAGTATAGTGTAAAGGGGGGGAGGGGTGCTCAGTGGGAGGATCAGGATCTGGGAAGGGGATGATAAGGGACCAACTTTTTTCAGGTTAAAAAATAAGACACTGGGGACGGTTTTCTTTTTATAGGTAAAGTACATGAACATTTGGGGACACTGGGAGTGAGCTCCCCAGTGTCACACTGCTGGGGGGGTAGGGGCCTTGTTATGCTAACACAGGGATTGGGCTTCCCCATGTCAGCAGACATTAAGAAAACAGAATGGGCTACCCACCGGGGTGGGCATTCTGGTGTCAGATTAGATAAATTATATAATGGCGATGGAGGCATGCCACTAGACACCAGGGAAAGATATGGGGGGGTGTCAGTGCCACTAGGGACAGTGATCAGTGGGTGGGGGTGCCACTAGACACCAGGGAAGATATGGGGGGTGCCAGTGCCACTAGGGACAGTGATCAGTGGGTGGGTGCCACTAGACACCAGGAAAGATATGGGGGTTGTTGCGCCGGCTTAGGGACAGTGATGAGTGGGTGGGGTGCCACCAGACACCAGGGAAAGATATGAGGGGGTTGCCAGTGCCACTAGGGACAGTAATCAGTGGGTGGGGCCACTAGACACCAGGAAAGATATGGGGGTGCCAGTGCCACTAGGGACAGTGATCAGTGGGTGGGGGTGCCACTAGACACCAGGGAAAGATATGGGGGGGTGCCAGTGCCACTAGGGACAGTGATCAGTGGGTGGGGGTGCCAGTAGACACCAGGAAAAACAGCGTTCCATTGCTGAACCTGCAGCTGGCAGCACAAGTTTCAGCTCTGGTTGCAGAAGTCAAGAAAATCCCATTGTTCTTATGTAGAGATCATGGCAGAAGCTGTCCTTTCGCTAACCTCGGCTCTCAGGATGCCAGGTGTCCAGTAAAGGTGTGTCTGGCCACAATAAGAAAAAATCTGAATGCTTCTAAAAAGTTCCTCTTTAGCCAAGTTCTGATGTTTCTTTTTTAATTAAATTAATTTTTCCATGTTTTCTATATTTTCTCTCTCTCACTTATGGGAAAACAAGATGGCGGACACAACGGAGCTCTGCGAAAATACTGTAGGATCTGTTACCTTACATGCGAAATGACAGTCACTTCTGTGAACACAGTACAGCTCTGCAAAAACAGATTAGGCTCTATGTAACCATACATACAAAAATAGAATACCTCATGTGAAAACAAAAGTAGTTTTGTGTGGAACATCTATCTTTTCCCATAGGAAATAATGGGAAAATTGAAAATTGAATAACTCTTGAAAGGGTAAACATTTTTTCACCAGACCTTTACAAGTCAAATCTGTGAAGCATACAGGAGGACAAACCGCTAAAAAACATGCAAAATGTACAATTTTAACACTCTATATCTTTGAAACCACACAACAGATTCAAAAGAAATGTGCCATGTTATAGGACCTACACTAAGAGATTTTGCATGCAAATGTTCATGCCAATCCATTAAACCATTACGGCCGGGGAGCGGTGCAGTGTGTCCACATTATGGCGGTGTCAGTTATGGGACCAGTACCGCTGGTCCACACTAAGAGTGCCGGGGAACCGTTACGGCGGCACCCGTTCCCAGGATGCAGCTCGCGCCATGCTACGGGCCCTGCAGGGGACCGTTACCACGCATCCACACTATACCCGATAACGTTACCGAGGCGTAACCGGTTTCATAACCATTGTTGAAACCACCTCATATGTGGTTTCAACAACGGTTACGAAAATGCCTGCTGTAACATTACAGGTGTAAACGCAAACCATTGCGGTAACGGTTTGGGCACTCTGTAACATTACAGAGGCGTAGTGTAGACAGGGCCATAGATGTGATCCCTCAACTCTAACTATACTGGTGCTACCACACCAGTATAATATACATAAATATAAAATTGCAAAAATCTTTATTAATGCATCAGTTAGTGTTGCCACAACACAAATGAGGAAATGCGGCATTAAGGCTTCACCTTAACACCCCACCCCTACCCAGGGCAAACCAAGTGGCATCGGGGGGCTGGCATTGGGGTCGTCAACCCTGACACTCACCCCATTCTCCTATACTGTACCCACCCAGCTTATTTTATAATAGAATGGGGTGAGCATTAGGGTTGATGACCCTAATGCCTCCCCCCAAAAAATATCTTGGTCTGCGAAGGGGAGGGGATGTTGAGGTGAAACCCTAATGGCACATGTCACCACTTTTGTTGTGGCAACCCTAACTGATGCATTAACAAAGTTTTTGACAATTTATTTTCTTACTTTTTAAGATAGTACAGAACAATCCTACCATAATTTGCTTGTGGGCTCCCATTCCTCTGTAGATGTGTTTATGTACTTAGCTGTGGAAGCACAAGGCCTGCCAAGTTAGCCAGCCTAGGAGTGGGTCCCAAGATGGTAGCCTGGGTAAAGAATTGGCTGGAGAATAGGACACAGAGAGTAATAGTAAATGGAGTCCACTCTGATGAAAGGGGGGTTACTAGTGAGGTACCGCAGGGTTCAGTACTAGGACCGTTCCTCTTCAATGTCTTTATAAGCGACACTGCAGAGGACTGGAAGAAAGTATGTCTCTTTGCAGACGACACAAAGATCTGCAACAGAATTGATACACAAGGTGGGGTGGAAAGGATGAGAATGGACTTGGCAAGGTTGGAGGAATGGTCAAATGTATGTCAGCTTAGATTCAATGCTAAGAAGTGCAACGTAATGCACCTGGGAAACAAAAACCCAGGGGAAGAGTACACAATGGGGGTTGAGATGTTAACAACAAAAATGGAAAGGGACCTGGGGGTAGTCATAACAGATGACCTAAAGGTGGGCAAGCAATGTGAGAGGGCAGTAAGGAAGGCTGGGGGGATACTGGGATGCATAGGGAGAGGCATCACTAGTAGAAAACAGGAAGTTGTTATCCCTCTGTACAGACAGCTGGTGAGACCCCATCTGGAGTATTGCGTGCAGTTCTGGAGACCCAATCTCTGCAAAGACATAAACAGGATAGAGGCAGTCCAGAAAAGGGCAACTAAAATGGTGCAGGGTCTGCACCAGAAGACACATGAAGAGAGACCTAAGGAGCATAATATGTATAGCCTTGAGGAAAGGAGGGAGAGGGGGGACATGATAGAAACTTTCAAGTACCTCAAGGGAATCAACAAAGTCCAAGAGGGTAGCATCTTTCAGAAAAAGAGGTGTGCAAGAACAAGGGGTCACAATTTGAAGATAGAGAGGGGGCGGCTCAGAGGTAATGTAAAGAAGTATTTTTTCACAGAGGGGGTTGTGGATGCATGGAACAGCCTTCTGGAGGAGGTTGTGGAGTCCAAAACAGTGGTGGAATTTAAGCATGCATTGGACAGTCATAAGGCAATTCTGGGGAGGGTAGGAAGAAGTAGGCTGCTGGTTAACTAGGATCTGCAGCTTATCCATTAGGTAGGGGAATGGGCAGACTGGGTGGGCTAAGTGGTCCTTATCTGCCGTCAAATTCTGTGTTTCTGTGTTTCGTGTTATTACCCTTCCTGATGCACATTACTGCTGGTATCAAAAAAGCACATTGCAGTTGGGATAAAATGCATAGAAGACTTTTTTTTTTTTTTAATTGCAAACCAAGGTGCCAGCACACAGCTACAGTACTTATTGGGAGGTCCCAAAAAAGAATGAAATGTCTCTTGCTAATGGCACTTTTGGATGTGAAAATTGTTCTTGTTGCAGATACATTAAGGTGGGGAAATTTTTTAGACATCCTGTCACTAACACTGTACATCAAATTGAAGGATTCTGTACTTGTAAAACACAGAATATTGTTTATGTGGCTATGTGTAGTAGCTCTCCAGGTTTCTATATTGGAAAAACAATGCAGAAATTTAAACTTAGGATTGAACAGCACATTAGAAGTGTTTCTAGTTTAGATGATGTTAGTGCTTTGGCCCACCATGTCAAAGCAAAAGGGAACATGCATCATTTTGCATTTCAGATGTTGGAAAGAGTGGATGAATCTGTACGTGAGGATGATTTGGACAAGAAATTAAGACAAAAGGAATCCTTTTGGCAATATAAAACAAAATCATTTATTGAGCCAGGATTAAATGATTTATTTCAGTTATCACTATGTTTATAAAACCTTATCTGGCCTTAGGCTTATGCATTTATATATGGAATGCATATGATATGAAAAAATATGCCGATTTCTTAATCTCTCCAATTTTTTATGAAGCATGTGTCACAAACGCACTCCATAGGGCAGGCCCTCTGCTCCCACAGTGCCAACCTCAGAGTGCAATAGTGTGAACAGGTGACAGACAGGGTACCCTTCTGTCTTTCATCTGAATCACCTATCAGCCTTGAGTTCAGGAGGGATTCAAACTGTGAACCTTATGCTAGCATACCCCAGTTTACAGGCTCAGATAATATTCTCATTGGCAAGAAGCGATATAATCTTTCACCCAAGGGCACCCAGTCAGGTATCCAAAATGAACCCTTTCAACTCTATATGAGACCTAGGTACTTACCTTTTTCAAGTTAAGTAACACCATGCAAGCCCTACAGCTGTCGGACTTAATACAGGCTCGGCAATTACATGTGAAAAGAACTGAGAAGACGCAGGCAGTATAATAAAGACAATGCTGTTTACTAAAAAGTTTAAAACAGGTGAAATCAAACACAGAACCATTATATCACAAATTTCACAGCCATATAACAAAAGAAGAGAGTTACATAATGCAAACTCCTACCACAAATACTTAATTATTTTCTAAGTGTTACCTTTAAGTGCTTTTTAAGTTGGAGAACTATCTCTCGGAGAGTCCAAGAATCATATGACAACATTTCCCTCTCCCCACCCCTTTTGGCGAGTCAGCTAGCTCCTCCCTTAGTTCATTCTAACATAATTTCTACAAGTAGGTATTTTTTATTAATCTGAACATCAGAAAAAAACATTTCCTAATATGACAGCCTTTGATCAACCATTTCCTTTGAGGTTTGCAACCCCACAATCTGTCACTAAGGTGTGAGAAAACCAAAGGGAATCAGTCAACCTTTCTGATGTCAAAAAATATATATTTGGGAACAAACATCAAAGGCAGCAGCAGGTGATAAGGGCCATAAACTATCCCTCTAGAAGGAAGGCATTAAATTATTTTTTTTTTTTTCTGGTCTGTTAATACAACCCTGAAGCTGTCAGCATCACTGAAACCTTTTGGGGTCAAAGGTCACTCACTGGAGCCTGGGCTGACTTGGGTGTCAGCAGAGAATCACAGACCATTTATTTATAATACTATATAACATAATAGAGGGTTTTTCCCCTGACACTATGGACTTGTAATATTTTTTTGTTATGACTTCTCATCTCAACTGTTTTTATATTGCATTGTTATGGATGTAATTGTACAGATTTATGGGAGCTGCTTAAAGTTATTAGGTAGGATTGGTATTATGACAGTATAAGATGTAATTACTATTATGTGATTCTTCTAACATATGAATGCACTGTCACTTTAAATGCACCATTTATAAGGTGTAATGCCACAGACTACCTCAGCCTTTGGAAAGCGCGAGGTATAGTGTGAAGATGTTTGGCTGAATTGGGGAGGAGCATGTTGTAGCTGTGTACTGGCGTCTTAGTTTGCGATAAAAAGGTTTTTTATGCACTTTGCCCTGACTACGATTAACTTTTTTAATAACAGCAGTCATGTGTAGCTGCGCTGCCATCTGCTCGGAGTGAGTATCCTTGCATTTTTTTTGTATCCATCATTGTTTTTGCAGCCGCCTGCTTGGTTGTTTGGTGGTACTCCTGATGTACACAGTAAAGAAAATATTCAAATTCCCACTGAAACATAATTGTGTGCAACTGCAATGCCATTTCCATGCTGCAGGTGTGAAAACCGATTCCAGTCAGGATTTGAAAAATAACAGGACATACATTTGGTGGGGTAATATCTAGTCTGTTTCAAATTTGGGGTCAAAATATTTTAAATTTACAAAGTTACGAACGTGTGTAGCAAAATTGCAACAAATGGTTATGACGCAGCCATTTTTGTGTTTACTTGCACGCATGATAAACAGGGTGGCACACCTGGCAGCCCACCCCAGCATGCCAAATAATCCTGTAAATGAAAAATGGTCCTGCAATGTTTTTTTTTTTACCTGCAAAGCAGAAAATAGTCCCGTGTCAAGTCTTTTGACCCTCCCCGAACCTGCACCCACCCTCTGCGCACCCCACCTCCCCACTCCCCCCTCACCCCATATTTACCTCCAGAGTCCGGCGCGACGATATTCAGTGGACCAGGAACACATCTGCACTCTTCAAAGCCGACCACGAACTGAGGAAATGCCGGTAAGCTGTATAATGGTATACACAGGGTTTTTTCAACTTTGATGCATATCTCGGGCATTTTTTTGGAATTTTGGCACCAAATTTTCAACATGGGGTTTTGGGACCCCTCCTCATGAATTCTGACACTGTCATGGCGTTAATTGGCCCCAAAAGGTGATTTCGTGGTCACTGCACAGAATCACCTTTCAGGACCGATTAACAAAACAACAGTGCCAGTGTTCATGAGGTGGTCTCTCAAAAAGCCTATGTGGCAAATTTGGTGGAAAAAATCCAAAAAATGACTGTTTTATGAGCATGCGTTGTGCAGTTGCTATGCACGTTCGTAACTTTGCAAATTTGCAATATTTTCACGCCGCATTTTCAACATTGCCATTTTTCTACACCTCCTTATGAACAGTACAGCTGTTTTCACATCTTGCCCGAAATGTGTTTTCGCACTTCCAGTGCAGAATAGAGCGGTCGCCATGGGAAATCAGTGTTTGGGACAGATTAAAAAAAAATGACAGTAACACTGTTCATGAGCAGAGATCCTAAAATGCCTATGTTGAAAATTTGGTGACAATACTCCATAAAATGACTGTTACAAGTGTGCATTGCGCAGTTTGTATGCATGCTCATAAGTTTGCGCATTTATAATATTTTCACTGCAGATTTTCAGCATTGTCATTTTTACGCAACTCCTTATGAAAAGTACAGCTGTCATTTTTCACATTCTGCCCGAAATGTGTTTTCGCAGTTCCGGCACAGAATAGCGCGGTCACCATGTGAAATCAGTGTTGCGGACACATTACAAAAATCACAGTGACACTGTTCATTAGCAGATGTCCTAAAATGCCTATGTTGAAAATTTGGTGACAAAAGTCTGTGAAATGACTGTATTACAAGCGTGTATTGCGCACATACCTCAATCTCTCAGCATTAAAAATGATAGCACTGGCCTTCGAAAAGCATAGCAAAGGCCCAAAATGTGTAGCACTTTCTTATTTTAAATGATATGTCTACAGATAGTGGGCCCCATATAGTTAGTGATAAGGAATGTTTCTATTAACTTAGTTCAATGATTCAATAGTATGTGTGTCCAGAAATAGCTGTAACATTATGAGGAACATCAGTAAACCTATGCCGAGTAAGGGTAAATTTGAGTGTGAAAATCATAGCGTTACGCGAAATTCATAGCAGTTGAGGTGTGGTTGCGCAGTTTCCACGCATGCTCATGACTTTATACATTTGCAATATTTTCACTCCAGATTGTCAACATTGCCATTTTTTTGCACCTTCTTATGAAGAGAACAGCTGTCATTTCTCACATCCTGGCCGAAATGTGTTTTCGTACTTCCAGCACAGAATAGCGCGGTCGCTGTGGGAAATCTGTGTTCGGGACACATTACAAAAATCAATGACACTGTTCAGTAGCAGAAGTGCTAAAATGCCTATGTTGAAAATTTGGTGAGAAAAGTCCATGAAATGACTGTTACGAGCGTGCATTTCGCAGTTTCCACGCATGCTCATAACTTCGCACATTTGCAATATTTTCACTCCACATTGTCAACTTTGCCATTTTTCCGCACCTCCTTATGAACAGTAGAGCTGTCATTTTTCACATTTGACCCGATATGTATTTTTGGACATGTAGTATACAATGGCATGGTGGGTGTATGAAATCAATGTTCGGAACAGATTAAGAAAATCACATTGTTCATGAGCAGCGTTCTTAAATTGGCTATGTTGAAAATGTGGTGACAAAAGTCCATAAAATGACTGTGTTACAAGTGTACATTGTGCAATTTCCACGCACCCTCGTACATTCACAAATTCGTAATCTTTTCAGTCCAGATTTTCAACATTGACATTTTTCCACACCTTCTTATGAACAGTGCAGCTGTCATTTTTCACAACCTGGCTGAAATGTGTTTTCGCACTTCCGGCACAGAATAACACAGTTGCTATGGAAAATTAGTGTTCAGGATAGATTACGAAAATCACAGTGACACTGTTCATGAGCAGAGGTCCCAAAATGCCTGTGTTGAAACTTTGCTGTAAAAAATAAATCCCCAAACTAATTACATTACGGGTGAGCTTTGCACAGTTTCTGTGCACACTCGTGACTTCAGTAGTTTTTTATATTTTCATTCCAGATTTTCAACATTGCCATTTTTTGCACCTCCTCATGAACAGTACGGCTGTCATTTTTCACATCCTATTTGAAATGTTTTTTCACACCTGTGGCGCCAAATGCTGCAGTCGCTGTTCAAAATCACCTTTCAGCTAGCAAACTGATAGTGTCTCTGTCCATGCCATGGGATCACAAAAAGCCCATGTTGAAAACTTGAAGTAAAAATACCAAGAAACTGTCAGGGTGTTAGGGTTTTCAACTATAATACCCTACAGCCATCAGGGATATGACTTCTGATTGCCAACAGTAATGCTCATGCCATTCCACCCCCCACCCACACCCTGCAGCCAGTGACAGGCTTCAAGGTGCACCTTGGACTCTTTGGCCCCAGAATCCATCCCATTCTCCTATACTGCACCCATTTCAGCATATTTCCTTATGGAATGAGATAAAGCCCGAACACCCAAGGCACACCTCGGCACTTGTCAGTGTCTGCAGGGTAAGGTGAGGGGAAATGTCATGACCATTATGAGCAACGACCCAAAGGCACACCCCTGTGTCTGCCTATCTCTGCAGGGTAGGGTTGGCATCGGTTCAGTATTTCACTGCCATTTCTATACTGCATGGGCCCAATTCTCATAGGGGCCTGCGTTTGGCACAAGCTTTGGCAAGCAGCACCTTACACCAATGCTTGGAGCACCAGGGACCCTGCACCTAATTCAGGTACAGGAGGGGTTCCAGTGGTTAAGTCCCCATGCTAGCACTGACTAGAACCCTGGTGCACTGCATAGGTCCACTGCGGGCCACCAGAGACTAACACAGGACCCCCTGTCCCACTAGGTAATGGGCATGTGGACCCAACCTGATGGGTCGATGTCTCCCCACCATGTTTAGTGCAATTGGTGCCTGGCCACAGAGGTGAGTGGTGGGACGCACTGGGGGGTTTGGGCACCACCTGCTGGGGCATGGGTGGGCACTGTACTACCATACGTTGGTGCTGCAATAGCACCAATAGGGCAGGCATTGGGGATCAGGAGAGCTGCATCAGGACAAGGGTACCAACATGGTACATAGGTGGCATTGGGGAGCTGTGAGGGGTGCCATTGGACCACTAGGATGGGGGCCGCGCGTACGAGGCCACACTCTGGGGTGTATGATGGGTGGACTGTCACCCATGGTATGCCACACACAGGCATGTCACCCAGGGGAGAATGTCTAAGTCCCCTTACGGCTGACCTGTCTTGTCTAAGGACACTTAGAATTTCTCCCACCAGGTGATGCCTGTGAATCGCAGGATGCAGCTTGCATCGGCAGCAGTCCCCCTACTGCCATGCTGCAGTGCATTGCAGGTGCAAGCCCTGTTTGGTTGGTGTGTGAAATCAATGTGTCGGGCACATTATGAAGATCACAGTGACACTGTTCATGAGCGGAGGTGTGAAAATGGCTATGTTTAAAATTTGATGACAAAAGTCCATAAAATGACTCTGTTACGAGCATCCATTGTACAATTTACACACATCCTCGTAAGTTCATGAACTTATGAACAGTACTGCAGTCATTTTTCACACCTGGCCAAAATTTGTTTTCCCACTTCTGGCGCAGAATAGCACGTTTGCTGTAAGAAATTAGTGTTCGGGACAGATTAAGAAAATCACAGTGACACTGTTCATGAGCGAAGGTCCCAAAGTGCCTATGTTGAAAATCTGCTGTAAAAAAATCCCCAAACTAATTACATTACAGGTGTACATTGCGCAGTTTCTATGCATGCTCATGACTTCACCAGTTTTTGTATATTTTCACTCCAGATTTTCAACAGTGCCATTTTTTTTACACCTCCTCATGAACAGTAAACCTGTCACTTTTCACATCCTGTTCGAAATGTGTCTTCGCACCTGTGGTGCTAAATAGCACAGTCACTGTGCAAAATCACCTTTCACATAAAGAACTGATAGTGTCACTGTTCATGCAATGAGGTCACAAAAAGCTCTTGTGGAAAACTTGGAGTAAAAATACCAAGAAACACCCAGGGCATTAGGGTTTTTGACCATAATGCCCTACCCTATAGGGACTGACAGAAGTCAGGGGTGTGACTTAGGATTGTCGACAGTAATGCTCATGTCATTCCACCCCCACCATGCAGCCAGTGATAGCCATCTAGGTGCTCCTGGGACTCTTTGCTCCCAGAGTTCACACCATTCTCCTATACTGCACCCATTTCAGCGTATTTCCTTATGGAATGAGGTGAATGTAAAGCCCAAACACCCCAAGGCACACCTAGACACTTGTCAGTGTCTGAAGGGTAGGGTGAGGTGAAATGTCGTGACCATAATAGGCGACAGCCCAGAGGCACACCCCAATGCCTGTCCATCTCTGCAGGCTGAGGGTGGAGTTGGCATCAGTTCAGTACTTCAATGCCATTCCTATACTGCATCTGTCTAACTCCTGCACTTCAACTGCCAATGGCAGCAAGCAAACATTCGGCATTGACAAATGCCTGTTAAGTTTGTGCATGCACGTCAAACTTCTTGGAATAAGTAGCTTTTGAGGGGCTTGGCACTGTCTGTCCAGTGCAGAGTGCTCTGCAAGGGGCTTGACAGTTTGACACCAAACAGAAGACAGGCTAATCGTGACACTATTTTGCCTAAAGTGGTCTGCACTTGAAAAGAAAAAACTGCACCAATCATGTGGTGGCTTTTTCCTTTCAGCTGCAGGTCATTGTGCAGCAAACAGCGGTTTCCATCCCAGTCAGACTGGCTGACATCTCTGCCTCCCCTTCGCCACCCCACCAGTCCCTTCCTGGAAGATTGGAGGAGGCTCTTTTCTTCCCTACCTACTCCACTTCCTGCTGACTCCTTTTGCTCGTTTTCTCCAACCAGTGCAGAGTAGGCAGTTCCAGATAAGTTAACCAGATGCCACTCTCTCTCACCATTTAATGGAGATGACACGATAGTCATTTACAGTCATAACTGCTGCATTTATTTTAGTATTAAACTTCATTAGCAGTTAACTAAACAATTTGTGGATAGCAATAAAACACTTGCCCCAGTGCTTCGGCTTCCCCAGTGGGCGTATCCCAGTGTTCTACAAACTCCTTAGTTATTGGTAGCCACACTGATGACATCACTTATTTAAGTAAGGAATTTTTCTAATGTTCTGATGTCCTGTCGTGTGCACTTAAAGGGGCAGTAGTGCCTTAATATCTCCAAATAGGAGCTTACTATACTATTGACAGTTGCCTAACACAATAAGTGCACACCGCAGGTGCTATTAATTCAAAGCACAGATTACCAATCTGTGTCCATCAGATAAGCACATAATAAATATTACAAAATATTAATAATGCAAACTGATAGACATATGAAATGTAAATCCTGTACATCTTATGTCTTAACACTTTTTAAATCATCAACCATTAAAAGGTCACAAAAGCTTTTTACCGACCACATGAATTAATTCTTAAACCTTTCTTAGGAAATGTTTCTAGGCACTGTATATTCTCGATCAATCAAACTTTATTTAACCAGGCAGTTACGTCATTGAGCAAGCTCATTTTCAAGATGGTCCTGGACACAGAGGACACTTTTGCTTACAGTAGACAACACTTCGTACAAAAGTAGACATCGATCCAGGCAGTTAAAATATACAAAGTCAGTACTTGAATGAATCAGACATGTAAAGCAAGTGCAAATATAGGCATTTAAAGTGCAGCGTATTCAGGCTGTAGCTATAGAGTACAAGTGAGGAGAGGAAGGAGGGACATAGAGAAGGGCAGTGGGAAGAAAGGGTATCAGGCACATAGTAGAGAGGGGAAAATGGGGCTAGGTGTGGTGGGAAGCTAGATTGGGAGGGTATAGGAGTGATATAGGGAAGAGTATGCATGAGGAATGTTATGCAGTTCCAAAGAATGAATCCTATAGGGGAAGGTATGCAAGTGGTTAGTTGCAGTTGCAGAAGTGTACTGTGCATTTTCGAAGGAGGAATGTGAGGGATCGGCGAGAGTGGGCAGAGTGACATTTGAGGGGGAGAGAGAGTTCCTGGAGCTGAGGAATAAGTAGGAGAAGGCATTGCAACCAGCCGAGGTATGCCTTGATGGGTGGGTGAGCATTCTGAGTGTTGAGGATCGAAGCATGTAGCTGGAGGGTGGGGGGATTGACAAGAGGGAGATCAGGTAAGATGGTAGAGTGCCAAGCCAGAACCTACCCACTAGGTTGGCGGTATGGGACAGGCACCTGGCAGCGTGGGAGGAGAAGGAGAGTGAGGTATAAAGATGGCAGTAGAGGGTGAGAGGGGGACAGCCAAGGGCAAAGCGGCAGAAGGAATTGAAGAGTGTGTCCAGTCTGGCTAGGGAGGGCTTAGGTGCAGAGTTTTAGATTATGTCCCCAAAGATGAACACAGGGAGGATCATCTTTTGAACAATTTCATGCTTGGCTTGCTTGGGCAGGTAGCTACGGTGTCTGTACAGGGTACTAAGCTTAGGAAGGAGCTTTTGTGGATACCATCAACATGTACAAGATGTGGGGCTGGCAGTATAGCCTAGAGATTAAAGTAACGAGCTTGGTACATCCAGCAGACCAGACCTGGGTTTGATTCTGACAACCTCCGAAGGTACTTAAATAAATGGATGTCATCCAGTTTAGTACCTGTCAGAGTGTGGAATTTGGGTGTGGATTCAGTTCTGGACAGTTTTTATCTGGTGCCAAAGGTCATAGAGACTTTTTTGAGGGAGTATTCAGGAAGAGTTGGTTAGCACTAAACAAGTGCTGTACCTTGTTAAATTCCAACAACAGACTAGTAATCACTTCAGCAGGGGATCTCCCAGATGAGAATAACATGGTATCATCTGCATACATGTGTATGTTTGCAGCTGAACAGATGTCAGGGAGATCATTCAGGACTATGGAAAATAGAATAGGGCAAAGTTCTGAGCTTTGGGGTACACCTGTGTTGATTGTTGGTGGGAAGGAATCAACTGACAGACTGGGACCAGCCAGTGAGCTAAGACCAGCACCAGTCAATGGCTGCGTGGGAGCAGTTTTTCATGAAATTTCCCAAAAACCTAGAATGACCAATTTTAAGCACATATAATTGAGACTACATCCTAATGCGATGAAATAGTATACATTTTTAGAACACCTATCATGAAGCAGTCATGCCAAATTTAAGATCTCCTGCCCGACAGATGGCTGAGGTATATGTAGATACAAATTTTCATGAAATATCCCACAAAAAATAAAATGACAGATTTTAAGCACCTATAATTTTTACACAATCCGTCCTAATGGCATGAAATTTGGTATATTATTAGAACACATATTATCAAGTAAGCATGATCAATTTAAGGTCTCTGGCCCAGTGGACAACTCAGGTACTGTACATACAGATAAAGTTTCATGAATTTTCACACAAAATACTAAATGGCAGTCTTTGAGCACCTATAACTTTGAAACAATCCATGCTAATGTCATGCTATTTGGCACATCATTAGAACACCTCAAAGAAATGACTCATTCCACATTTCAGAACTCTAGCAGAATAGATGGCCAACTTATAGCTGAATTAATAAATGTAAAAACAAATTCCACAACATTTTGACATTTCACAGAATGTTGCAAACCTCTTTGTCAAAATTCCATGAATCTGGATTTTTCTTTTTTTTTTTGAAATTCAAAATTTATTGAAATACTGCTGGCACAATAATGAAAACAGTATCTTACAACTTAAAACCTGTGACAGAATTTTTGCCACTTACAATGTAAAGCCAGAACATGGACAAAACTTTTGTTTTTTTGAAAGCTTACCCCCTCTATTAATTACTGTACCCTCTCTCCCCTACCACCCTCCACCCCCTTCTACCCTGTAAGAATTGAGATAGAGCCGCTCATCAGGGTATATGCCAGGAACAACATGCCCAGCTGCTGTCAACTAAGTCTGGAGCAAGTAGATTGCTAGGAAGGGGCTCCATATCCACTCAAACATTAAGAGGTTGCTCCGTCTCATCGCACTAAATTTTTCCATATTTAAATTAGAGAGTAATTCTTGTAACCATAATTAGGTGATGTATTATCCAGCCAGCGCTTTAACACTATTTTCTTGATGGGTGATGAAATTAAGGCCATATAATATCTTCGGGCTTTGACATTGATACCAGTATAGTCACCCATCAGGCAAATTTCTGGGGTAAAGTAATGCTCAATACCCAATAGAGGATCCGCCTTGTATTTAATTTGGTCCCATGACCCTTTTATCAATGGACAGTCCCAGAAGATGTGTAGTAAGTCTCCATTGTCCTGAAGACACCGGTAACATAACTGGTCCGTTCTACGTCCAATTTTATACACTTTGGAGGGGGTCCAATACAGATTGTTTAGGAAATGGTATTGCATGATACGTGGTCTATCCTGGGTGGTGTACTGGTACATATGTCGCCATATTACATCCCAGTTCCGCCCCTGGTCCCCAAACCAATCTGGCCAGAATTTAGGCTTGTTGTCTGTGCCTGCATAAACTAGGTCAAACAGGACCTTGTAAACGTTGGAAACCACATGCGGCTCCCAAACCCTGTGGGCCAGGGAATCGAACCATTCCCCCCTCATCTCCCTCTCACTTAATTTATTCCTGAAGCTCTCCAAGAGATGTTTGAGTTGATATACTCTGAAAGTCTGATTAGGGCCTATGTTATGCTTGGCTTGTATTTCTATAACTGACTTATACTTCTATAACCTGTCCCCTTGCATAATATCCGCAATTTTTAACCCTTTCAAAAAGGGAAGCCAGGATTTGCAGATCATTTCCCCCCTATCGTCGGGTTGAGGTTATGGCATATCGGCTGGTGTCTATCTGCACACGGAGTATAACGAATGGAGGCACATAACTGAACATGCGTGCGTAAGGAATCTTTTATTGGAGTGGCTGCTAACCTGGGGGGAGAGTTCTTAAGGGGGAGTGGAGAACAACTTTTGGGTCCACGCTCACCCCTCTTATCAATTCCATTTCCAAATTAACCCAGGGAGGTACATACAGCAATAGCTCCAAGTCCCTAGGGGGCCGAAGCCACCGTAGATATTTACAGAGACTACTTGCCCAGTAATATAACCCAAAATGCGGTAACCTTAGTCCAGCTTTCTCCCTGGGGGCAGCAAGTTTGTGATAAGCTCTACGGGGAGATTTACCTCTCCAAATAAAATCCATGATAATTGAATGTAATGCTTTGTGCAATTTTAGTGGTAACCATACATTGAGCATGTTCAGGGGATAAAAAATCCTCAGAAGAACGTTGTTAATCCTTACCCAGAGAGAGCAGAAGCCTACCCCATCTGTCCAAGTCCTGTTGTATGGTAACCTTAAGGGCGTCCAAGTTAAGTCTCACTGTTTTGGCCTCCGACCTTGCCAGCACAATACCCAGATACTTCAGTGTGAGAGGGGTCCACTGTATACCCAAATCCAGAATGTCCGATTTGTAAACTTTCGTGTTAAGGGGGAACATCTGAGTTTTCCTTACATTAATTTTATAGTTGGATAACTTACCATAGTTCACGATAGCTTCAAGAACCGCCGGCACCGAGGTTCGGGGGTGGCTAAGATGTAGTAAAATATCATCTGCAAATGCCGAGATCTTGAGCGCCTGAGATCCAGTTTTTATCCCCATAATCCTAGGATCCATCCTAATTGTACACAGAAGGGGCTCTAAGTATAAGTTAAACAAAAGGGGGGACAAAGGGCAACCCTGTTTAGTGCCCGACAACAGCGGAAAGTTTGCTGAAAATACCCCATTACAATAAATTTTTGCGGACGGGGACCTATACAGGGCAAAAACCTTATTGATGAAGAGGAATGGAAAGCCGAATTTCTCCATGGTCAGATACAAAAAACTCCAGTCCACTCTGTCAAACGCCTTCTCGACATCGACAGACAACAGCCCACATGGGATTTTACTATCCTTGGATGTTGAGAAGATGTGGGCTAGTTTTCAGAAGTGGTCTGACGCCATTCTACCATTCATGAACCCCACCTGGTCCTGATGGATTAACCTAGGAAGGACCTTGGCCAATTAACCTGCTAATATTTTCGCTAGGATTTTAACATCATAATTAACTAGTGCTATGGGCCTATAATTCGGGACCTTATCTTGCTCTTTCCCTCCTTTGGGGATGAGCACTATCAGGGACTCAGAGGTAGTTGTTGACAGTTCCAGAGGTAAGGATACTTTGGAATAGTCTAACCCTGGACATAGCTGGTTCTTGAAGCATTTGTAGAAGTTCGGAGTGAAACCGTCCGGTCCTGGGGCTTTGTCTGATGGGAGCGTCTGGATTGCACTTAGGATTTCCGAATCTGAAATGGGGGAGGAGAGCATCTCCTGCTGGCCTTCTGGTATCTGGGGCAATTCACAGGTGGAAAGGTAAGCCCTTACCTCCTCACCACTTGGCCTATTGGGCATAGGGCTATATAAGTCTCTATAATACTCCTCAAATTCCTTACCTATCTCATGGGGGGGTGGTTTTAATGGACCCATCTTTGAGGGAGGATATACTTTGAATAATTCTGGAGGTCTCTGGCGCTTTGAGTTGCACAGCGAGAAGGTGACCTGCTTTCTCCCCTTGATCCAAGTATAAAGCTTTTGTTTTGTTAATAGCATATTCTGCTTTCTCTCTCAGAATATCATCGTATTGGTGCCGGAGTCTAAGTTCTCCCTAGTTCCCGCCAGTGTGCTCTTAGATAGGTTACATTCTATTTCTCTAATCTGGGTTAGCAACTGTCTGGCCCTACTCTCTCTCTTTTTCTTTCTCTCTGCCGCAAGCTTAATAAGTTCCTCCCTTAACACACACTTCAAAGCACTCCATTCTATATCACCCCTTCCCATCGAGTTACGATTCTCTTTCTCATATTGTGCGGTTCTCTGAATTATACTATCTTTAATCTCAGCAGTGTGGAGAAGTTGATTGTTCAGTTTCCAGATAGTTTGCTTGGGGGTGTTAGGGGCAAAGTTAAGGGTACAACTGACCATGGAATGGTCCGAGATGACCCCCGGTACTGTCTATCAATCCGGGGAGCATGCACTGGCTCATCATGAAGTAGTCAATACGTGACCCGGTTTTATGGACCTCCGAGAGGAACGTGTACTCCTTTTTGGAAGGGCTTAAAACCCTCCACAGGTCGCACAGACCCAGGTTGTCCAATAGGTCCCTGATGGCTCTCTGAGCCGGAGAGAGACCCCTACCATGCTTGCCCTCTCTATCTAATTCTGGATTAAATGCTAAGTTCCAGTCTCCACCCAGCATTATAGGAAGGTGGAGAAAGGGGGTCAGGACCTTTAGAAGTTCCACAAAAAACTGGGCGAGTCCCTGTTTGGGCCGTAAATACTACCCAATGCAATTCTCGTTTGGTTTATATGACCCACTACTATTATGTAACGACCCTCAGGATCTGCCAGTTTATTCTCACACACAAAGGGAGTATTCCTGGTTATCAAAATAGCAACTCCCCTACTAGCAGTACTATCCCCCGCCGCATATACCAGACCCACAAACTGACGCCTCAGTACAATAGATTCCTTCTCCAATAAATGTGTTTCTTGCAAACATATTATCTGGCCCCTTTGCAACTGTAAGTGTCTCAGTACCTTGTATCTCTTCAATTTCTTCCTCGCCCCTTTCACATTCCATGTGATAAGTTCGTATATACTACCCATTGTTCATGTACTCCATATGAAGTCTGAAAATACTAGACCATGCCAGAGCTCCTCCTTTCGCTCCTGGCACTTCTGATGAGCAGATCCATCCTTGCAACAACCCTTTAAACCACATTTAACTCCACCCCTTCCCCATTTCTATCCCCTTTTCTAAGTCCAGAGGATCCCCTTGTTAACCCCTAGCCCCCCACTTCTATTGCCTTAAACTTTAGTAGTACCCCATAGAGATCCCCCCCTCCTCCCACCAACAGAACCTCCTTTTGGCCCATGAATTCCCAAGCTCCAATCCTCCCAATTGCCCTCCAGCCTTCCCCTCCCTGAAACGACTTGTCTGAATACCTATCAAATGAGGGCTTAGCCTATTACAATACCCTTGACTGACTCCTCCCAATTATCTAAGACTATGACTTGAAACTGGAATAAATCTCCCCAACATCCCAACTTAATTTTCCCCGCATCAAAACTGAACTAGGCTCTACTTGCCATCAGGACTAGTTATTGAGTTGTATGGTCAACCCAGATAACATTGGACTGAAGAAACACTGATCTTTGCTACCCGCCAAAGAGAGAATTTACCCTCCTAGCCCCCCCCCAGTAGTGCTTCAAATACCCCTGAAGCGAACCACCAGACCTCAAACAACATTTCTCAATCATATAAGCCACCCTAGGCTTTATACAGTCGCCTCAACATTAGAAACAAATGTCATGTAGGAAACAATCCAGAAGATCGAGCCCCCCTAGCCAGAAATCAAAATATCAGTCAGGGGAAGAGAAAAAAAAAAGTAACAAAAAAAAAAAAAAAAAACCCTCAGTTCACAAATAAAACTCCCCGTAGTTTGTTCCCTCTGGACACAGATGCTCCCCCAGCAGCCATTTGGGGAGACTCCTTGCTGAGAAGAAATGGGAGAAACAGAAAAAGGGAACAGTGAAAAGACAAAGCTGCTTGGTAAAAGGTGAAAGTGAAGTCAATCCACCTTTCAGTTCGCTTTGTCCAAGGCTCCCACTGGACAAAGTGATACAGGAGCTCCCTCTTGTGGTTAATGGTCGGAACACTCCAGCAGTCCATTCGACACAGATTCCAGCTCACTACATACAGCTCAGTTCTGTTTGCAGTCCCCCGTCCATCCTGGCCCTCGGCAAACAAACTATAACATTTGGGACCACAGGAAACGTCACCTCAGTTCTTTCCAAGGGCTCACAAAGTGTCATTAAAGGAGCTCCCACAGCATCCCGAGAGCATGGGAACTGAGTCTGAGTTCCAAAGAGAGCCACCAGCAAAGAGACGTCCAGGTCTGACCCGGAATCCAGGGTCATTAAGAGTGAGAGAGGCATTTCATCAGCATTGCAGCATGATGTGTGGTAAGAACTGACATTCACTGCTAACACTTCGATAGCTGGTACAACGAGCAAACAGGGCATAACGTTGAAATACCTTACCAGACACCACCAGACCCCCGCTTTCCAGGTTGCTCTAGGGTCTCCTCAAAACGAATATTCCCCTCTCTTACTGGTTTGCCGAGTTAATAAAATGGGAAGCATACACACATACAACTAAGCTTCATTCGAGAGAGACTTCACCCTGCATTAACAGATATATAGTCCCAGATGGTTACCAATTCAGGTCAGTGGCTCCCTTCATGCCCCCGGCTTTTCGTGGCTTGGGGAGTTCCTGGATCATTACATTCTTCCAATTATCTAATTAAGTTTAATTCTGCATCACTCTCCGGGTCGCAACTATTATGGTAAAGCATACTCATGGTCACTTCTTCTTAAACAGTTCTGGGAGGGCTTCCTGCAGCCCCTTAGCTGCTGACTGGGCATCCTCAAAGCTGGACCATTGGCCGGATAAGGCCACCTGTAGCCTCGCAGGGTATCCCATTCTAAAGCGGATGCCGGCGGCTATTAATTTGGTTACGGTTTGATGATATTCTGCTCTTTTTTGGCACACCGACAACGGGAGATCCTGGGTGATCCTCAGTAAGGCACCTTCCCATCTCACCTCCTTGAGTTCCTTAATCTTTGCCAGTACAAACTGCCTCTCCTGAAAATTTAGGAAGCGAAAGATCAGTGTGCGAGGTGGGAAACCGGCAGGAGGCATTGCCCGTAGCGCCCGGTGAGCCCGTTCAATTGTATAATTCTCGCCGAAAGGCATAGGGCCAGCAATCCGGGTAAGGAAGTTTTGGATGAACGCAATTGTATCGGCTCCCTCTTCTTTCTCAGGGAGACCGATCACAATCATATTGTTCCGTCTGCTCCGTCCCTCCAAGTCCTCAATTTTCAATTCCATTTTGGTAATTTTTTGCTTCAGGTGAACTAATTCCAGCTCTTGCTTTGATACCCGTTTCTCCAGGGAGGCAACCTTGGCCTCCGTATCTCCCGTACAGCAAGATAAATCCTCTAGGGCCTGTGTCACTGCCTTCAGCTCTTCCGTCACTGAATATAATTCTGCCCAAAAGGGTTTGAATTCTGCCAGAAATTGTGCCAACGTCAGAGGTTCCCTCTCTGGGTTGCAGCTTTCTGTTTCTAGGCCTCCTGTTGACGCAGAGGTCCTGGCTTTCTTCGACAAGGCCTTAGCCGGGGACACCAGTGGGGTGTGTTTTGGTGGAGATTTTCTCATCTCTGCCTCCATCTGCCCCTGATTTCAATACAGGGTGTTCTAGCAGCCTTCAGGTAAATGAATCCGAGTCAGTCCTCGATATTGCTCTTCAGTAGCAGTTTAAACTAGGTTTGTAATGGAGCAGGAGGCTGGTGCAGTTAAATCAGGCAGCTACCATGGAACTTGCATCACGTGACTCCGAATCTGGATTTTTCTAATTTCACACAGTTCTAGTGGCAGACTTGATAAACCAGGAGAATGTTTTCTGTCTACAAATTCTACGTTTCTGTTATGATGTCATATCATCATGGCTTTTCATGATTGTTATTCAAGATTACTGCAATATATTTCAAATAAATTTCAAGTATTCTTTTACTGTGCTTTTGGTATTTATCTTGTTTTTTTTATTTAGCTATCTTTACTGGAATATTGCATCTTCAATCCAAACATACAGCTTTCATTTGTATTTACTTTTACACCTTACTTCTTACTCCTGTTATGCAGGCTCAAATTCCTGTATGTTAAAGTTGTTCTATTTCTGGTTTCGGTAAGTTCCTACAAGAATGTGGTTTATGCTCACAACCTTTCCTTATAGTCTGCAAACTAATATAGTTAAGTCAATTGTATTTTAAAAATAGAAATTACCATTGTTTAGGTCCATAGCCTGTGCTTTTGAAATATGCAGTTTATTCAATTTTGTTAACAGGGTAAGCCCTCTGGGCCCTGAAGGTCCCTTTTTCAGGGAAGACCCGGAGTTAGTAACATATCATTTGCATTTACAGTCAGGTAATTTAGTTATGCAAATGGATATACTGTACCAAACTTGGCATGTACTCTTCCTGAAGAGATTGCAAATTGACTTGACATGATTTATATTATGACTAATTTTATTTTGCAGATACTGGAGGTGACACATTTGTATTTTTATATTAGTAACAAATAAAACCTACTTTATTACTGATGGCATGTACGATCTTACATTATCAAACTCACAAAATCATCAGTAATCATCCCTTAATCATTTACAAGCCATCCTGCTGCTCTAAACTTACAAAAACAATCCATTATCTTCAGTTGCTGATTTGAAAGTTATATGTTGGAGGCTTTAATCACTATCTATATGATACTATTAGATCATGATCTCCCTTGTGGATTATATGGCAACATACTTATATTTAAATTTTTTTCAGCTCAGCTGTACTACACAGTTATGTGCTGTAAAATGCAGCAGTACGTGTCCAAAAATACATTTTCTTCACAGTACATGACTTACAGTAGAAGGCAATCACTTAATCAGTAGAGCAAGGTGGGGAACAGAGTACACTAAAATAGATATACTGTGTTAAAAAAGACAGCCAGATCAGTGATACAAGTGGAACAGTCAAGTTTAACAGGGAGGTTTTAGCTGCCATTATTAAAGTGCTAGAACATGAGACTGGAGGGAGGAAGGTTTAGGAAGGAGATGAGGAGACATTTTTTTACAGAGAGGCTGATGGCTGGGTGGAATGTGTTACCTGCAGAAGTGGTATGCAGTAGAACAGTGGACTGCTTCAAAAGGGGATGGGACAGGACCAAGGGGGAGGGTTAATGAAGGGGAAGGGTGGAAGGGAGGGGCAGCTGCAGAATAATGGGTGCTAGCTGCACATTCGAGCAGACTTGATAGACCTCTAGGCCTTTATCTGCTGGCAAATTTCGTATGTTTCATATGTTAAGTGCTATTTGTTTTTATATCCATACTGTAGCATACAGGTAGATTTGGTACTTCAACCCAGTGGCACATACTGAGCCATTTAACATTACAAAAATAGGCTGGATAAGTGAAAAACAGCGCCCCCCCCCACACACACCTTAACTAGTAAACCGTGTCCTACATGAGCATTCAACTTTATGCCATTAAACTAAAAATTTAGTGGTATATATACCGGCAACTGCGTTTTAGCAGCGTGTCAAAGTCCAGCAGCAAAATAAAAAGGAATTGTTGCAGTATACACCACAGAAACATGCCTTAACAGTGGAGAAAAACTGCAAGTAGAGCAGCATGGAAACTACACCATAAACTATGTCCTACCCTCCATCTCGAGCTACTGTATGAGCAAAAGGTTGATGCCATCTTGCCTCACCATAAGGAACAGTGCACTTATCAAATATGCAGGAATTAAACAAGAAATATCTCAAGCACTGGTCCCTATATGGAAAAAGTAAGACAACTGTCTACCTGACCTTCCTACTTTAGTCATTACTGGCCATCAACAAACATAAATGATGATTTACTGATTGTCCTGGGTTGTACTAAGTAACTGACAGGAAGTTTGCCTTTCTCTGGTTAAGAGAGGTAGTATGGGTACAGCTGGAGTAGCTACAGGTGTCTCTTTTGCATGCAGCTCTGGTCCATCAGAAAATCATGCAGCATTGTTGCAAAGCACCAGTGGGCTCTATTTCTTCTTCTCGTGGTGGACGGATATAATTGAAGGTTCATTCATTCCTACCGACTTTGATAACTAAGCAAGTTGTTTGATTAATATTACCTAATGCACCACAGCAAGGTGCTTTGCATAAATGTCTGCTTTTGGCACCAGAAGATATTTACATGCCTTTATTCTGTCTCTTCAGTTGACTAATTACATCCTTGATGAGAAAGACTATATTACTAAACGACAACGAGAGATTAACCGCATCCTTACTCCAGTCATACAGGATAAGATGAGACCAGCTTATGAAGGTGAGCTCCTGTAAAGCATATTAAATTTCAGTTAATTTATTAATTTTACCAGGAAGGTGGACTAGATCAAATGACCCTTTTTGAACCTCACCTGGGGGAGGGAATACAATTGGAATGCAAAAGATATACATTTAAAATTATGAAATGGGTAGACTAAATCCTCACTGGCTGACAAGTACTTTCAGCCGAGCTGGTATCCCAGCACAACAGCCCAGCTGAAAGTAACTCCCAACAAACAGGACCTAGCACCCAGTGTGAGAGCCTTCCCAGCTAACTGTGTATCTCATGTTTCTGGCTGCTCATGATGGCTTCAATGTAGTGAAAAAAAGTTCCTGAAGACCAGCCACTCAGTTCATCATAAGAAATGACTCACCTGAACTGAAACTGCACCACAAGCAATTTAGCTTAGGCAAGAAATGAGTATTGTAATGCTAGAAATCTGAGTGAAGGGAAGTTTGGAATGGTACCCCTGGGTGGTCTGAAATGAAACTAAGCACAGACTCCAAGTGGTTGTAACTTGTTTCAGATGAAAAGTTATAATCTGAAGCTAGAAACAAACAGGAAACTGAATCCTAGTTGTACTAAAGCCAATAATGAAAGAATTCATTTAGGAACACAAGATCCTAAGCCCCTGAGGAAGCCCGGTGTTGGGTGAAACGTTGAGCGTACCTAGGGGATCATGGTGTTCTAAGAAAATATCAAAATAAAACTACATTTCTTATGATGAACTGAGTGGCTGGTCTCCAGAAACTTTGTTTCACTACATTGAAGTCAACCGTTCAACCAGCCCCCAATAGGAACATTTGGTCTACTTTATACAAAGGGCATCCACCCACATTCTCTTTGGCAGCATTTGCTCATGATGACTCCCACTTTACCTGCTAATGTACTTTCCTCATCTTATAATTGCCACTTGCTCCATCTGTCTTAGCTCCAGAGTCCATGGAGCATCTTTGTCCCCAAACCTGCTATGGACTACAGCTTAAAATGTTCAGCAACACCTGTAGAAACAGCCAATCCAGTCATTCGTAAACAGACGTTACTGACACTGAAGCAGGACCTGGACCCAGACGTACTGTAGCGGGAGGTCAAGTATAGTGAGTGGGCAGGCACTATTTTTTCATGTTTAACCTAATTGCCTATATTTCTTACGCTGCAGTGATTGAAAACACAGAAAATATGTTCATTTTTTTAATTAACAAATACTGTTGGTACCCATTTCATAATCACAATAAGGCACTCCAGGGGGCCGTTATGGTGGGATAACTGCTCTTCTCAGGTGGTGGAAGCACTCTGCTTCACCTCATGCTTCAACCCCCCTGAGGCTGGCTGTTATCCCACCATAACCCCCTCCCGTTGTGCCTTATTGCTTAATTATAGAATACATAAAAACACTTAACATACGTTTCTAACCCTAAACATACATTTACAACACATAGGCACACTTCAGTACATATACCTTGCATAGTCACACTTCAGTCTGAAGTACTAACTCATCCATCTCACATCATGTATTCTTGAAACAAAATTAACTGGACTGTTTTTCCAAATAGTTTTTCAAGATCCTGGTTCAGTGAATTCTATTCCCACATGTGGTAGGGCATTTTAACATTGCTGGTCCATAAATGGTTATTGAATGCTAAGCTGTTTTTGTATTCGTTCCATTTTCTATAAATAATTTTGTTGATTTTGCACGTATTACCCTTGTTTTGTTAGTACATTGAAATTGATTGTACAATATTAATGGGGTTTGTTTCTAATAATTTATGTAAAAGCATAAATGCTGCTTTAGTTATTCTTTGCTTTGGTGGTAATGTCACAAATGTTTGATATAAGTTCCAGTGGTCCTTTTTGTTTCTGCAATCCACTGCACAAATAATTCATGGGCAACTACTGTATGTGAAATGAGTTCTTTTCACACACCTGAGGTGTGGAATGCTACATACACCTGGAGAGTAAAGATTAAAAGGTTTATAAAGAAACTTATACAGAGGGTGTGTAAAAAAAAAAGAATTTTCACACAATTTTTGAGTTTTCACACAATTTTTATTATTTTATTTTTAATTGTTTATGGATGAAATGAAAGTGAGTACAAAATACAGAACCCTAAAACAGTGGCTGTTGTGCTTCATGGGATCATTAAATAATTGCTTTTTGTTTTATTTATTTATTTATGAGATTTACCAGGAAGGCATACTGAGCAAAATGCTCGATTCCAGATGCGACCTGGGGGCCGAGGCCCGGTGCATTACATAAAAGTTTGTGCATTACAATAGTAGTTAGAATACATAAAAGTGTACACTTGGAGGCTTAGGTCAGGGAGTTTACAGACAGGAGATAGATGTAATAGGACAATGCAAAAATCAAGTACTAATTGTACAACACATAACAGAATCAGAGATTGATTAAATTAACAGGAGCAGCTGGAGGAGTAATGTGCCTTGAGTAGTCGGGATCAATGATAGGGATTTTGTGCATGTCTTATGGGGGCAGGTAGGGCATTCCAGATCTGTGGTATTCTGTAGTTAAAAGTTGCCTGCCCCTTGGTAGTGCGCATAAATGGGATGTGGAGTAGTCTTGAGTCCGTACCTCTTAGGGAGTATGCAGGTGGAGGTTGTTGGGAGAGGGTAGATGCCAGGGAGGGAGGGAGAGAGACCAGTATTTGGCAACGAACCTGGCGCAGTTTATTAAACACCGATCGTGGAGGGATGGCAGGGTTAAGGAACTGTATAAAGTGCAGTGGTGGGTGGATTGTGGGCAGTCAAGGATGAAATGACAGAAAGAGTGGAATAAGATGTCTAGGCTTGCCAGGGCAGACGCAGGAGTGATAGTGTATACGATGTCACCATAATCAAGTATGGGAAGCATCATTTTTTGGACTATAGCATGCTTCACTTGAGTGGGGAGGCAGTTTTTGTTACGATAAAGTGCTCCCAGTTTTGGGAGCAGCCTCTTGTGCAGGGATTCAATGTGAGAGGTAAAATCTAGGTGCTGATCAAGCCAGATGCCTAGGTATCCATAGCTAGTGCATTGCTCCAGGATAGTCCCGACCAGGGTTACGAATGGTGGGCGGGGGGTTGGCGGGAGAGTCTTTGTTTGGAGCCAAACATGACTGACAGTTTTTATAGGGTTTAGAAATAACTGATTCGACCTAAACCAGTGCTGGATGGCAGTGAAGTCCTCCGGTAGGAGAGATGCCACTCTGCTAGTAGTGGGTCCAGAAGCGTACAGGACTGTATCGTCCACATACATTTGGATGGAAGAATGAGAGCAGGCAGAGGGGAGGTTGTTTAGAAAAATGGAGAATAGTGAAGGACGAAGGACTGAGCCTTGGGGGACACCTGATGTGACTGGAAGGGGATTTGAGGTGTGTGATGCAATTCTGACAGCTTGCATTCTGCCCACAAGGTAGTCTTGGAACCACTCTATTGCTGGTGGTGCGAGCCCAGCTTCGATAAGCATGGAGTGGAGCAAGGGGTGAGAGACGGTATCGAAGGCCTTTGCTAGGTCAATAAAAATAGCCGAGGTAATATGACCTTTGTCGATGCCGGTGAGAATGTCCCCAGAGACTCGAAGTAGGGAGGTGATAGAGTGATTTTTACGGAAGCCGGATTGGAAAGGCATAAAAAAGGAGGAGGCATCTAAGTATGGAGACAGTTGGGACAGGACAAGTTGCTCCTGGAGCTTGGTTAGAATAGGGAGAAGGGAAATGGGTCTGTAGTTTCCTGGGGAGGAGGGGTCACCACCTTTTGGGAGAGGAATAATCGTGGCCAATTTCCATGCCACTGGTAGCTTGCCCAGTGAAAAGAAGAGGTTGAGAAGAGCAGCAAGGGGGGCTGCTATGGCAGGAGCAGACAAGAATAGCATCTTGGCATCCAGGGACGTCTGGCATTTGCCTTTATTAGGGTTCAGAGCCCATAGGGAGCGGAGGACTTCTGCTGGGGAGACTAATTGAAAAGAGAATGGCTGGACTGGTGCGGGTGTGAAGGGGGTTTCGGGGACATGGGGGGGTGACTGGGGTGTCCTTGTGATTGAGGGAGGATAGAAGTTTGTCCACGCAGCTGGCGAAATGGGTATTAAAAGCTTCGGCTACGCTGATGGGGTCAGAGATGTGGGTGCCCTGATCTGATAGGGTTGGGGTGGTGGTTGTGTTGGGATTTGAGAGATTTCCAGAAATTGGTCGGATGGTTTAGGTTAGTGCTAAAAGCCGATAGGAAATAGCTCCTTTTGGCTGGGCGGATGGTGTTTGTGCAAGCATTACGCAGGGATCTGTAGGCAGTATGGGAGTCCTGGGTGCCCAGTTTTTTATATGCTTTCCATGCATGGTCCCTGGAATGGCATTTTCTAATTATATCAGCCGAGATCCATGGGAGATGAGCCCCTCTAACCCTTTTTGTACGCAGAGGCACGTGCTTGTCCCATACTTTCAGGAATCTAGTTTGAAATGCGTCATATGCATTGTCAATGGTGGAAGCCTCAGTGATGCAGGACCAGTTTACATGTCCCAGGTCTGCCAGGAGAGAATCTAGGTTTAGGGAGCTATAGGACCTGGTCCGTAGTGTTTTTTGGGGGGCTGAGGGCTATGTACCTTTCTGATCAGGTAGATCATGTGATGATCACTTAAAGAATCTGGAAGCAGGTCTGCATTCAGAATTCTGTGTGGGTGCGAGGTGAGAGCCCATTCCAGTAGGGAGTGGTTGTTAGACTTACTGTTAAGTCTGGTGGGCTCTTTAATGAGTTGGGTGAGGTTCAGGGCCTTTATTTTGGTTTTCAGGAGGGTTTTATCTTCTCCTAAGCAATTGACGTTAAAATCACCTGTGGCATGAAGCTCGCCACCTGCGGCTAAGGACTGTAAGGTAGTTAGATGTGAGAGGATGTCGTCAGTGGGTGTGCATATGAGCCTGCCATGTAAACAGGGGTGGTATATGGGAGTGACAGTTTAATGAGTACCGAGTCGATGTTGGTTGGGAGAGAGGGAATGATCACAGTAGTGAACTGGTGACTGTTGGATATGTACATAGCCATTCCTCCGCCTCTCCTTTTGCCTAGTCTGTCATGTCTGATGATTGAGTACCCTGGTATGGAGACTTCGGCATCAGTATGGTGTGGTTTTAGCCAAGTTTCTGAGATGATCAGGATATCGGGGTGCAGTGTTATGGTGATGGGTTGTAATAACAAGATTTTGGATAGCAGACTGCAGGCATTGAGGTGCAGTATCCTTAGGCCTTTGGGGAGAGCGAAGGGGGTGCGGGTATGTGACATGCTGGGTCCTGGGTTAGCCTCTATGTCCCCAGACAGGAGCAGGAGAAGGGCAAAGAGATGCATTGTTTTTATCCTGGTATGATTAGAGCATGCGGTAGGTTTACGACGAAAGGAGGTGCCAGGTAGGTGTCAGAGGACTGGGGTATGTAAGACCGGGAGCCCCGGATGAAATGAGGGAGGCAGGATTGTAGCACTGATAGGCCCATAGTGGATGTGAACCAACTCAGGTGCAGATGTGTGACAGGAGGAAAGATAGAATGGCTGTGGTACTAGCTGAGGGGGCAAGGCAGGTGGAGGGTCCGTATTTGGAAGGTAGGCTGGTAGTAAGGTGGTTTGTGATGCCATAGAGAGGAAAACAAAGGTAGCGAACATCGTCATCCTGGACAGGTATGTTTGTAGCTGGGAAAAGTATGTTGGTGCCCTCTGGTGGCCGCAGCTGATAAGCTGCAAACGGGAAAATGGGCTGATAGGTTATGCACAGTCATGTGACTTCTCCTATAAAAGGAGGAGCTCACCAAGGGCTAATTGTTTAAGCTATTTTTGTCTGTTGCTGTATTTGCTAATATATAATGTGAGGTGATCGAGGTATTATTTGATGCTTCTGATTTTATAATTAAATAAAATGATTCAAACACTACAAAGAACATGGCTTGTGATTTATATTCCTAGTGTGACTGTGTGCTACAGTTACTTGTATTTTTTCCTATTGTATCTAGGAACTTGTTCATTATCTGGAATCGTTCTGTGTGTTATGTTTCTGTTTGAACTGTCCTGGGTTGTACCTGTAAATAGGCACTCAGTTCTCAATTGCACTTATTACCCAATCAACAAAAAATGAATAAAGTTTATATGTGGAAACCCCTGGCAGAGCTTTTCACCATCTCTGAGGACAGGGTGGGTGCCCCAGGACTGGAAGGTGGCACATATAGTGCCTATCCACAAGGGGGGATCAAGGGAGGTGGCAGGGAACTACAGGCCTGTCAGCCTGACATCGGTGGTGGGCAAGGTGATGGAGGGCATTGTCAAGGAGAGGCTGGGGGGACCTGGAAAAGTCAGGGTGCCTGGACGATAGACAGCATGGATTTGTCCTGGGAAATCGTGTCAGACAAACCTTGTGGAGTTCTATGACTGGGTGACGAGTGCCTTGGACCTGGGTAGACCCAGTGGATGTCCTCTTTCTGGACTTCAGCAAGGCATTTGACTCTGTTCCTCACGTGGGCCTGTTGGATAAGCTGGGAGAAATGGGGTGGGGACCAGATGATCAGATGGATAGGCAATTGGCTCCAGGACCCGGACCCAGAGAGGTCGCGGTTAATGAGATAGTCTCATCCCCAAGGATGGTCAATAGTGGGGTCCCATAGGGATCAGTCCTTGGGCCCTCCTGTTCAACGCCACATCTCTGACATAAGGACAGGAATCAGGAGTGAGATGAGTCTCTTTTCGGATGACTCAAAACTGGGGGCGGTGGTGGATAGGGAGGAGGGGAGGGTGGCCCTACAGGGGGACCTGGAGGCTCTGGAAAGATGGTCTAGAAAGTGGAAGCTGAGGTTCAATGCAGATAAATGCAAGGTACTCCACCTGGGGGCCAGAAATCCAGGCCAAGTGTATACCCTGGGTGGGGAAATGCTACAAGTCTCGATGGCTGAGAGGGACCGGGGGTGGTGGTGGATGTCAAGATGAACAACTCAGAGACTTGTCGGAGGGCAGCAGCCAAGGCCAACAGGATGCTGGGATGCATCACAAGGGGGATCACCTCCAGAAGGAGGGAAGTGATCCTCCCTCTGTATAACTGCTTGATGAGGCCACACCTTGAATACTGCATGCAGTTTTGGAGGCCACACTTTTAAAGAGGGACATTAAACTCCTGGAGAGGGTCCAGAGGAGGGCAACCAAAATGATTTGGGGCTTGGGGGACAGGACCTATGAGGAGAGGCTCGAAGAGCTAAATATGTACACATTGGAAGAGAGAAGGGACCGGGGGGACATGATAGAGGTCTTCAGGTACATGAAGAGGGTAAATAGGGGAGGAACAGTCAGGGTGCTTCGAAGGAAGGAGGAGGGGGCCACTAGAGGGCATGGGTGGAAGCTGGAGGGGGGAAGATTCAGGGGAGAAAGGAGGAGCTGCTACTTCACTGAGAGGGTGGTGGAGCCATGGAATGCACTGCCTAGGGGGCTGGTGGAGGCAGAGACAGTAGAAGGGTTCAAGAGGGGCTGGGACAGGTACAGGGGAAGGGTTCTGGAAGCAAAATCCAATGCAGCAAGAATATCCGGAACTGGGAAGGGAGAAGCCAGAGAAGGCGAGGGGGGCAGCAAGGTCAGCACCCAGGGTGGGGCTGACCAATCGAGCAGACTCGAAAGACCATTAGGCCAATTCTGCTGGCATTTTAGTATGTTAGTAAACCATTCAACAGTTCATGAAATGGCAAGTATTACGTTTGAAAGGATATACAAGTTTGGTAGAAATGTCCAACAGTGTAACTTGAGAGCTTCATCTTAGAGATGATAATGTCAGCTAGGGGTTGGTAGGGTAACAGGAAGGTTGTATCCTTTGAATCTGGGAGTGGGTTAACAAAGCCATTTAACTTATTTATTTTTTTTTTTACTGTGAGAAGTTGACAGTTTTAAAGCTGCTGTCAATACAACAGTCAAAGGCTCATGTCATGAATGTAAAGACACCAGTTGGTTTTAATCACAGGAGTAGTTCCCCATTACTTTAGTCGGTAGCCTGTGATGAGGGGGACCACAATTGAGCACTTTCACAAAGGGCAACTCAGTCACGGTGCCTGTGCACAGGGCTACTGGGCAGGGAGGGTGACCAGATTGAGAGGGGTCCACAAATATAGCAACAGGATATCACTATATGTACATGTGTGCGGGGGAATGAGCATGCCGTGTGATGGGCGAAAGGGAAGGGAAGGGAGGCTTTGTGAGGTGCAGTGTGATGGTGGGCTGCCGAACTGGCCATGTGGCATGGTGGGTTAGTGGCAGGTTTGGGCTGGGAGGGTACCAGGTTCAGTTCTGGGTGCATTCAATTTTTTGCACCGGTCCAGAATTTTCTTTTTGTTTTGCATCCCCTCCGACATGCACCCCACTGGAGTTGAGAATTCTTTAATGGGGGGCATAGCCCCCCACATAAAATAAAAACGTATCTGGCACCCTTTTGCTGTGCTCTGTGAGTGTCCATCACTGAAACTGATTTTCGGCGATGTACAGTCACCCTAACAGCGATCACCTTTCTGTGATCACCATTATGACATGGTACCCTTTAGACCATGAGCCATGTGCATTTATCTATGTGTCTGGGTCCAAAAGATTTGATGACTGCTCCTTATGTAAAAACATGTGTAGAATCCAGATTTACAACTCTTATTTGCTCAAAGTTGAATGTTTTCTTGGAAAATGCACTTTTGCAATGAAAAAAATGGAATTGTCGGTGAAAATTGTATATTTTAACTATTGGTTCCTTCTTTAATTTCATTTCTATAAGCTATTATTGAAATACTACAGACATTGTAACAAACAGCAACATATGTATCAAAGGCTTAATAGTAACAATATTTATTTTATTCTATATTTAACTTGAAACAATGAACTTTTTATGACATTTTATGAACCCAAGTACAACAATCTTTATTCTTGTTCACTGTCTAAATTATCTGATATGTTAAGTAAATCTGTTTCATCAATATTGATATCACAGTCACTGTCTTCATCTACTTAATTTGGATTGTTCTGTTAATTCAGTTGTTTACTTAAGGCTGGTGGTACAACTTCACATGTGAACCACGCTGGCCTATATTTGCCATCCTCATTGGTCCAACTATTGTCCTCTGACTTCAGTAGTGTCATTTCTGCGTTGTCTGTGTTTTTCCATAATAATGAAATGTAATTTGCATGGCAGATGTGTTGTGTCAGAGTTGATTTGCATGGTGGCAGTGAGCGTGTGTCTGCTCCTTTGATCTTTTCTAAGGGTGCATCTTTGTCACTCGGGTGATACTTGACATTGAACATACTGTAGCAGACTATGCTGACCCTCTTCCAGTCCATACAAGGAACACACAATGCTCTCAATGGTATCCTCATTTTCTTTAGACAAGTGTGGACATCCCAGTTTTCCAAATGCCTGTGTGTATTTTGAATTATTTTCCTTAATTGATAGAGGTTGCACCTTCCCCTTGCCTTTGAGTGCTAGTGAATAGTTACACCCTGTTAATGTATTGAGACCTGGTAGAGCTGCACACACAGGTCTGCCTAACTCTGCTGACAAGTGAGATACATCTATGAATCATATGGTGTTATTCCCTGAATGGCCAACATCCATGTGCAGTTTGAGATTATCATTTAGACTTGCTTGATACAGCAGAATGACAAGAATATCAGTATCCTCTGCCCTGACCACTACACGCACATCTTCACCCTCATTTTGACTGCAAATGTAGTGTATGTGTTGCATGATTCTTATGACTGCTTCTATGTGTTTGCTTTTTAGGGCCTTGCACGCTAGTCTGAGCACCTGTCCAGTTTCCACTTTGTATGAGTAACAAGTTTCTCCTACTGCATACTTGAGCTTTTTATCACCTAGAACTTCACAGTGTGCATCAGAATTCCATGCTGTAGTTAGAAAACCTAGGAGTGCTGTCTTGAAGATGAAGACAGGGATCCTGCAAAATATTTTGGTCAGCTTTGGTCAGGACCAGTTATGAAATGGGAGTGGAGTGATGCTTTGCTTTCCTCTCTTCTCTTGTTCAAGACCTTTAATCGTTGGTGACTTGCAACAGTCACTGACAAGCTGGACTTCATTTGTAGAAGTAAAGCAAACAAGAGACAGGATATTTTTTTTGCCACACCGTGGAATGTTGGTGACAGGTTTGTAAGACTTCTGAACAAGAACATGGCATCAAACATAGTGGCATTTACATCATTGGGGTGCTATTTTGGACTCTGGTCTCAAGTTTCTTTAGTAGTGTTGACTTCATCGTTGTGTTCATTGACCCATCAACATTTCCTAAGGAGAGGGGTACCGAGGTTAACGGGTAGGCAAGCATCATCATAAGTTCAACTGTTGAAGTCGCAGATAGATATAACAAGCGTTCAAAGAGATCTCGAGTTCCTTTCAACTCGATTTTCTTGTCCTTGTTCTTAATCTTCACCTTCATTGCATCATGTGCAAAGTTCTTCAACTTGCATCTTTTGATGGTTTCCTTGAACCTACTGCCTATGGTAATGAATTCATGTCTAAACACAATACATCTGAGTACCTATCTCAGTAACCTGTAATACTTCATTTGCTACCTCTTGTGATACTGCTTTTCCACTACCTATTGAATAAAGATTGCTGTCCTCAAACACACCCCACAATGGATTCATGGAAAAGTCTATTGTGTTCATTTAGATCCTTTGAATCTCATTTAACTCTAAAACTCTTAAGCTCTTGGCTGGCTTCTTCACGGCTGGCAAGACCAGCTTTTTCCATTAAGACTTCCAACAGCTTTGCTTTGAACTGACCACAGAATTTTCCACTTCCTCTTTCTTGCATTGACGTTCTGTGTCAAAGAAGAAATCCCGGTTAGTCTTGGTGCAGCATCAACGTTAATTGTTATTCCAAGGTCATGTCTATGTAATTTCTGCTAAACCTTCTCTTTGATCTTGCAATGGCTAATGTTCCATTCTCAATTTTTTCCTTAGTCCAGGGTGGGTTTCATCCATGTTTAGCAAATTTATAAGGTACAGGGTAATCCACTTGGCATAGTTGTGGTGCCCAGTTATGAAGTAAAGAGGTATAATCTTCTCCACGCTATATACAAAGCAAGGCAAGTCATTTATCCTGATGGAATGGCAGAAGAGTTGGTACAACCCTACAAAACTGCAGTACTGCAGCCAAAATTCAGCACTTGCACCATGCTCACCACGGTGTGTGGAATCTGAGAATGTTTCATATGCATCCATGAATGTCTTGAACTCGGCTGTATTCTCAAGTTCTGCCATTGAAGAAGGCAACGGGTCATTAAGTAGCTGCTCCAAATGCTTTGAGATAGGAAAGTCTGACAAACCTTTATATTGTATAAAGCACTTCAAATGTTTAATTCTGAATGCCACTGATAGCATCAGGTAAAGCCTCTTTGCCCAACTGAAAAATGTTCCTTGAAGAAGTCCATTCGGGGATCCCAAATGCAATACACCACTTTCAACAAGGATGTGGTCTCCACCAGAACCAATCAGAAGGTATCCAAGACCTTTGAAATATGCTAATTGTATATGGAATGGTCCAAAACATATGAGAAGTCTGTCATTCTCAGAGGACTTTGTGGACTGAATTTTTAATGCAGGTTTTGCTATGGCCAAGTCATAAGTAAAAGGCATATAGTCCTCCTGGCATTCATCCATAACCTTGGCAACAGTATTCATGGTGTCTTGCACTACATCAGGTCTTGTAGGAGGCTTTTCTATAGGGTCCATCTATAAGGTCCATTTATGATATGATCTACTGTGGTAGGTCATCTAAAGAAACAAGGGCATTTCATCCATGTCACAATGGAGTAGCATCTACATGTGCACAAGATATCCAGGCAACATCCTTACTCTTAGCTTGAATGAGGTTTTTTGGTTAGGAGCTTTCGTTCACCTTATATTAATACCGTCTTATTTTTTGTTTTCCAGATGTATGTGGTCAACTGTCTTTCTCTCCAATATCTAGAGCTCTTTTCCTCTGAGACGATTGAATGCGCCTGGGTACAGTGTCTTGTTCCTGTCATGCCATTGGCTCCAATATCTGCTTCTTTACACTTGACAAATAGTCTTCATCAAAATCTTCAGCCTTTATCTTTGTTCTGAATCAGTTGCTCTTTGAGGTTAAAGATGTCCCTGCCTGGTCATGGGCATCAACTTCTGATCTTTGCTTATCTGTGTTTGCTTCTATTGTGTGTATTTCATTTCATGCTGGCGGTTGGCCATCCATGTGTGTTCTTGTCATAGCTTCTTCAGACCATTCTTTGGGTACAGCTGTCTCTTCAATACTGGATGGTATGTTTTGGTTTGCTATACCCACAGTGTCATGCAAAGTGTCATAACCATCAAGTGTCTCAGTCATCTCATCATAATTGTCAAACGTCAAAGCAGTGGCTAAACCTGGTTGTAAGAGCAATCCATCTGGTGTAACCATATTCTTCTCTGTTATATTGGTTGCAACTGCAGTTTCAAGTTCCTCCACAACATGGTAGCTGACATAGTGACCAAACCTGTTCAAAATAGTTTAAACGTTCTTACTATCTGTCATCAATTTAATACCCATGCCCAACAAGAGGTGTTTTTGTGGCTTGATTATTCCCCTTGACACTGTAAACACTGTCATCTGCAATAAATTGAACTACCCTCTCCTGTTATTTGTTACCCACTTCTGATGAACCATTGAGTACAGTACGCAGGAATTTCTGAAGAACGGGTGGCAGTTTTACATTTTCTTCTATTAAGTCTTCAACTTTAGCCTTGGTTTTATTATGAGGCTGTACCTTTAGGAGTTCGAACAACTGTTGTCTTATGTGTTGAGCTGCCTGTGCTTCCCTCCAGTCAGCTTGCTTCTTGGCAGACCTGATGATTGTACCTGCTTTTCTACTTTTGGTATCAAATATGATACCATCTTCGAAGTGATCCACCAGTTTTGACTGCAAGCTCTGTGGATCATAATTTGTTTCATGCCCAATAAACTCCATAAGAATGTCCATGTACCTTTTGTGTAGAGAGATCAGTGATTCTTCTTGCATTCCATTAACAATGATGCACTGCACATATTTAACAAGTCTGGAGAAGGCAACCTAGTGACTGTCCCTCAACTGACTGTATTCACATTTTGTACCTGTGCCCTTTATTCATTCTACATTTTTACATACTTGTTCTTACAGCTATTGTGGTACTTCACTTCTTTGGCTATGAGATCAGTACTGCCTGCCATCATATCCATTTGTCGATCGTCCATTTCTTTTGCTGTGTTTTTTTTATGCTCTCTACTGCCCCATCAGTTAAACATGTTGTAGGATATTCAAAAGTCTCCCTTGACCCCTTAGAATTCCTTTTCTTGCATGATTTGCAAAAAATACATTCATTTTGGAACATGCTTGATGTAGATGCTGTAGATTCAGATAGAGCACTATGAACTTGCGAGTAAAGAAATTTTGCTGACTAGCTCTCTACAATGTCTTCTTTAAAAGTTTCATCAAGTTTACCAGAACTCATGTGCGGTGAAGTTCTTGTAGCAGATATAATGATACCCATGGCTGCTGGAGTAATGTTCAGGCAACTCAAGACACACCATGTTGCACTTTGACAGTGTTTCACTAGAATGCCTTTCCTTTGCATCAACTACTTTCCCCCGATGAGCATCATCATCACAAGGTAGCAGGTCTCCATGGTCTTTGCTAACTCATGGGTCAGTGTGTAGGATGCATCACCTCTGTGGTTTGAGAAGCCTTGCTAACCATACCTGAAACATTAAATAAACTACATTACTAACAAAGTAAACTGAGGCTATTAAATTCGATAAATTAAAGAACTAGGTAAACTGAGTATTACATAAAGGTAAAACTTACTGTTACAGTGAAATTTCCAAGAAAATGTACAACTATGAACAAATAAGAGCTGTAAATCTGAATTCTACACACTTTTTTTTTTTAATGAAACAGTCATCAAACCTTTCAGACCCAGACACATAGGTAAATGAACCTTGCTCTACTTGACTGTGATGTCACATCTAGGTACAGTTATACATAAAATACAGCTTCTGATTTCTGGGCACTTTTTACCTTAACCAGTGATTAATATGATTTATATATGACTGTCTAAATCCACACTCTTGATTCTTTTAATGCAAGTGACTGTGGAGCCAAATGCACAGCTTGTAGTTGTCCTACTTTATCCTTAATTTAATTAGTGATGGCCTGGAGTACCACAGGGTTCAGTACTGGGTCCGGTCCTTTTTAATGTTCTCTCTGTTTGTCAATGGCTTACCCTCCATTGCTACTGAAAGGCACCTTACTATGTATGTGAATAACCTTGTCTTATTAGCCAGCTCCCACGATGTTACCAACATCAATGCCCAACTCAACTCTGACTTCTCCCAAATCAGAGAATGGCTGGAAGGGCACAAACTTGTAGTCAACCTTAAGATAACCCAGGCAATGCTATTCGGCACTGTGGTTAAAATCTCCTCCTGCATGACGCCCCTTAAAATCCTTGGTACCTGTGACAGTCTCCTGCCAACAACTGACTCTGCTAAGTACCTTGGAGTCACCCTTGACCCCCAGCTGGACCTCTCTGGGCACATCAGGAACATTTGCAATGCTACAAATGGCAAACTTGGCCTTGCTTATAGGGCTAAGGACTGCCTCACCCCCAATGCCGGGCTGGCCTTAGTTAGGGGGGTACTACTGCCCATCCTCTCCTATGGTCTCATCACCTTTGCCTCTGCCCCGTTCTCAAGCCTTACCAAGTGGGATACCACGTACAACAACATATGCCGCTTTGCGCTCACGGTCCCTTGTCTCACCCACCAATGTGAGCTCTACTCCCAACTGGAATGGCTCCCCCTGATAAACTCTGGATCTACACCATGGGCAACTTCATCTACAACATAATCCGAACATCTGCCCCTGCCTCACTCATCCTCCCCCTGAAACATGCCTCCCCCGTCTACCACCTTAGGTCCTGTGTGTCCCAGATCCACCTGGTCCCCAAGACCCGCACCCTCACTGGTGATAGGGCATTTGCCTCTCACGCACCCAAGCTGTGGAACTCCCTTCCCCCTCAAGTTCGAGCCTTCCCCTCCCACTCCACCTTTAAAACCTCCCTCTGGAACTTCCTGAAACCTGCTGCAACTTGCCTGTGTGCTGCCTAACGCCCAGCCCCATGACCTATTCTGCTTTGGTACCCCAACCTAGCTCTGTCCCCCTTGCTGACTCAGTGCAGCACTCTACTAGTTAAGTTGACGTTTT